>JAJHPF010000013.1:1478927-2218390 GCA_024447775.1 Carex cristatella | reverse complement strand
TGCTTTATTTCTTCTCTGACTCTATCGTCTTTCACAAGACCACCCAACAACCAACACAAGAAGAAAGCTCTGTAGGACATTCATTGTTCCAACCCGTAAGTAATCTATTTTATCAATGAATTTAATGTTCTAATTAGTATTTTGAACTTGAAAATAATATATTTGGCTTAATGTTGTGGAACAATTGAATGCTTTCTTGCTATTTGATGAAATGCCTGAGCCAAAATGGTTCAAAATTGTCATGCTTTCTTGCTATTTGATGAAATGCTTCAATCAAAATTGTCAACTAGTGCATAGCCTTATTGCTTGTCAGAACTCAGAACTGGATCCATATTGGTCAGATACAAAAATTAAACTACAATAAGCACCTTGTTGATAAATTTTCAATATGAACGCGGGGAAAATATGCCAATTGTACAAATCTGATTAACAATTACTTCCTCAATGAACAAACTACTAACATAATCTGAGAAAGGGAAAAAATATCCACAAGTTGAAAAGCTACCAACTAGAATTACGGATCCTAAGTTACAACTGTATCAAAAAACCAGCAGTTAAACCGGTTAATCCACCGCTCCGACCAATGAACTGCTGACCCGAAGCTTTACCGAGTCAATATCCAGTCTTGTTTTGATAACACTGCTCCCTATTCATTTGGTTATTTTTGGAAAATTGTGATTTTGAAAAACTGACCTAAAGGATTGTATAAGCATGTAACATATTGGATCCGTGGGTAACCATTTTTCCATATGCACATAATTCCCTAATTTCCAATTTTCCATAACAGTGAGAACAAGAAAAAGAGAGAAAAATGGGGGGATGATATTAAGCAACAAAAATTTGAGAAGTATAGCAACAAAAATTGAAGCAATCATTTCCTTGCAGAAAAAGAAAGAAAGAGAAAAACAAGCTTTCTTTTAGTAATTTTAGTCAACTTAATCAGATTTGTAATATTAAATACTTCATTTCTTGCATCGCATGTTGTTTTGTTTTTCTCACTTTTATTGGTTAGGTATTAGGTGGTCCGTAAAAATTTTATATTATTGAGTTTCGAAAGAAAAGTACAAACTATATCCATAATATATTATAATCATTCAATAAAAAGATACTATAAATTCTATTAATTGAAGATACACTTCGCACTGAAACAAAGTATTATAAGCTAACAGAGTTATTTGATGTAATGATTTTTTCATATGTAAATAAAATAATGCTTTTTTAATTTATTATTTTCTATTTTTCAAAGAATATCTAAATTTAGAACTTTGAACGGGGATATTGATAAACTTATCTAACTGTTATTTTAGGTAACCATTTTTTTTTTTTTTGGCAAAACATGCCCGTAGGCTAAGGAGGTTATTTATTTATTAAGGAAGTAATATAAGAAGGCCCTCAACCCTTGGCAATACGTAGAGCAAATCTCCATAGATTTACTTCATCGAGAAACAGTGGCGAGGCTAGGATTTGAGCTAGGAGTAGGCAAAAATCGGATTCAAGTTCAAATAAATTAACGGGTTCGGGTTCGGGTTCGGGTTCGGGTTCGGGTTCGGGTTCGGATTCGGGTTCGGGTTCGGGTTCGGATGAGCTTAGTCCTCAATTAACAATTCAAGCAATTCAAGATATTAGCTATTCATGCAATTTAAACAATTCTAACAATTCAAGCTATTCAAGCAATTCTAAACAATTCAAACTATAATTTATTTTTTAAGTTCACATAGTTTAGCTAAACTGAGAAAAAAAACAGTACCCAATATATATTTTTTTTTACCCAATCATCACTGGGAACTGGTAAAAAAATAATTCTAAACAGTACCCAAATCTAAACAATTCTAAATAGTACTCAATATATATATTTTCCCACTGATGAACTAAACAGTACAGAATTTGCAGTACCCAATCAATTTGCAGTATAGAATTTACCCAAATTTCCCCAATCAATTTACCCAATTAATTTACATAAAAAAAAATAACCCAATAATAATCTTTCAATCAATTTACTGAAGTTTGGATGAATCTGTTGTCGCTGGTACAGGCGTAGAGGCGAGGCTACAAAGGCGAGTGGTGTCGGCGGGCGACTGGCGGAATCGCGTCTGGGTCTGGGCTTCTAGCGACTAGCAGGCGAGTGGCGTCAGCGCGTCGCGTAGGCGTAACCGGTAACAGCCTCCACCTCTGGTTGGCGTCGCGCAACAGGTATGGGCGTCTGGCGTCATGTACGTGACTAGCGTAATATCCTTTCCTCAGTTATGGGCTTCAATTTTAATTCGGTTCAAAGTTTCACTTTATTTTTTTATTCCCATGGGCTTCAATTTGAGCTCTAGATAGGCAAGCCCAAATCACAGGGGTAGGCAAGACTAAAAAAAAGCCCGGCTCTAATAAAAAAAAAACAATCAGGGTAGGCATTTCCCTATGACCATGTAGCCTCTCCACTGTCGAGAAACAGAGAGCGATCATGAAAATAATAGAGATTGGTTGGATTTGAGTCCAGATTTGGTTCACCTCATCTCTAGAAAACTCTACGACCTCTTTGATTTTATTAGATTTCGCACTGTTTGCAAGCACTAGCGCTCTGCAGCCCTTACCTCCGGCCATCACCCACTACAGGAATATGAGTTTTTTTACATGGGGAACACGTACTAGTTTGTTGCAAGGGACCGAAAGGACAGTCCATGTAAAAAAAAAATAGTATCTCTAGATTCGTAAAACTTGTTGCAAGGATAGTCTCATGCAACTTGCATCGTATGTAAATGCGTGATGTGCAACCATGTAAATGTTTTCTATCTTCTCATGAAAATACATTATGAATGTTAGATATTATAATTAATTAGAGATTCATGCAACAACTCAACTTCTTGTGCATGCAAATACTTAACCACATGTTAAATATTATATTTTATTAAGGTTCATGCAACTACTTAACCACCTGTTTATATTATAATTTATTGAAGGTTCATGTAAATACTCCACTACCATGCACATGTAAATAGTCTGGACAAGCGAATCTCATTAATTGCATGAGCTGCACTCATGCAGTTGTTTAGTTCCTGGAGACAGATGCATTTCTGTTTATTTGATATCTTCTTTTAAATGAAGAATTTTATTATAAATCACAACAACATGAATAATAGAAGGATATAAGAATTCAATACTTTGATAACTTAAATTTTGGTATTTAGAACAAACCTTCCAAAATAATCGAGAAACAAAAATAATTGTACAAATATTTTTTTTTTTTAGAGAATCAACAGAGGTCAAAGCCTCTGTTTTTCATTAACCGAAATTGGTTACAATTTTTGAGTTTCTAAGTAGAAACCCGGTTTTACAAAAAGCAGAAATAAAAAGACAAAAAGTAAATTAAATAAAACATGAAAATAATGCTAATGTCCCTAATTTCGAAATCTATGTTTTATTGCAACGCTTCAACTGTGCTTCTCCCTATATACCGTCTCTCTGTTGTTCTTGTGCTGCTGATGCCCGCCACATTGTTCTGATTTCTTGGATCAAAATCTCGTTCTGTTTGCTCTTCTCCTTGAAAATACGGTTACACCTTTCCCTCCAAATGACGAAGTGCGTTAGCAGTGTGATTTCTCTTGTTTTGCGGTCCGTACCATTTTTTGTTATGAGCTTGAGTCTGTCTTGAGGCGTTATTGGTATTTGTTCTTCCCTTATGACCCCTCGGTATATCTGATCGGCTATCTGACACTCATTGACTAAGTGTTGTGTTGTCTCATCTTGTTGTCTACACATATAGCATATGCCCACTATATGAAACCCTCTAATTCTCAGATTCTCGGCATTGTACAAATATTATGACACAACACACATACAACTATAGATTCACCAATTAAAACTCTTGATCAAAAAAATCAAGGACATAGAAATCAAATTCTTCATCACCTTGCTCCATGTCCAACATGTATATTCATTAATACCACAAAATATTACAACCATATCACCTCACAAATTTTTTAAACAAAGTACCGTACATATTCAATGAGAATTTGTCCATCATAACAAAAATCTTCATTATTCCTATGCTACCTCCTCTACTCGTTCCTTTGCTCTCTCACTATTCGTCTACAAAAATCTTCATTATTCCGAAGGTGATAATAATTTCATTTTCTAGAGATGCATAATTTTTTTTATAGTTTAACAATTGTGCATATCCAACAACCAAACTTAAGATGACAAGTGGTTTTATAGTTGGATCTTGGTCAACTCTAGATAATTTTGTTTAGAAACTCAAGTACTTCACCACTGCACATTAGCGTACCATCACAACAATTTGGTATTGAAATAAAAGAAAATGAAGAAGGTAAATAAAAGGGGAAAAGAGCTTACCACAATGATGTTTTTCATGATAGCCTCAAGTAACTTTAATCCAAATTTTGCTTAAATGTATACGAACCCTTAAATTTTGGTTTCTGGTAAGGCATAATATTTTGGTTATTATATTTTTTTTTAGATTTGTTTTTTGTTTTCATATTAATTACGAAGGAAATGTATTCCTTAATTGAGATATATATTGTGTTATGACAAAATGATTTATCTCCTCAAAATAATATCCATAATTATCTAAGATATGCATAAAAGAATATGTTAATAACAGTAGCATAAGTGTTTAGCTAACCCAATATCAATACATTACTCAACCAATATATATGTTAATCTAACAGTAGCAAATAAGGCGTATAATTATCAATTTCACCAAACTTTCACCTTGTAAATTAGTAAATAGGTAGAGAAGTATGAAAGAAAAATAATAAATAATTCCCTAATGTCGCTTTGTAAAGCTGCCACCATTAGTTGTGGAATGAAAAGGTAGTTAGTTGTAATGTAATTTGTGCGGGGCATTTTAACAAAAACCTTGTATGCACGACAAATGCGGCCATCACGTTTTGCAAATGCAACTTGAATTATTTTTTTTTGAGAAAAAATGTGAGTCAATGCCCACATTTGATTCCATTGATAATGGTAGAGTTACAAGAGTTTTATAACAGTTTAAAAAAACCAAATTGAAATTGCTCAAACATCTGAGCAGTTAAACAGTAGAAATAACAAAGTAAAAATAAAAGGTAAAATAGAAGGACAAGAATTGACTTGAATTAAAACCAGGAGAATGTTGCTTTTCAACCAAATCTTCTTGAAGCCTCCCTACCACATTCGAGTTGTACCAGTTGGTGAATTAATTTCATCCGATACCAGCTCTCACCCCATGGCCAATTGTTGCTCCTACCTCCGTACCAGTTCCTGTACCAGCAGGTATGCGGCCCTGTTCGGCGCCTGTAAGTGTACCCAAAACCCCATGTTGCCTGCCGTTGTGTCCCGGTATGTATCCCTATTGCAAAGAACACGTATCCTCTGCATTAACTCAAAAGGGAATCTTTTGAGTTAATACATTATGACCGTCTGATTTTAAACAGAATCAATCCGACCATCTAATTTTAACACAGGGTTCTTCAATATTAGTGCGGATCTTGTCCGCACGGATCTTAAAGCAGATCGGATAGTAAAAATGTATTAACTCAAAAGATTCCCTTTTGAGTTAATGCAAAGGATACGTCTTCTATTGCAAAGGCATCCCTCGTCCCTCCTGATTCTGTACCAGTATTGGTACCGGTATTAGAATTGGTGCCAATCCCACCATTTTCTGTCTGCAACTTGAATTATTGTTTGGTTGTAGTCTTGTAGAACATAATTAGTTGTGTTGAGATTCGGATTGGCAAGAAGGGGCGGCTGATTAGGTGTGATGGTGGTGGTCGTTGGTGAATTTTGTTGGAGCTTGAAATCGTTGTTGAAATCATCTTGAGTCGCACAACAGCGAATGCCAATGTTTCGGGATAAGATTTGGTCTAAATGGCTTTGAACTGAACACCATCCAAAGTCTCTTAAAATTGTACGATTATAGTCCGAACAGTTGATCCGAACCACTCAACATAATTTTCATACTAAAATGTGTTTAGAGACCAAATTTTATATTTTTTTTTGGAAATTGTTTACCAATTTTTTTTAGATACGTACAACATCACTGTTTTTGAACGGTCCAAAACTAGTGATTTTGTACGTATTTAAAAAAAATAGTAAAAAAATGTAAAAAAATGTAAAATTTAGTCTTTGAGCACATTTTAATATGAAAATCATGATGAGTGGTTCGGATCGACTGTTTGGACTTTAATCTTACGATTTTTAGAGGTTTTGGAGGGTGTCCAGTCCAAAGCCATTTGGACCAAATCTTATTCCCATTGTTTCTCCATGTACAATTTCCAAAAAATAGAAAGGACATTAGGCATATTCTATCAGTGCAAGCTACTCAGAAGATTATTTGGGAAAAAAATTTATTAAATCTTCTAAGAAAGCTTTTTTTTTTTTGCTGATATATTGAAGCTAAAAGAAAAATAATTTCGCTTCGGCGCATGCAGCTTTTCACAGGAAGGGTTAAATAGAGAAAGGAAAAAAGGGAGAGAGCAAAAGAACATTTTTTTCTACATGGGACCAAGTGTTTATTTTTCGAATGAACTAAGTCTTATTTTGAAGTCATCCTTTTAGATTTTTAGATTTTATTTTAATCCATATCAAAATATATTAGATAATGAGTGAGGATAATATCAATAATATGCATGTATATTGTGGATCGATATGTGCTATGCATCCATATCGCTATTTTTAAAGTGTAAACAATAAATCTAAACCGTTACATGTTCGTATGAGGATCATGTTCAACTTTTGGATTGACTATATTATAAACTGAGGTCGCTATAAATTGTAATTTAACCTATGGTGTTGAGCAGATATAAATGTTGTAAATATTGGTAGCCTCTGCCAATGTTTAAAAAAAAATTATAATTATTAGACTTTGAAAATAGAGATAAGAATTCATAGCACGGATTGGTCAATAATATAGATGGATATTACTACAGCCTCACTCTTAGATAATTTTAAAATTAGTGTATGAATTTGTAAGAGAATTAATTGAGTGAGTGTTATTAACTTGATAATTTTTTTTTATTGAAAAGACTTCAATTGTAATGATATTTCATTACACTGTGCTTTCGTACTTTTTTTAAATAATTCTCATGTAAAAATTATTGTCTCTCTTTTATTTTCTTGTGCTTGATTTCTTGTTTTTTTTTATATTTTTTGTGTTTGATTGTAGTTGTTTCTCAGATGTGTTTCATATTTCGCCATTGAAGTTAATTATTAGTGTTTATCCACAAACATGCATGTTTGGTAAACATTTTTACTGCACAATTGTAAGGATATAAATAGTATATATGGTAATTAATATCCATATAAATTCAAGTTTACTATTTCTTTTTCAAATATTAACTGTGATATTTTCAATTTAGAAGTATGACTGAACAATCCTCAGCTGCACCTCACAAAAAAAAAAGGAACCTTAAGATTATATCCGAGATATTTTGTAAAACCACCTCATCAAATTTACAAATTAATCCTCAGAAATGTCAAATTTTGTTTTATTTTTTGTGTAAACAAAATTGGTATCTGCTAAAAAATGTATTTTCCGTATCTTGCTGGTGAAAATTTTAAAACAAAAAAATGGGAGATGGATCACAATTATATAATATTTTGTATCCATCTCATGTGCTTCCTACGTTGCTTTTCCTGCAACACTTCATATATAGTTCAGCTCCCTGCAAAAGAATCTACCGTTAAAAAGGAAAAAGAAGCAACACCATTTTTCACAAAATATCTAAACCGTTGATCTTGATGACCTAATAAATACTGTGATTAAACAACCAAAAAAATTATAGATTTTCAAGTACATTTCCTCCATGAATATCAAGTAACCTAAAATTCTACAGTAATATATATATCCATAAATAGAGAAGGGATCCACTTACAACATTTATAAGTTACAACATCTTACAACAATTTGTTTTTACAATTTTCAAAGTCCAAACAGTGAATCCAAACTGTTCAACATGATATCTATATTAAATGTGCTTGGAAATTATATTTATATTTTGTTTGAATTTTTTTAATATTTATTTAGTATTTTACGAAACTATTGTTTTTCAGTGGTCTAGAATTGTCTCAAAACAACAGTTTTGTAAAATCCGTGATTTTTATTAATAACCAAAAAAAAATATTATTAATAACCAGATCCCCAAAATATTTTTACCCATGCCCAAACCGCCCCCCATGGGGCGGTTTACACCCCCCCCAACCCGCCCCCCCATGGGGCGGTTTACCCCCTCCCCAACCCGCCCCCCCATGGGGCGGTTTACCTATTTTTTTTTTTTTTAATGCGATGATGTTTATAATTTATGTATTTTGTAATATTATATTCGAGAATTTGTCAAAATTTGTCAATCATGTTCGAGAAAATGAATTAATGGGTAACTTGACTAATCTGGGCCGTCGACAAAAGGATTTTCATGCAATTGACTTCTCAGAAATAATTTTCTCCGGGCTGAACTGAGCGGTGCTTCGTAACCTCAGACACCGCTCACAGGGGGCTGCCGCCCCCCTGCCACCCCCCACATACTCCTAGAATCAGGCCCACATACATAGCAAAAATGTATGATGGAATAAAATGCTTCTCACATGACAAAAGCAACTGAATCAATAAAGTGTTCTACCAAAAATATTGTTACTCTGGAATTCCAATACATTATTTACTGACAGTGTGGCGGGTCACTGACGCTTCCACTTTGCCGTTTTTTTTTTTTTTTTTACCAATTACTTGTTTTGTATTCCTATGCTTCCAATAATGCAGAAGACTTGAGATTTTGAAGTCAAGCACCAGTCTAGTGCGTTCTCTATTCACCTTTTACACAACTAAATTCAATCCCCAGGTATCCCTGTTACTGCATTCAATCGCTATTCATCTCTTCTCTTTTGCAACTTGATTCAATCTATCTTGTAATCTATGTTTCCGACTTTCTCTTGATCTCTTGCCATCTGATACACAATATCACGACTTATATAAGGAGCCTAGATTGTAACAAAGAGATTCGATCAAGAAATAAAGTTCATTATTTCTATTCATCAATTTACATTACCTTCACTTTGGCAAGACGAGGCAATGATGTATGCCTGATTGAATCAAATAGAGATTCTTATTTAAATTCCTAATGATTTACTGATGTTAATATGGCAAAGCGCAGAAGCTGAAACAAGAATTTTGTTTGTTTTTATCCATGTGTGTTAATTTTGCAGAGTAACATATAAGGTATGTGCATTAATCATTTTGCAAAATAATACGAACAAAAAATGAATGTTACTCCTAGAATCTGGCCCACATACATAGCAAAAATGTATGTTACTCTACAAAATCTCAGTCTATCTCCATGTGCAATATCCAGCATCTATCCTTAACATGTGTTATTTTCTATAATTTATCACATTTAGGAGGCATCCCAAGAATATTGCACTGGATCTGAATTCCTCAAACTTGGATTAGGCCTTGCATTGGAGCATCACTCCCAGTGCACAACCACACATTGATTATATTATTCTAGTCTTATGTAATGATCTCATTTAAACTAGACTATATATATAGTAAATTATTCTAGATGCATTATAATTAATTTGTTGATATTTTCCATTCAGATATATGTAAATAATTATTAGCAAATGTTTTATGGCTATATTTATCAAGTGTATGGCTATATATAGCGGTGCTTCGTAACCTCTTTAATTGTTATAAAAGAATATATGGCTATATTTAATCAAGTGTATGGCTATATTTAATCAAGTGTATGGCAATATTTATCGAGTTGTCCCTAATAGTTAGTATATTAGTACATATTCTTTAGCAATACATCTTATAGATTGGTTATCGGATACATGTGTTTTTGTTAGGTTTTCTAGGGTTTGAGAAGAGGAAGAACTGACATCTTGTTATTGTTATGTATTTGGGCCTGAATAGCAATTTATGGACTTCTCTTTCTGTGCATAAATCAGGTTGAACTGACATGTCATTTTTGCTATGTATGTGGGCCTGATTCTAGGAGTATGCGGGGCGGTTTGGGCATGGATGAAATTTTTTTGGGGATCTGGTTATTAATATTATTTTATTTATTTTTTTGGTTATTAATAAAAATGACGGTATGATATATTCCTAATAATTTCTCTAATCAACAAACATTGGAAAAGTATATCCATATCTCAGAGCATTCTCGATACATCAAAAGATACTCTTAAATCATAAGAACTTAAATCATAAGCTTTTTCTTGCTTTGCATAAACTTTGAACTATTCGGCAAATGCCCTTGTACATCAAAAGATACTATTATATTTCAGAGAAACAATATTTTTGGTAGAACACTTTATTGATTCAGTTGCTTTTGTCATGTGAGAAGCATTTTATTCCATCAAACATTTTTGCTATGTATGTGGGCCTAATTCTAGGAGTATGCGGGGGGTGGCAGGGGGGCGGCAACCCCCTATGAGTGGTGTCTGAGGTTACGAAGCACCGCTCAGTTCAGTCCGGAGAAAATTATTTCTGAGAAGTCAATTGCATGAAAATCCTTTTGCCGACGGCCCAGTTTAGTCAAGTTACCCATTAATTCATTTTTTCGAACATGATTGACAAATTTTGACAAATTCTCGAATATAATATTACAAAATACATAAATTATAAACATCATCGCATTAAAAAAAAAAAAAAAAAATTAGGTAAACCGCCCCATGGGGGGGCGGTTTGGGCATGAGTAAAAATATTTTGGGGATCTGATTATTAATAATATTTTTTTTGTTATTAATAAAAATCACAGTTGTCAAATACATAATAAATAGTAAAAAAAATGATCTTCATGCACATTTTAATATAGAGATCGTGTTGAATAGTTTGAATCGACTGTTTGGACTTTGAAAATCACAAAATCGAATTGTTGTAAGATGTTATAACTTACAAATATTATAAGTGAATCCCTCTCCCATAAATATATTGTTGTTATGTGGTGATGAATAGAAATATAGGGAATATATATACATTTGAAAACTGTTGTAATATTTGTATTGTAATAAAATTATATTCCGAGTTTAAATACATGTACCAGTAAAAAATGTAATGCAGAGCTGAAGGAAGAAGAGCTAAAGCTAGCTATGTCCCGGCAGATCTTTCTCTCTGCTACTTTCAACTGTTATGGATTCAGAATCAAGATCGCCATCAAGCTCATCGTCTGGTAGTATCATTTTCTGTGCATTTTGCCGTTGTTGTTGAAGCAAATGATTCAATTGCTCTTGTTCTTTCAATAGTGCATTATACTCATCTCCAGTTCACATAACAAAACAAAATTTAAATAAACATCAATTCATATGAAATGTTGTGAATCTCGGATTACTAGCTTAATTAACTTGTCAGCTACGCTACAATTAAGATATGATACAGGACATGTATTTTACATGTGAACATGCATTCCTAAGGAGAAACAGTGATGCATTGGTATACAGAAAAATAATTAAGCGACCCAAATTTCAGATCAGTTTAATTTCTATTTTACCTCTCTAAGTGTACATATTTTCTCATAAAATCTCGTAGACCTCGTTGTACGTACTTTGTTCAATCCAAGGTTCTGAGAAATCGGAATTGGAATCGGATGTAAATCGGGTAAAACTCGACTCGGCACCGGTCAATTCCATTCTGACTCAGTCGAGTAAATTCAGAATCAAACGATTCTTAAAACCAAAGACAGAGGCAGACCTTCAAATTATGGGAGTCAAACTTTAACGGATCAATCATCTAAAATATTCATATTACGAATGGAGATCAATTTTATAGCATTCATAACATTTTATTCTAAACTATATAGAAAATTACATATAATTAAAGAAAATTAGAGAAAAAATATCAGGGTCAATTGAACCCCATACCTTGTTACTACCTTCAGCCCCGTACATACCAGTGATTAGAGACTTATTGAAGAATCAGAAATGGAGTCAATTGACACTCATTTTTTTTAAAAAAATTGTAGTAATACATGATTTTCTATATAATTTAAAGTAAAATGCCATAACACTATGAAATTGATCTCCATTCTCCGCAATAAATTCTTATATAATTTAGAGCAAAGTTTGACCTCAATAATTTGAAAATCTAGTTCCGGCCCTTCCAATGATAATCTTCAACAAAATCTCTCCAAATGCCGTATTATGCCAAGTTAATTGCCCTCTAAATATGAAATTCTAAATGACACTTATTATGTTAATATAGAACTTCATGCATGTCATATATATTTATGATGAAAAAACAAATATAATACTTCCACAGCCTAAAGCGGTAAAACCTCTTGCTCAATGCAACATCAACCATGCATGTAATTAAATCACAGCAGAGGTTTCCGTAAGAAACCAAATTAATAAAAACAACATAATTCTTATGATTAAAAAGATTAAATTGTTGAGAGCACTTACTCTTTTTGAACATTTGATCTTGATTGAAAGACGCCATCTTTTGTCTGAGGTGACCATTGTTAATCGTAAGGAGTGTTCGTTGGTGGTCGAGGTACGCCACTCGAGGAGCTAACGTCGTTACCTCATTCTGAAATTAATGGTTTGCATCCACTGTCATTATTTCGGTAGCACAGGCAGTATATAAATATAGATTAACAATCTTACAGATTTTGATCTGATCTAAATCGTCTGTTCTCAGTCGGACGGTCTAGGTTGAATAATGGCACAAAGTAGTGCCTAGAGGTGTTATATTCGATCCATATACTTATTATTTTCAAATTGGATCGGGTCCGATCAGAATACCGCATCAAATAGTAGAATTTCAGGTCTATATATTATTTCGGTTCCGAATAAATAAGTATCCATAACTTATTTGTGAATTATCGAATCACATTCAGATCCAAAACAGGTACAAGTTACAAACATCTCACATAATATATTATTTAATATAAATTAAAAATTACTTTAAATCCTAAAAAAAAATTAGTTACCAATATTTTAAAATTGTAACCTTGGTTTCTGAATAAATAAGAAGTTATCACGTTCGCACAGTTATGTGCAAGTCATGTGATGCACATGACTACGGCTTATATAAGGATTAAGGGGTCATGCGCAGATGAGACATGACTACATGACTACGGCTTATATAAGGATTAACCTTGGTTAATTTGCTCATGTACCGCTTATTTACGTAGTGTAGCACTTATTTTCTTAGTGTATCGCTTATTTTCTTTTGATTTGCTCATGTACCATTCATCTTCTTCCAGCTGATGGTTGAGACTATTACATGGGACGGGTAATGAGATACAGTTTGGTATGGCTCGGTCTGTCCCTAGCTGTCCTCAAGTCTATCCCAAACGCACTTTGTCCCTAGCTGACGAAGAGAACATGAAAGAATATCTAACCCGGGTTACTCCAGGTTACGAGGTATGCTTATTAATAGAGTATGGGCGGCCGGAGTTTGGGTTCTATGGAGAGAGAGAAACAGGAGGTTGTTCTCTGACAAAAGGAAACCAGTTTTTTTGCTAATCCAGTACACCATTCTGGAGATGCAATTTTGGTCGAGAGATAGATAGCGTTGGAGCTAGGAATTGGGTCACCGTGGAGGGATGGCCGAGGCCTTTTTTAAATTTTATTTTGGGATGCTTTGTAAATAGAATAAACACTGGGTGTGTCACTTAACACCCGAGTCCTGTAAATTTTTTTAATATAATATATCTGTTGGCGGTTTTCACCGCCAACCATCAAAAAAAAAAGAACATGAAAGAATTGGAGGACGATCCACGCTTACTACGGGCATCGGTTATAGCATATGGATGAACACATGGTCCAGACCAAGAGTTTGCTTTCGATCCGAATTGAATATTTAATTATTAATTTAGTAACTATACTCATAATTTAACCAGTTATATTTTTTAAATTATATCTATCTGGAAACAATCTCAGAAAATTATCAGGAATTAATAGTATTAGAAAAAAAAATATTTGAGAAATTCAATGGCATACCTGTAACAATTGCACGTTTCGCTCCAGCTCCGAGATGTAATGCAACTTTCGTACGCGAGACCTCTGTGCAGACTGTCGATTTGCTAAGATCCTGTGATTTATAACAAAGCTTATTAATAGTTGTATAAGCAAATGGTTGTGCCAAATATTGTAATTAAGCGCCCCAATTAATGGACCAACTGAAACAGTATTAATCCATTATGGCAAAAGGTAGATTGATCCCCAACACCTTTGAAGAAACGAGAAATTGTGCAGCTTAAATTAGAATTTTTAAAAAAAATGAAATAAAAGAAACAGTCTTGAGATCGATGCAATGTAAAATAGCATGCACATAGAAATTGAACGAAAAGTAGCATGCATGCACGTATTGACGTCGCGTGTCATACTTAATTTTCAAAATTTTCATTTCTTAGTTTGACATTTCGGTTTTAATGTCTACTTTCAATTATTTCTCAAATCAAACTTTTCACAAAATCAGTAATTTTTTTTTTGAGTAAAGTTGGAGGTCAAGCCACCCAACTATTTAATACATTTATTATTATAATAAAAGATTTCTCTCATCTGGGTTTCGAACTCATGACCTCTCATATAGAGGCCATGTGTCTTAGCCACTAGACCAAAGACTAGTTTTCCAAAATCAATAATTTTGCTTCTGAAGCTTTTACAATAATGTAAAGAGTATGGTCAAAATATCTCATTATTTTTGTGTCCCATAATGCCTTGCATTTGTATTTAAGTATTCAAAGTCCAAAAAATCAATCTGAATCCTGAATCTCTCAATATTATTTTCATATTAAATGTGCTTAGAGATCAAATTTTATATTTTATTATTTTTTAGATAGATATAAAATCATTGTTTTATACAAGATTTTGATCATCTGAAAATAATAATTTTGTATCTATCTAAAAATTAAAATAGTAAAAAGTTTCCTAAAAAATATATAATTTGATCTCTGACCACATTTTTTTGAAGTTGGATCCGACGATTCTCAGCTATCAGCATTTGCTCTCTCCTCAGTGTTGTAGACGCCTGTTTTATATTAACATTGCTTACAAGTGAGTGGGGCTTGGAACCCCTTGTGTTTGGAATAAATTGGGAAAAAAATTAATAAGAAGATGCCTTTCGGCGTGTAGGAAGTAGAAAGGGATAAAAGAAAAAGAAAAGACATATTCTAGAGAGAAAAAAATAAGTATGTTCTAACATAACAACTAAAAAATTGCGAACAATTCATAAAATCCGGAAAATTCGTGAATAATTAGGAAAACCGAATAATACGGGCCGGATTGCTTCAGGACCGGTTCAAATCTGAATTTTTTACGAATCTTGTCACTACGTGTTCTAACTATGTGCTCTAGTACTCCTCCATCCATTAACATATATAGCAGCATTTTAACCCTCCTTAATTTCTTTTTCTCGTGTTTGTATTTGCGACTATATATTGACCTCCAGGACCAGCGATACCAGTTTGAAGAATTCATCAACATCCTTGAATTTCGAACTAATATAAACCCGTCCGATCAAAACCGTATTAATTATTTGGTGGGCACAACAAGAAACAAAACCTAATTCTTTGAAAATTTCCATGTTATAATCCTTGGTATCCTACGAGGCAACCAATGGATCACCAACCCACCTCTTTACCCTCTTAGGGTCGGTGCTAGGCGCACCTTCTCCATCAAGCGACGATGTAACCTCAGAAGGCGACGTGTCCTCAACCTCGGTCCCGTTTGTCAGCATCTCTGGTTCTCCCTTGTATTCGCCACTATCTGCCTCATCTAATTCTTTTTTATCATCAGCCTCACATATCATGTTGCTGTTATGTTCCGATACCTCAGGCATGACGTTGGAGGATGACAACCGGGCCTGGTTTTCAGAGAACATGGTCAAGAAAAGGTCATCATCAAGCCGGTCAAACTCGGGGCCATCCATTGATGAGGTAGACTCAATGGCAGCACTGCGGTGCGCGGCCCGTTTCACACGACAAAATTCGGAGAACTTGCCGCCCCAAGCACTAGCAGCAATTTCGGAATCTGATGATTCCTTTGTTGGTGGTGGTTGCTTTACATGGTAAAGTGGTGCCTTAGGTGGCCGCTCAGCCATTATGGATTATACTTGAGTTGTAACAGTTAGGTTTGGTCTGGGCAACAAGGTGGCGTTGGCTGTTTGTTTAATTTAATTATTTGCTGTCTTGCTTTTTGCTAATTATGGAGAGAATGGTGGAGAGCTTCATGGAGTCAACAAATTTAAGCCGAAATCTCGTTTGTTTATGGAAAGGAGGATCGTTCAAATCCCCACGTAAGCGGGAAAAGTTTCCTCTTGTTTTAGAAAAGAAATTGTTTTGTCGGTTGATATCATTTCATTGACTGTCTTTACAATTATAGTTAGATTGGACTAAATTGCAAAAGAAAAAAAATATATTTTAATAGCAAAATAATTTCTGTCGGTGCGTTACTAATCAAAGTTAAAAAAAAAAAAAAATTGGAAAACACGAGGTTTACAGCGGGTTCGCTATATACGGGGCGGCCCAATAAACAGATCTCATCGCCTAGACAACGCTATTCGTTATCTTATTTCTTCTCTTCTCAATTTGTCATGGATGTGATCCAGCACAGATACAATCGGAACTGCCTGAGTTCTATGAAGTTGTGCCAGATGCTGAGATAATTTTTTCTACAAAATTTATTTTACATTTATTAATATTATCACGTTTTCTAGCATAGCCTTAACGATAGCTTGTATTTTGTCTTTCCCAGAAGGTAAATTAATAGCGAGCATCCACTGGCAAAAGCCATTGTTCAATGTGCAAAAAACTTCAGAGGAGATGAAGAAAATTATGCGTGTCTCGAGGTAGGGGAGTTCATTTTCTCATTGTTCAAGGTGTCAATGTCAAAGCGGAGAAAAAAAAAATGTGATAATAGTGAGCATTCAGTGCAAGTTTTTGCACTGAATTAAAAGATAACTAGAAAATGATAAAAAAAAAACAATTTTGTAAAGATTAAAAACAACTAGTATAAGATGAAAGATAATTAAAAGAAGACAGGAGCGAATTTAAGACTTAGTCAAAAATAGCTAAGTCACTTCTATGATTTCAAAATTTTAATTATATGTATAGAAATTTAATTGAATTTTATATTTTTTTTTATATAAGCCGTCCTCAATAAAAAAAAAAAAAAAAAAAAACGTTTAGTTGTAGTCTAGAGGTTAAAGTTCTATTATGTGGTTGAGAGGACTTGAGTTCAAATCTCACTCACCCCAATTATGCATTTAAATTTTCAGCCACTGTTATCAAAATTTTCTAGTCCCACTTCTGGAAGAAGATGAAATACAACTAGTAGAATACGAAAGACAATAAATATGAGATCTTAAATTCCTATGGAGTCGGAGCAAATGGCACATACTAGAATTATTTTCTCAATACTAGAATTATTTTCTCAAATCTCAATAAATGAAGAGGTTAGACTTTTGCAAAAAAAATGAAGAGGTTAGAAATTGAGATAATATATAATGTCAGATCCACCAAGGCCTGGGCCCAGGAGGTCATATACCCATTTCCCTTCTTAGGTCCATGAAGGTCGAGTGTTATGGTAATTGGCAATAATTGGGGTACTACAAAGGCTATTGCAAGAGAAGTTGGAAATGAGAATGCAGTTGAAATGAGAATGCAGTTGAAGAGGCAAAATGGTTTCTAACCTCCTGGGATATGTAGAATGAAAATGGTGTTGTAAAATCATTTCGGGTCGAATTTGTAGAGGTAAAGAATATTTGTCCAGTATAATCGGTAACGTAAAAGCATGTACTGCAATTTATACGGAGAAAAAGGTAGGAAAAAAAGGCGGGGCACGAGAAGAATTAATAGCAGATGAGTTGACAAGAGTTAATGAAGCTAGCACGGATGAGGATGACTCGGATAAGGAAATTTAGAGAGTGCGAAGAGAACGTCGAGAAATTAAAATGAATGAACAATTATGGCATAGAGGTGAAGGCTCCTCTATGCCGAGAGTTGAGATAGGGCACTCGGTTTCCATGCGTGCATCAAAAGTTAGTGGACACAACAAAAGGCCATTGAATGTAGGAATTGGCCCGTCTCATACGCAAACAATAGCCGATCATTTTGTGTACTCAAAACAAACTAGCTACACAATCAAAAATAACTAAAGCTGTGTTCAAAGGCATAAAAGATGCCAAATCTTATCAAGGTCGAGCCTGGACGAAATGGTTTGTGCATAATCACATTCCGACTCATGCTGCAAATAGTATTTATTTCAAAAAGGCAATTGAGGCCACTCAAGCATGTGGATCTGGTACCCATCCACCAAATACAAAAGAAATTTGTAATAAATATCTGTCAATGGAGGTCGATGATATAAAAATTGTGATAAAATTCTTTCACCATCACTGAGATCATATTGGTTGTACCATAATGTGTGATGGATGGACCACACCAAGTCGAAGAAATATTATTATTTTTTTTGTTTATTGTACCAAAGGAACGGTATTTCTCAAATTTGTGGATGCTACGACACAGATCAAAGATGTGAATTAATGTCAAAAGTTATATATTGAAGAAGTTGATGCAACTCGTGTTGTCCAAGTGGTGCTTGATAATGGAGCCAATTTTAAGTTTGCATGGAGAAATATAATGGATTAGGTACAATCACATATTTTAGACACAATGTGCTGCCCAATGTGTTGATCTCATGCTTGAAGATATCAAATAGTAAACAAGGCACTAAGATTTTACGAATTTTATATATAATCATCAATGAGATCTGAAGCTACCAACAATTAATAGTTGTTGAGAATATATACTTTTGGATGCACTTTTACAGATGTGTCTCAACCCGAGTTGGGTCGAAAGAGTTGGGATGCTGTTGAGAACAAGGAAAGACAAAGGTGTGCGAGATATCTTGCTTGATCAACGGTATTAGATTTATGTTAGCGAATCAATTCAACTATTTGAGTCACTAATTAATGTGTTACGAATGGTTGATAGTGATAATAAAGTAGAAATGAGTTTTTTATACGAAGGGATTGATAGCAAAATAATATATTAAAATATGTTATGTTTCAATGCTGATGTTTCTCCTAAACTAGCTTACCAATTGACCTCTAGTGTTATTACTTTTACTTCTTTTTGATGCAAATCTAGAAAAGATAGTTCTTACTTTAAATTATCAATTGTTTTATCTTTTGATGTTTCTACTTTGCGTCAGGAAGACAGTTTGGTTTTTCTATCAGACTCCAATATCCTAGAAGAGGGAAGCTCCCAGTCCAAGGACGAGGAGAACCCTATTCTTGGGTTAGACAGATCGGATCTGGTGGAGCACGTCCAAATTGATGGAGGATATTTTAGCCATTGATTGACGGGTTGCCCCCCTCTCTTCTCGAAAATAATTTTGTGACACTTTGTTTACATCTTAGCATATTTTTAGCTACTTTATATCTTGTTGGATACGGCCTTGTCTGATGCCTGTGAAATTTTGTATCTTCTTTCTTATGCTAACTCTGGTACGTGTACCAGTCCTCTATTGTACATTTCATTTTAGTTTCGTAATGAAACTGATAGGTTCCACCCACTTTTGTCAAAAAAAAAAAAAAAAATTCAAGTGGCAGACGATAAAAAGATGGAAAAAAAAAAAAAAAAAAACATTTCATCTAAATATACATGCACCAGGTACAATATTATTTAAACAAAGTTATTTTCTTAAATGAACTAATTTAGGTGGCAGAAGATACAAAAGGCGGTGGACCATTTTGTCTCCATCATACTTATATTTTTTAATATATTAATAATTTAAAATTTAAATCATAAATATTAAAATAAAATTGTTAGATTTAATCTATATTATTTTCTTTATGCACATACAAAACATTACAACATCTCAAATTCGATTTTACCAATACTAAGAGCTTGCAAAAAGATACATTGATATGGATAAAATCTAAACCTTATTTTTTTAATTTATGTACTCTTATAAAAATAAAATTAAAAAGTGATAATTTTATTATATACATGCAAAAAAATATCACTTTAAGTGGTTTATTTTAAAAAAAAAAAAGTTGTAAATTTTTGTTATTAGAAATTGAAAAAAATGAAGACAAAAAAAATAGAGACATTTGTATAATTAAAAAAACCTATATACTTAAATAAAAACGGTTAAACATTTTATATCAGCGAATAAATTCTCAAAAGTTTCGCTGAACAACACTAGTCACTATCATTGTTTATAATAATAATTTATAATAACTATTTCGGACTTCCTTCATGCTCAACAGACGACGTACATTTTTTCTTAGTTGCAATCTAATATCTTTGCTAATCTAATCGGTCCAAATTCAAAGCTAATCTAATCGGTCCAAATCCAAAGCTGCTGCAGACATGAGAAACACTATATCCCAAATCGGTCCAATTCAAAGCGACTGGACTCTCAATTTCATCATTTAAGGGGTTGTTTGATTGCCCAAATTTCTTCAACAAAGCCATGACAAAGTCAGAGGGTGTAATTCCTTCACTGGACTGAGACCGAACCGATGTTAAAAAAGTACAGGCTATGTCTAATAGTGCCTCGGCATCAGCAACTTGCTCTCTTGGATTTTGAACTGAAAATAAAGCCATGGGATTATAATCAAAAATTAAAAAACAGTTTTTGTTTTCTCAAATTACATTATAAAATTGAGTTTCTCTGCATGTTAACCCCCAAAAATTTCACTACAATAGAAAACAGTTGCAAGATATGTTTAGATTTGCGTCCGGAACTATGTCATTTGTAGCTATTTGCAAATAACAGCTAAATATACAAACGAAATGATAAACCAACATATGATGGGTATTTCCAGTAAATTCTGGCACCTTGATTTAGTGAATGCTACGGTAGGGGGATTCTCCAAATTTATTGGGATAAACCCTTTCCACCTCACAAACCCTTGTCTTATCAACCCAAAATTACAATTATGTAGGAAGAATTTTACCAAATTGATGCAAGCTCTCCACTTCAGTGATAATATTTTGGAACTTCGTTGAATCGGCTTTCACCATGTCATCCTTCTCATCTGAAATAGGACATTTGGATAAAATAGTGAATCCCATGTAAAGGAAAACTAAAATAACAAGGACACGGTGATTTACTCTACAAAATTTCAACGTTTCTAGTTCAAGTAATAGAACAAGAAAAAAAATAAACAGAAATCTCGAAGGTGTTTAAGCGCCAAACAAAATTTTAGTTTTTCTCGCAAGACTAATTTTCTTGTAGTATAAATCAGCAAGCACTAGTCCAGAGGGTTCAAGAAAAGGGGAATAAGAAATGGAAGAAAGATACCATTTATCAAATTCTTCATCGCTAGATAGCGAGATCGGAGTCGGCGGCGATCAGCCATGGGTTGTGTTTCCTGCTCGGTAGTGTGAGACCCACCAGAATCTTTCTCCCCCAGACTCTCTCCCACTTCTCTAACCATTCCTCTCTTCGTCGCTCTCGCCATTGGAGAAACCGGGAGATATTAAGATCAATGTTTGCGAAATTTGAGGTTTCAAAATTTTGAGAGGGATAGAAAGAGGAATTCATATCACCTAAGGTATCTCAAATTTCGATTTTAAATCACGAACGTCCAGTATGTTTTGGCACTAACATTCAAGGATCAAATTCTGATCGGACAGTCTATATCTAATTACAAAATTTACGTTACTTCAGGGATTCGTTCTCTTGAAAGAGGATGGGAGGGAATAGAAAAAATTTCGCTCAATTACAAGACGGTCGGTTGGATGAACCGCTACTGATTTGTGGGTCCACTGGTGATTTCTACTTGCGGTGTAGTACAAGAGGTCTAAACAAAAATTCTTTGGATTGGACTGGAGTACTGGACTCTGGAGATAACTTACAAACTCAGCAAGAAAGAAAAACTCATCGAACTCAGTTTGAGTCTAAGGGCATCGGACCCAAACTACTTTCGATTACTTAAAACCTTTTTTTATTTTAAAACTTTTGATAAATTTTAAAACAATATTCTATAGACATGTTTTCAAATTTCTTTCGCGCACATATCTTTTTATGTCACTCCAAAACATGAAATTTAGAAATTTGTCACCTCAAAATCTTAAATTAGCTAATTGCCACTCCAAAACCATTATATTTAACGAATTGCCACAATTATGCATCTAATATACATATTTGATTAAAATTATTCTGAAAAGTGTTGTATAAAAAATGTATTTTGAAAATTCCAAAATTATCTCTTCAATTCAACAGATAAAATTACTAACTTATTTCTCCACTGGCATTCTCTTCGTCTCTCCGCCAAACCTTTTGCTTCTCTTTCACCCCTTCGCTAGAACTTGCTCCGCCAAACCTCCTTTTAAATTTCTTACGAGTAAAAGAGGTAAAGAGTCTTGTGAATAAGCCCGATCAATAAAAGTTTTTTGATCTAGAATTTACAAAGTAGACTATCGGAGAGGTAAATCTATTTATTGGGCTCAATCCTGTATTGTCTTTACCCTCTGAAAAGTTTGTTTATCTACAATCTAGAGTGTTGCATCAGAGGATGTACTACAATCTTCCAGGCAGGAGATCATATTCATTTCTCTGTAATATGGATCAGGTTTATGGTGTTTTTCTTGCAAAATGAATTTGGATTTGGTGCTTGCATTGAACATCCTGCCTATCTGGCAAAATGACAAGGACTCTCTCATCTCGTGTGCGAGCTCCATCTTTTGATTATAACCTGCTTCCATTGACACTGGAGAGAGAGGCGAAGGTTTTGGCGGAGGGACGAAGGAAATGCCACTGGAGAGAGAAGTTAATAATTTTATCTGTTGAATTGAAGGGGTAATTTTGGAATTTTTAAAATACGTTTTTTATAGAATATTTTTTAGATTAATTTTAATCAAATTTGTATATTAGATGTATTATTGTGACAATTAGCTAAATATAATGGTTTTGGAGTGGCAATTAGCTAATTTAAGATTTTGGGATGGCAAATTCCTAAATTTCATGTTTTGGAGTGGCATAAAAAAATTCCCCTATATATTATGTACACATCATGTTTATATTAAATAACTAAATATATACATTTTATTATAAATTAAGTGATCTAAAATTTGAACGGTCCGAACTTAGTACTCTGGTACCATGAATAATAATTAAATGAATAAGATTTGATTATTAGTCTATTAATTTGATGGATCCACTTAATCTTTCTAATTTTGGTGAATCCATTTAATCTGCCATCAAGTCAGATTCCGTATCAACACCAGATTCTCGTAATCTAGTGTCCTGTTTGCATTCATAGCATGAATTCATATTATTTGCATTAACGCACTATTTGAGTTTTGATTCGGATCATCTGATGAAAATCTGTACGAATATTAAAAAGTTATGTGCATTGCAGGTTTCGATTGAATGGGTCTTAATTTTGATCGGACGGTCCAAACTAAATTCAAAGGGTACATTAATGCAGAGAATTCATCCTGTCTAATATCTCCTGGGGTCTAGAAATAGAAAAGAGATCACCTGTCTTCCGAGGAGCAGGAAAATTCATACCTCCAGTGCGACTGACACGTGAATCCGAACGGGTTTAAACATTTAAATATTGGTTTTAAGTTTGTTGCGGACCTACATGTCAGTGACTCCGGGGTAGGAAAATCCTATCCCGGAGGGCAGAGCATTCTGTTCCAAATAGAAGAAAAGGTTTTAACTTCCAAAAATTGCTCAATCAAAGCAGAAACAAAACAATCTAAATATGGTTGGGCAATGAATATTATATGCACTTTTTTTCTTAGCAAATTGAAGGTAATAGAATTGTCTAATTATGTTTTTAAATAAAGATTTATAAAGATTTTTAATATTTATAAAGATGATGCGATCTACTTTTAGTTACTAGACAATAGTATATAGGATGTTTTTTTTTTTTTTTTGCAAAAGTGGAATATCCATCGATTTCATTACGAAACAATGTTTGTACAAAACTTATAAAACCGTGCATAGCATCTAAAATCCACTTATTCTAAACTAAAGAAAGACAAATATCCAACTAGAATCAATATCAAACTAGCACAACACAAAGCAAAGAAAAGAGACAAAAATCCAATAAAATCAATCACTAATGTCAATAATACTAGGTGAAGATGAGGACCCAGTATCCACCAAAGACCAATCAGGAGACGGCAATCTAGCAGCCTCCTCAATGGCTTCAAAGAACTCTCTATCAGACACGGCGAACCCAAGAGTAGGGGCCTCGTCTGTACCCGGACTGACCTGTGAATCCGAATCCGATAGAATAATCAAGGGACCTATTTGAGTTAAAGGAGAAACATCGAAAGACATAATCAATGATAATTTAAAATATGAGTTATCTAAACAAGCTTTACACCAAAAAGAAAATCAAAGCAATTATGGATGAAAAATTTTCAGATGAATTCTGCCAAATAAAATTTTTAATCAACAACATTTCTTAACCCTATGATGAGCAATTGTTGTAACTTGTGACACATCTTTAGGTCCATGGGATTTTCATGTGTTGCTTATGGGGTTTTCAGATTATTGACTGTTCCTGTTATGTTTGTATAAGGTAAGAAGGCGCTGATATATATATATATATATATATATATAATTTTATTACTCTATTGCACAAGACAAGTTTCGATCTCTCGTGTTCATGTTAGAAACTAGTAAAGTACTCTCTTTTTTAATATTATGACTATCGTACTATACATAGCGCACAATGATCGTACTATGAATCAATATCTCTATTTATAAAGTCCAAACAATCGATATAAATTGTTCAATATGATATTCATATAAAAATGTACATATAGATCAAATTTAATATATTTTTAGAATTCTTTTCACTATTTATTTAAATTTGTAGAAAATTATTTGATCTAAAAATTCTAAACCATTCAAAAATAGTGATTTTCAAAGTATTAAACGAATTAAAATAGGAGTTTTAATTCGTGATGTATGTTATAATTAACATTAAGTGTAACATTATATTATTATCATAATATAGTATGATAACGGCAACGATATGAACATAACAATAGAAAATACTATCAACGTATTATTATTACTGTTATTGAATATAGAATACAATTATTATAAAATAAATGATTAGAAATTAGAAAAAAAAAATGAATATCATGTTTTTTTTTATAAAAGGCATATTGCCTGTTTCATTAATCGAAACCAGGAAAATGAATATCATGTTTGTAATAAAAGATAAAGAACTTTGGTTTTCTTCTGAAAGACATTGAAATAGAGATTTTTCGGAAGAAAACCAAAGTTCTTTATCTTTTATTACAAACATGATATTCATTTTTTTCTACTTTTTAATCATTTATTTAAAATAATTGCATTCTATATTCAATAACAGTTAATAATAATATGTTGATAATATTTTCTATTGTCGAATTAATATCGTGGTTGTTAGATACTATACTATGATAATAATAATAATATATTATTACACTTTATATTAATTATAATATAGATCACCAATTTAAAACTGTTGTTTTAATTCGTATTAATATTTTCGATTTTAAAATTCAAACAGTTGATATGAACATTCAACTTTATTTTCATATTAAAATGTGTTGGGAGATTAAATTTTACATATGTGGGAAACTTTTTATTATTATTTTAAATATATACAAAATTGTTGTTTTCAGATAAATTAGTAATATAAAGACTATGATTTTGCACCTATCTAAAAAAAAAATTATGTTTTCAAATACAATTTAATATGATTATCACAGTGAGCGGTTCGAATATGTTGTTTGAACCTTAAAATTATAAAATGAGTCGCACATCATAGTAGAAGCATTAACTCCCTATGAACAATATCTACCATTACTATTGCAATCATCACCAGTCGTTATCATCTGCAATTCATTGATGCTCTAAGCCTTATGTTTGTATTGTCAGTTAAATAATTATTCGGGCCTAGCTTTCTTCAGTGCAATCCTCTTGGGCCAGAAGCCCAGAACCGAAATTTAATAAGAGAAAGTATCCCCCATCTAAATCTTTTTTATTTATAAATTACTATAGCTTATTGTATGTCCTTAATATTCTTCATATTGGTCTTCTTTTCATATCTTCTATTTTCTCGATGTCCTTGTTTCAGATTTGAATTTTTAATCAAGATGAATATGAAATAGAACAACACACAAGCCTGTAAATTAACTTTCAAATTAAAAAATAAATCAAAATTAGAATTTTATTTTCGCCTCTATCTAATATCAAAATAGCATCTCGCAATTTTGAAAGGTAGATGAAAAATAATACATCTCCAAGTCAACCTTTTAACAAACCTTCAACAAAGATACCCAAAATCTATGTACTGTTCCGATTCGATTCAAAAATCAGAACAGAGAAGGTACTAATATATACATAGCAAGAGCAAAGTTCAGGTGTAATGTACTCACCACAAAAATTTGATAGTTTGAATTTGTCATTTGAAAACAATCCGATAAACTTTTAGAGTTGTGCTCACCAACCTATTTAACATTATCAGGCTGCAATGCACAACCTATTTAATGCAACAGAAAGAAACCACATCATACTTTGGTTTCTATAACAAGCAACAAAAACAAAAATCACAAGCCAATCGGTAAAAATAATACATGGCGATTTACATGGAACCCCTTGAAAGGTCATTCACACAAAACAAACAATCAAACGACAACCATGGAATTAGTTTCCATGTTTTCTTACTTTCATCAAAATACATAGTAAAATCGTAATTTAGCCGAAAGGCTCGACCATGATATACAATACAAGCCCACATAAGTTAAAAAGTCCATAAACAACGATATTTTGTGATTTATAATTAGCCATTTGTCAATATTTTATAATAGATACAACTTTTTAAAAGTCATGGATCTTGCAAATCAGGTTTGTAGTCAGAACGAACCGGTTTGCCACGACCCATTGTAAACCCTCTCGTGCCATCAGGCATTCTCGGGCCAGGAAGGGGTTTATTTGTAACTCCACTAGTTGATCCACCTGTACCACATCCATGCCCTGTAAAAGTTACCGGTATAGTGAAAAACAAATTAATTCTGAAGTTCTAAATAAACAAAGACTAATACTGAAGTAGTGTCTTCAGTATATGGATAAGTTCTATAATAATCAAAGACACATATAATGCCTCAAATGAGCACTTTATAATGCGACGAGTCTTTAGTCAACCCCAATTTACCACAACAAAAAATTAGCCCAAACTGTAGAATAAAGTACAAGCCTTGAACTATCATATTTCACACACGTCTTTATTTAATAATACAAATTTGGAATTTAGGAGACAGAAACCCGAAATGAAAAAATTGAAAAGTAGGAAGATTGTTGCACGGTGTGTCTGGCCCTATGGAGAGCTAGGGTTCACATTATCTGTGAACTACCCTAAAACTTTGGCAACAAACAGAAAAAAATACTAGAAATAACAAGTACAATTTTATCGGCGAACTACACAGATGCATATTGATTCAATATATGGCAGCAGAAAATAAAATGTGCAAACAAATCGATGCTTCTATTTTTTGTTCCAAACTAGAGTTAGCTATACATTCACCCACTGACAGGCAAGCATATATTTGTTCAAGGCATTGATGGCTATAATTGACCCGGAAGGACAGCATGGACATGGACAAAGCCAATAAGGCAAATGATTTGACTACTCTCCAGTAAAAAGATACAAAAAGATCCAAAAAATATATATATAAAGGTGTGCACCCAACATTTACCACTAAACTCAAAACTACCCCATGAAAGCAAATAAAAGAACTGCCACAGAAAAAGGTTCAACTGAAGATAAACCAGAAGAAAGAACATTGACTGCATTTGGTTAGGTAACAAAAGAGAGAAGGGTTGAATGCAAAGACAGCAAAACCAAATTCAATAATGGAGGTTTTGTGCATCATTTCTCTACTCAGACAAATTTATTAGATTCAGATTCTCTCTCCTAAATTCAGATTAAAATATACTAAATAAAAAAGTTCTTATTTCACCCTCAGGTGTGCCACTTCAACCTAAAACTCTTTTTCTTACTCAGGTTCTTATGGCTGGTTAAGCCTGACAGGTAGTGTTTCTCACTGGTTACAGTACTCGATGTGTATTATTAGTAGTAAAAAGTACCTTGTTCAATAGCACTCATTTGTACATGTCCCTTTCGCCGGGTTCTGTTATTGTGCCTCCTACCTTTTGCATGCTCTTCTTCCTGACACATGCAAAGGGGTTAAAATGGAACAAAAAGGTGGATAGAACAGGCTGATTCATAGCCATAACAACTGTGCAGCAATCTATTTTAATCAATGTAACCAACACATTTATATAAATCAACAAGAGTGAGGCTATGGTAATATGCATATTACATAGTCTAAACAGTCGATATGAATTGTTCAACAAGATTTTTGTATGAAAATGTACTTGCAGACCATTTGGTTAAAATAATTTAGATAGGTAGATAATAACTTAATTTGAAAATTCTGGACCATCCAAAAGAAGTGATTTTCTATCTAAAAAACTAGAATTCTTTTTTGTAAAATTTGCTCTCCGAGTACATATTTAGATGGAGATCATGTTTAACGATTCGGATGGACTAAACTTTGAAAATATAGATGAGGCCATAGCACAGTTTGATCCGTAATATGCAGATTACCAACAGCCTCCAGAAAAGGTTAGTTCTCTTCATACCTTCTGTTTTTTTTCCCTGTTGGATTTCTTTGCCTGATTACTTGAATTAAATGCTATTGAAGCATTAAAAACTTAAATTTCAGTAAGTTCAAGACACCCACATAATATGTGCGTGTTAATGTGTATGTGAAAAAATGTGGGTATTTACCTTATCATCTTTCTCACTGCCAACTTCTCCACCTTCAGCTTCTTTATTTTTTGTAATGAAATTATCAAACATTTGAGGTCCCTGTTACATGAAATGTTAGTGTATGCTTTGGAAAGTTACTGTTTGTGGGTGTGAAAAGTTACTGTTTTTTTAGCCAAATGCTTGAATCTCAACCCACTTCTCCAGTCTTTCTCATCATTTAGTGTTGCAACCTGAGATAGTTACAATGTTTAAGTCTGAACATATCGGCGCCAATTTATTTTGCTGAGATAGAGATTTGCATAAATGCCTACAGCTTTCTCTGTCGCTGCTATGGAGTTATATTCCACAAGGGCATTGGCATGCACCAGAATATCACATTGGGTATATTATTAGGCAATCACAAAAATAGGGAGGCTAAAAACAACTCCTCAAATAATAGAATACCTTATTACGTATCAGATACACTTCCTTTTTACCATGTGATCCTTCGGCAGATTGTGGATCTTGAATGCTTATTTTCACGATCCTAAAGTGCAAAATTCATATCAATTCCAACAAATCACATGCTGTTTAATTACAAAACTGTTTAGGGCACTTCGAAAAGGATCTCACTTTCCAACTTCACCGAAGGTTTGTCGAATACTTTCTTCAGAGTAATTCTCTGGTAAATTCTCCACCATAACCGTTCGTAACTGCAATATATAATTTTGCATTTCTTTGAAGAAAAAAATTATACTAGTCTGTGCTAAACACAAGAATTTATAAGCTGTAGATAAATAAGCAAAAACAAAAAATTAGTTATAACCCTATCAGCTTTCGTCTCAGCAATAACAGGCAATGGATTTATCCTCTTTACTTTTTTACCATCTTCACTGACAACCTAAAACCAAGAAAAGTAAAAGTGAACTCATTGTCCATTTACAAAAGAGGTTTGATATAGATTTTGAATATTTACACATAAATTACCAAATTAGATGATGTCCTGAGTGCGGCTTCAATTAATGAATGATCTTTAACAAGTCTCTTCATTTTTCAGAAAGATACGATGACTCCAATAGGAACTACATGAGGCCCAAATCCAAAGCTGCTGCATTGCAGTCTAATATCTTTGCTAAACAGAACAAGACGACGTACATTTTTTCTTAGTTGCAATCTAATATCTTTGCTAAACTAATTAGCCCAAATCCAAAGCTGCTGCAGACAACGACTATGCAAATCGAATTACATTTGATTACTGTTTTCAATAGAATTTAACAAGCATTGGATGTAAACATATGCAGAGATTGAAGTTTAAACAAAACAAGCATATCTTTGATACCCAAACCAATACACAAGCCAGATTATCTAAACATGTTTTACCTTTTCAACACAAAATCAGGTGATATATTTCATATAACGGTCCTATCTAGACTACTACTAATTTGCAAAAAGACGCCTACGCTTCTTAAAATCAACTGAACCAGTAAACTCTGCTGATTCATCAACCACAGCTGAGTCATCTTGCATGATAAAACCTCGATTCCTTGTAAACTTCCGAATTGGAGTTCTCTGTGTGGGTCCCTCTGTTTCCATGGGGTTTGCAATTGGACGATTTCTGTGTGGCATCAATTCTTCACCTGGCTCAACCATCTCTCTCATTTGCTGTATGTGAATGTTTCGACATAAAGGAAATAAAATATAAGCAAAACTATATTATAATTACAGGAAATTAAGTTCATAAATTTGGTTTGCTAGAGCATGTACCTTCCAGTCCTTGAAATCAAACCGGAAAACAAAATGCTTGTATGAGACCTCTCCTGTGGCAACTGCACTTGCTGCTGGTGCATTTCTTAGGGCTGGAAAGTATTTTTCAACATAAGAAAATTCAGTCAATAAAGCATTTTTCAAATCTCTATATAGAGCACCAATGTAACATAACGTAACACTTGTTCTATGGTCCCACTTCCAAAACTCTAAGGTTGCACAAATTATGAATATAAACAAACCGTGAATGATCCCATGCAACAATTTTTTTTTTCTAAGAAAACACCCCCAAAGAGTATATGGTGCCTGGCTCCATTAAATGCAAAAGCAAAGTGTACATCACATACAACCTAAAAAAAGATCGAAGAGAATTGCCTTGATCTAATACCAGTACCCAGTACAACCAACTAAAACAATATTTTAAACATATTCATGATCCAGTTTAATAACCACAAAAGCTACAATAAATCCACTAAAATTCAAGACAGAATAAGCAATCAAATGTGAAAAAGGGATTGAAAGAATCTTGAGCACTTACAGACTAAATGGTGACCAGTTTTGTTGACCAAAATTTCAACTCGGCCATCCTTCACCAGAAAAGACAAGGCAAAAATATTCTCTACTGTTTGGGCAAACGAGTTTCTGTTCAACACCAAAGTTTCTAGTCTAGCGCTCTTTTTTCTTCTCAATATTTCAAAAATTGCCAACATATTTTTATCTGTGTCAGTTTTAGCCTCTTCCCTATCGCCAAGCTATAAGAGAACAATATGAACAAAAACTAGAACAGTTTAGCCAACTTGTAATTACTTGGAAATTGCGTCTTGCCTCCTATGATAGACTAAATATCATATTTACCTTTCTAAATTTCAAAAACTGGTCAATTTACCGACTTTATTATCTTTTCTATTAAAACTCATTTAAAATATAAGAAGTACTCATTTTACCTTTTATTAACAAGAATAATAAATATGTAGAATGTACCAGAAAAATGTCAACCTTCTAATCCGAGGGAAAATGGGTCATTTCAACATTAATTTTGTAGTTTTCATATATTATTATATCTAACTAGATTAACAAGACAGATGTACATTAGTGCCAGTAACAATACAACCTTAACCTGTATGGTACAGCAATCCTTGAAACTACAAAATTTATATAATTTAAAAGAAATAAAAAGTTACATCTCTGATCAGTAATCTATTAGTACCTCCTCAGGACAAGTGCTTTCATTTGGTCGACTAGATCGTCGCTTTTGATTCACAACCTTTCTTTGCTTCACTTCAGTATTCATTGGCCCAATCCTTTAGGAAAAAAAATTAATCAAAAAGAACACAGAAACACAGACTGAGATTTTACTTAATTTAAAACTGCATATACACATGCAATGGTATCTAGAGGACAACTTTAATAGTAAATGACTTGTTTATAACAAGAATTGCAATAAATTGATTCACAGTATACAAGATGTTTTGCAACAATCAAACATTTGCAGTACTTCCGATAAATAATTCAGTATTTCTAAAATTTACAAAAACCACCAATTATCTACAAAATTGCATGCCAAGATACAAAAGTTCATAATCTAAAGCATTGCACCCTAACCCTTCCATCTCCATGCTTTTATCACTTGAGAACCAGCAGTTACTGTACCTCAGGTGATGTGTCAATTGCAAAAATTTGAGAAAAACTCAAAATTTTAAAAATATTGTAATTTTTTATGTTTTGATTGCTAAATGAAAAAATAGAAGAGAAAATAATTAACCACTATAAACAGATAAATTGCTCACATGGTAAAGCATCCAGAGCCCGCCATAAAGACATGAGAAACACTATATCCCAAATCGGTCCAATTCAAAGCGACTGGACTCTCAATTTCATCATTTAAGGGGTTGTTTGATTGCCCAAATTTCTTCAACAAAGCCATGACAAAGTCAGAGGGTGTAATTCCTTCACTGGACTGAGACCGAACCGATGTTAAAAAAGTACTGGCTATGTCTAATAGTGCCTCGGCATCAGCAACTTGCTCTCTTGGATTTTGAACTGAAAATAAAGCCATGGGATTATAATCAAAAATTAAAAAACAGTTTTTGTTTTCTCAAATTACATTATAAAATTGAGTTTCTCTGCATGTTAACCCCCAAAAATTTCACTACAATAGAAAACAGTTGCAAGATATGTTTAGATTTGCGTCCGGAACTATGTCATTTGTAGCTATTTGCAAATAACAGCTAAATATACAAACGAAATGATAAACCAACATATGATGGGTATTTCCTGTAAATTCTGGCACCTTGATTTAGTGAATGCTACGGTAGGGGGATTCTCCAAATTTATTGGGATAAACCCTTTCCACCTCACAAACCCTTGTCTTATCAACCCAAAATTACAATTATGTAGGAAGAATTTTACCAAATTGATGCAAGCTCTCCACTTCAGTGATAATATTTTGGAACTTCGTTGAATCGGCTTTCACCATGTCATCCTTCTCATCTGAAATAGGACATTTGGATAAAATCGTGAATCCCATGTAAAGGAAAACTAAAATAACAAGGACACGGTGATTTACTCTACAAAATTTCAACGTTTCTAGTTCAAGTAATAGAACAAGAAAAAAAAATAAACAGAAATCTCGAAGGTGTTTAAGCGCCAAACAAAATTTTAGTTTTTCTCGCAAGACTAATTTTCTTGTAGTATAAATCAGCAAGCACTAGTCCAGAGGGTTCAAGAAAAGGGGAATAAGAAATGGAAGAAAGATACCATTTATCAAATTCTTCATCGCTAGATAGCGAGATCGGAGTCGGCGGCGATCAGCCATGGGTTGTGTTTCCTGCTCGGTAGTGTGAGACCCACCAGAATCTTTCTCCCCCAGACTCTCTCCCACTTCTCTAACCATTCCTCTCTTCGTCGCTCTCACCATTGGAGAAACCGGGAGATATTAAGATCAATGTTTGCGAAATTTGAGGTTTCAAAATTTTGAGAGGGATAGAAAGAGGAATTCATATCACCTAAGGTATCTCAAATTTCGATTTTAAATCACGAACGTCCAGTATGTTTTGGCACTAACATTCAAGGATCAAATTCTGATCGGACAGTCTATATCTAATTACAAAATTTAAGTTACTTCAGGGATTCGTTCTCTTGAAAGAGGATGGGAGGGAATAGAAAAAATTTCGCTCAATTACAAGACGGTCGGTTGGATGAACCGCTACTGATTTGTGGGTCCACTTGCTGATTTCTAGTTGCGGTGTAGTACAAGAGGTCTAAATGAGAATGGATGAACCAGCAAGAAAGAAAAATTCTTTGGATTGGACTGGAGTAACTTACGGGTCGGATCCGCTTCCCACCGTCAAACCTTTGCATTACCAAGATCCGCGATGCCACGATTTGTTTTCTGTTGTCAAAAATGGGTGAACTACGGAGTCGAACGGCGGGTAAATATTTTAACAGAGATTTTTTCCCTTCATGCAGCGCACGAGTCATGTACATGCTGTTTTAATCCTATAATTTGTGCGCTGCATAAAATCAAAACTACTCTGTTCAAATATTTACCCCAAACGGCGGTATATCCTGTTTTGCTGAGTAAACTCAGTATCTCCCGGTATATATCGGACCGTGTTAAATTAATTTGGTATCTATTTATTTGATTGAAATATAAGAAGTTTTGTTTAGAGATTCGTGTCAGATTTAAATGACTAAGCAAACAAAAATGATAAAATGAATGAGCGGTTTATGTTCTATACCAATTCATTTTCATTCAAAATATAATTCATGAAAATTAATTTTTAAACTTTTAGCTCTTCGTCGTCGTTCTTCTATTAGAATATCCAATTTAGAAGTTAGAATGCGTGTTGTTACTTCGATACCCAAAAAAAATTCAGAATAAGATAGAATGTGAGTTTCTTTCGAAAGATATTGAATCAGACATGTGAAATAGAGATTTTTCGGAAGAAAACCAAAGTTCTTTATCTTTTATTACAAACATGATATTCATTTTTTTTCTACTTTTTAATCATTTATTTAAAATAATTGCATTCTATATATTCAATAACACTTCATAATAATATGTTGATAATATTTTCTATTGTTATATTAATATCGTTGTCGTTGTTATACTATATTATGATAATAATAATAATATATTAATTACATTTTATGTTAATTATAATATAGATCACAAATTTAAAACTGTTGTTTTAATTCGTATTAACATTTTCGATTTCAAGATTCACACAGTTGATATAAACATTCAACTTTATTTTCATATTAAAATGTGCTAGGAGATTCAATTTTACATATGTGGGAAACTTTTTATTATTATTTTAGATATATACAAAATCGTTCTTTTCAGATAAATTTGTACTATAAAGAACAGTGATTTTGCATCTATCTAAAAAAATATTAAAATCTTTCCAAAAAAATGTAAAATTTTGTTTTCAAATACAATTTAATATGATTATCATATTGAGCGGTTTCAATATGTTGTTCGGACCTACATTTTTCGATGGGTGAAATGACCATCAGATCTGCATCAAGATTCGTGCAAACACATTAAAATCCGTGCAGGTATTTTTTAGTTTCTGTCTGCACAAATCTCAATGATAATCGTACGGTGTTAGAGCTAATTGAACCTAAAAGTAGGTCCAATGCCCATCGGACCTACTCCTATCTCCTCTCAATATTTACCATTACTATTACAATCATCACCGGACGTTATCATCTGCAATTCATTGATGCTCTTAAGCCTTATGTTTGTATTGTTAGTTAAATAATTATTCATGCCTAACTTTCTTCAGTGCAATTCTCTTGGGCCAGAACCGAAATTTTATAAGAGAAAGTATCCCCCATCTAAATCTTTTTTATTTATAAATTACTATAGCTTATTGTATGTCCTTAATATTATTCTTATTGGTCTTCTTCTCATATCTTCTATTTTCTCGTTGTCCTTGTTTCAGATTTGAATTTTTAATCAAGATGAATATGAAATAGAACAACACACAAGCCTGTAAATTAACATTCAAATTAAAAAATAAATCAAAATTAGAATTTTATTTTCGCCTCTATCTAATATCAAAATAGCATCTCGCAATTTTGAGCGGTAGATGAAAAAGAATGTATCTCCAAGTCAACCTTTTAACAAACCTTCAACAAAGATACCCAAAATCAGAACGGAAAGGTACAAACATATACATAGTAAGAGCAAAGTTCAAGTGTAATGTACTCACCAAAAAAAAATTACGTACATGCATCACTAATAAATTAGATAGATTTTAATAGTTTGAATTTGCCGTTTGAAAACAATCTGATAAACTTTTAGAGTTGTACTCACCAACCTATTTAACATTATTAGGCTGCAATGCACAACCTATTTAATGCAACAGAAAGAAAACCACATCATACTTTGGTTTTTATAACAAGCAACAAAAACAAAAATCAATCGGTAAAAATAATACATGGCGATTTACATGGAACCCCTTGAAAGGTCATTCACACAAAACAAACAATCAAACGACAACCATGGAATTAGTTTCCATGTTTTCTTACTTTCATCAAAATACATAGTAAAATCGTAATTTAGCTGAAAGGCTCGACCGTGATACACAATACAAGCCCACATAAGTTAAAAAGCCCAGAAAAAACGATATTTTGTGATTTATAGTTAGCCATTTGTCAATATTTTATAATAGATACAACCTTTTAAAAGTCATGGATCTTGCAAATCAGGTTTGTAGTCAGAACGAACCGGTTTACCACGACCCATTGTAAACCCTCTCGTGCCATCAGGCATTCTCGGGCCAGGAAGGGGTTTATTTGTAACTCCACTAGTTGATCCACCTGTACCACATCCATGCCCTGTAAAAGTTACCGGTATAGTGAAAAACAAATTAATTCTGAAGTTATTAATAAACAAAGACTAATACTGAAGATAGTGTCTTCAGTATATGGATAAGTTTATAATAATCAAAGAACATATAATGCCTCAAATAAGCACTTTATACTACGACGAGTCTTTAGTCAACCCCAATTTACCACAACAAAAAATTTACACCAAACTGTAGAATAAAGTACAAGCCTCAAACTATCATATTTCACACACGTTTTTATTAAATAATACAAATTTGGAATTTAGGAGACAGGAACCCGAAATGAAAAAATTGAAAAGTAGGAAGATTGTTGCACAGTATGTCTGGCCGTACGGAGAGCTAGGGTTCACATTATCTGTGAACTACCCTAAAACTTTGGCAACAAACAGAAAAAATACTAGAAATAGCAAGTACAATTTTGTCTGCGAACTACACTGATGCATATTGATTCAGTATATGGCAGCAGAAAAAAAAATGTGCAAACAAATCGATGCTTCAATTTTTTGTTCCAACCTAGAGGACTCAGCTATACATTCACCCACCGACAGGCAAGCATATATTTGTTCAAGGCATTGATGGCTATAATTGACCCGGAAGGACAGCATGGACATGGACAAAGCCAATAAGGCACATGATTTGACTACTCTCCAGTAAAAAGATACAAAAAAATCCAAAAAAATATATAAAGGTGTTAGGTGTGCACCCCACATTTACCACGAAACTCAAAACTACCCCATGAATGCAAATAAAAGAACTGCCACAGAAAAAGGTTCAACTGAAGATAAACCAGAAGAAAGAACACTGGCTGCATTTGGTTAGCTAACAAAAGAGAGAAGGGTTGCATGCAAAGACAGCAAACCAAATTCTATTATGGAGGTTTTGTGCATCATTTCCCTACTCAAGACAAATTTATTAGATTCATATTCTCTCTCCTAAATTCAGATTAAAATATAATAAATAAAAAAGTTCTTATTTCACCCTCAGGTGTGCCACTAAAACCTAAAACTCTTTTTCTTACTCAGGTTCTTATGGCTGGTTAAGCCTGACAGGTAGTGTTTCTCACTGGTTACAAACTTACAATACTCCATGTGTATTATTAGTAGTAAAAAGTACCATGTTCAATAGCACTCTTTTGTACATGTCCCTTTCGCCGGGTTCTGTTATTGTGCCTCCTACCTTTTGCATGCTCTTCTTCCTGACACATGCAGAAGGGTTAAAATGGAACAAAAAGGTGGATAGAACAGGCCGATACATACCCGTAACAACAGTGCAGCAATCTATTTTAATCAATGTAACCAACACATTTATATAAATCACCAAGAGTGAGGCAATGGTAATATGCATATTACATAGTTTAAACAGTCGATATGAACTGTTCAACAAGATCTTCGTATGAAAATGTACTTGCAGACCATTTGGTAAAAATAATTTAGATAGGTAGATAATAACTTAATTTGAAAATTCTGGACCATCCAAAAGCAGTGATTTTCTATCTAAAAAAAATGGAATTTTTTTTGTAAAATTTGCTCTCCGAGTACATATTTAGATGGAGATCATATTTAATAATTCAGATGGACTAAACTTTGAAAATATAGATATGAACCCATAGCACAGTTTGATCCGTAATATGCAGATTACCAATAGCCTCCAGAAAAGGTTAGTTCTCTTCATACCTTCTGTTTTTTTTCCCTGTTGGATTTCTTTGCCTGATTACTTGAATTAAATGCTATTGAAGCATTAAAAACTTAAATTTCAGTAAGTTCAAGACACACCCACATAATATGTGCATGTTAATGTGCATGTGAAAAAATGTGGGTATTTACCTTATCATCTTTCTCACTGCCAACTTCTCCACCTTCAGCTTCTTTATTTTTTGTAATGAAATTATCAAACATTTGAGGTCCCTGTTAGATGAAATGTTAGTGTATGCTTCGGAAAAAAATGCATGCAATTTATACAGTTTGTGGGTGTGAAAAGTTACTGTTTTTTTAGCCAAATGCTTGACTCTCAACCCACTTCTCCAGTCTTTCTCATCATTTAGTGTTGCAACCTGAGATAGTTACAATGTTTAAGTCTGAACATATCAGCGCCAATTTATTTTGCTGAGATAGAGATTTGCATAAATGCTTACAGCTTTCTCTGCCGCTGCTATGGAGTTATATTCCACAAGGGCATGGGCATGCACCTGAATATCACATTGGGTATATTATTAGGCAATCACAAAAATAGGGAGGCTAAAAACAACTCCTCAAATAATAGAATACCTTATTACGTATCAGATACACTTCCTTTTTACCATGTGATCCTTCGGCAGATTGTGGATCTTGAATGCTTATTTTCACGATCCTAAAGTGCAAAATTCATATCAATTCCAACAAATCAAATGCTTTTTAATTAAAAAACTGTTTAGAGCACTTCGAAAAGGATCTCACTTTCCAACTTCACCGAAGGTTTGTCGAATACTTTCTTCAGAGTAATTCTCTGGTAAATTCTCCACCATAACCGTTCGTAACTGCAATATATAATTTAGCATTTCTTTCAAGAAAAAAATTATACTAGTCTGTGCTAAACACAAGAATTTAAAAGCTGTAGATAAATAAGCAAAAACAAAAAATTAGTTATAACCTTATCAGCTTTCGTGTCAGCAATAACCCTATCAGCTTTCGTCTCAGCAATAACGGGCAATGGATTTATCCTCTTTACTTTTTTACCATCTTCACTGACAACCTAAAACCAAGAAAAGTAAAAGTGAACACATTGTCCATTTAGAAAAGAGGTTTGACATAGATTTTGAATATTTACACATAAATTACCAAATTAGATGATGTCCTGAGTGCGGCTTCAATTAATGAATGATCTTTAACAAGTCTCTTCATTTTTCGGAAAGATGCGATGACTCCAATAGGAACTACATGAGGAATAAAAAAGAAATAGACTACTGATAAAGTTGATCCAGAACTAACAAAATGAAATGATTTGTTGATATCTGATTTTTAAAGTTTTAGTTAAAATAAAGTAGGACAACTCAGATGAGTAAGGAAATATATCATTTCCAAGCATTTATATGCAATTTTACAATGATGAGCTACCTTGACATAAAGCCGGCAACATCATCATATCATGCTGGATCAAAGCATTGTATCATCATGGTCCCGTAAAATAATTAAAGAGAAATTAAAACAATATTTTTAACTAAAGTTGAGAAACTTACCAAAACCCCGACCATTTTTCTTCGTATACTTGAGTAAGAATTTATCCGCCGGGAGGTTTGCATCACTAAAATAGTACTCAACCTAGAAATACATTGTTATCAGATCATATATCAATATATAAACAAAGAGGAAAAAGAGAACAGTCCCAAAATCCCATTAAAAAGCGAGAATACCCAGAGTGTACAATATAATCACAAAATTAAAGTTGGCAAGGTCCATCTGAGTGCCTGTTGTGTTCACACATGGGGAGGCTAGAAAGTGCAGTACATTTATTCCTAAAATGCCCCTTTATGTCTCGAATATGGTTTTGGATGGGGAATTTTCAATGCATCTATAAAAGTTGGCAGGAATTGGGTGATATTCTTATACATGTCATGACATTACCAGCCTCTCAAAGGCAAGCTATGCTTATGGCTGTTAGTGCAATTTGTTGGTGCATCTGGAAATGTCGAAATTCAATTTGCTTTGACAATAAATCAACTCCTTCAATTAGGCAACTCGTTTTACTAACTTGCTCTATGTCGGACAATTGGACAGGCAGTAAAAGGTGCAAAGTGGTGCAGCCAGACCTGGACAGAATACCCATTCAAACTTCATCCCCTAGCCATGTTGCAAGGATAACAGAAGGTTCTGGTACCAGGTCCTCTCTGGTACCACTGCTGATAGAAGGGTTCTAGGTTTAGATATGGCATGCCTCTTTTGCTTTTTTGTTTGTGAAGAGCTATGCTTGGTTTGATGTAATGTACAATATAATCCAGTAATCTTTGGTAGTTAGCACCAACCATCGGAAACAACTAAAAAAGAGTCAACAACGTTTTCAGTTTTGAAACTACAAAAAAAAAAAATTAAACTGGACTTTTACCACAGTAAGAACCTACGATGTTTGACTGCTGTACACGTAAAATAGAAACTGGATCTCTCACCTGACGCACTATCTTAGCACAGAGTTCGTCAGAGAGACCACCATCACCACTCAAAATGATATCTTGCTCGTGATCCTCGCCGTTCTCTCCGATCACCTCTTCGTTCCCGTCGGAAAGAGATGGGGGATGAGGAGGAGAAGCGATCGTGAAAGAGAGAGGAGGGGAGGGAGGACTGGCACCTTCTACTTCTTCCATGTCGGTTCGTCGGAGGAAGAGAAGCACCGAGAGCCGCCGCTTCTCTGTAAGGGATGCGACGCTCCTAGTGACCTGACACCGCCTCACCTCGGTGCTAGGGGAGCTCTCTCTAAACTTATTGACCGAGTTTGTTTATATTGGAAAGATCATCTCCATTTGTGGTAAAACGGAGATATCCGGTTGGTGATGAGTATTGACTCGATACTTTGTAGTTTGTTCCATTCGAGTAAATTAGTAGCAAAATGATGAAATAAAAAGAGCGGTTTGTGTTTTCCCAATTTTGATGACAGACGAAGCATTCGATTTTATTCAAAATATAATATATGAAGAGAACGGTTCAAAATTTTTCTCGTGTCTTTCATGTATCGTTATATCTCATATTTTTATTTTTATTTTTAAAATTTAAGCTGTTCATTTGAATCATTTAACATGATATTTATAATTAAATATGTTTGAAAATTAAATTATATAATTTTTTAAAAACTTATATTATTATTTTAGATAAGTACAAAATTATTGATTTTATATAAACAATAATTTTATATTTATTTTGAAATAGTAAAAAGTTTTCAAATATTATAAAATTTGACATCTAAATATATTTTAATATTAATATCATATTGAGCAGTTCATATCGATAATTTAAATTTTAAAAACATAAAATACGAATGTGATGAGATATGAAAGTCAAGAGCTCTCCTCATATATATAAAAGAGTGAGACTATCAATGCTATGCAAGTATCTTAGTTTTACTCATTCTTCATCATCTTTCTTTATGTCAGAATCTCTAATTTAAGATGTGTCTGATTACGTTGAATCCCATAAAATATTCAGAAGAAAAAGAAGAAAAAAAGATAGAATAAGAGATGTTTTTTTCAAAAATATTTATCAAACATGAGTTGGAAAAAAAAAAAGTTAAGAAAACTATAAGATATTCTTCCACTCACGTGAATAGAGAGATTTTTCGGGTGTGAAAATGGATCGAATAGTAATAAAGTCATGTATGTATTAGTTTTATTTTTTAAAATGTCGATATAGATCGAATATTAGATGGATATGGATTTAAATTTAATCGGACATTTATTAAAAAAAATATCAAAGTTCATTATATTTATCTAATTATAACGATGAATAACATAATATTTTTTTCATAATATATATTAAACTATATAATATATTATTTGGATGCTGATAAAAAAAATTAGAATAATTATATGTAGCCACGCTCTCTCATTCCCACAGAGTCCAAAAAGAAAGGTGGGTTCCAATAACTAACTAATCTAACTAGAGTTGTTGACTAATTAAGAAAAATTGTATTTTTTTGTCTCTCCCACTAACTAATTAAGGAAAGTCGGTCCCAGTAACGTGTTTCTATTTTTTGTCTCTTTATTAAGGAAAGTTGATATTTATTTAAGAGATGCTCCTACTAAAGAATAAGATTATTCTAAAAATTAGTGTTTAATTCTGTAATTGAAATTATATTTTTATATGAAAATTTAATTTGGAAAATTTTATAAATGATTTAAATTAAAGACTTACATTGCTAATTCAATGGTCTGAAAACAACGATTTTGTAAAATATTTAATAAATAGTAAACAAAAATTAAAAACAATGTAAAATTTGGTCTCCAAGAACATTTTAATATTGAGATCATGTTGAATGGTTTGCATTGACTGTTTGAATTTTGAAAAGTTTGAAAATATAGAGTGTAATCCGGTGTCATCAAAAACAGTGTAATTGGATCCCTTCTCATAATAATAATATGTTGATAATATTTTCTATTGTTATTATTCATTTCATTATCATTATTATAATAATATTATAACTCTGTATGCTATTTATATAGTTGCAGCAATAATAATTATTTTCCCTTTTTATTACTATATTATTACAATCATCACCATTGTTATCATCTTCATTATCTTCAATAGAGTTGACAAAACGTGCTGTGCCGTGCCGTGACTAAGTAAACAGTCACACATGCCATGACTAAAATGTGGAGGGTGTCACGGCACGCGAGTCATGCCGTGACTATTCGCGTGCTGTGTCCAAACGTAACTGGTCACGTTTCTCACATTTAACTATTTTTTATAATTTAGGTTAGTTTATTTAAGATTCATCATTTAATCAAGATTTAACAGTCCTAATTACACGTGACTCGCGTGACCACGTGATGTGCCGTGCCTTGTCAAATTTTCAAAAGATGGTCACGGCACGCAAACAATTATACGTACAGTGCCGTAACCGTTATGTTCTGTGACAGAACCTGTTCCGCACTGCCATTTTTTCCACTATAATCTTCAACTTTTCATTGTATTAAAATGTTGCTATTATTTATTATTTCCTTATTGTTGTGTTCTTTGATTGTAGCCCATCGCTTTTCTTTTCCCTTTCTTTCACTTTCCCTTGTTTTCTTCCTCAATCTTTTTCCTTTTCCATTTTCTTGGGTTTCCCTTCCACAATCATGTCTGATATTTTATTTCTTATAATGTTCTTTCACTATTCATTAAAAAATAAAAAAGAATTAGAAAAGGGGCTTCAAAGCCAGTTTGCCAAGGAATCTCAATTGGATACATTGTCAGTTAAATATTTATTTGGGCCTAACTTTCTTCAGTGAAATTCTCTTGGGCCAGAACCGACCCCATCTAAGTCCATTTTATTTTATAAATTACTATTGTTTATTATGTCCTTAATATTCTTCATATTTGGAGTATGTTTGGATGGTATAAGAATAGCTAAAATAGCAAGCTATTTAAGAATAGCTGCTATTCGGAATAGCAATATGTATTCAAACGATATTTTTGTTATTCGGAATAGCGAGAATAGCTGATATTCTCTATTCCTTGAAAATGTTGGAATAACTACTATTCGAAAGTGTGAATAGAGAACAAAATATTTATTACTGTCAACACAATTCTGAAATGATAAAATTGACACTACTTATTTTATCTCTACGTCATGACAATTCATTTAAGACTCCACTTGTCCTATTTTTTTTCTTAATAAGCACTTTATTAACACTATTATTTATCAGTTATAGCTATTTATTATTCCAAATATACAATCCAAACAATATTTTTACTATTCCGAATAACATCATTTTCACACTATTATGAAAATCACTATTTTTTCACTATTCTTATCTGCTATTCTAAACAATAGCTATTCTAATTATTCTAAAGTGCATCAAAATATACCCGATCTTCTTTCCATATCTTTTATTTTTCTCGCTGTCCTCGTTTCAGATTTGAATTTGTATTCAAGATGAAAACAAAATAGAACAACACACGAGCCTGTAAATTAAAATTAAATTAAAAAAAATTATATTTTCGCTTCTATCTAATATCAAAATAGCAGCTCGTAATTTTGAGCGGTAGATCGAAAAAAATTTAGTTCTAAACTTACAAATCCCCAAGTCAACCCTTCAACAAACCTTCAACAAAGGTACCCAAAATCTCTTGTACTATTCCGATTCGATTCAGAACAGCTAAGGTACTGATACTGCCATTTGGTCAAAAGACTCAAAATCCAATAAAAGGAATCTACAGCTTTTTCAACTCTTCAATTGTAAAAAAAAAATCGAACATAAACGGATATTGAACATTTCCCTTTATTATAATCTTTCCCGGGTAACTGGAGAGGATCCAAACCTAACGCCTGTACGCGTACATGTGCCTTTGTTTTTACAATAGCACGACGAGTGTTGACCAAAATGACCTCTGGTCAGAATGCATTGATCCCATCCAACTTTGTATATTTCGTAGACAACACAGTAGATGTGTTTTGAGATTCGTGCCGGATTAAAAGAACGATCATCAGATACCTGGGAGATACGAATTCGGTGCTATAACAGTTTAATTGCTTATAATGGTCCCTCACCTCTCGACAACTTCGCATGCTGAACAGGACACGGGCGACCTTAGAAACTGACCACTAACTGGTCTGAATCTGACAATTTATTTTAATTTAAGATATTAAATAAATTATCAAAAAATAGTATGAATTGTCTTTTTCTTATTATCTTTTTATATATACATGAGAGTATGAGACTGAACCAATACTGTTTTAGTGGAGTATCGTTAGGAACCGAATTATTAGTAGTTTTCATAGGTTGCAGATCGTATTTCTTAAAGAAAATTCACTGATACTGAATCATGGATTCATTCAGTAGAGACTCTGAAATATATAAGAGTCATCTCTTTTGTCTTCTACTCGAACTTTCATTGTGGAGAGGCTAATAGTACCGATTATATTGTTTTTTCTCACCAAAGCTAGAATTTGAGCTATCCCGGATAGGTAAAAATTAGATTTGGGTTCGAGTAAATTAACAGGTTCGAATTCAAATAAATTAACGGTTCAAATTAGTATCAGGTTATTTGATTCAAAGTAATTTGTGTTATTTCTTTGTCATCTTTTTTTAGCCTGTAAAGAATTTGATTTATATAAAAAAAAATTCAAGGATAGACAAATGCCTACTCCTGTCGTATGCTAGTCTCGTCACTGGATGTGGCACTTGTGAGAAATATTAAATCAAGCTATTGATTCGGTCTCATAAGCATACTCCTTCCATGATCAAATCAATTATTCAGTTTCATCCGTTTTTTTGAACAAGCAATATATATTTGTTTACCATAATTTTTTTAATTCCTAAAATAAAAAAATTGTGAATCGGATTTGATAATTTGTTTTATAATTTTTCTTGATCCTTCTTATTTTTGTGTGACACAGAAGCACAGAGCAAGCAACTAGAGAAATTAAAACACCCTCGGAAAAAAATTACAAGTGATCACTGACACGTGTCGGGGATGTCGGCGGGTTCCCTTGTTTGCTCGTTTGAACAGCTGTCCTGCAGTCCTTCTTTCCCACCTATGCCAGTAATGCCCCCACCTTGCCATGAATTCTCATCCTCTGAGATATCTCAAACTTTGCGTGACTTTTTGGAACATTTCAATTGTTCAAATACGTTCTGCGCGAATCTCAAAGCTCCAATAATACTGGCCCCCTGCTGTGTACTTAATAGGCACCGGACACGTCGGTCACGCAAAAATTGAGATATCTCAGAGGATACACACCCACCTTTCCATACCAGCGCGCATGGGAACTGTAATTTTTTTTTTTTACTTGGGTTTGACTTTGATATGTTAGGAATGTGATAATTCACAATATTGATTTACGGAGGACAGAAAATGTATAAGAAGAATTATAGAATGTTCAGAAATAATTGTTTTGGTTGTATCACAAATTATTGTGGGAATATTTATATTTTTTTTAAGTGTTTGATAAATCAATACTATTTTTTTTTATTAATAGTTACTGATATTATTTAAACTAAATGTTTCATTGAAATGTTCGTAAAGATTTACAAAATTGTAATAAATATTGTTGAAATTTTATAAGTTTATTGATGAATAACTTATGATTATTATAATTTCGTTGCGCCAACTGCATTGTAGGTTTTCAATTTTGAGATTATACAAACATTAATTATTAATAATTGCATAAACTGCAAAAATTAATAACAAAATTGAATTATAAAGCTAACTAAAAGTATTATAAAAATGAAGCAAATTAATATATAAGTAAAATTTCTCATATGCTGGTTTAAAAACCTTATCATTTTACTGCAATAATATAAATGGAGACTATTAATATTCATCTTAAAAGTTAAAAAATTAAAAGGAAAGTATAAAAAAAATATGAGTGAGGCTATGGTACTATACATAACGCGGATTGATCTGTAATATTTGATAAGTATATTTTTGTTTTCAAAAATTTAAATAGCTGTTTTGAAATATTCAACATAATCTTCATATGAAAATGTATTTGCATACTAAATTTTATAATTTTTTACACATTTTAGATAGGTAAAATATCACTACTTTTCAATAGTATATAAATTTTTTCACAAATGATTTTCTACCTAACTTAAAAAAAAATAGTAAGAAAATTGTAGAAAAAAAAATATAAAATTCGATCTACAAATATATTTTTATATGAGGATCATGCTAAATGGTCATATCAATTATTTGAACTTTTAAATTGGAGATATTAATTTATAGTACGAACCAATCTGCATTATCCATAATATCATAGCCTCACGCAAGAAGTATTGCATAGAAAATAAAGTAAAATATCGCATACCGTATTGATAAATAAAAAACAAGGATTAAAAATATAAATTTTACGAAACTTGATGTTTTAACTTTAATTGTTTTACCTATTTTAATTTACTATACCATATTTTGAATTAATGTATTTCCATTTGATATATTAAAGTACTTTAATGTATTTAAATCACGACCCCGTTACTTGTCAAATACACACTAAATTCTCCAACTTTATGTTTAATAAATGAAATTTGTAGCTATTTTTGGGCTGAGGAGAAAACCATTCCTATTGAGCGTTATATGATTTCCAAAAACAATATAAAAATAATCTTAAAAAAATGTAAAAATTTGATTTCTTATAAAATCAACCATTTAAATCTCAAAACTAAAAGTTTGAAGGCATAATAAAGCTGTAAATGTCCATCTTTTAGCTGTAAAAGAATATTATACCTTTGACATACTTTTAGATTTTTTTTTTTAAAAAAAAAATTAAGCAAGAGTTCACTTTGGTTTATAAAAAAATTATTTCATTTTCTATAAGTGTTTTATGTGGCTATGTGGTTTAAAAAATATTTTGGAAGTTCAAGACCGCGAATACTCGTTAGTGCAGACGAGTTTTCGTTTCGATTCAAACGAGTGTGTATATTAATTAGACGAATATGCATTTTGAAAAGCTTTAGATAATGTATTTTGAAGTTCAAAAGAGTTCTTAAAAATTATCATGTGCCGTTATTAAAAGTGACATGCATATATGACATCTAACAATATTGTTTTGATTTTTTGTTAGAAATTTCTTGACATTCAACTTCAAAAAATGAAGACCCCGGTTTAATACAAACACGAGGTATCATATCCAATCAACGAGTATTAGTGTTTCAAAATTGTCACCATCCCGCCGCCGGGCCGGGAGTCGCGACAAGTGAGGCACCCTCGCATCCATTACTCGTTCCGTCGACCTACATCGCAACAAAAATAACAGACAAAAACAATACGGAGTCAGCTACAAAGCCAAGTAACCAGTTATTTAACGATGCAGCTTCTTTATAATTGGCTTAATTAAACAACCATTTCAATATGACTGGATTAATCCACACAAATTTCAAATCAATTATGCCTGCATATTTAGCTAGTGATAGCACTGGGTCTAGGTTATCAGTAAAACAAGTCACACATTATCCATATCATTTCATTCCACACAATCATATCATTCACAATTCTCAGTACACATAATCATATCATTTCACAATTCAAATTCGAACCTCAAACCCCCTATCCCGTTAAATATGCATCATATGCCCCAATACCCAATTCAAATCCAATTAACCACACAAATCGAAAACACATATTATAGAAAAATCCGGTTACCTGATAGCGGTCAGTTCAGAAATCCAATTCGAGTTACAACAGCTATTCAGAATCAATGCAACATAGTCAGAATTTCAATAGGACATATTATCAACTAATAATCACTATTCAAAACTCTTTTTTTTTTTTCTTTCTTCGGTTTCCATTTTTTTTTTAATATATTTTACTCTACTGATTTTAAAGAGAGATAACCTTTTATGAGGTGAATATGGCGGTGGGGGATTTACCATGGAACAGGCCGCGTGGCAAGGAGTGCCACGTTGGCATTTTTTTCTTTTGAATTTGTCTATTTTACAATTAAAACCTTCAATAATTTCAATATTAGAAATAAGTCCAAAATAATTGAAAGAATATATATTACCGGGTGTTACAAAAATTAATTGTAAATATACATATAACAAGAATTACTAAGAAAATTATAAATATGGTGGAGAGCTGAAGTGCATAATTTCTTAACATTTTATCTTGTTTTATCATTATTCAGATTATCTCTCACTTATATATCGAGTCAATTTTTAATTATTTTATATGAATTTTAATTTTTACCCAACACTTTTTTATATAATACAGTGTTAATTAAATTACATCAACAACAAACATATTTAATATTCATGATAATATACCAATATAAAGTCTTCGAATAATTTAGACAGCTAGTTATGAAAATTCATTTTTATCAATTGAATGATTTGAAAAAGATTAATGTTTAAATTTTATTAGCACTTGATGGATGATTAAACGATCAACAAAAAATAATTTGAATTTGTATTTTGTTTAATTTAAACACATGCAATAGATGTAAAGGTGTTGATAAGAAATTTATATGCTTCTATCTCGGAGGTCAATTGCTTTAGTGATAATTACACATTTGTTTTTTATAGCCAATATGAAGAAGCAAATTTTTTTGTATTGGCTGCCCCATATATTAACAATAGTAACAACTTCTTGCCTACTTGGAAGGTTATTTTATTGTGTAGTTTGTGCTAATTTAGAAGTTCATAATATATATGAGTTAATAATTAGCATAACTAGCCACTTGATATTTGTTAATTTGCTTAGTTTTCTCCAATAATCTAGGAAACTGAAAGTAGTTTTTTTTTTAACACAAACATACGTAATAAGTTTCATAATATTTGGTCGATATGTAAATAAATTAGTATGCAATTTTCTAAGGTCAATAGTTTGTTTGATATTTCATGACATTTATATATAGATGAATGTTAGCATATTTTTTGTGTGAATTGAAAATGGCTCTTGTATGTTACTAACAGAAAATGAGTTTTGCATGTTAGATTTTTGAGTTGGTTTATACAAGCTAGAAATTCATTTGAAATTATCAATTCTTCGTTTGTTATCCATTAATTCTAATGGATAAAATACAAGAAGACTAATATTTAACATATTAATTTATCAGAGACATATACGTCACAAGAGGACAGCAGCAGCAGCTAGGATTTAGAGAAAGAACCATGTCGTAGACTAGAGGGGTCCGACTTTTCTGAGTATCTCAAAGATCGTGCTGACTTTGACGCTATAGATGCGGCCTTTTTTTCTGCTAACCCTACTACTCCCCGCTCCAGTTCTTCTTTTGCTGATTCCACTGCTGCACCTTAGTTCTTATAAACTTTACTGCAGTTCTTAATATTTTGTATAATAAGTTGTTTTAGCCAACTTAATATCTATGACTTAGTATTTTAGGCTTTTCCTAGTTGCTTCATAACTAGAGATATTAGTGTTAATAGTTTTTTACTTTGGCATCTGCCTATATGATAATTTTTGTTTATTAAACATCCTTGTTTCTAATGAAACAGGGGGTACTATATCACTTTCATCACACACAAAATAAAAAAAAATTATACTAATAGTAATACAAAAATATCTTCATACGGCCTTGTACTCATTGATACCCTACAAACTTCACTAGTCTTCTAGTATTGACTTGTAAGTCTACGCACAACAACAACTGTATATATACACTAGTCATCAAGTCATCTCCAGTTGTTCTTATTTCAACTAGAAAAGTGTCCTCCGTTTTTCACTCAATGGGTTTTATTTTTCATCTTTAATTTATCCCAAAATTTACTACCCGACCTATTAATTCTAGATAACTTATATACAGTTTTATTTTATTTATAAATATTTTTGCCAACTATTACTTACCGTTGTGAAGTAAATATGTTTTAAGTAAATATGTTTTTGCGACATATCTTTTTTTTTATATATATTTGTAACATACTCGTATATATTTCAAGGTTTGCTAAATATTTATACTAATTAACATATATAATCTAAAGTTTTGATAGAATTGGTGAGCTATGCTGACTTTTAACAAATAATAATAATAATAATAATAATAATAATAATAATTTAAAGTTTTCATGGATATAAACACAATTTATATGTGTCGCATACTCGTATATATAACGAGGTTTAGTCCCGCCGAAAATAAACTTGTTCAAGATGTTTAACCTCATGTTATTTATTTTGAAGAAAATTATGGTTGGAATCATAAAATTTATATAAAGAAGCTTAATAAATAAGTGTTTATAATTTTGTTTTAAGAGAAGAACTAATAGTATAATTTTTTAAAAGATAAAATTAAAATAATTCAATATATAGAAAGTACTGGAAAAATACCATCAAAGTGCTCTTATTGTCTTTTTTATTATTAAATGATTTATCTGCCAATTAATTGTCAGTTTTTTGTTGTAACATTAAAGAAAAATTAACTTAAATCAACAAGAGTATATGATTATTCTACAACGTCTTTATTAAGGTCCCGTTTGGTTGCATAGTGGGCAGAGGAATGGGCAAGAGAACAAAAAAATTTTGAACAAATTTTTATTGTTCACGTGAGAAAAAAAAATTCACTCTGAGTGATTTTTTTTTTCCCACGTGAACAGTAAAATTTGAGAAGCAGCCAAACAAGACATAAAAAAAGAAAAAGAGAGGCTGGGAAATGAGAGCTTGACCATACTCAACTTATGTTGATTACTTGTTTCTGAATTGAAAATTTGAGGAGATATAAATTTGACGATTTTGTTCACCTCCAATTTAGAAAGTAGAGAAAATGAACTTTCTCCCATCTCTCCTCTTTTTGTTTTTATTTTTTTTTTATTATGGATCAGTATTCTCTGTGGAGTTGATCGGATGATCCAAATTTACTCTCAACCGGTGAGTGCTCAGAATGATGGAGGGGACAGTATTAATCTTGCTTTGAGATTCGTGCCAAAATCTTATTTGGTCCGTCCGATCAAAATGAACGGATCAGATAAAAAGCACCGCAGGAACTCTACATGTAAAAGCTCCGCAGAGGATGTGATTCCTTCTTTTTGTTCCTTTCTTTTTGTTGCGCAACTATTTGTGAATCACAGTCTAAAAGAATCTGGCCTATTTACAAACGCTAAATCCTAATTGCCCTAATATCAATTATTAGAGTCTTCAAAAGACTCCCAAATGATTATTATTTGTTGAAATCCTATGGTCTAAGGAATTTGACCGGCCGAAAGAGGTAGGTATAATATGTCTAGACCTCTTTCATGATTACTAATTGAGTATTATAAGTTTATTAGTTATCTAATCAATCAAATGTTTGCTCATCGTTCGACAAGAGAATTTTAAATGCGTGAGCAATTTGTTTACAGTTTACAAACAAGTGATTTTTGCTTCTGACGCGCAGTCACAATTTTTATCGGAACATGCAAAAAAAGAAAAAATACTGTCAATTAACCAATTCAGATTGTAGATTGTCTGGAAATAGATAAAATTTTCTTCAAAAATAGACAGCAATTCAATTATATATAGATTTTATATCCATTTTTTAAACTTCAAAAATACATAACTGTACACTCCTTATTCAATTTGCTCGCTACTGTAACACTTAAAATCTTAAATAACTCTTATAGAAGAACAAATACTATTTTAGAAATTGTTTCTTAATTTTGTGATAATTAACATATCAATAAATCACCGAATACTTAAAATAGCAACTATATGAAAGCGTAGCATGCTTCCTCTATCAACGCATATAATAAAGGCAAGTTTAAAGAAGGACAAAGAAAAAGTAGTTTGGAACTAATGCTATAATTAATGAAAATCAATAATAAGAGATGGGACCTAACTAATAACATGTAGCCTTTAAGACAACCGTAGCAACTAGCAATGCGTTCGGAATTTGAAAATAAGTTATTGACGTTTGAAGGTGATTCATATATATTATACTAATGTAATTTAAGAGGAGGGTTCAAATGCATCCAAATTTCTATGCTCTTATTTGTTTTCAATTTTTTATCTCCTTTATTTTCATTTTCAAAGTCCGAATAGTTGATCCGAACTATTCAACATGATCATCATAATAAAATATATTTGGAGACCAAATTTTATATTTTTTGGAATTTTTTTACTATTTTTTAAGATAGGTACAAAATCATTGTTTTAAGGAGATTCTGGACCATCCGATAAAGTGATTTTGTACATATCTTAAAAAATAGTAAACAAATTCCAAAAAATATAAAATTTGGTCTCCAAGCAGATTTTATTATGATGATCATGTTGAACGGTTCAGATCGACTATTCAAATTTTGAAAATGAAGATAAAAAATTGGGAGCAAATGAGAACATGAAATTTTGAATGAATTGGAACCCTCCTCATAATTTAAATATTGTTAGTTTTGTAAAATTTGTGAAACTCACTAATAATGTAAAAAACATTAGGGAGTACTACATGTTCCAAGATTTGAAGTTCATGAAAAACAACTTTCACTGTTAATCATCCTGACAATGAATTTTCAAATCAAGTCAGAAAAAAAAAAAATGATAAACTAGTATAGATAATGTTAATCACATTGATTAGCTGTATATAAATTTTGTGCAATTTAAATGTCATTTGATATGGAACAGATTCTGTTAAATATAAATTATTGTAAATTTTAAATATTTTATAAACAATTGAATTTATATTAAATTTCATCATTTTTTTTGTCATGCATTAGTACATATTACATTGTAAACTATTTTTTATACCATCCATCCATCTGATCTAAAGGTTTAAACAGTGTTTATTGCATTATAGGAAGAAATGGGGACAAATTTGTGTCTGATCGGACTCAAATTTGAATTTGATGGATTCTATAACCGTCCGATCTGCTTTGAAATCCGTGTGCACATATTGAAGTGAATGCATACAGATATTAAAGTGATCTGGACAGATCTTAAATTGGATCGTGAAACCATCGAACTCAGTTTGAGTACGATGGGCATCGGACCCAAGCTGCTGTCGAAGAAATGACAACAATCTCTCTGCCTTTTCCTCCACAAATTATTTTATTTCTATACAAAGAAAGAAAAAGAAAGAAAAAAAATGAAATAAATCAAAGAATTCCTCCATTCATTTATATTTTTTCATATATTATAAGCATAAAATATTCCTCATGGCCAACATAACGCCAAAAGAAAGGGAATCCAGCCCCATAAAAGGCAGGGCACCCTTAGCTCCACTGACCGCTAAAACTGATTCTCACTGCCTCTCTCATCTTCCCTCCCTCTCGCACGGTATTCTACCTCCTATCTCAAAGAGAGAATGAGGGTTCCATGGACACGGTTCACGCCGTTCAGTCTGAGCCTTCTCCTTCTAGCTCAGCTAGCCTCCTCTGCAGTAGAAGATGGTGAGTTCCCATTTCTCTCTCCTGTCTCCTTTACTTTTCGCTTTGCATTGGGTTTAGAGAGAGAGAGAGAGAGAGAGAGAGAGTATAATTTAGGATTGGGTTCTTATGGACCTGGTTAGTACTTAGTACCAATCTGTTCAACTTTGAGCTCAATGTGCATCATTTTGTCTACTAGAGTATAATTTTTGGTTTGATTTGACATGGGAGTATCCCAATCTACTTAATTTTTAGGTATTGCTGCATTGTTTTTACTAGATACTAGTTTGGTTACGGCTTGATTCAATGTGGGATTTTAGTATTGGTTCCAGTAGAAAGGTTAAATCCAGGGTTTTTAGTTTGTGTTCTTGAGAAATTACTTTTCACGTTCTCTTTCATGAGAAAAGGTGTTGATGTTTCTCTTGTGTTGTTGTTTTCTGATGAATAAGAATATACCTCTGATTCTGATAAAAGAAATGAGATCTCAGAAAGTGACTGTAGAACTAACATGGAACTATACATGGAACAAAAAGCAAAAACCAGTCAGTACCTAAATGTACTGGTACCTAAAACCCTGCAATCTCAGCAGCTGTTACATTAAATTAATTTTTTTTGCTTTGTTTTGACAGTTCTTTTGATGGTTATAACTTTGTTTTGACAGTTAATTGTGTATCTGAGTGTTAATTGAGACCTAATCAAGCCTAAAAATATACAGTTCTGTTATTCATTTAATAAAATGTTGGCCAGGTATAATCTGAGCATGCACAGTATGTCCATGTATCTTCCTATTACATCATATCCCATGACCAAATTATGTTTTTTTTTCCTCTTTCATTTGGATGCTTGATTAAATTAATATTTGGCAAGCTTGACCAAACATAAAAGCTATGGATAAATGGAGTTTGAAATATGAAAAAAAAAATACTTGACTTTTGTCTGGTACCCATTCTCTTGATGTTGACTTCTCATGTCTCTTAGTCTCTAATTACATAGTATGCTCTCTTTCTTCTTTATGATCTGGATCTCAATTTACTGTGACACTTCATGGTGTGATTATTTGCGTAATGGATCAGTGTGGTCCCATGTGAGCTTGATTTGTACCTTTGTAGAAATCAGCCACATAAATGGCCGCATTGAAAGCGCCATTAGGAATACGACTCTGTTCATGTGCCTTACTAATTGCTAGCATGCCTCTTCAATGACTACTTGATTTAGCATGCTTATTTGATGGCTGGCCTTTATTTGTGAATCTTACTCTCTGTGGCATTTCCTGTACGGCCTTCTGTGCGTTGCTTGCCAACTAAAAGCAGAAATTCAAGGCTAGTCATGAAAATAGCTATTAAGATCAACCCAAAAACTGGGTGCCGTGTAATAAAGGTTACCACGTACCATTTTAACTGCTACTTAATTAAGCATTGCTCGTATCATGGAATTTAGATCATTACATGTACATTTTTGTTCTTTAGTACGATAAGGACATGTGTAAGGTGTCTCTGCTGTCGGGCAATAATTAACACAACAACCTCGCCTATACTGTCCTGAAGTAATGAAAGATTTAGTGCTTACCTAGACAATTGCTAGCTTGTGTTAAAAAAAACCTTTTGATTTTATTTGGATTAATCAGTGGGACCTGATGTTTTTTGTCCATTTTCTGTTTAATTAGTGCCACCCCACTCAATGAAATGAGATTTATAGTAGTTGTGGTGTGTGCTTGTTTGGGTGTGTCAGTGTGTGCTGGTCCCTTTCACCTAACTCTCATAGCCATGATCCTTTTCCTTCACCATGCCAAGTAGGGTTTCCTTTTCTCATGTGAAACAGTGGTGGTTGTGGGGGTTACTAAACTTTTATCGTACTGTTAGTACACTGGTATGTACATATAATGTGAATGTGCCTGGAAGAACCGAGCAATTCAATTCAATTGCACTGAGCTGAAATTCATTCTGAATTGTAGGGTTGCTTAACAACGGCGACTTTGAGACAACCCCAACTGGTGGATTTGCAAGTGCTGCCATTGGAGAAGGGGTTGCATCCATCCCTGCCTGGAGCATAAATGGCACAGTGGAGCTTGTTTCGTCAGGCCAGAGGCAAGGCGGCATGATTTTGATTGTCCCACAAGGTAACTAAGTCAAATTGAAAGCTAATATTTTGGCCATGCTGATTTGTTAAGTAGCATATAGCAAGGGTTTTGATGCCATACTTCGCCACTGTACCAGTCAGGCTTGATTTGTGTATAATAAATACATGTACAGTTCAGCACTAAATGAACAGTTGCCACCATACGTACCATTGGAAGTGTTGTTTGCATTTTTTTTATGAGTGAGGCTATGGTACTATGCATAGTGCAGCTTGGTACTATGGATCAATATTTTTGTTTTCAAGATCCCAAGTAATTGATCTTGAACAATTCAATATGATTTCTATATGAAAATGTAATTGCAAACTAAATTTTACATTTTTCAAAATCTTTTACTTTTTTTTTAGATAGATAGAAAATCACTACTTTTAAATGGTCTATAATCTCTAGATCAAGTAATTTTCTACCTATCTAAAAAAAATAGTAAGAAAATAAAAAAAATAACAAAATTTAGCATTCAAGTACGTTTTCATATGGAGATCATATTGAGCAGTTCTGATCGACTATTTAGACTTTGAAAATGGAGATATGAATCCATAGTACTGACTGATATGCGCTATGCATAGCCTCACTCTTTTTTTTATTTTTTATTTTGTGTGTGTTTCTTTTACATAGGCATACATTAAATTCTGTCATTATAAACTTATACATTATTTTTTGATTAATTGAAGGTGAGCATGCAGCCCGGCTAGGCAATGATGCAGAGATAAGCCAAACTGTACAATTCGAGAAGGGATCCCAATACGCGATAACATTCAGCGCGGCACGGACTTGTGCACAGATGGAGGCCTTGAATGTATCGGTGGGGTCTGCTACTCAAACAATCGAACTGCAGACTCTGTACAGTGTTGAGGGATGGGATGCATATGCCTGGGGATTCCAGGCAGCTGACGAGGAGGCCCGCCTGGCATTCAGAAATCCTGGCATGGAAGATGACCCGACATGTGGGCCCATTATCGATAGCATAGCGATCAAGAAATTGTTCACACCCGATAGATCTGACGGTATGTAAAATTTTCATTACATTTATTTTTCAAATGTGGTTTTGGGTTTGAAACATGACATATTACTTGGATCAAGAACTAGAGAAATTATTGTTTTCATGAGAGGGAGATATGTGACATTCTAAATAAAAATGTTATTTTGCATATAAAATTTATGAACTCTTAACATTCCTAGGGAGTAGGGACCAGAAGAGTTAGGATTCTGACAACGTTATGGATCCTCACAGTATATTATATCATCTCATATATCTTTGACATCCGAAGTATTTTTTCTAGTAAAAAATATGAACATTGTTTGAACTAAAAATAATGTCAAGTGAGTGGGAGACCAGATTTTTGTGGAAAGATGCACTGTAATGGCACTGGGTTGTGTAAAACCGTGTGAACTGTGAAGTGCACTATTATCGGGGCATTGTTCACACACACACTTTTATAAAAATAAAATAAGTTTGGGACTTGACCAGTTGACCCCTTTCATATCTTAAAAGAAAAAAAATATTGTTCACACAGACTGAGAAAAATCTCAGTTCCAAAACCCAAAATTTTATATTGAACTATCTGCACGGACACGTGCATGGACCCTACTTGGCTTGCCACCATCTTTTGTCCATCTCGCATGTGCATTGGGAAATGGGTTTTAATTAAAAGAAGCTTTTTGTTTTCCTCCTCTCCATTTTATACAAGGGTTGCAGATGCAAGTTTATTTCCACAATGTTTATCCTGTTGCTGCATATATGCATGTGAACAAGCTTTTGCATAGAAGAACTATGATCCTCCAGTTTTTGTATAAAATAGAGAAGAGATAGTTGGAAATATTACCTCACCCTATGTTTTTTGTCCCGAATAAAAACCCTAACACTAGGAGGCAGCTACTCTTTAATAAATAATAGTACATAAAAATTAACAAAGTAGCTATCGGCATCTTTTCAAAATACAAAATGATATATACACAAAAATTAGTTTACTGTATTATTTGATCTCTAATTGGTGTCTAACCAAGCTACTACTGCACTCTTTTTCTATATCAGAAAATGAGGTGTTAAATTGGGACTTTGAGGAGGGCCCATGGATGTTTCCAAACACTTCTCTTGGCATTCTACTACCAACAAACCTTGATGAAGAAACCTCGCCTCTACCGGGCTGGACGGTCGAGTCAAACCGTGCCGTGCGGTTCATCGACTCAGCCCACTACTCAGTCCCACAGGGAAAGCGTGCCGTCGAGCTTCTCTCTGGCAAGGAAGGCATACTTTCCCAAATGGTCCAAACTACCCCTAACAAGCAGTACAACCTCACATTCACCCTCGGTTCTGCCGGCGACAAATGCCAACCGCCACTTGCTGTAATGGCATTTGCCGGTGACCAGGCACAAAATTTTCACTACTCGCCGGTTGGTAACGCGACTAGCCAGGCCGCCAACTTGACGTTCACGGCCCGGGCCGAGAGGACACGTGTCGCCTTTTATAGTGTATACTATAACATGAGGAGTGATGATCATAGCTCTCTTTGTGGGCCTGTTCTGGATGAAGTTAGGGTTTGGGGGCTTTCTGGGGCTGTTGGGCTGAGTGCAGGTGGGTCTAAAATTATTGGGCTTATTATGGGCCTGGTTGTTAGCTGGGTTTTGCTTTAGGTAAGAGAGGTAATATGTTTGTTGAGATTTGGTTTTGAATAGTTTTAGTTTGTCTAAAGGAGGAATTGTAAACAAATCTAGCAAGGCAGCCTGGGGAATTATGGAAATGGTTGTGAACTCAAGATATATTAGTAACTAGTCAAAGTTTGCTAGTATGATATTTTCATCCTGCTTGTATGGAAAGAGATCAAAATATTTTCATCCTGCTTTAGGTAAGAGAGGTAATATGTTTGTTGAGATTTGGTTCATGCTCGTGTCATGGGCCCAAATATGCGTCCATCCTTTTATTTACATGAACCATGTTAGAGCCACAAATTGCGTTAGCCCAATAAGTTACTAACAAACGAGATTCTTACCTCATGTAACCATCTTTAATTTGTTCAAGAGTGAGTCTATGGTAACATGCATATTACGGTCTTAGGTGTAATACGATATCTGAGCTCTTGGATTTTCGTCAAAATTCGTGCTGTGAACTTCGCTGGATCAAGCACTAACGGAGCGACTCCGTTTAAGTTTGAATGGTATGTCTCTTATTTGGTTCTCCAGCGCGAGAGAGTCTCTCCCTCGCGATTTCAATCGCCGCACCAGCTAGAGTTCTCTCTCTTCTCCATCACTCCACTTTGAAAGTTGTAGCCAGGTGCTTCCGTCTCTCTCTCGCTCTCTCTCAATCCATCTCCGCCTCTCTCACTCAAAGCCTCTTTGATTCGGGTTCCTGCAGTCCCCCCTCCGTAACTCCAGTTTCTCCACTCTCTCTCTCTCTCTCTCCCTGTTTATGATTGAGTGCTTGATTAATTGTCTTTTTTTGTTGGATTATTTGATTCGTGAAGGCACCTAACGAGGTTGGATTCAGGATTGTTCCCACTCATTTTTTTTTTTTTTTGGTTAGGTGGATGCTATTTTGGTCCAACTAATAAAATGGTTGTCTCAATTCGAATAATATAATGTCATTTTACTTGACTAATAGATGTAAAAAATAATCTAATTGTGAAGTGGTTTCTGGTTACCCGTTGGATGATTTTTATTCAACTATTAGATGTCACTTTGCTTAATTGGATAATAGTCAGTAATAGATGTCACTCTTTAATTTAGTGTGCTCATTGTGTCTTGATTATTAGTGATGTTATTAGAAGCGAGAACTTATTTTTGATGTCATTTTGAACTTTTGAGGCAAAAAGAAAATTACGAGCAATCGAAACATTATAATAGCTCATTATGTAGTACAGCATATTGTATTTTGAAACTGTTTTGGAGTCCATTTACTTGAACCATACACGACTTGTGGATGATGCATCACATTTGGTACCCTTACATATTACCCTTGCTAATGAATCATCATACGAGATCAAAACATTCAGACAATTCATAAATATTGCTCCACATGTATCAGTTTTACGAAAAGTGATCCATACCTTCTCTCATATATATTTTAACAAAATCACACACCTACATATCAGACTTTATAACTCTACAATTTTTTTGGGGGTTCTTACATGGCCCATAGGCCCTTGTACACATCATGCACCAGTAAACATGTTGTGTAAAACTGTTCATATCCTAACATTGTAATCTACCCTTATAAGTGCATAAGCAATCTCGATCCCCCGCACTTCTTTCTCTGGTCCTGGTCCAATTTGTATGCAGAAGTACCTTCGCTCCATACTTATGTTGAGTTGTTGACTAACAAAGAACGAGGTCTAATGGAGACATCAACCCACTACCATCTTTGTATGCAGGTGATTGCAGAGACTGAGATTATGCCCCTGCAAAATTAGCTACACATATATTTTTGCTTTTTCAACAAATTAATTACAAAAATACCCCTGAAAAATTCATGCAGAATGCATGCTCCTGCCATTAATTTCAAAATTTCCACCATTATCTCTTGTGACATAAGCACAAAATGTTGACATCAATCTTCATGTCAAATTCATTCTGAACATTTTGTAATGAATATAGATATAAACCTTGAATGCATATTCCTCTTTCTGACAACCCAAGAAAATCCAAAGAGGCCAGATTAAATGCTGGCACATAACAGATAAATAGCAACTCCACATTTAACACATTCGATCTCAATAGAGAAATGAATTAATAGCAATATCAAGAGGTAATTAAATAACAATTGCAACATTTTGTATTACACATTCCTTCAACCCAGTACTCATTCATTTAACCCGGTACCAAGAACCAACATTTCAAGACCTAAACCTTAAAAAAAATTAAATAACCCACACTCTAATTTATATTAACCCCTAGATGTATCCACCATGACTACTCAATTTAATATTCCAGTTTCTACATTAACACTAAACTCCAACAAGCAAGCTGCGCTGTCATTTTTACTCTGATCGAGCTTTCAAAAGATGTTAAAAGATATAATAAGTCAAGACAACCAGTGGAAAGATATAAAATGCTTAATTACATGATTCTCCTGGTATCTTCATAAATCCACTGGTTATGAACCTAGTGCTGCTAGTGGGATAAAATTTTAATAAAAAGAGCTTGCAAACTAAAAAATTATAGAAAATATTTACATAGATTTAAGAAAGAACGGATGGTTAAAAACTGAAACGAAATAAGAATATAATCTAGGGTTATATCTCTACAAATTTAAGGTTTTTTGTGGCAAAATCAAAGTTTCCCCCAAAATTAAGTTTTCAGCGATGAGAGAGAGAGAGGTGTGAAGAGGGATGGCAATTACCAGATCGGAACGTACAAGATGAGGAGGCTGTGGCGGATCGAGCAGCCTTTCGACAGAGGGAGTGGGAAAGAAAGGCAGCCATTGCGGACCCTGGAACCTCGGCTGTCAGAACAGATTCGACGAGATTCAAGAGCGCGCGCGAGAGAGCTTGACGACACGCTTCCATTCCGAGGGAGAAAGGTGGAAGAAGGGTTTTTGTGGTGGAGAGAAAAATAATAGACAGAGCGATCAAAAGTTAACAGAGTCGCTCCGTCAGTGCTGTGATCCAGCAAAGCTCACAGCACGAACATTGACGAAAATCCAAAAGCTCAGATTTCGTATTACACCTAAGACGATAATATGCGTATTACCATAGACTCACTCTTTGTTCAATCAATAAATACAAGTTATTACTCTGTTTTATTTAATTTTTTTGGTTTTAGTAGAACTTGTTACTATAGTTTCTGACCAAAATAAGAAACATAGAATTATCAGTCAATAATTATTTTTGCATGCATCTTAGATGCTTTTTTTTTCCCCTTAATAATTTGAGACATATTTCAAGCGGGTAAATGATCAAAATTGATAGTGGTATTTCTAAATTTTCTTTAATAAGTGTACAAATAAAAAATAGATCAATTTTATAAATATACTTTTACGAATCATAACTTGTAGTACTGCATTTACAACATGTTGTATGCATGTTAGACGTTTTTTCCTTATTGATTTTAAACTTATTTCAAGTGATTGATACTCAGAAATATAAACCTAACACATGTGAAAATAATTATTAGATAAATTGTAAAGGATAAATAAAATTGTACGGAGCATAACTTGTAGCTTGTTGAATTTATTCTGGATGTTAATTAAATATTTAAATAAATTGGAGGGAAAACAAGCAATTCAGCAAAAAGATAACGGAAAAAAAGCGAGGGAAAGAAACATTTTGCGTTTGGTTGACATAAATTTGTTGTTGTGTAGACATGCATTTGTCATTTCCATCGAATTTCGTGTGGGAAGCAACATCTGTTCTTACCAATATTATAAAAATAATAAGATTGAACACAAGTTTATCATATTCTCAGTTTTGGATATAAGAAAAACAATAAGGAGCGGTCGGGGCTGAATGCTACATGCTTGAACTAACAATAGAAATTTAGTTATTTTATTAACATAATGGAGGAAGCCCCCACTAAATTTAGGACTATTAAGACATTGGAGAAAACTACCACTAACGATAAAAATTAAGTGCTTTATATTAAAAAAAAATAAGTTATTTTAATACTATTCGATAAGTGTCAGCCTATGCTACTTGACACTTCTGGATGGCCATCATACTCGTGACAGACACGTATCGGACATCGGTCACGATACGTATCGGATACGCCAGCGGGCGTGTTCTCACTCTCTTATTATTGTCTCTGATACCGTGTTGAAACGTGCCGATACGATACAGCTTGAAATGATCAATACATTCGGGACACACCCAAGTTAGGTTTTGTCTCTAGTTTTCTATACAGGCGCTACGAAGCCAAAAAAAAAATAAAGTTACCTCTTTCCTCTCTCTGTCTCTCCTTCCGCTCCGTATCCTCTCTCCGACCATCTCTCTTCCGTCGTCTGTTTCTCTACTGCCGCGTAAGTCTGCCCTCTACTCTCCACTGATTTATTTCTCTCGCCGTCTGTGAGAAGCCTTGAACTTTGGAGAGTTCCGAGACGAACATATGAGTGTCAAAATACATATTACAATTTTCTCTTGCTTTTGTTTAGTTCTTGCTTATAATTTAAGGCTATAATTTTTTCTTGCTTCGATTACAATTTGAGGTTTAATTGATGAGAACTTATGTATCTTCATAATATTTTATTTTAATTCAATTACACAGAGTGCATCGATTGTAACCCCTTGCTTAATAGTTTGTCCTTGAAACTATAATTCCAAGACAGCATCCGAATTGAAAGGCACTTGAATTGATAACGGATTTTATATATTAGAAGCAAATATTTCACATCACCTAAATTGAAAGACACTATGTGCTGTTCTTTTCGTAATTCTTTTTCTTGTTCTATTATGATCAATTTAGGAATTTTCTTTGGAGGCTTAGACTCTTACATGAGTTATGTCCAAAAATTCATTTCGAGTATCTACTTACTGGTACAAATACCTCTTAGATATCATTTATATGCATACCACATCCTATATTAGTATAACTTGGAAAATTATTATTTCATAATTAAAGTTTCCTTTAACAATTCTGTTGGCCAGTGATTTTATATTTGAAGTTTCCTTTAACAATTATTCTTTCTAATTGATTTCTAATTTTCTATGTATTCTTTTCATTAATATAGGTAACATCATGTCGGAGTTTGAGAGGATAGGGTTTGGAGATGATGTGTAGTATTTGAGATGAAGTATGAACTTATTTTAGAGATTTAATCTTTGACTTGTTTTGTTGGATCTTTTAATTAGTTTGGTTGGTTATGAAGTATGTACTTAAGTTTAATTTTATGGACTTTAAAATTTATAATTAAGATCAACTAGTGTTTAATCTATTTGATTTGAATTTGTTATGGGTGTTATGGTTGTTATGGATCTAATTTTATGTTGTTTGGTATTATGATGTTGATGTTAACTATCAAATTTATCTTTGTTGATGCAATTTTTAAATTTATCTAGTTTTTTAGATGTATTATAAATCTGGGTGATGTGATTGTATACATATCACATGGAAAAATTATTAATTTTTTTCTACTTATAATATAATAATATAATTAAAATAATAATAAATAATAAATATAATAGCGGTATCATATCCTCTATTTTTGAAAATTACTGTATTGTTATACTCAATTCGTATCCGACATAATACCCGTAACCGTATCTATGCAACATAGGTGTCAGCTCATCCTTTGAACTTGAGATCAATTGGATTGATTTTACGTCAAGAGACCGAGGGCGTCGGATTGAAAAATGAAATACATTTTAGTTTAGTTATTATTTTTTATTTTATAATAATAAAGAAAACTATCTTATTCAGAATACAACTCTTTATGTTTCTAAATTTACATTTGGATTGAGATTATTAATTAATAAAAATTCTGGCGTTTTATTTTTTTTTCTTGTTATTTTGATTGTGAGGATTATAAAGAACAATACTATATTCAAAATGCAGTACAAGCCCACATATATAAGATTATGGACCACATAATAAATAACAAATCTATTTTTTTCCAATCTTATTATACATATAAAATTGAGTACCGAACACTCTATTATTCAGTAAATGTAAAATAATACTGTTTTCATTGAAGTTTCTTATTATTAACCAAAATTCTTCATAAAAATATATTTAGTTTGGAATTAAAAAAATGCATACTATTGTTGATAAGTGCCAATATTTTTTTTTCGAAATTTTTGACAACATGACTATTATTAATTTGAGGGTTCAAATGCCTCCATTTTTAAAATATTAATAACTCAAAATTTAAATCATAAACGTCAAAATAAAACTATTAGATGTGATCTATATTATTTTCTCTATGTGCTCATAAAAAATTATCACACTTCGGTTTTGTTTATACATGAATCAATAAGTGGAAAAATCAACGTCTAGAAATTATCCACGTTAATACATTTTTACAAGCTCTTGATGACAACCAAAATAAAATTGAAATATCATAATTTTTTACAAGTGCATAGATAAAATGATGTAAATCATATCTAACGGTTTTATTTTGACTTTTAAGTTTTGAGTTTTGAGTTATTAATGTTTTTAAAAATGGAGGCATGATGGAGATACAAAAAATAGAGGCATTTGAACCCTCCTCTATTAATTTATATAAAATATAAATGAACATATTGAATTTAAAGAATAACAATAACAGCTATTAGATCTCTTCAAAGAACATTCTCAATTTTTTTCTTTTTAATCCTCCACCAACAACTATAAAAATATAAGAGAAATAACTCAATTTGATAAATAGTCTAATACTTTTTATGAATTTGACCTTAAATAATTATTCATTTAGGATCTTTTGAGTGAATGATTTAGTTAAGAGACAATTAATAAAATTTTGTAAAGACTGACAAAAATTAACTAGATTTAGACTAGTTGTTTGGTTAGTAAGAAGGGCACCTCTAACGGATCCGAATCTGCTGCGTTTCTTTATCCATGAACAGTATCCTACAATCTCTGCTCTTCTAAATTCAACTGTTGAATTGTTTCGAGATTCGTGCAAAAAATAAGTTGTTTTGAGATACGTGCACAGAAATTATTAGACGGATGAATTTGGAAAATCAGGAATTTTAGAATTACTGTTCATCCTTTTAGGATCGCAGCAGATGTGAATCCCACCTCTAACCTATGAGATAAAAGGGGTTGTATATAAACTTAAGGAATATAATCTGAAGCTTAAATCACACGTGGATGATAAGCTTCAATTTCAAAAGCTAATAATTTGAAAAAGAGAATTTGATAACACCATGGGTCAATAGGTCACTCTTAAGACTAGTTAGAAATGTATAATATATATACAATATGATCAACAAGCAAATCTACATCACATGATAATGGTTTATTAATTTGTCAAATTTGATAATATTTTACAAAAATCAAATAAAATTTGAAATTGATAAAATTTACCAGATATGTTATTAAACATAGAGATGATCTAACAATTAAATATTGTGTAATTTAAATTTGATGATGCATCAAGGTCCGTTAGTTTCAGACTTGGAATTTCAACTCATTTGATGTGATTTGAAACATACACTATATCTTATCAATTTTTATGGATATCATATGTGGATGATAAACATTATGCTTATAATTTTTGACTTCAAATTTAAATTTATTTATGAAGATTGTGAAAATTGTCAGCCGATCTCCTATCTAAGTGCTAATAAATTGTTTCATTCTAAACTATTATTATCATGCATTTCAATTATTATTTTTATTAAGATAAATCTTGCCTCAAATTTTAGTTAATTCAAAGATGCAAACTTATTATAATGTCGTGGAATATGTAGATTGAGTATTATATTCTAGGATATCAAATCCGATTATCGGCAAATCAGTCTCGACTATCTAATTAAATATGTACATAAATGAAGTACTTAAAATTTGAAATTTGAAATTACTTAGTTCTGATACATGATAATAGAGTAGGGTTCAAATACATCACATCTTTACTATGTCAATCGCGCCTCACATTCTTATTTTTTTTTTTCAATGTCTAAACAGTCAATATAAATTGCTTAATATGATCTCCATATTAAAATGTACTTGGAGATCATATTTTATGGTTTTTTAGACAAATACAAATGATTGTGTTTGAATGATTTAGAATATTCTAAAAATAATGATTTTTGTATCTATCTAAAAGAATAGTAAAATATATCCGAAAATTACAAAATCTGATTTATAAAAACATTTTAATATATATATATATATATATATATATATATATATTATGTTATGCGGTTTAACCGATTGTTTGAATTTTGAAAACGAAAATAAAAATATAAGATTGAAATATGAAAATATGAAGCATTTGAAACTACTCATGATAATAATTTTAAAATCTTGACATATAGCCTTAATTTGCTAACCACTATGTAAAGACATTCTTTTCTCACCTCCCATTCTTTATACATTTAAAAGAAAATTATTGAAAAATAAATGGAGGTACCAAAGCAGTTCATAAAACGTGACATCTGCCATTTTTTCTTTTGACGTAAGTGACATATATGCCATTAAATGCCTTCGAACAAGCCGAAATTTGGAAGCCGAACCGGTTGTGTCCATACTTGCCTTTTAAAACTTCCACTGGCCGTCAAGTAACGCATGTGTCATCTTTTTATTTTTACTACCATTTCCCGTTTCCCTGGATGAACACGTTCTTTGTGGTCCAAGTGTTAGTCTGCCGACTCCCATTTTTGGGGGAGACTTTATCATATTATTTTTAAGAAAGATTTTCAAGTTTTTTTTTTACAGCTTGTATGATATCTTATAATAATTAATTAAAAGTTAGATGTCGGATTTACTCGCTTCGTAATATTTTAATTGATAAAAAATGTTGTATTTTAATTCACATAACTCACCTTGTGGCTGGTTATGTACCAGGTGCATGCAACAAATATCCTCTTTAACGGTTCATTCGTCAGTCCATTGGACACTGACAAAAAAACAACCTGCGGGCCCCACCTCATTAATTGACATCCACCTACACTCGTCGTTTAACGGCTACTACACTCAAAATTCTGGGACCACAGTCACGCGCATCTGCCCGTTCGAACGTTTCAGAACTTTCCCTTTTCCCAACGGCTCTTTTCTCGGGTCGGCTCAGTTTCCCTAAAATACCTCAAACTTTGAGTTTGGATCAGTATATTCACAGTGTCGCTTAAATAATCGTAAACTTTTGATCGGACGGATCTGATCCGAGCTCAAATTTTGAGTTACTTTTGGGGAATCAGAATTCTCTTTTCCCAATCTTTTGTATCCCTCCTCAATTAAATTTCTAATTCTCCTATTTGTCACTATAAATAGCCCTCAAAACTAGCACATTTCACACAAATTCAAAAATCCCAGGCATTCATTTGAGAAGAGAGAAAGAGAACGTATCCCACTTTACCAATTTCTCAATCCATTTTCGCATCTCTTTCTCTTAATTTCTCTAATACTCCAATGGCAATGAAGAGCTTGGCACTTCTGTGTGTGACCTTGGTTGTTCTGTCTGCTATGGTAAATGCACAGGACGAGCTTCTCTCGACTTTGGCCGCACCAGCCCCTGCACCAGCAATGGAGAATGGATCGGGTATGGTTGTACCGGGTTTTTGTGCGCTTCTACTGGCTTCTCTCATCTCTCTCATGGGTCTCGCTGTTTAATAAGGAGATTTGGTGTCTCTGTTCAAAATGGAAGTGGGTATTTATTCGTTAATTGTTTTGTTGCGGGATTTGTTATGTTGGTGGAACAATTATGAGTTTGTTATCTGATCTCTCCCTTTCGCCTGTATAAGGGAGATGTTATAATTTTACTGGATTATATTTAATATTTAGTTTATTTTTGGACTGATCTGGGGTATTTAATTGTTTCCCTTGTTCTTTACAATTTTGAGGCCTATTTACATGATCGGAGCGTTTAAAATTTGTACCAGGCTATGAATATGAATCTATAATGAAAAATTCACAAAGGCAATACAAATACATAAAATTGATAAACTGCGTCTAAATTGCATGTCTTGTTTGCCTCTCACTATTTGCAAATAAAGGAACCATACAAGTAAGAATTTAACTCATATGACTGCTAATAAAAGTTTCCTCCTTTATATTAAAAATTGGGAATTGGAATTGAGCTAGTAAGATAAAGATTGCCTTGATTGTGTTTTTTGAACAGTGAATAGAAAATGTACTGGTTGTTTGAATAAAGGCCGAAGCTAAAAATGAGGAATATCTATTAGCTCATAACTGGCCCATTTACACATAGGCTCATAACTGGCCCATTTACACATAAGCTTATAAATGGTCCTTTTTACACTAACCTTTTCACATAGGCTCAAACATTTACATTTGAAAGACGCTCTCTTAAAATAGGCCCAAATTTCCTTACTATCTCATAAAATGGAGCCATCCAATCCGTATCAAGATTTGTGCGTACAACTTTAACGACACGTAGCCCAAATCAACCTTTGCTTATGCTAGACAAATAGCATCTACAGATTTTTCTCTAGTCCTTTTATTATTTAAATTATAAAAAAGAGAATTGTATTAAGCATCCATTAATATTAAAATTGTGAAAGTAACCATCCATTAATATTAAAATTGTGGAAGTAACTTTCAGGAAATCTACTTTTCGTACTAGTTATACTTTATTGACATGGGTCAAACATAGATATATTTTTTATAACATGATGAACACCTTTCTTTTTCTGAGTGGAGATATATAAGCCTAAAAATTATTATTCGATCCTGTCATTTCGGAATCATATTATTGGATTACCAAAGAATCTGAACTACAGAGAACCGAAGGCTCTGCATTTTTTGTATATTTATTTATTTAATTGTTATGGTAAAGACGACTAAAGAGAATACCTTTCTTTTCAGGGTAATATCAACTATGAAGAGTGATGTGTGACAGGGAGTATATACGAATTATGAGAATAACTAAAAAGATGAAATGATTGATGTAACCAATAAGAAAAACCTCATAATCACAGAAGAGAATCAAGAGATAACAGATATCCATCCATCCATCCATCCATATTTCAATTCAGATTTTCAATACCATTTTAGCATGCACTGTTACAAAAACTGTACATGACGCAACGAGTAACGAGAATAACCGTTTTTGCAAGCACACTCAGAGAGAATTTTTTTAGAGAAGAAATTAGTTTTTCAATTATTACATAATTTTAAAAGATATATTTAGGATTAGAACTAGGTGCTCTTAGAAGTACAAGCTCCTTTGTACTCTTAACTCTAAAATTTATTGAATTGACTTCGAACGACGAATCCAAACTGTTGAAATTCTTCTACCTTACGAGTGATGTGTCTACATGTGAAAATTTTAAAGTTTCGAATTAATTTAGTATAAAGCAAGTGGTCAAAATTAGAAGGTTTCTAAATTAATTTTAATGCATTCATATTTTGAAAGCCTTTTGACCACATGACTGTATACTAAATTAATTCGAAACTTTAAAATTTTAACATGTAGACGAATCACTTGTAAGGTAGAAGAATTTCAACGGTTTGGATTCGTCGTTCGAAGTTAATCCGATAAGTTTTAGAGTTAATAGTACAAAGGAGCTTGGTATTTCTAGAAGCACCCTAATTCTACTCTATATTTAGACATCTTATAAGATTGTTGATTCAAAATAACTAAAAAAAATATTAGATAAAATAGGAAATTCACGTCCCTTTATATGTTAATAAGCCTGCATATAATTCTTGCGGCTTGCAAAAAAATTCTAGCAGCCGAAATAACAAGCTTTTATGGAAAAAAATTTACTCGCAAGAAATTATTGCGACCAAAACAGTACGCTTTCAGAGAACAAAATTTGCCCGAAAGAACAGCAAGAAATTCTTGTGGTCAAAATAGAAAGCTTTAATAAACACGTATTTTATTTCATGAATTTCGACCTACTTTACTTCGATTTTTGGGTTAGTCAGGTCAATAAAATGGAATAAGATTTGGTCCAAATGGCTTTGCACCGGACACTGTCTAAAGTCTCTAAAAGTCGTACGATTAAAGTCCAATCAGTCGATCCGAACCGCTCAACATAATTTTCATATTAAAATGTGTTCAGAGACCAAATTTTATATGTTTTTGAAAATTGTTTATTATTTTTTTAGATACGTACAATATTATAATTTCTGAATTGCCCAAAAACAGTATCTAACAAAAATAGTAAAAAAAATTCAAAAAAAATATAATTTTTTTTCTCTGAGCACAATTTAATATGAAAATCATGTTGAACCGTTCTGACTGACTGTTTGAACTTTAATTGTATGATTTTTAGAGGCTTTCGACGGTATCCGATCCAAAGCCAATTTGGACCAAACCTTATCCCCAATAAAATCTTCAGCGAGAAAGAAAATTCACATCCTCTCAAATATCTCTAACTTTGCGTGACTTTTTAGAATATCTCAATCGTTCGAGTACGTTCTGCACGAATCTCAAAGCACAAATAATACTGCCCCCTACGTTCTCCGAATAGACACCGGACACATCGGTCACGCAAAAATTGAGATATCTCGGAGGATACGCATCCGACTTGCTCCGTATCAGTACCGTGCCATATTTGCAATTCCAAATTGACCAGTGCTACACAATAATATTAGGATCCCCCGGTACCTGAGGTGTAATAAGGGAATCCCAACCATTCTTTTAACTTGTACGAATCTTAAAGCAAGTTCCCTATAGTTTCTATAGACACCTGATTGAGTTTTTCGTCTGTTAAAACTAAAAAATCTTAATAATTGATATATACAGAGAGCTATAATTTGAAATGTACAAATTCTGATGTGTGAGAATTAAATTTGAATTCTCCATAATCACAAAATAAGTTCTTACTACTAAACTATATACAAATAAACATATAATATTTTATGAGAAGAATTAAATTATATAAAATATTGTAAAAAATAAAATTTATTTAAATTTCAGTATACATAGTGAAAATTTTAAAATAATAAAAACGACTTAACCATCTAATAAAGGGAGAGGGGGGGTGTCCGATGCTCATCGGACCAAACTCAGTTCGATAGGTGGTTTCTACCGTCCGATGAGTTTCAAAATTTGTCCACACGGATATTAAAGCAAACAGCACGGATATTAAAGTGATGCACACAAATCTTGAAGTGGATCGGACGGTAGAAACGACCCATCGAACCGAGTTTGATCCGATGGGCGTCGGACACCCCCCTCTCCGCCTAATAAATTTGTACACATAGATATTAAAGCAAATAGCACGGATATTAAAGTGATGCACGCAAATCTTGAAATGGATCGGACGATAGAAACTACCCATCGAATCGAGTTTGGTCCGATGGACATCAGACACCCTCCTCTCCGCCTAATAAATGGCTTTAGAGCTACTCCTGTGCACCCCTCTAATACCTGAGGGGGCATGCACAATGCACTCCAATAATATACCATAACGGTATGATTAATTTGAGCGTAGCACACTTGGCACATTGTGTGGCGTCACCTCTGTTGTTTCTATCATGCAAACTATCACTTTGCATGTACATTCTTTTTTGCTCCTCAATAATAATCACATCTTTTTCTATTTGTTTGACGGCTCAGTGGGATTTAATGGAGGTCTCAATTCATATATAGCTTTTCAAAATGCACGCTCAGGGTTAAGTGACTTGAGGAGAAAGGCAAACCCAACTAGTACAATAACCAAATTTCTTTGTAAAAAAAAAAAAATACATATTAGAAGCATTTTCCAGAATAAAGATATTGACAGAGCTGTTTTGAATTCATAGAGTGCATCATCCATATATTTTATTTGTTTTATTTTTATATGTTAGCTGAGTGAAGTCAAAATAACTCTGTCAATATATTTCCCCATTAGAGTTTCAACTAAGAATTGATGTGATGTAGCTCTAAATCTCTAACAAGATTCAAATATTTTTTATTAAATTTTTTTAAATAAAATGTTGAAAAGCAACGAAAACCCAAATATATATTTCTGCTTCCCATCAAATAGGTTGCATAAATAATAAATTCGAATTAATTGACGGTGCAAATTCAACATTCCGTTTTCATAAGAAAAAGACATTTTGATGATTCCAGACAAGAAAAATACCATAATAATTTGATGGTCCTATACAAGTTTGTAGAGTCCATTTCATCAATTTTATTTTTTGAGAAGAACACCAATTAATACAAGTTTGGAGCGTCCATTTCATAAATTTTATTTTTTTACCCTTTTATAATAATCATTTATTATCATTGTACAAATAAAATACCATTATCTTTGCTTCAATCTTACTATAAAGATTTTGTCATGTTCAATCAACTTTAAATCTTCTTTGGTGATAATGCAATAAAATAGATTGGATATAGACAAATGATATACTCACAAATTTTGTCAAAAGTTAGCAACAACAAATCTAATTAGTAAATTATGTTCAATTGATATGACATAAGATGTGGATGCTAAGATACTATTTATGAATTGCATGATATAACTGCTATATACTGTTCATGATTGAGGGGGTGATAATGACAGTTGCTGAATCATAAAATTATTGTAAAGAATCAAAGCCACAAAAATGTCAAGAAAGAAAAATTAATTAAATTTAATAATTAAAGTTTTGTATAATAAAAATTTAAAAACAAAATATGCTTGTTATGAAAATCATATTTGCACAAAGATTACTATTCTGATAATAAGCAACTAGAAAATAGATATTCATTCAATCAATTCTTTTTTTTCCTCAAATTTTAACAAATTGATTTTTTCACGTACCTAAAAAGGTTCAAAAGAAAATTAATTTAAACTTTGAGTTGGATTAGAGTTTATTGACACCTAAAAAAAAATCTGGTGTCATTCTTTGATTCTGCCACTAAGTAACAAATATTAAAAATGAACTGAATGGAAAGTTATTTGACTAAAACAATGAAAACAAAAGAAAGCCAACATTATAAAATGATATTCCCCATCTTTCATTTTGCCTATGATATAAAAGAATAAAGTAATTAGAAAGGATCATCAGTATCTTCATATTTCAACAATTTGGTGCGGTTGATTGACAGAACTCTTTCACAGATTTTACTTTTCAGAATGTAAAAGGTTTAAATTGTTCTTTTTTAAACTTTTTATTGTTTCAATTAGCAAGAGGGATCTACAGTCAGGAGGTGCTTAACTATCTCATAATTTTAAAAATAACAATCATATATATTGAAATTTAATTATTATTTTTTTAAGTTTTTATATAGTTTGTCACTTCTTATAAAGTGTTTAATGTGTACTTGTAGTTTTTACTTTCTATTATTAGAAATTTTGAAGAGAAAGGAGGAGAAAAGAGAAGTGCAGAGATGAAACTTCTATATAAACTTTTCGATTTTTCTAACCTCTAACTCAAAGAAACCAATGTAAACTTTTATATGTTATTTTTCTTATATTTTTCTTTACGAGTGAGGCTATGGTACTATACATAGCGTGGATTGGTTCGTATTATGAATCAATATTTTTGTTTTTAAAATTTTAATGGTCAATATGAACTGTTTAACATGGTCTCCATGAGTATGTACTTCTAAACTAAATTTTACATTTTTAAAAAAAAATTAGATGGGTAGAAAATCATTGTTTGTTATGGTTAATTTTCCACCCATGCATCTAACATAACAGTAAAAAAATTCTAAAAATATAGAATTTAATTTATAAGTACATATTCATGTGCATACCATGTTGAACAGTTCGGATTGATTGTTAAAATTTTCAAACCGAAAATTTGAATTCATAGCACGAACCGTAGCCTCTCTTTATTTCTTCATTCTATTTATACATACCATTCTGAAGCATAGTGTTAACCACCATTGATTATAATGTAATCAGCATAGTAACAAGGTGCACATTTTATACGTGAATTATTCGCATATGAAACGTTTTTAGGGTTTCTGCACTGAACCACGGTTAATTTGTTTGACCGAACTTTTACCAAATTATTTCCGAATTATATCTGAATTATACCTGAATTACGAATTTTTGATCTCGCCGAACTAAATCCGAACTTTTAATTTGTCACTATGGTAATCAGTACACATGGAATTTGTCACTATGGTACTCCAATCTAATTTTCTATAGTTTTATTATGGTAAAGGATCCTCCATAGGATTTAGTTGAGGTTTGAAAATAACACTTAGGACATGTTCGGCCGCTTCACTGTTCTCGCGGTCAACTAAATTTTTTTTCCCCACATGAACAGTAATTTTTAGTTCAATTTCCGTACCAATGCTCATTTTCAATAGTCCTTAAAGATCTATTTGATTGTCATACAATTATGCGGCATAAACTTTCATACAAATTAACTTCAAAACCATCCTGTCGCATCTCATATAAACTCCCATCCGAACAGATCATAGAAAATTTTAACTCAATTAAGTTTAAAATGTCATTCATTCACAAAAAATTTTGGACATCAAAATAGAGCCTACCATTGTAACGAAAATAATCATCTTTTATTTAGACTGTATTTCAGAACTCAACGATTAAAGAAAGAGAAGGAAAGATAAGGAAGGTGGCGCCATAACCGGACCTGAACGAAGAATTTACTTTCTGTTATCAGAACTGTTTAACATGGTCTCTATGAATATGTATTTGTAAACTAAATTTTATATTTTTTTTAGAAATTTTTTAAATGGGTAGAAAATTATTGTTTTTTTATGGTTCAATTTTCAGATCAAATGATTTTCCACTCATGCATCTAACATAATAATAGTAAAAAAAAAATTAAAAATATAAAATTTAATTTACAAGTACATATTCGTATACAGACCATGTTGAACAGTTCAGATTGATTGTTAAGATTTTCAAATTGAAAATTTGAATCCATAGCACGGACCGTAGCCTCACTCTTTCTTTCTTCATTCTTTTTATACAAACCGTTCTGAAGCACAGTGTTAACCACCGTTGATTATAATGTAATCAGCATAGTAACAAGGTGCGCGTTTTATACGCGAATTATTCGCGTATAAAACGTTTTTTTAGAGGTTTCCACACTGAACCACGTTTAATTTGTTTGACCGAACTTTTACCGAATCATTTCCGAATTATATCCGAATTATATCCGAATCACGAATTTTTGATCTCGCCGAACTGAATTCGAACTTTTAATTTGTCACTGTGGTAATCAGTACACATGGAACATGACACGATATCTTGCACACGTGCGAAATCACAAAGAGGCGAGTTCTGCACGAATGGGCTAAAATTAATGTGCCAAACATCAAACCTACCTAGCTAATAACATATATACAGTGCATGTGATTCGATTCTCTAGCTTATTACACACATTAATTAGGCGCATTATATTATTATAAAAGTGATCCTTTCAACCCCAGCCAGCCACTCCTCTCCTTCCTTTTGACTTTATAGACTTTCACATTAGTCACTCTTTCATATTATTTTATACTAATTTGCTGACACTTGTGGGCCCCATAATTGGTAGAATTTGATTTCAAGTACAAAAGGTAGTATATATTTCTCTCTTTTTTATTATTCTTGGTTTTCTCCTCTCCATTGTTTGGAAAATGGGATTATGTATTTATCCTTGGTAGTTGATAATATTTATTGTTCTTTTAAGTTAGGTAAATATGAATGAATGATATGTGGTTAATTAAGAATTACAAAAGTTTATATTTTAGTTTTGATTTCAATTTTATATTATGTCATGTATTATATATAAACAACACATACTTATTAAAGATTATGAATGTGTATTGTTGCTACATTTTTTTATAAAATAAAAGACTAATCAAAGATGCTATTTAAATTTTAAGGTAATTGGAATAGTGTCTTATTATTTTTGAACCCTTTTTATTGTTGAAAATTAACAAAAAAAAAAATACAAATATTGATAGTTCACTTATATTAATAGTTATGATATAACAACAACAAAATATTTCAAGGATTTATCATAAAGGGATAAATTGAATGTTTATGCAAGAGAACTTAAAAAACAGCATGTGAATAATAATTATCATGATTATTTTGAAATAACTATTATTAAGTAACAGTATTTCTCCATTGTTGTGAAAATGGAGAGCAGTTTAGTTGTTTATCTTAAAATAAGATTGGCGGTACAAAGAATCGGGGAACCTAATATAATCGGGATTGAAAGAACAAATAACTAACCTAATAGAATAATTGTCCCTTCCTGCTCGTCTCCAAATATTTTATACGCTACATGTTTCATTGCATTGATATCTTGTACCACAAGCGGTATGTCTAATTATGTAGCTGAGTTACCGTGTTGTCAATCCCGGGACGGATCTAGAATTTTCGTCAGAGAGGGCAAAAAAATATCGAATCAGATTTAAACCCATTAACTAATTAAATATTTGATAAAAAATAATACTTTAACTTATACTTTATAATGCACTAATTTGTAATTTATGATACTCTGACTTATAATTATAATTACCAATCATATTTTAAAAAAATTATTTTAATTTTAACCATAAATTTAATCCGAATTACCAATTAAACATTCAGAGGGGGCAAAAAAAATTCAGGGGAGCAAAGACAGTCGGAACCGATAAATCTCCACTAAAACTCAAAATCCAGGGGGGGCGGCTACCCCCCCTGGAATACACTGGGTCCGCCCTGGATCCCTGACAGATTGAAAAATCGATTAGAAAGAAAATTGTCTTCATTGATTCATTGATTGCAGGTGTTATTTCTAAATGGTTAAATTGTAGCTAATAAAAATGAATTATTAATTAGGCTTTTTGTGTCAAGCAGATATTAATAACACCATAATTCTCTTATCATATTAGAAAATTATGTCTAATATAAAGTAAGATAATATATAATTATTACTATTCTAATTTTAAAATTTACGAGTATACTCACTATCATTTAAAATTTAAGAACTAAATTCACTTTTTGTTGCTTAAAAATATATCATATATTTGCTTTGAATTTGAGTTTTCTATCACAGTTCTAATTTACGTTGGATTAGTAAAATTTGCCTTGAATGAAACTTCTCTTCTAAATTCAGATGCTATTAGCCAATTTAATGATACAATTTTTGAAAATTTTGAATGCTTAAATTTAATTATAGACTAGAATAATTTAAACTTTTTTTATATAAATTTGATAGGAGCTATCAAGGTGAATAATTTAAATCTTGAGAATAGAAACGAGAGATAATGAAAACTCTTAGATAATTTAATTCTAAAGAAACACAAAATTTATACGAAATATGAAAATAAACAAAAATTTAGATTTGTCTAAAATTGCAAGAGAGATAGATACGATAATAAACATATTACACTATTATTATTTTATCCTAAATAACTACTATAATGTGCATTTATTTAGCAAAGTTTTATTTTACCAACGTGTAATTATGTCATAGATATAAGAACTGATGTTAAATATGATATGATAATTTTAAATGTCATCTCTTAGCTTTTAAAAGATAATAAGGTTATGAAACTAAAATTTTATTCTATTTTAAAAGATAATAATGTTACGAAACTAAAATTTTATTCTATTTCAAAAGATAAAAATGTCATAACCTGACGATAAAGCTCGATGAATTGTTTGAAACATCAATTGGGAAAAAAGTAATATTGTTTAAAATTGGTTCCGAAATTTTTATTTATACCATATTAAAAAAATAAACTAAAAAATTATTTTTTTTATGAGAATTTCGAAATTTGCCACGTCAGCCTTTAATAGAGGACAAAAAAGAGAAGATCTGTCATTTAATTTGACGAATCCCAGGCTGAATCCACCAATTGAAATTGCAGAATTTTTTTTTTTTTTCCTCTTTTTACTGCTAGCACAAAAAAATGTTAGTTTCAATTTAATTCAAATGTATTTTTTTAATGTAATATTTAAAGAAATAAAAAGTCATGATGACTTTTAATATTAAAATTGGCGTAATGAGTCAAAACAAAAAAAATTGAGTAAGGTCCTCCATTTAAGATGGCGGACCCACAGGCTACGTCCGCAATCTTGATAGGCGGAATTGTTTTTCTGTGTCCGCTCATTAAAATTGCGGACATGACACTTTTAGAATTTTTCAAAAAAATAATTTTTTGGTTTATTATTTTTTTCAATATGGTAGAAATAAAAATTTCGGAAATTGGTTTGCTCATAGTACACCAACTGCCTTGTATTATAGCAAGCTGGCAACTTCCTATAACCCGCCACATGAATGCACACAAAAAAAAGAGAAACAAAAGAACCGAACTGTGCATTATTGAAGTTCAAGCATCGTGCTCAAAGCCTCAAACTGCTCATAAAATAAAAATTCCGACAGGGTTCTGTTTAGGGGAGTTGAATTTCAAAAAAGACTAGATTGGACGGGGGGACGTCAGATTCCTTTTTGCCCTTTTCTTAATTATAATTTAATTGACTAAAACTATTGTTTTGGTAGATCGGTCGGCTGATTAAATTCTTATAGAATTGCGGCTGATAGTTTAGTTTTTATTATTATCTTTTTAATAACTCACATCTTTCGGCTGAACAAAGTACGTAATAGAATTCGTAAATTTTGAACAAATCCGTACAAAAGTGTGACTAAGAATTTTAGAATGGAAAAAATGGCACGGCTCTGCCAGCTCTGTTATAGAACGGTACGGTACGTGTGTTGGTTAGATGCTGTGACTCGTGTGTATTGTGTCATGGCTATCTTTGTAAATTTGGCACAAATTATCAGGTCACGTGAAAAGATCTGGTCACAGCATGATATGGCATGTGGTCACAAGAGTCACGTATAATTAGGCTCCGTTAGATTTTGATTAAAAGGTGAATTTTGAATAAACCAACATAAATTATGATCAACTGATCACACGAGTCACGTTTGGTCACGGCGTGATCACTCATAGACATTTTGGTAATGACACGATACGACCAAAATCACGGTAAAGCACAGCAAAAAAAATTTCCACTCTAACTTAAAATATTATCAAGGAATTTACTATTGCGAATGGAAGACTTTACAAGATACATATATTTTTAAGTAAAAGTTAGAGGTCACTTCTCCCAACTATTTAATATTCACAATTTTTTTTTTTTAAATTTGAACCCGTGATCTTTCTCTTTGTAATTAGATCAAATGCCGGTTCTTGTTATAAATATTTTTAGTGCATTCCTTTCAAATAGCAAATTAATCAAATATGTTATAGATATATCTTTTTGTTCTTTGGTTTAATTTTAAATAGTTACTTTTGTAAAAATTGGTGTCTTAACTAAACGAAACAATAACAATTTCAAGCACAAGATTTATCATGATTCATGACTATGAAGTATGAAATTGAAGACTTTTGGGGCGATGTAAACCAATAAATCATTTAAAATGAAGTAGCTTATAAGTCTTCTTGTATCGGGGATGGAAATTAACATGTGATGTGATAAGATAGATGTTTTCTTTGACGGTTCAAAACTATATTTTTTTTATCAATTAAAAAAATACGAGAGAAATAAAAATATGACATGTACTGCTTTCTTAGATAAGTCCAATTACGTCATGTGCAATATTAATATAAAATAAATCATCAAAATTATAATGTGTATATGCATTTTTTTTCACCAATGCAATTAGCAATTAGGGGTGGCAAAAAATTATAATGTGTATATGCATTTTTTTTTCGCAGTTGGTTCGCTCGTTTGTTACTGGACCGAGCTGTTAACGAGCCAGCTCGCTACTAGCTCGGTCCAGAATTAAAGAGTTCAAGCTGGGGCCTAGCTTGCTCACCAACTCGGCTAGACATCAATTTGTGAATTTGTATGAATTTGTGTGTATTTTATATTGTCAAACTCGGTTCATCTCAGTTCAACTAGTTTGTAGAATTTATTTTCTTCTTAAAACAAGGTTCAGTCAAACCTAGTGAGCTAGCTCGTCAGCTTGCGAGCTAGTTCGGGATGACTCGTCACGATTTTGAGCTAAGGTTTTAGCTCGGAAGCTCTAGGTCCAGCTCGCTCGATCCAGAATTAACGAGTTGAGCTAAGGCCTAGCTCGGACCGAGCCAGCTCGTTGACACCCCTAAATGCAATAGTTAAAATTTGATTAAAAAACGATAGTTACGATTTATATCAAATTAATTTGTGTTACCATTTTTCTGGTAGGTTATAAGGCCTCAATTTCGACATATATTTGCTTTCAAGGATATTTGTTTTGTCAAGCTGTCAAACGGTCATGAGCAAAATAAAATTAAAGGAGGATTCAAGTTTATTTCTTTCATGTCTTATTAATTTTTAAAATTTTAATAACTTAAAATGAAATACTTAAATGTAAAAAAAAAACTCGTTAAATAAGATCTATATAATTTGCTCTGCACTTATGGAAAATATAATAACAGTTAAGCATTACTTTTTTATTATAATCAAAGAACTAGCAAAAATACACTAATACGAATAATTTTCTAACGTTGAATTTTCAACTTATTAATTCGTTTTAAAGAACAAAACTTAAAAATAATAAATTTTTATCAGTATAGAAAAAATAATATACACCACATCAAATAATTATTAATTTTACATATAAATTTTTAATCTGTATTTTTAAAAATTTCAAAGATAAAAACACGACTCAGACAGTCAGATGTAAAAAATAAAATCATTTAAATTCACTCCTGAAAATATCACATAAAATTTTCTTAAAAAGCGTATTATGTTCAGAGTACAGAGAATCCAGATTACTTATTGTGCTTCGAGCCCTGAACCAAAACCAGTGTCTTTCTTTTCTTTCTTTATTTATATTATTTTAAGTAACAAAGGCAGACATCGTCATTCGTCAATCTTTTCACATTCTACATCGTCCCTAATCCCTGCAAAAGGTAACCTTGAACAGCGTGAAAAAGGTCGCAGACCAAAGACTTGAACAGCACAAAATATGCATAAAATAAGGAAAAAGCAGAAAGCATTGAGAGATGTACTTCTTCTTCTTTTTTTATTATGTTTTTTTTTTTTACTAATGAAAGCGTTGAGATGTACTTCCAACCTCAAGCCCACAGAGAAAACTAGGAGTAGAAGTAGGGTGCTCTCGGACCCACATCCTCTGCTGCAATTTTAGACGGTCCAGATTTAATCTCAGCCGGTGAGTGCTTGGATAATGGATAATGGATAATGGAGGAGCAGTATTAATTTTGCTTTAAAATTCGTGCAAAAATCTTATTTCGTCTATCCGATCAAAATGAACGGACCAAATTAAAAGTGCAGCAGAGGATGCGATTTCCGGGTGCTCTCAGAGTACCAATTATTTTGTATTCTTAATTTTAAAATTTATTGGATTAACTTTGAACGATAAATCCAAATAGTTGAATTTCTTCTATCTTATGAGTGATGTGTCTACATGTGAAAATTTTAAAGTTTCAAATTAATTTAGTATAAAGTCAAGTGGTCAAAATTACAAGGTTTCTAAATTAATTTTAATGCATTCGTTTTTTGGAAAAATTTTGACCACTTGACTTTATACTAAATTAATTCGAAACTTTAAAATTTTCACATGTAGACGCATCACTCGTAAGGTAGAAGGGTTTCAACGGTTTGGATTCGTCATTCGAAATTAATCCGATAGATTTTAGAGTTAAGAGTACAAAGAGACTTGGTACTCCTAAGAGCACCCTAGTTCTACTCGAAAACTAGAATTATATAGTTGTGGTCTTGTGGATGGGTTCAATTCTAAAAATCAAACTATTGAAAATAAGATTACTTTTTTTGTATGGATGTAACTGAATGATTTAACTGAACTAATGATTCAGTTTTATTGATGACAGCTCAATAAAGCTTAACTAATGATTTAATCTCATTTGATTTTCACACTACTGGTTTGGTCGCATTGACCTCAAGACTAAATTATTGGTTCAGTTTTCTTGATTTCTACCTCAGATTTAAATTATTTTATACACTAAATTTTAAACGTTTAAATAGCATTTATCGCATTACAGTGGAGCACCTAAAAAAATGATGCTATTGCCATATAGCACCGCTATAGCGTGATATAGCACGCAATATAGCGCCATAGTTTTTATGTCTGAAATCGCTATAGCACACTATTTAAAATTTTGCTAAATTCAAATCTTTTAGGTGAAACCCAATACTTTGTGAATTTATGTGGTCAAGACTCGAGACAGGTTACAACTTTTAAAAAGTATTGAAACCGAACTATTAATTTGGTTTTAGTAAATATCCATTGGAACTGGATTATTGGTTTTGTTCTCATCTATTTGATAAAAAAATAATCTCTCTCTTTTCTGAAATTTGATTTTTTTTTTTATTTCTACAAAAAAAAATTTAAAATCCTAGCTGGTTGTACGGAATCTACTGTAGCTGTAATTTTTTTATGGAGGTAAGTGTTAAAGCTAAGTCATTAATTTGACATTTTAAAATTTGAATTTGAATTTTGAACATATGCTCTGTAATTCAAATGATATCGTTTTATTCATTAAATAAAAGATTAATACCTTTATCAATAATTATTTTAAACCATATGTTTCAGGTTTTAATATTTACAAACTTCTTTATAAAATTATTTACAATTCAATCGGACAATATATATGATATTCACTCGAGTTTGAAAGGAGTTTCAAGAGGTAAAAGATGTTGATTTTCATTTGCGCTTACATTTCATAGATATATGGCTGATATGATTAATGTGTAGATTGTTTGATCGGGTAATTTTTTTTTAACAGAGTAGTTTTGACTTCATGCAACGTTGGACTATAGAATAAAAATAACACTGTATATATAATTGGTAACTATATATCAATAAAACTAGTATGGTGCCCATGCATTGCAACGGAAAACATATTATAAAATTGAATATAATATGAAAATATATTTTTGTTTGACATTCACACAAAATTAAGAAAAAAATTATTAAATGAAAATAAAAGGCACACACGAAAAAAAAGAAATTCAAATAATAAATAACAATAAAATAAACAACAAATGAAAAAAATGAATTAAATAAAATATGAAAATGAATCCATTTATTTCATAAAATATGCTATAAATGCATGAATAAGAGAAAATGAAGAAATAAGGAAATGATTTAATTACATGAATAAAAAATATATTTAATGAGGAAAAGGAAACAGATAGCTAGATATTCATTCTTAATTGTGACAAACTATATAGCAATATGTGTGGTGAGTATATTTTTAACTAAATTTAGATTTTTACACATAAAATAGATGTATTTAATCAAAAGAAGACATATCATGTGATTGGAGAGCTGATATTAAATCTGAAAATTTATCTTTCAATCTTAGCCGTTGGCGGATCAAGACTACTACGTGCATTATATAAGAATAGAGATATATTGAGTTCATTCCACAAGTGTTTCCCCAATAAATATATACAATAGTTAATTTTTTCTAAAGATATTTTCTGCAAACATCTAGTTAATTTACTGTAACAACAACAAGATAGTTGCTTTTCACATATATTCATCAAAAATTCATCTGTGAATATATGTTTTGGGTGCTGATTTATGTGAAATAAAATTTGTTAGAAAGCTCATGGAGATATCTAAAGGGGCGGATTCAGAATTTTCGTCAGAGGAAGAGGCTAAAAAATAGCGAATCAGGCACTAGATAAAAAACAATGCTTGAACTTATAATTTTAATTATCAATTATAATTTGAAAATTTTATTTTAATTTTTACTCTAAATTTAACATGAATTATAAATTAGAATTCCAGAAATTTAATTTGAGTTTCTTTAGATTCGGAATGAATAATGTCCATAAATTCATTCAAAATAGTGTTATGTTTCTTTTCAGGACTTAGTCAATTTCATCAAAGATTTTTCATCTTTTTTCTAACAAAACCTTAGTCATTTCATTATATAATTTGAGCCTATCAATGACCTTGAGAGACATATACATGAGTTAGCGTAAACAACTAAAAATAATGTTAGAACTAAATAAATTTTTACAAGAATAATATCATTGACTTAAACATGCAATTATGGTCAAGTCCATATTAAAATAAAAAATTCCAGACCAACTAGACAAATTGATGTACTCCATAGTCTATGCTTTGGTAAGAGGAAACCTAAGTAAAACAATGTGCAAATCCACTGACCTGGACCTTTGAATAAAGGGGAATTACCTGTAAATAAATTAGTTAAAACTTAAAAGGATGATCATATCAGCCATCGAAAATTTTACTTTGTCTAAAATCATTTATATATTTTGTACAATTTTTGGGGAACAAAGACCTAATTGGTAACTATATATAAATAAAATATATTGAGTTCATCCACAAGTATTTCCCCTATAAATATATACAATAGTTAATTTTTCTAAAGATATTTTGTGCAAACATCTAGTTAATTAACTGTAACAACAACAATATAGTTGCTTTTCACATATATTCATAAAAAATTCATCTGTGAATGTATGTTTTGGGTGCTGATTTATGTGAAATAATATTTGTTAGAAAGCTTAAGGAGATATCTACAAGGGCGAATTTAGAATTTTCGTCAGAGAGGGAGGCTAAAAATAAGCAAATCGGTACTAGATAAAAAAACAATGATTTAACTTATAATTCTAATTATCAATAATAATTTGAAAATTTTCTTTTATTTTATTTTTTACTCTAAATTTAACCCAAATTACCTATTATAATTCCAAAAGGGGGCAAAATAGACCAAGTAGACAAATTTATAAATTTTAAAATAAAAAATTCCAGACCAAATAGACAAATTGGGAAATAAATCTGCTGCGATTCTTTAGAATCACAGGCTTTCTGTTTTTCCAAATCCAACTATTAATTTTCTGAAATGTACGAATCTCAAAATTAATTAGTTTTTATATATAAATTTCAAAATAAATTAGTAGTTAGATATGAAAAAACAGACTCCTGAGATTTCTTAAGAATCGCAGCAGATTTATAGAATTATAGAGGACAAATTAATGTACTCCATGGTCCATACTCCATAGTCTATGCTTTGGTAAGAGGAAACATGGGTAAAACAATGTGCAAATCCACTGACTTGGACCTTTGATTAAAATTACGAAACTACCCTCTAAAATTCATAAACATAATATCACATTTACCCTTCTTAATTTAAAAAAAATCATATACTTATCAATTTTATTGTCCTTATGTTAAAACTCGTATTATATTTTTAAAGTACTTATTGTTTCATTTATTAAAAAAAAATCAAAATGCACATTCTTTAATTCTTTAAGAAAAATATTTAATTTTCTAATTAGTCAATTATTAAATCAAATAATTCATTTTTTTTTTTTATTGTGACACACACAAGCATATATCTAAATTTCACTGTGAATACGCTAGTAGAGATATCCTGAATGTCACATTTGCAGCATTGAACTCACATATGAAATATCAAAATCACCTGCACTACTGTGACCATAGTAACAAATCAAAAGTTCGGGTTCGGTTCGGTATGGTCAAAAATTCGTGATTCAGGTATAATTCGGGTATAATTCGAGAATGATTCGGTACAACAAGGAAGGAAAAAAACTTTCTGAAAAAAAACCCTTAAAAAAATTTGGCATTTTTTCGCGTTTTTATCGTGTTTTATTCGTGATTTGCGTTTTATTCGCAAATTATTCGGTCAATATTTTATTCGTGTTTTATACGCGAACGCTGTTACTATGACTGTGACTTCCTACTCTCATTTTAAATGACTTGCTACAGGAGAAACAGTTTATAAATGTCACAATTCGAAAGGGGAGAGGGGGTGTCCGATGCCCATTGGACCAGAACAGTGTTTGATAGATGGTTTCTACTGTCCGATCTACTTCAAAATCTGTATGCACGGATATTAAAACAAACAGCGGGAATATTAAAGTGATGCACATAGATCTTGAAATAAATCAAATGATAGAAACCACCCATCGAACAGATTCTGATCCGATGGGCATCGTACACCCCCTCTTCCAATTCGAAAAGCTTTATATTAATTGTACTGATATGAATATAATATGATAATTGATGGATGTGATATGAACTGAAAAAGATACCCTACCGAATAATAGAGGTACCAATATAATATATAGCTTTTAATATTTAAATCTTAATCTTTTACTTTGATATACTCGACCAGCAATGTGCTTAGTTTTCAAAATTGTAATTTCTCAATCCACTTGACCAGCTTGGGTCCGATGCTTATCGGACTCAAATTGAGTTTTATGAGTTCCATAACCGTCTATTCTATTTTAAAATCAGTGTGCATGGATTTTAAAGTATATTTGCACGGATTTTAAAGTGATACGTATAGATTTTAAAGCTGATCGGACGGTTATGGAACCCATTGGACCCAAGCTGCTCCCATAGCACAGTGGGTTAGGCATATGCCCTCATGTGGAGATTCTTAGGTTCGATCTTAACTAGCAGAATTTAGAGAGTGTGTAGCTACGGACTTATGTCAAAACAAAAAAAAATTCGAAGAATAAATGCATTGTTGGTCAAGTAGATTGAGATCAAATATTTAAATTATTCCTTCAATTTTATTGGTAAGGCTTAGTGAATTTAAGCCCGTTTAGCTTCTACTCCAACAAATTTATATTCAATTTAATTTTATTAATTGATAACAAGAGTAAATAAATTGAAAACTATATTAAAAGTTTAAATAATAATTTAGACGGGTGAATTAATTTATGAATGCAAATTTTATGAGGAGAAATCACGTCATAATTAATTATTTTGAAATTTTTTAATAATCCATTTTTCTTTAATTTTGACAAACAATCAATAATATGAGGAGGGTTCCAAACTTCCAATGCACCCAAAATTCTATGCTCTTCATTTGCACCCAATTTTTTATCTTCATTTTCAAAGTCCGAAAAGTTGATCCGAACCAATCAATATGACCTTCATAATAAAATATGATTGGAGACCAAATTTTATATTTTTTTTATAATTTTTTTTACTATTTTTTAAGAAAGGTAAAAAATCACTTTATCGGATGGTCCAGAATCTCCTTAAAACAATGATTTTGTATCTATCTTAAAAAATAGTAAAAAGAATTTTGGGTGCATTGGAACCCTCCAATAATATTTTGTGTGTGTCTTTATTCATGAATTTAAATCAAACAAATAACATTCTTTCTCCTTTTCCTTCACTACATAAATATAAATATCGAAATTAAATATGCTACCGAAAACTTCTTTCTCTTAATAAAATGGCTAGTTATGCAAATTAATATTCTTGTTACATGTCTCTGTTAGATTAGCAGAATTAAACCTAACCCGTTTCTGATAATACATGAAAATAATCACGTGTGTCAGATATAAGACAATTTGAGCTATCAAAACGAGTATATTAATCCAAAAATAAGAAGAATGTGGTAAGGACATGCGTGGCAAAACAATTATTACATAATAATTATAAAAATGATAAATTCTTAAGGTGGTAGTGACGTATTGCTCAGCTGGTATTTATGTACAAAAAGCGGTATTTGTTTTTAAAGAAGCACGACAAAAGGTATAAAAACCAGTGTGCCGATAGTGGCAATAGAGGTTCCAAATTCAAGATCAATTTAATTTTTTTTTTCATCAAATTTAAAATTAGAAAATTTTATTTTATTTTGATCTCAAAAATAATAATGATAAAGTAGTAATACCTTGAATTTCGCCTGTAAATATGGGTGTACCGGTAGACGCGAATATTGTAAGGAAATTGTATATATATTTCTTTATAATTCGTTCTGTTTGAATTCATTAAAATTCAATAAAACACTTTTAGCATAACAGAATTTTATTAATAATAATAATGAAAGTCCGATTAAAATATCCGCATAATGAGCATATTAAATTTGAATTTAAATATTAGAATGTTAAACCTATCATCATATTTTAAATTTCAAACAAAGTCGGAACTAATGTTTTGTTCCGGTCTTTTTATTTGTAGAAAATTCTAGAGGTTAACTTCCTCAAATTCAGTTGGGTAATTTTAAAAAGATTAAATTTAATTTATCCATGCGTGTCATTTTCAGCAGAGAAGGAAATACGTGACAAACACGCCGTAATTTGATCACGTGACGTGACGTGACGTGATTAACTTTTTTTTTTTCACGTGACGTGACCAAAATGGTGGCGGATGGTTACGTCACGCGTAGTTACGCCGTGACCATACGTGACGTGTCGTGACGTAAATTAGTTATGTTAATTTTTTTTTATATTTTAATTTAAATTGTTGAAAAATAAAAAAAAAATATAAATTTTTTTTAAATAAGTAAATAATATTGTAAAGATTATTTTTTAGAAAATATTGCATCTAACATTACTTTAAAAATTCAAATTACAAGTATTCATTAGACTAAACAAAATAAAAATAAAAATCAGTACTACATAAGTATTAATATCACTGAATTTACACTAAAATAAAAATCTGAATACTCTATACATATAAAAAAGTTGGATATTCTATGTTTCATACCGTAACGTGACGTGGCATGATCACGTGACGTATATTTTCACTGGAATGTGGTCACGTCACGCGAACGATCACGTCACGCGTCACGCGAGTCACGTCACGTAATCGACACACGTGACGTGATGTGACTAGTCACGCCGTGACAAATTTCCTTCTCTAATTTTCAGCATGGAGTTGTTAATTTGTTAATCAGTAATTCAGTAGAAAGCATCCTTTTCCTATATATAATTTTTTTTTTTCAATAATTTATAGATGCACATATACTTCTCAGATTTGCATATCAAAACCTAACAAATCAACGGTTCAATAGTAAGAATGAGCAATTGCTTTCGGTCATCTTGTTCTCCTCTCTGTTTTTTTTGTCTGGAGGAGGAGTACGGATGTAAATACGTGTTGTGCCGTGATTCATCATGTTGTTATTTGTATCACCAGTTGTATTATGTTGTGATTAAGTCAAATTTTTACGTACTGTGTCATGACAAAATTTAGAAGGACGATTAAGGCATGTTAGTCACGCTATGATAACACGTGATATGTCCAAACGTGACTTGATATGTTTGTCATGTTTGGTCACATTTAACTATATTCTTTCCATAATGTAAGTTAGTTTGTTAAAGATTAAGTAACGTGTTGTGCCATGATCAGATTTTTGCGTGACGTGTCTGCCAATTTTCTCAATTCCATGCTTATGTAGTCTAAAAAAGTCACTGGATGAGACACACAAGTCATAACATGGTCTCTGTATTCTATGGCCTCTGTATCTTGGAAAGTAGTCACTACCTTAGCCACAGAAGATGTTTTTTGACCGATAGCTACATAAATACATATTACATTTTGCCCTTTTTGATTGAGAATCGTATTTGTGGCTATTGTTGTTTTTCTCGCTGACCTTGTATACACGTACCATGCCTTGACGTATTCAGTTATAACGTGACTTTTTTAGATTCCTAATAGGAGGCATACATGAACCTGCATATATCTCTTTTATATTTTTAAATTGGGTGAGATTTTTGTTCGAAAAAAACTCTGAACAAAGTCTCATGCAAAATCAGACTTAAATCATCTAACTTGCATCAAAATTCACAATACATAATTTTGTTTTTAGGAAAAATAAGGACTAGCACATATTAATTGATAAACACTAAACAGTTTATATTCACAAAACTTTTTAAATTAATTACGTTTAGGTCTGTTTGCAAAAATCTCTACAAAAAAATCAGACAATATATATATGTCCGAAACTCTTAACACCAAATCCAATTCCAATTCCATCCAAAACAGTAGCCAATTAACATCTTCCACATAAAACAATCAATAATACATAAATAAAAAACTACACCGTCCCTTTTGGCCACCTGTCAGTGCGCAGCTATTGGCTCAAATATTAGTACTGTTTCGTTTTGGGTACCCAAAAGCTGACATGCATCTGTAATAATAATTCTTTGATTCTATGTGCATCCATCCATAGGTTCATGTAGTCAAAAACTCAAAATTGATGTTGAAATGCACCAATTTGTTTCAAACGAGGCATCAGTCAATAAAGGAAAATAGTAACACTTGGAGTTCCGTTTCCAACTCAAATCAGAATACTTATATATATATAACCTTCTCTCTTTCTTTACTCAGTAGATTTCGTATCAAATTTGTACAATAAAAATATTCGAATATGGACCTTTCACCTTTGTAGGTAGGGGTGTAAACGGATTTGGATTATCCGCGGATAATCCGCTCCAAATTCATTTATTATCTGTATTCAGATTAAACGGATATAGATACTTGTGGATACAGATACAAATACGGATAATTCCGTGAGGATATAAACAGAGCGGATATTCGTATATATCCGTATCCGAAATTTAATATTTCAGCAACTTTCAATTCATTTCACCCTTGTGAAATTTTCAAAAAACATACATATTCGTTTAAGTCCAAAAATTTTGGTAGAAAAATCATATAATCTATTAGGATAATGGATTGGTTCTCTGAACCAATAAGCAATTAGTTATGTATAATTGTCTTTTTTTTTTTTTGAAAAATCTTGGTAGATGCTACCAGATGCATAATTGTCATTGTGCAAACTTAAAAAGTCCATTAAATTTTTGTTAATTTAGGCAATCAAATTAGGTAATTTAAAATTATGAAATTTAGTAGAATTACTCAATATTCGACAATCATCCGCTCCATATTCGTATTCGAATCCGTATTTGTGGATTATCCATTCCGTATTCGTATCCGTTTAAAACGGATATGGTTTTCAATTTTGATATCCGTTTACTATCCGTATCCGTATCCGCTCGTTAAAAAACGGATGCGGATATAATATTAGCATTATTCACTCCAAATCCGCTCCATTTACACCCCTATTTGTAGGTGTTGACTGTTGAGTAATAATAGAGTAAAGATATTGACAAAACTAGTTTACTTCCGTGCAACAACTCATCGTTTACATTTTTATTTTGTCTCTGTTGATAATCAGCAACGTGAAGCTAAAATATCTCTGCCAATTTTACCCTAGTAAATAATTAAATGAAAAGGCAAAAATTGGCACACGTTTATATCACACAATTGATTAGTTGGATTATTTTTAACCATGACCCAAGTATATCACACAATTGATTTCCATCGTTGAGACAGAGTAATTATTAAATTAACCTGAAATAATATTTCAAAATAAGATACTTTATAGATATATTGTTGACCATATATTTAAAATTAAGATGGCTCAAATTAACAATCTGTGTATAGTTTAATATAATTTTAAATGCTGGTAATCAAAATAAAAAGGTATTTTTGACGATTAACGAGGTAGTCTGAATTTATTTATTTTTTGTTTTGGGTCTATACAAACAAGGTAAATAGGTATTTAACTATTCTCCATGTTTGATTATGGACTAAAGCTAAGGTGGTCTAAGTTGGTTATTCCAACTTAAACTAGTCAAAATAATTTATATTTGGTTGTGCCTAAAATTATGTTATGATTTAAGCTATTCAATGATAGTGGACTCCAGTGGCGTAAAATTGAAGAAAAATTTAAGACATCTCAAGAGGTGAGTTAATTTAGGTATGTTTAGACTGGACTAAATTTAAAACTATTCAATATTAAACAAGTCAGTTTAAATCATATTTGATAAAATAACAGTTGTTTAAAATCTTTATTCCACTTTTACTTCACAACCGGACACAAATACATAATTGTTCTTCATTATTTTAATCGCGTTACAGATGTATAGAATCCTGATATGTTAAGTCACGTGATGTTACATCATGTCATGTTTTCTCTCACCGATTTGTTGCATGCATGGTTGAATGTTCGTATATGCTATAGGGGTTACAATCTCTTTGCTGCCGTTTATGAAAAAAAGGAGCTCAAATTTTATGAATTCCGGTACTCTAAAGTAAAGCATAATTTGAGTTTAGATCCGGATCATCCAATACATAAATTTCAAAACTAAATCAGAGTAGTCCGGATTCTGATACGGTTCCGATCCAAGCTCAAGTTTTGAGTTACTTTAGAGGATAAGGACCCAATCCTACTAGGGGCTGTCAGATGTCAAATAGAAGGATTCACATCTGTGCAGCTGTGCTCAATTTTTCTTTTGTTTTTCTTTCTTCCTTCTCGAATAGAACTGCTCACTGGGCTCTATTTTTCTTTTGTTTTTCTTTCTTTCCTTCTCGATTTAAATCCCTGGGCTTTATATATAGAACTACTCAGTGCTCAATGGGCTTTATTTAAAAATAATTAAGTTTAATATATAGAAGATGAAATGTATATATACAGAGATGAGCTATGATGAGTTGCAAAATCAGGATCTTGTTTTACTTCAATCTCATATCTCTGTTTTTAAAGACCAGACAGTCGATTCAAATAGCTCAACACAATATCTATATTGAGATGTGTTTGGAGACTAAGTTTTACATGTTTTGAATTTTTTTTAATATTTTTAATATAGATAAACAATTATTGTTTTTGAATGGTTCTGGACCATAAAAACATATGATTTTGAAATATTCTAAAAAAATAGTAAAAATTAAAAAAAATATAAAATTGTGTCTTCAAGCACATTTCAATATGGATATTATGTTGAGCTGTTCAGATCGACTGTTTGATATTTAAAAACGGAGATATGAGCGTGAAGCAAAATGAGATCCTTACTTCGCAACTCACCATAGCCCATCTCATATAGAGTTGGGCTACGATACATTGCAAACTAAAGCGAGTGTTTTTCTTCGCGTCTATACTTTCAATTTTAAAATTCAAAACGTCGATCTAAACCGTTCAAGTTGATCTCCATATTAATAATACACGTGAATATTTCTAAAGGGTCTGAAATTTTATTTTTATTTTGGTTTTCTTTATTTAAGTTTTATTCTAATTTCCTTTTTATTATCCCTTTTTTAATTGGTCTATGTTTGATCGCAGACTAAACAATGGAATGAAATAATGGCTTTAGAACCTCACTTATTTCGTCAAATATAATTTAATTGAGCCGGACTAAGATGGAATAAACTGACTCTTAGACTGACCTAAATTAGCCTAAACTAATCCACATCTCCAAGTGGTTCAATTTTATTTAAGTATAAGAACTAACATTTCATTATTTTTATTATTTTCGATCACTTTTTAAACAATGTAAAACAAACAATTAATTTTGTTCACATCTAGCTTAAAGGACCTTATAACTTAATCAATTATATAATCAACATTTTTTAAAATAACATAACTTTCTAATTTAACAAAAATATGCATTTATAAAATAATTAAATAAAATATTTTTGTAAATTGTACGACAAACAACTTTGTTTTGTTCAGGAACCCGACATACTTTTTAAAAAATAAATTGATATACATATAAGTTTAATTCAACAAGATTCACTAAATACAAGGTGGATCTCCAAGATATAGAATTAATTTTTACATAATTCATTTTCTTGTACAATTTCTTTCAATCAAAATGAAAGAAAAATACAAAGAATAGTTTTATTATTGCTATTACAAATTTTGTAAGACAATAATTTGTAATATCAAATTATGAATTAAATCATCAAATTGTTACCAAAAACAAAATTAACTCAAGTCAAGGTATAACTTTATTCATCAACCAAACATGAATAATTTAAGACAGCCTAAATTAAAATAACCAAGTTAGATCACATTAGTTTCAGTTCACAACCAAACACCACCTTTAAATCTAATCTAGGTTACTCCTCAAAAAAAAAAAAAAAAAACTACTGCTCTTCTTGAAAAGCTATTAGGAGAATTATATGTGGTTTGGATAGCATTAAAAACAAACTGCAATGCTCTCATTGTATTAAAATTACATTTAAAAAAATATCATACATAATCGTAAGCATAAAAATTTCATCCTTAACTTCTAAAACCTCAAACTTATTTATTTAGTTTGACATATATAAAAATACCGTATCTATTATTGTTAAAAACATTAAAACTATCTGTTTATACCAAATCTAATTTCATATTATCTACAATAAAGGTTTCCTTCTTATTCTAATAAAAGGAGAAACTCTCTTATCTTTCTCTTATCCACAGTACTAGATGTATTATTGAAATGCAAATAGGAAGAGTAGCCAAGCTATATATATAACGTACCATTATGGCTTTTGTAAACATTAGGGTTTTTATGTTTTACTCTTTTTTTTTTTTTTAAAGTTGGAGGTGGAGCCTTGGGTATGTTTGGATCAGAATAGCAATGTGCATCCAAACGACATTTTTGCTATTCGGAATAGCAAGAATAGCTGCTATTTTCTATTCTTTGGAAATGTTGAAATATCTACTATTCGAAAGTGTGAATAGAGTAAAAAATATTTATTACCGTCAACACAGTTCTGAAATGATAAAATTGACACCACTTATTTTATCTCTACGTCGTGACAATTCATTTAAGACTCCACTTATCTTTTCTCATAATAAGCATCTTGTTAACACTATTATTTATCAGTTACAACTATTCACTATTCCAAATGTACAATCCAAATAATATTTTCACACTATTATGAAAATCACTATTTTTTTACTATTCTAAATAGTAGCTATTATAGTTATTCTAGAACGCATTCAAACGCACTCTTTATCTCGAGATAGAAAGTCGTACATTGTCATTCAACTAATTTTTTAAGATAAAGATGAGATGTAAATTTTTTGTCTTTAAATAGTGTGAACAACCGCTTAAAATTTTGCAATGTAAACGGTCGCGCTCTGGGTCACTCATTATGATCTACAAAACAAACTTTGTTAGAAATTAAATTCTACAATTTTTTAGATTTTGTACTATTATATTGATAGGAAAACAATTTCCATTTAAGTAAATGATATGGAACATTCAATACCCAAGTTTTCTTTCTATTGAAATAAGTTGTGAATTTTAAATTTGAGTTTTAAACAACATTTCCATATAAAAGTATATTGAGGGTGCGTTTGGATGGGTGAAGAATAGCTACTATTCCGGATTAGCACTATTCCGAGCTACTATCCGGTGTTTGGGTGTGTTTGAATTAGCGAATAGTCACTATTCTTTGTTTGTCTTTTGTGGGATAGTCCACTATTCTACTTATCCTACAAAATATTGAAATAGCTACTATTCTAAAATTGAGGATAGCTCTATCCTTGCTACTATTCTTGATTCATCTAAACGCACTCTAAGTCATCAGCCGTTTGTGTTTCAAAAATAAATTTGGAACCAAACTTGAAAATTATTCAGTCATAGATCAAGTTCCGAGATAATTGAATCATTACTATTAATTATATCAAATTTGATATATAACTAAATTAAACTATAGATACAATATCTATAATTTTAGTATTTATCTGTTTATTGAACATTATTTTTGTCAACACAACTATTTATTCATGAGAATCCATTCAGAATAATACGAATTATTAAAAAATTGGCTCAAATTTTATAGCAAATCAGACTCAGAGGTAGGGGTGAGTAAATTGCTCATAACTTGTGACTCACTTATAACTCGCTCGCTAAAAGCTCATTAACAACTCGCTCATTATTAACTCGTTCATTATCGCTCGTTAATTTATTGAGCCGAGCATGAACATATTCCAACTCGCTCATTAAGAACTGAGTTACATGAATCCTGCCATATCCAATTTCTTGAATCAAAATTAAATTATGAACTGTTTAATTAGATTGGATTATGACAATTTGTTAAATTCTATAAATGAAAATTAGTTTTTGAATGATGTATCTTAAACAAAAAAAACTCAAAACAAAATCTAAATAAGCTTTATTTCTTAGCTTGCTCATGACTCGTGACTCGCTCATTAACTTAATTAGCCGAGCACAAACATACCCCAACTCTTTCATGCTTGCTCATTAATCAGCCCCACTCCGAGGAAAGCATTGATAATGATCTAACAATTTTCTGATAAACATGGGTTTATCCAGAAAAGTACTATCAATTACTATCGATGGCAATTAACACACCCCCTGTTTTGTTGTGGTGCTCTGTTATCTCTGTTCACATGCAAATGCATGCAATCCCCATAGTTTGCTGCTCAATCTCTCTCTATATATACCTCCTCCTCCATTCCCTCTTCCCCACATGCATTCAATCTCCATCTTCCCTCTCAAACCTTCACTTATAGACTTATACCTCCAACCCTTATTCTCTCTCTAAAACAAACCATGGTTGTATTGGCAAATCCAGTACTAGACCAAATATCTCTTATTAAATCCCCTGACCCAGGAGATTACCTTTCCTCGATCCCAACCATTGATCTTTCGAGGTCAACTTCGCCGGATGCCATTGTGCGGGCATGCAAAGAGTTTGGTTTTTTCAAGGTTACGAATCATGGAGTATCCATGGATTTGATTGAGAAGCTAGAGGCTGAGACGGTGAAATTCTTCGCCATGTCACAGTCGGAGAAGGACAAATCAGGGCCGTCGAATCCATTCGGATATGGAAGTAAGAAAATTGGTATGAACGGTGATGTCGGTTGGTTAGAATATCTCCTTATTGCTACTAGTGCCGAACCATTTTGCGAATCTTCGATTGCATTTCTAAGAGATCCTTCTTCCTCGTCATTTCGGTAATAAGCATGGATTTTATTCTCTTATCATTGTTTTGTTTTACTATTTTGCTACAAGATTGTGCTGCTCTTTTAGGTAACAATTGTGTCTCTGTTCATGACTTGTACTTTGTTAAATAATTAATTACTCTAGTAGTTAACAGTTAGTTATCATGTGCAAAAGTTGAAGTTGGTAAACACTAAACAGGATGTAGTTTTCAATCTGACACCATTTACGCTGTAAAATATAACATCAAGTACATTTGCATCTATCTAAAAAAAAAAGAAAAAGAATTATGTATAATATCATTTAGATAAAAGCTCAGTTTCCATTTCCATATATCCAAACATAAGCAATTGTTCACAATATAACTAACATACATCATGGAGCCTTAAATTATGACAAATTATAATTTACTTGTGATGTCTTAATATGTAGCTCTGCTCTTCATGAGTACATAACATTGATGCGGAAACTCGTTTGTCAAGTGCTTGAACTAATGGCGGATGGATTGCAACTTGAACAAAGAGATACAATCAGTAAAGTAGTACAAGGCAGTGAATGTGATGAGATATTCAGGCTGAACCACTATCCACCGTGCCCATTACTTCAGGGGTTCAATTGCGGCCTTACCGGGTTTGGTGAGCACACAGACCCGCAGGTAATCTCGGTCTTGCGATCAAACAACACATCGGGACTTCAGATTGCACTGAGTGATGGCCGGTGGGTCTCAGTGCCATCGGATTGGGAAGCATTTTATATAAATGTTGGCGATGCACTTCAGGTATAAGAAAATTTTATTTTATCAAGTGGCCTTAATTTGCCATTTTCCTTTCATTTTTTATTTTAACTTCTAAGAATTAGCTTTGACAAAATACAACAATATTGTTTTTAGTAATTTTACAAGTGGACAAATAGATAATACTTGTGAAATTAATTCAATAAGTTAATTGCATATTGAAGTAAAACATTGATTGTATTCCACAATTATCTATAGTCCTATTAAAAGGTTGAAGGTGAATAATTCATATTTGAATAGGCTCCACTCTGTAATAACATATTTTTGTATCTTTTCATATACAAAGAAATTTCTCTACTTATTAGTAAATAATCTGCTTGACTATTTAAGCAAAGTATTCTTTTTTCAATAGGACCAGTTGATATATACGGTTATGTTATAAATTTATAGCATAATTTCCTATTTCCTTGGGCAATGCTATTAAATATCTCTAACAACTAAGTCCAGATTGGAAAAGAAAATAATAATGTCCTTGTTGTACTTTGATAAGAGGAAAAACAAATATATATAATTTTTAAGTCTTGCTTCAACTTCACTTACCTCATGATTGCATTAAGTTGTTATTTTTTGTGGGTTTGCATGATGTGGTAGAAAACTGATATCTATTCAGTTAGGTTGAATCTGTTTATTTTTAAGTACATGTTTATTTTATAACAACATAGACACTAATATTTTAAAGTTCAAAATAATATCTCAATATGTTAGGTCAACTCCTTTTACAATTACAATGGCATTATTAACAACATCTAGTTTGAGATTTACCGTGTGCTAATATTATAATTTTCATTTAATTAATAAATAAACCATATACTTATTTGCAATATAATTAATGTCACCATCTCTTCAACACTAGTCTGTCAACATCTCTGTTATTAGTTACTTGTTCCCTTCAACTCATATAAATAAAAAAGATATTCCAAGTGTATTGCTTTTAACTATTTATAAAAGATGCCATCCTTCTGTTAATTAGAATAACACCTAGCAAATATCAACTCCTCCGGGATAATATGAGTACCCCTATTAATTATTCAATTCGAACTAATTTAAATTAGGTATAACTTAACTTAATTAGTCCATCCATAATAAATATATATATATTTTTCTCGTTTTAGCACTAATTTTCATTGCACTTGTAATTCATAAGTATTCATTTTTGTTGCCCACTAGCTAATTAAACCAATTAGCTGCCATATGGTTGACCAAAAATATTAAATTGTATTCTTAATTATAAAATGTAGGAGGTAATTTTTATGATTGTTAATCATGTGGGTTTCATCTATGAATTATATATCATATTCAAACTCAAAGGGTGAGGTACCATAGATAATATGAATTCGAGTTCAGATCCTCAACAGTACCTCACCGTTTGAGTTTGAATCTGGACCGTCCGATTAGAATCCAGGCCAATCCGGCCCAATCATGTAATAAGATTGGTGTCAATATATAACGGACGGACCGGATTCGAACTCATCAAAGGTTGAGATATATACCTTAGGTGATATGAATACTATGTATGTACCAGTATTGGATACCAGTCCCAGAGAAGAGAAATTCTAGCTTGATTCCTTGTGCATTGCAATATTGCTAAATTAATATTATATACATATGATGATATAACGTAGGTTCTGACAAACGGGAGGTTCAGGAGTGTAAAGCACAGGGTGGTGGCGAACACTTTGAAATCTAGGGTTTCTATGATATATTTTGGAGGTCCCCCATTGGCACAGCGAATTGCTCCCTTGCCACAGCTCATGGAGGAAGGAGAGCAGAGCTTGTACAAGGATTTCACATGGGGAGAGTACAAGAGAGCTGCCTACAAATCAAGGCTGGCTGACTATAGACTTGGACCCTTTCACCTCTAGACTCAGATCGGATCTTCTGTGCCACTTGATCTACAACCTATATATATCATTACTTTAATTGTGCTTAGTCCTTCCTTTCTTCCTTCCTTCCTACAAGTTTGCCGTGAGTAATTAACAGCTAATTAATGTTAGATATGGATGGATATGAATGTTTAATTAATTTGTAGACTCTTCTTACTCTTCCAGTAAAATGGGTGGTTTGCTTGCATAATTAATTATATGATTGCTTAATTTCTGTGTAAAAGAGTGTTGATTAATTATTACAAATGCTAATGTTGGGTTTGCTTTCAAAATTTTGTACTTCAATATCATGTCATGGCTTGATCTTTGCACTACTCTTGCAATTATCTCTTGTTTTCTTTTCTTTTAAACATTGTAAGTAAGATCATGGATCCAGGATTTTTATAGGGGGGAAGGGGGCAAAAAAATATCAAATTGGGTTTAAATAGCTAATTAGATTTAAACCCATTAACTAATTGGGTATTTGATAAAAAAATAATGCTTTAACTTATACTTTATAATGCTCTGACTTGTAATTATAATAACCAATCATAATTTTAAAAAATTATTTTAATTTTAACTATAAATTTATTCCGAATTACCAATTAAACATTCAGAGGGGGACAAAAAATATTTCAGGGAGGCAAAGCCAGTTGGAATTGATAAATCTCCACTAAAACTGAAAATCCGAGAGAGGGGGGGGGATGGCTGCCCCTGAACTACACAGGTCCGCCCATGAGTAAGATGTATGTCACACTAATGATTGGTCTCTGTAAAAATATAATCTTTCGTTGCTCGATAATTACAAGTGCATGCATTATAGTGCTTAGTTTGACCAACGATTTAGCTAATGCATGCAATTGTTTACTGTTTAATTTATTGCAATGATGTATAATAGAAAGTCAACAATAAACATTTTAATATGGAAACTTCCAACAAACGAATTCAATTTTGTTAATCATTTTGAAGACATTTCAGGTGTGATGCCACATTAAAGTGATGTCACTAGTTTATTTTAATATACAATTAATTGTTTAATAAATGATGCCAATAGAAATGTTTAGGAAATATGCATCAAGTAATGCCTAATAATGGAGTAGAAAGAAGTTGCATTGAACAATTGATTTTTCCATAAAGTTTTTTAACTTTATGTTAATTATTCAAAAACCAAGGGGACAACCACTAAAACATTGAAATTTTTAGATAATATATAATTTGTGTGAATAATTAATAAAATATAGTAGAACTAGGGTGTTCCTAGGAGTATCAAGTCCCTGTGTACTCTTAACTCTAAAACCTATCGGATTAACTTCGAATGACGAATCCAAACCGTTGAAATCCTTCTACCTTACAAGTGATGCGTCTACATGTGAAAATTTGAAAGTTTCGAATTAATTTAGTATAAAGTCAAGTGGTCAAAATTAGAAGGTTTCTAAATTAATTTTAATGCCTTCATTTTTTGGAAGACTTTTTGACCACTTCACGTTATACTAAATTAATTTGAAACTTTAAAATTTTCAACACATCACTTCTAAGGTAGAAGGATTTCAACGGATTGAATTCGTCATTTGAAATTAATTCGATAGATTTTAGAATTAAGAGTACAAAGAACTTGGTACTCCCAGGAGCACCCTAGTTCTACTCTAATAAAATAAAATAAAAAGACTTGTTAAAAAAAGATCTTTACAGATATATATAGTAGATGACAATCAATCATCCCATATTGGTTGTATATAATTTATACAAAGGGGGATGCAGAGGATCCAATGGAACCTGGGCTCTTTCCAATTTTGGTCCGTGGGTTGGTCAGGACAGCCGGACAGGAAACAGGCACAGGCTGGCTAAGAACGACCACTGTTAATTGTTGACCAAATCCAGTAACTGAATGGGACCCAATAATTTTATGGTCAATACCAGTAATAATTTTTCCATGTGAATTTTAGTATTAGTTCATTTCTTCATTAACATAGGAATTTTTTTTTTTTAAATGTAACTTTTTGAATAAATTAATAATATCATATATAAGAACAATATTACAATTCAAATAATTTTCTTCCATGTATGTTAGAAACTTTAATATTAATGATTTTGCACGCTTACTAATGTTACACTAACTAAATATGATTCTTTTCTTTTATTAACTTTTCCTTATCTTTTCATCTTTATACCTTGTTAAGGTGGAGAATAGAGAAAAGGAGAAAAGGGAAGAGTAACAAAATCTCATAACCTATGTTGTATGAATACGGGTATGTGTATTGTATTGGATACAATACGGAACATGGCGATACAATAATTTCCAACACGATACAAATATTGGGCAATATGATACGGGTATTAATACAGTAATACAATACATATTAGATACAGGTACGAGATCATATATGAATTATCAGGATAACATAGATCGTGACAAATTATTGTTTAGTTGGATATTTAATATGAGAGTAAGGCGTAATTATGTTTTCATGTAACCTCCTTTAATTTTGTAAATTTTTTATTTTGTTTTCATTTCTCAGCTCTCATGCTCTTTACCTCCCTTATCTTTCACTATGTGTGAATCAAACATAGTGTTAACTGAAAATCAGTCTTTACATAGATATGAACTTTTGTAAATATTTAAAATAATGAAAACTTCTCTATACTTGAACTTATTTTGCTTTGATAAAATAGGAATGGTATGTTTAAAAAAAAAAAAAAAAAACGGAGAAAGAAAATTAGACTGCCTCTTTTACATGGAAGGTGATATGATTGGAATCAGCATTCCATATGCAACATGAACCAACTAATTAAAACTTACTTTTCTTTTGAAAGACATGGAGATGTCTAAATTTTCATATTCCAATAAAATTAATTCATAGAAAATTTTACATTCTTATTTCGAACTCGATCTTCTACGAAGAGAATGTTACTTTTTAACACTAGACAAAAAGTTAATTCTTGAACCAACCAACCACTTAGAATTAGTTCTTCACGTGGAAGGTGACATTGAATCGCTATCGATCGATCGATCGAGCTCTCATGCAAGATCAATTGTAAAAGGCTATTAGGATGTACGGCAGCAACATACCTTACTATAGTGCAAGGACCAGTGTTTCAAATTAAATGAGATGAAGTTGCTATCAATTGATTGCTTTTGTGCCACCTAAGCCAACAGTTGTTCATTCCGTGAATTCCATGTCTAGAGATGTTGATATGTTGGAAATTAAATCTACTTGAAGAGACCGCAGGATTCTGTTTTTCTATATCCAATCTTTAATTTTTTTTTTAGATTCATACATAAAAATCAGTTTCCTTAGAAATCTGTGCATTTCAAAAAATTAAAAGTTGGATATGAAAAACAGGATCCTGCGATCCCCAAGAATAACAGCAGATTTGTTTCCGATATGTTGACATCTTTTATCATTATAAGGAGCAAGGAGAGATGCAAACTTCTAGTTCATTCTGCTCATTGCCTACACTATTTTGTAATTAAAAAATATATATTATTTTGCTAAGAATTTATATATATATATATATGCTTCTTACTAAATTTTTCATAGAAGTTTAATTGGTGAGCATATAATATGAGATAGAGATTTGTGTATTATCAGTGAGATTAATGTTTAGTAAAGATTAGAGATAAAGTCACTAAAATATTTAATATTCACAAGAATTTTTTCATTCGAATTTTGAATCTGGACCTTCCCACACGAAGAATACCATATGTTAGATGCCATTGAAATATATTGTTATAAGATAGCTGTTTTTTCTTTTTATTTGTTAGCCTTTTTGTTTGTATGAGCTGCCTTTGTTGGTTGTTATTTTGACATATGTTGTAAATGATCCTTTAAGACTAAGGGAGCACATTTCTATTGCCATTTGCTGTCAGATAAAGAGAAGAAGATTTGAACACAAGAATCTTCAAATGGGGGCCTAGAGCAAAGGAGCAAAGGAGCCCAAACAGATGGCAACCAGAAGTTTGTTGTGTTTTTGTACAGATTTTTCTGGTTGTTAGATGAGACAATGGGCCCCAGAAAAAGCTGCTCAAAACCCGGCCCGTTTGGGCCCCACTGGATTTAGCAGTCAATGCTCTCATATGTATCCCAATGTACTTTGATCAATTAGATCTCTCAAAGAATTTAACTTTGTTAATTTAAAAAGATTTGATGATTTTTTTACATCAAATTTATTAATTTGAGTTCAATTTGATGAATTTTTTACATCAAATTTCCAATTCTTTTAGTGCCTCACAACCTCATAAATTGGGCTTTTGTTTTAAAGTCCAATTTGAATAAGTGGCATTATGAAAGATTCGGTATTGTTTATTGGTGAGGATATCTACAGAACAAGCATCTATTTTTAAGCTTATTTATGATGGAATGTGCTATATTAATCATAATAACCGGTGTCCAATTCCATCACTTAGACCATCTATTAATTTGGTCCGATTTAAAATTTATTTTTACCACTGATTAGAAGTCAATAATTTGTATCTCAAATTTACTTCTTTCATATAAAATTATTTTTATGTCAGATTTTTATTATTTTCAACTTTTGGTATTATGCATATATAGCTCAAATCAGTCAGTGCTATGAAAACCCATAAGTTCTTTTCTGAATATTAATTTATTATATTCACAAGCAATTCATTATTGATATAAATTCTTGAGCTAATCCTTCAAAATATAAACACTAACAACGGCTTTGCTAACAAGTCTAATACAATAATATAGAAAATAATGTCCTAAACCGTCTGATATGCGCTAAAATTTATATCGACGGTTGAGATTTATTAAACTGTTTAAATTTATTAAAACTTCAAATCCGGTAGCACGATTCAATGCAGATCGGATGGTTTAAATTCGGCTTTGAATAGAAAATGTCCAAAGTCTATAGAAACATTTTTTTTTTTTTTGCCTTCTTGGTGTATGATAGGAGATGTGCATCATTTATTAACCAGTCATGATTAAATTATTGTTACCGATGGTCAATGCAGCACATTTATTAGACAGTAGTACAAAATCCTGAATTCGGGACACATCATAAAATCTAGCAGGAGGGCCTATCTCTCATGAATTATAGAAAAATGCATGTTTCTACTATTTACTTTTTGTTAAAACTTAAAAGGAACATACTGAGTACTGACAAACAAAATAATTCACAATGCATGTTTCTACTCGGAAATTTTTTATCAAAATTATAAAATTCAAATATACAAAAACAAAAAGAGTATCTTGATTGCAACAAATATAGTAAGATCGGAGGTAGGGACAACGATCCATCTATTTATGGATTGGAGTCAATGACTCAGATCCATAATTTTTTTATTAATTATATTGAATTCCGTAAGGAAGATGCCACATTTGATCAAGCTTTATGGATAGTCATCAATGGTTCCGATTCATGTTTTTTTTTTTTGAGTTCGGTAGAGAATGAGATGACATCTCTGCCACATCTCTGCAGAATCTTAAAAAGAAAAAAGAAAAAAGAAAAAACAAAGACTTGGATCGGATCCAATGAGTACGATCCAACTCTAACTTAATTTTCTGTGGCAGCTGTATTTCAAGATTTTCCATCAGTTGTCTTTAATAAAAAAATAATAAAATCATGGATCTGAGTCGTTGACTCCGATCCATAAATAGATGGATTGTTATCTTTGCCTCCGATCTTACTATATATGTTGCAATCAAGGTACTCCTATTTTTGTATATTTAAATTTTATAATTTCTATTGTTAAAAAATCCCGTTCTACTCTTCAATTAATGTGTTATCTATATCTCTGAATTATAAAGAGCATATATACAATTTTACTATTTTTATATTGACGGCTATTCTTTTTAATGTCGCGATCATCAAATAAATTCATTTTCTATATATCTAAACCTTTTTTTCTTTGCAGGGGCGGAGAGAAAAAGAGGAAATTAAGTTAATTGAGTCCATTCTTTTTTTTAAAGTTTTTTTTTGTTATTATGTATGTTTTTTTGTTTATATAGACTAAAATTGTATGATATTGTAAAATTGACATTCATTATATGTATAATTTTTTTTATATAATTGATTTTCATGGTTCGAAAGTCTGATTTTGTTCTTATTTCTATGCATAAGCTCTTGTAACTATTCATACAAAACTTAATCTTCATCCTTAAAATTTGTTAATTTCTCATTTATGTTGTTGAATTTAGACATATAGTCGGAAAATAATGAATTTGGATCTGCTATAATTATTATGACAATAACAATTTTTTTTTATTCGATTCAAGTTATTACCTAAACCTCAATTTTGTAAGGTGGAATATGATAACTTTTTTGTCTTCTAATTTTGGTTGTGTTTCACGTCCAACAATAGTAGTTACCATCATAATTATTGCTGCCGTGCTGCGGATATGAGTAAGTAAAATTGTAATTATCATATACTTATCTTGTCACAATTATTGAGGATCTAATATCTAAAGGGGATTGTTTTTGTTTGCCACCATCAAAACTTGCCGAAGCGGATCCAAGTAAAATTAAGGGTGGGGCCCTTGTCAACTTCTGACACATTGTTTTTTAACAATATACCTCTAGTTTAATGATATATTTTTTAAGATAAGGGTTACATTATTAGTTTTGTGTCCAATTATATTCGGTATCTTTATTTTCATTTTCAAAGTTTAAACAGTCGATTCGAACTGTTTAACATGATTTCTATACTAAAATGTGCTTAGAAATCAAATTTCATATATTTTTTATGGTACAAAATTATTGTTTTTGAATGGTCTAGAAACAATGATTTTATACCTATATACAAAAATAACAAAAAAATTCCAAAAAAAAAATATAAAATTTGGTTTCCAAATTTCCAAACAATGATCATGTTGAGCTGTTTAGATAGACAGTTTGAAACTTGAGAACAGAGATAAAGATGTGGAGTATGATTGAAGCACAAAGCTAATAGCTGATGCAGTGAAAATGGTAGTGTATAAAATTTCAGTATAGTAGACTATACATTTTGACCTTGATTCCACTTCGACTCAGATTGCAAGTATACAATTATATCGCATAGTATAATCAGGGTATTGATCCACCGAGATAGTGTATTAAGCTCTAACAATTTTTACTAGTCTTGGTCGGGTTGGTGTTAATTAGGGTTTGTTTGTGTTTTTAAAGTAATTAATTAAAATAATTTAAATACAACAGGAGTTGTAGTAAGGTTTAATGCGGTGGCGCTACAGGTGATCGGCGGAGTAACATGGATTCTCTAGGGTTCAGGTCGCCCTATGAGTCTAATATAATGATTTGTTCAGGCACTAGTTTAACCCACATACAACACTGTCACTACCGCATACGACATAGACATTACCCGCAGGCGACCTTGCATGCGGCATTGTCACTACCCACAAGGCGCCGTTGTGTTATGTTATATGTTGTGTTTAGGTTCCAGTTTTTCGATTGGCTTTTGGGCTACCAAGACTAAAGTATTTTAAGTACGGAATTATATTTTTTTTCCTTATACTACCCCATAGTTGAAATATCTCAAATTCCTATGTAATTTCTATTGTGATTCCAGCTAAATAAATCTAAGATGCTTTCTATCCTATCCCGCCAAGGGATCCCCCTAAGTTCTAACCCTAGTATTTGAACCGATGCCAAGTCTCGTTAGCCGAAGTTCAACTACTTACATACTATCATTCTCACATAAGGATCTATCAGATCTTCCCTATTGATATGTGGAGGATCATTGCCATATAGTAGACGGAACTATGTATGCTTGAATAAGATCAAAAATAAATTAAAGCATAATAGAAATTCACACAACAAAACATAAACAAAATCAAAATATTATTAAACGACTCATAGTTCAATCTTTCACCCTAGAGATGAGAGATTCAGCTCCTTAGAGCCATGGTAAAAGAAAAGAAAAATAAAGAGAACATATAATACAATTCTCTTAAAGAAGAAAAAACTCGTCTCCTTAGATGACGCCTCATTGACTTGACTCTCAAGGGCTTTTCTCTCTCTCTAGAACTCTAACCTAGCCTATCTATCCTAATCGGTGGAGAATTCGTGACTATAGTGTTGGACTTAATCACATATAAACACGCACACTGAATCACATATAAGATGGATTTCTTAAAATAGTGGGAGTAGTAGGGGTAGTGGGGATCATGGGTCTGTTGATCCTAGGACCAAGAATAACACTCCAAAAATTGCTAACTTGGACTCCACTCCTTCTAGAAGCAGTGTGGATGACCTGAAGGTCAGACTTTCTAGAATGCTTCAATCAAGAGCTGAGATATGTCGATCTAACGATGCAGAATAACAGTTCACTGATTGAATCCATGACGTGTGCGACCTACTGGACTATGCCGATGCGACATAGACCCGAACCCACACGGCTTCCAGACTTAATATATTTCCATATAATTTCGTCATCTTAGATGTTGCACACTTCGTGTAGACTGTTGCATATGCCATGTGATGTCTTGATTTGAGAATATCTTCAATAATCGCTTAAATTAGACATATTTGCTCTATTTTTGGTCTAAATATGCAACTTTTTTCAAAACCTGCCAAAATGACTAAAAAACATGTTTGCGGTAAATAAATAAAAAAAATTGCTACTTTGCATTCGCTTTTTGCTATTTTTCGTCATAAAAAATAGTGATTTTCGCTATATGTTTTGGTATCATCAATGGTGCATTTTAACCCTACGCATTTTTTTTAAATATTATAAAAATACACTTAAGCTTTACAAAATAAAAAACAATTGTCTACATAGATATTTGTACTATTTTCAAATTCTCTTACTTTATAAAAAAAACATTTTACTTGAAAATTTAGTAATGTGATTGCATATGTGTGAAATGATGTGTTTTTTATGTTTTATATGTAAAGCATAATAAAATTAATTATTATATCATTATTATTATTCATTGTCCACCCGCTACCTTTTCGTTACCCAATAATTTTAACGGTTGAGGGTAGGGTAGGATAAGATCAATTAGTGTAAGGTATGAGTAAGGTCAATTCTGAGTGAATATGAGTATACAAATGCTTCCACCCTACCTGATCATACCCATTGACACCCCTAGTTAAAGTAAATCTCTTTAGCAAATTAATTATCATATAACATCTTGTTTGGATGGAAAGTAGAGGAAGGGAGGGAAAGGAAAGGAGAGTAACTGTCTGATCCGCTTTAAGATCCGTGTGCACGTATATTAAAGAAATGTGCATGGATATTAAAGCGATGTGCACGGATCTTAAAGCAGATCAGACGGTTATGGAGCCCATCGCACTCAATTTGACTCCGATGGGCATATTGGACCCAAACTGCTCTCAAAGGAAAGGAAAGAAAATTTTCTGTCGAATCATGTTTGGTTGATAAAATTATGTTGGAGGTGAAGGATATAAGAGGTGAAAGATTTAATCTTGTATCATTATAATCAATAGAATCAGTTTTCCTTCCAATTTAGAGTATAACGGATGAAAATAAATTTTGTTGCAAATATTGTTTGAAAAAAAAAACACAAATGCCCAATTCTACATCTTACGTATATAATTATCATAAAAGTTTTTTTTTTTTGTCACAAATCTACATACAACAACTACTGAATTTCTTATTAACTTTCTAAATTTTAATTATCCAAACAAGAAATATGACGAAAAAGAAAGTTAAATTTATTTCTCCTTTTTAGTTATTCAAACATAAAAAAAGTTAAATATATTAATCTTCCTTCCTATTCCATTCTATTTCTTTTTATTCTTAACCTTCCCTTCCATCCTCTACCCTCCATCCAAACAAGATGTAAAGTAAAAAGAAAAAAGAAAATGTAAAACAACGAATAAACACAATCATATCAATATGTGTGTTGTATGCAAATAATTGGATTTTAATTTTAGTTCAGTAGCTTTTGTTAATTGACACGTATTAGGTTGTATTGTTGGAATATTATTTCGATAATTCATTAATTAAAAAAGGATTCTTAATCAAGTATTTTGCATCTTCCATAAAGATAGAATAATGTTCTTACATGCAGAATTAAGTATTTATTCATTTTCATGATTTCTCATTGATACCGTGATCATGGATTGATAAACATCTATTTCAAAATAATTTTTGAGGATATGAGAACTAGTATTCAATTTAATTAATAGCAATGATAATACTTTTTGAAAGGTCGCATATTTGAAACCCGACTATTTCTCTTGTAAATAACTTTACTTTTAACCCTTTTCTCAATAATGAAAACATTTTTTTAGGATCTTATACCTACCATTAGTGTAGTAAAGTTTGGTCTATTCGGTTACAATCAGAATAGAAAATTTATAATCAGTCAGAATATGAAGTTTAGAGCATATTACCGGTTTAGAGTATATTAATAGCAATACAATACTGGTTTAAAGTATATTAACAGTGATTTATACCACATACTACTGGTTTATAATATATTAACAGTGATAAAAAAAAACGATTTAGAGTATATTAACAATGAGTCATACCACATATTACCGTATGCTTGTTTATATATACGAATTCTAATTTAAAATCCGCATATATAAATCCGAATAAAAATCCGCATATGCAGCCGCATACCATATATGCGGTACGTGGTGGCCTTCCGCATACCGAATGAGAACCAAATTTCAAAACACTGCCTACCATTATATAAATTCTTGACTCAACCAACCTGACATGAATTACATAAAGGATAATGAGTGAGACTATGGTATTATGCAAATATAGCTCAAATCATTCAGTGCTATGAATTTTTTTTTTTTCGTTTTTAAAGGTTTAAATAATTTATCTGAATTGCTTAATATAACTATTTTTTATATTAAAATATATTTATTGTTCAAATTTTATATTTTTAATTTTTTTTAAAGATAAGTAGAAAACTTAACCAGCTCTTCTTCTAATGATCTAACGCTTAATCAACCTTTCAGATATTAGAAATTTTAATTTTTAAATTTTATGCATAGCTCATTCAATTTTTGAGATATTAGAATTTTACATATTTTATTTATTTTACTATTTAATTTTTAGAGCGATCACTTGGTATCAGACGTAAAGAAAGATCTACATATATTAGAGATATTTTGTTGAAATTTGGTAGGGTCATATCCACGTTAGTAGTTATCCTTATAGCGCTCTAATTATATATGGTATATACAGTACTTTACCAAACTCTTCATCATTCAATGTTTCATAAATCATGGATGAGGGAGGTCCCCAATTTACGGGCCAATCCGTACCAGGAGTTCCCTAATTGGTACCAATAATTTTTTTTTTTTAAAGCTTGGTAGGGGCAATTGTTACCAATTATTACCGGAACAGATTTGACTTTTCTTATAGGTCTTACAATAATGTACCTAAGAGGCTCCTCCTTTTTACTGCCTCTTTCATCATTTTCTGTGTGTACAAAATAATATTACGACATTTCAACTTTGTTTTTATCGTATTAAGAGCTTGTAAAAATATATCGATATGGATAATTCTGGATGTATGTCTAACAATTTTTATTTGACATTATTTTTTAAATTGTTTATTAGAATATTAAAAAATAGAGGTATTTGAACCCTCATAAATTTCAAACAGTTATAAATATACTAAATTTATTGCATTTTCTATTAAAATTCATTTTAAATTGATAAATTCTTTATTTTATCCTTTATTGAAAAATGAAAATATGTATTCTCTACTTGCATGCGACACATACTTAGTGATATTTAGGTTCTCACAACTGACCAAATTAATTAAAAGATTGGACATTTCTTTTAAGCATTCTACATTTTTTTTTTTTTTTTTTTGCAAAAGTGGATAACCACCTGTTTCATTACGAAATAAAAGTTCATACAAAATTGTGCAAAGTACGAAAAACAAATTATTACAAGGTAGGGGAAGAACAATCAACTAGCACCAAAATTCACAAAACCAAGTAATAGAATAAAATCACTACTAATATCAATCACTAAGAACTATCACACTAGGAGAGGAGGAGCTAGTATCAACTAAAGACCAATCAGGAGACAACAAGCCAGCTGCCTCATCAATGGCCTCAGATAAGTCTCCATCAGTCGATCTGTCGGACCCAAGAGTACGGTCCACGCCGGAATCCACGAGAACTGTCAGGGAGCCTAACTGAGTTAAATGAGAAACATCAAAAGGTAAAATCAATGATAATTTAAAATATGAATTATCTAAACGAGTCTTACACCAATAAGCATGCTACATATTTTTAATTTTGGTAAGAAATGATAAAATTAGTACTTTATAAAGTTTTAATAAAAAAAAAACAATAAATTGAGTAAATTTGTGAGTTGTGAAAATGTAAAAGGGTAAATATGATATTATGAATTTTAGAGGAGGATATACTTAATTTTGAACTTTTGGAAGGGCATGCATGAAATTTTCCCTATTATTACGGGATATTTTTTTGTTCCAAGCTATGCTATCCGATCACTTTATAGATCATACTTCAGGTTTTATATAAATTAAGGGGATTATTTTTCTAGCTATGCTAGTACCCCTACTTGCAATATTCCTCCTCTGTTCAGTTTTCACATATCATTGTTCCACTGTTGATCTTTTATTGCACAACTGTGTTGGTGTAAGGCTGTCAGCTAGGGGAGAGGAGGGTGTCCGATGCCCATCGGACCAAATTTGGTTCGATGGGTTGTTTCTACTGTCCGATCGACTTCAAAATCTGTGCGCATCATTTTAATATCCGTGCTATTTATTTTAATATCCGTGTGCACAGATCTTGAAGTAAATCGGATGGTAGAAACCAACCATCGAACACTGTTCTGGTCAATGGGCATCGGACACCCTCCCCTCCCGTAAGCTAGATCTTTATCTGAGAAATCTTTTAAGCATTTTGTTTTTTCTATTATTCTACATGGTCAATTTACTTTTTTCTATTATTCTACAGGATTCTGCTTTTCCGATCCTAACTATTCAAATTCGTTGAGATTTGTACATGAAAATTTTCTTTATCGAGATACACGAATGAAAATTTTTCAATAGTTGAGATCGGAAAAACAAGATCCTGTTTAACGAACTAAAAAATTATGGTGACACTTTTTAATCAATGGAATAGAAAGGTTAATTTTTAAAACAGTGAATAAGCAAGATATTTGAGAGTTTGTCAATCATCTTGATTATTTTCTCATAATACTTAATCTAATTAATTAACTATAAACCGGTATGAATTATATCTCGAAATTATTTTAATTATTTTATTATTTCCATTAATTTATTTTATGACATCTAAATATATTTATTTAAATAAAAATGATTATATGACATCGCACAATCTTCAATAAACCAGAGCTGCCGGTTAATAAAATAACTTGGGGAATTCGAAAAAATTATCTCGGCAGGATCGTAATTGAATATTCTTTTTTTTTTTTCTTGAAGTTTTTATATAGTTCAACCTCTTATAATCTATCAAATGTTTGTTTGTAATTTAGTTCGTTAAAATTGCTCATTGTGGTTGTGGGAGAACTTGAATTTAAATTTATTCTACCATATTATACAATTTTACATTTTATTTTTTAATCCCCTATCTAAATTTTTTAGTTCTTCCCTCTCTACAACCACATCAATAATATTTATTGGTTCATTGTTAAAATTAATCCTGATTATTCTACGGAAATAATAAATATTCCCATCATTGGTTAGAGCATGCAGGGGCAAAGACATGCATGAGCAAGAAATGAGATCAATTGACCTCTTTTATTTGTATTTTTTTTGTTTATTTATATGGAAACAAATCTGCTGTGATTCTTCGGAATTGCGAAGAATCGCAGGGTCCCTACTTGTCCAAATCAAACGATTCATTTGTTTCGAGATTTTACATAAAAATCAACTGCTTTGAGATTCGTGCATTTCAAAAAAATGAATGGCTTGATATGGAAAAGTAGGGACTCTGCGATTCCAAAGAATCGCAGCAGATTTATTTCCTATTTATATATGATTTTCTATATAATTTTGGGTAAAATGTTATGAGTACTGTATAATTGATCTCTATTTTCGGTATAAAAAATTTATATGATTAACATCATTAATATTTTTTATCTTCATAGTTTGAGCTGTAGGGATTAATTAATTCTTGGTTTAGTTGTCATGAAGCATATACATATATCTCTTTCAAGAACTCACCATCTCCTTTACATTTTCTTCTTTTTTTAGCTTGTGAGAATTAAAAGGCACTTAAGCCGCTCTTTTTAGTTAGTTTTATTCTCTGATGCGTGTTGCTCTGAGAAACCTTGGTACATTGGAATGTTTCCCAAAAAAGAGCCCCAGTAGTAAATGAGAAATTGACATTTCATCAATAGTTTTCTATTCTCCTCCTCTTCTCCAGTGTCAACACAAATTGAGACAAGGGAATTGAATTGAATCATAATTGATTTGGTGGAATAAAATTAATCATATCAGCGTAATAAAGACCCAATTAAATTTTAGCACCGTACTGGGTGTGTGGATTTTTGAAAGCTGTATTTGAATAATATGCATGTGCAAGTGACATATTAACTTACATCGTTTGATTAGAGCTTCACATATATAAGAACATTTATTGTTGATATATCAAGTTAACAACTTGATGAATCTCAACCCCATCTGATTAATTATTACTTCATGTGCATGCTACTGTTTGGATTGTAATCACTTAGTTACAACTATGCTACTGAAGAGGTGGTAATAATAATAATTTATTAAATTTTGACTTTGGAGAGATGCAACTGGTTGCATACACACACACACATCTAGGTCTTTCTCTGAAAGGACAAATACTGAGAATTTTCAACTATAGATCAAATTGTCATGATAGAAGATTCATGCATGTTGTCTATTCCCCCAGTTGTCCAATTATCTGAAATTGACACTTTAGTTAGAGGCAAGATATGAACCATGTGACTTTATAACTTTTGAGTTTGTTTATAATTATACGACTCATTTTAGAGGAGCCTGGAGATATAAAGTTTTCATGAAAGCTACTTCTATATATACCAGTAAGAGTCAAACTAAATTAACCAATGTGTGAACAATATGCTTATAACCCTCTGTGTGCAATTATATACACGCATTAAAGCGAAGATCTCGTATGTGCACACCATTCACCAATTACCTATTGATGCTGATAATATGCTGAAAAACCATTTCTTAGTACCATGTTATTATCAGTATTGTGCCAGGACTTAAATTTACCTCGCTCTTTTCCAATAATGCTTATATTAGAGTAAAAGAGATATAAGATATGTTAGTCGCTATATCCAGAAATTGTAGGATTGCTTGGTATGACATGACATCATGAATCGGATATAATTATTAGTGAATTCCATGTTTGATTTGCTTTATCTTAATACTCAGTTTAATGCTGCCAAGGTTAAGATAAAGAAGCAAATATGTAGTGGATAGCGAATATATTGTTCTGCCTTTTGGATTTTAATTTGTAGCTTATAATTGGGCCGAGCGTTCTATTTGGTTGCATTCAGCCCAATGTCTCGACTGGGCTTAGATTTTTAAGTTAGAGGATTGTCTGGTTTAAATATAACCCATTGACTATGACTCACTTAACCCAGAAGCGTAGAAGTTTACAACTCTGGGCTTTTTGTAAAATGGTTGCTCCGAAGGAAAATGGGCCTAGCCCAATACTCTCTCTCATCTATGATTTTGTGCGACCTTTTTTTTTTTTTTTTCAAATTACCCTTGTATATAAAGAATTCGGATCCTTGTAAAAGAGAATCTTTTAGAATTGATGGATCCGGACCGTTCTTTTAACTTTATACGAATCTCAAAGCACAAAAAATACTGGCTACATACACTATCCGTCTATCCCGAATAGGCACCACTCATGAGATGCGATAGACTAAATATTTTGTCAATTTAATCGTGAGGCGCACATAGATTATAAGTTGTAGATTATAATTTTTTTTCCTGCAACGAATTTCATTCCTTCATAACGGACAAAAAGAGGAGTGGTAAAAGAGTAAAAAAAAAATAGTCTCATCTTCTGAGCCAAATCAAGGGTAAACTCACTAATGACAAATCAATTAAGAATTGAACGTGCTAATTACGTCGATATTTGTGTGATTTTCTGTACCGCAAATTGCATTGCAGACGATGAAAAGGATAAATTATCGGATTAATAATGACTTTTCTTATGCTTTGGAGAACATATATGCTCTGTTTTGCGTTCAGTGGTGTGGGACCCCACAAACGGTGTGCAAGTTGATAGCAAATCATGCGCATGCTAACATTAAAAAAAAAAAATCATGCGCATGCTTTATAAATAATAAGATGCCAATTGGAAGTCAATTTTGTTTCAAATAAAAAAAAAATTGGAATTCACTACGCATTGACTATTTCTTTTTAGATCTGTCTCTGTCAAGGGTGTACAAGGAAATGAAAATAGTGAATACAAAACATTAGACATTCAAGAAATTTTGTGCATAGTATTCAAGAACGGAACTTTAAAAAAAAAGTGAGAATTTTAGATATATGTCCATATAACTTTTATCAATTAGATATTTTTCTCATCAAAACATCAAAATTAGTTTTTCCATCTAAATAAAACTATATTATAAATATACTCATTTCTCAATTAAATCAATTAAAAATAATGATTAATAGGATTCATGAAGTCGTTTTGATTTCATAAGCACGCATACTATAGAATAAATTTCATGCAACACAGATACTATATAATTAAAATAATACTGCATATAATTTGTGTGGTGCATAAAATCAAAACTGATACATTAAATCTTTACCCAAAATTTACCTAACGCAGTTAGTGCCATAGGTCAATTCACACAATATATATCTTCACCTTTGGAACTACACAACAATGAAATACAAACTTGATGGCAACACGAAACAAAAAATATTTACCAAATTTGGTGGAATCAGAGTAAAGTACGTAAATACATATTTTGATGCATCCTCGCATGTGCAAGGGGTTAGTTCATTGCACGAAATTGTGGCTTCTATCTCTCCAGTGCCACAATAGCCCCTTGTTGTTTCATCAAACCTAAAATAAATACCAAACCTCATCAGTTGAGAAATAACCTCAGAGAAATATTAAATTTTGAACAGATATAGTCTGTACCATAAAGATATGAGTTCATGATAAGATCAAGCTGTATGTTGTATACATCCATGTATATTATCTTGCTACCGGCGATCTTTCGGGCCCCCAAATCGTACAAATTATGAAATAGAGAAAGGGACTGTGTGTAAAAATGGAAAAACAAAGAAGGGCTTATAGGTAAGGTTGGTAAATTTAACAGTGTACCTTGTTGAAACTAGCGAAGGCTGCTTGAACTAAATAATTGACGTAAGAAGTTATATCATAATTTGATCTAAAATTGGTTGTGTATTGAATTTTAGAATGGAAAGAAGAATGATGAAAAATGATTTTTATTGATTGTTGTTGTTATATTACAAGCACTGTACATGAGTATATATATAGGCTAAATTTTTTCTAGCCGTTAGGTTGTTTTCTAATTTACAGAAGTTGCAATCTATATTCTAATTAATTACAAGATTTACTAGCCGTTGCTAATATCTAGCTAGATTCCTAATCTTTATGACAGCTATTCATTTGGATGTTCTATTATTTGTTGTCTATGATGATTATATCTGAGGCAAAGATATTTATTCTTCAATAGAAATATGAGGTCATTATATCATTGCTCCCAGATAATATAATGTAAATGCTCTCGCTAACTATTTTGGCGGCTCTCTCAATTCCTGCCACCTTTTTTATTTTAATCTTGTACTCCTTGAACATTTCTAGTTGATCCCACATTGAGTAAGCAGACTAAAATATATAAAACAAATATGTTAAAATGGTAAAGTAGAAATAAGAAATGTCTTTTTCATCGTACAATAATTAAAATTTAAAAACAATCAATATAAGCTGTACTGCTATTTGAGCTGATATGTTGTCAAACCCGGCCCCACCTTAAGCAAAGTTTACACCGGTAAGCAGATCCTCGTTACTCAGAGCATCTGCATCCTTGAAACTCTTGGAGTTTCAAAGCTGACTTGGCAATTTCTAAACCAATATCAGGGATGTAGATGGATTTCATATTTAGCAATTTTGTTCAATAATTTCTAAATATAAAACTATTTCAAAACTCTGACATGGTAAAATAATCAATTCTTATTCGCTCAATTTTTAACACTGTTTTAATTAAATGCTAATGTGGCAATTAAGAAACTCTAATTTTAATTTTAGGGATGTAGAGATCTAGAAATTTAGAGAGTTTCAGAGATACAAATGCTCTCAGTTCTGAATCCAGGTATGCTGGTAAGTATTCTTTTATCCCAAGTTGAGAAGCTGCATTAAAATTTGACCACTTCATGTTCACATTTTTTGCTAGTAATTAAGACACAGAAACTTACCTAGTTGTTAATGTTATATTAAATGATAAAATTCAAGTTAACCCAACAAAAATCATAAAAGCTGGAAAAAAAATAGGAGAAGTTCTCTGCAGATGGGTCACGAAAGAGCCAGTAATTAAATACCAGTAAATGGTACCAGTAAACGGGGAGCAAACAGATAATTAAGTGACCGATATTCGCACGGTCTAACGTAACCCTTTGCATTCATACAAGTATACAACTAGATAAAAATAATGACATTTATCAAATGTTTTTTTTTTTTTTTTTAATTCGGATCATCATTGCAAAATTGGTTTTGTTTTACCTAAGAAGTCTGGTGGGATCTTTTCATTGCTAAACCTTGCTATTTGATCTTTGAAATCTCTTCCGTAAGGCGGAAATTACACTTCGCCGTGCTGTATTTCAACCTGTTATTATTACCTGGATCTGTTATTGAGTCACCAAACACAATTAGGGCTGGCATCTTGTATTGATGTCAGAACCGGTACAAGTGTACATGAAAAAAGTTAGATTTTCAAGTTATGAGGTCGAATGTGAATAGAGGTCGATCGTATAAAATTTTCATACTGTGAATTGAAAACAATAAAAGCTACCCATAATATTTTCATACTGTGAAAGTTAATTGACTCCATTCTTTGTATAGAACTTCCTCCTGTGCCAATCCGATTCCCATCAAATTCTCAAAATTTAAATGCAACCGAACAGGGCTTTAACATTTTATAAGAAACTGAACTAAATAAAAATAAAAAATAAGCTTCGTGTAAAAACCGTTGTTGAGTATCTTATCATTTTGATGTAAGCTATGTGGCGCATGCGAAGTGAAGTGCAAATTAAAGCATGCTGACACTGTTGGTACTTTATCCATAAGATATAATAATTTCTATCCTATTCATTTTTATAATATTAATTTAATTTACCATAACAAAATAAGGTACGTACGATTTACTCAGTGGTGAAAACGGATTGGATACCGATTGGATACCGATCGGATAGTGGTAAAATCATATCAGTATTTTTTTTTTTGAGACACGGATAAAGATCAAATCAAATATTTATTAAAAAATATAAATATATTATTAAAAAATATTAAAGTTCATAAGCAGTTATTAAGTTATTAAGTATAATGATAGCCTAATTAAACTTTAGATCCGTTTCATATAGTATTAAAGTTATTAAGTTATAAGAGACACATGATCATTAGCGCTCTCAATCTAAACTTTAAGACACATATAGTAATTAAGAGAACTTTATATTATTAATAACTGCTTATGAAAATTATAATTTTTTTCACTTATATTTTATAATTTTCATAAGCAGTTATTAAGTTATTTAGCGCTCTCAATCTCAATTTTTTAGTAGATATAAATTAGCCATAGAACACCTGATGACTTCAGTAATTTTGCATGTAAAAAAAAAGGGGGACAATTAATGAAATATAAAGAGCTTGGTGCTTGGAAACAAACAATCAATGAATTAGTTCATTTGTAAGTTTTTAAATAGTCTATTCTGTTGTTTTTTACACTGCTAATGTTGCTGATTTATTTGATTCTTTTGGGGGAAGTTATGGTTGTTGTTTTTTAAAAAGATATATGCATCTTTTTGGAATAAATTGTTTTCATTTTTCAGGTTCCTTCTAAATTTAGAAATATTTTGCGCTTAACAGTTTGAATATATGATTCTTTTTTTTTCTGACAACTAAATTTTTTGTTGCCTTAAATTGATGAAACAATGCAAGAAATTAAGTTTTATTAAATTATACTCTACAATTAAAACATAGAAAAAATTATTTCCATCCATTTATATCGATTGAATGATTCAATGTATAAATATATATTTTTAATTATTGATCAAACAACGTTTTAAAAAAGTAAATTGACGCACATACATCAACCTCCATATATAAAGATACATATAATTGTTTGGTGATTCTATAATTATCCTTGATATATTAGCTGATGATTTTATAGCCATTTAATTTTAAATAGATTACTAAATAGATTTGAGTATACTGTTCAGATCTTACCAATGTTATAAATAGTGTAGTGCACTATATTAGTGTTAGTGTTTTCAGACTTTAAAAATTATAGGACTATCAGTCGTTTCACTATAGCGTTTTTTTAACCTTTGTACAATAACACGATAATTACTATTTAAAACTTAAGATCTTAATATCATGAAAATTATAACACGGGTAGAACTGGCTATTGCATGCAAGCACATGTCCGGTTGAATTACAATGTTTAAAGAAACACTTATGCAACTGGTAGCTAAATATTGTTTGGTCAATTCCAGTGATTGTAAAACTGGAGAGAGATTATCACAGTCGATTGTTGTAAACATGTGGTCGATCCGTGTAACACATGTTGGTGCTACGTAACGATATTTTGGAGATCTGTTGTCTGGAGTTGGAAACTCGTCACTGTAGCGACAATTGTATAAAATTGTAGAGCAACAGTAAATGGATGATTCTAAATTAATATCCAACGTCATTACAATAATGATAACCGTAACACTATTGTAGCGTAACATTATTGTAGAGCTACAGTTTATTCGATGATCCAAAATAAATATTGTAATAAGGATCTGGTTCAAAAGATTCTCTCTACAGCGGCCTATGATCCAAGTTATGTATTACACTTTCTATGTGTCCGTGTTATTGACGGGTGGATTTGCCAGATTCTCAAAGGAATCAATTAATCAAAGCGGGTGTTTTGGATAACTAAAGCACATGGGACCGTGTGTCAGTTACTTGTTACAGGGTATATTACTGGAAATGTGTAACAAAGAATCTACACTCTCTCTGCCCCGCCGTTCTTAAACTAAACCCTCACTTTCTTGGATGTGTATCCTCTGAGATATCTCAATTTTTTGCGTGACCGACGTGTCTGGTGCCTATTAGGGGGAATGTAGGGGGCCAGTATTATTTCAGCTTTGAGATTCGAGTAGAACTTATTTAAACGATTGAGATATTCCAAAAAGTCACGCAAAGTTTGAGATATCTCAGAGGCTGCGAATTCCACTTTCTTCCGGTGTTATTTCTTTACTCGGCGCACAATTGGCTTCCTTCTTTTGTCTCCATTTTCTGTGGAAATGGAAAACTCCATTTACCGTAATAACAAGTTAACAACCCCTCCAGTCTACATCATATTTCGGAGCTCAGGTCCACTTTAAACTAATATAAAAATTACTAAAACATAGTTGTTATATTATTCAATCTTCACCGTCAAATCAGAAATAAATAATATTTTGGACCATCACAATTAGATGAATTTTTATTTTTTATTTTTTAAATGAGAATGCATTTCTCAAGATCAACCATGTACAATTTCACTACATGAATTTTAAATTGCAAAAAAGGTGATTCATGAATAAAATTGCATTAGCAGGAGATAGGCTATTTTTTTTTTCAGAGACAATTATTAACAACCCTCAAATTTTTAAATTGGAGATTAAAAAATATTTGTGTGATTAGGAAAAAATGGGGATATTAACCTCTTTCTTTATATTTAGATCTGACATATAAAGATTTATAACCCTAGTTAGCTGGTAGCACATGAAAAGATCAACATATATTTTGTGAAGCAAAACAAGAAAAAAATATTTTACAAAACAGTCTTGTTTGGTTAGATGTTCAATAGGAAGTTAATTTGTTTAACCTCTTTAACCTTATAAAGTTAATATATTGTTACTCTCTAGATTGAGTATAACATAAAGGAAACTAGAGCAACTAAATAAGATGTCAAGAAATATATTAGTCTCCATTTGTATTTTTCCATTACCTCTTGTTTGTAACATATTTGGCTTTCTCCCTCGGCCTCATGCTAAAAAAGAGAAAATATTAATACAAACTCTCATAAAAATTATTTTTAATATCTTTGTAGCCTAATATACATTAGTTACTAAACTTTTACATTATACTTATATTTAGTATAAAATAGAACAGCTATAATAATTACAAAAATTAAGATTTATATCTTTTTGAATATAAAAAATGTTCAGTTCTAAGGGAATTTATAACCCCTGAGGCAACATAATATTTCTATTTAGATTCAGACCGTCTGATTAGAATATGGACGAATATTAAAGGGCTGCTTGCATTCCATATCAGACCGGATTGACCCGGATTCTAATCATACAGTCTATATTTAAACAGAAATATTCTGCTACCGCAGAGGATATGGACTCGCTCCCACCTCCAAGGAGGACGTCCTGAAGAGTTGTACTGGTGATCTCCATTTCTAGTAGAAAAAGGAGAGTTCAAACCTATATTCTGTGCTCAACTGCTACCCCTCTCCTTTCCGGGTCCGGATCCCATAAGTAACCCAATTTTTGAGTTTTAGATCGAGACCGTCCGATTTGAATCTGACGTTCCACCTCTCACGATCCACCTCGAGATGTGTGCTCCATCTCGAATCCGGCGCTCCATCTCGCACATTCATCTCAAATCGGACGGTTTCGATTTAAAAATAAAAAATTGAGTTACATCGCTGGATCTCGATTCCTCCTTCCCACATTTTAGGGAGAGAGTCGCAAGGAATACCCTATGGTAACTGAAAATTTTATTTCAGATTCAGATCGTTCGATCAGAATTTGGGTAATAATTTCGCACGAAGTGAAATGCACGGATTTCTTTAATGCGTGCCAGAACAGATCAAACGGTCTGGATCCAAACTCAAAATTTGAGTTACTTTAGGGATCCGAATTCAGTCACATGACGGTACAAGTTGGTACTTTATAAACCACGGAAATCACACTCTGAGAGAGAGAGAGAGAGAGGGAGAAGCGATGAGGGAAGAACCATCGCCTACTCGCTGGTGCTTTGAGGTGAGTTGAACAGCAGATCTTTCTGTTAGTATAATCATTGTTCATTTCAGGGCGATAGTTCAATTCGATGTGCTTTTGTTCGCATTTTATCAGGATTTTTTGGCATTTTGGGATGATAGATTTGGTGGGAAGAAGAAGGACTCGAGTGAAGAAAATTCGAACCCTGGGTCAGAAGATCAGACGGCTGGTATGACTAATGGAAGTGTCAAGAGGTCGTCGGATTTAGCAATTTACGAGCAATATGAGACTCAGGTTGCTTTTTGTTTTTGTTTTATTTAGGTCATAAATTTATGAGCAATGTGAAATACATTCAATTTGATATAGCAGGGGGTCAATTGTTTCCATTAATTTATTCAGTTCTGATAGCTATGCAAGTAGGATTTTGCTGCAAGTGATTGCAATTATTCTGGTATATTTCAGGCATTTTTGCTGTCGCATTTCCCTTTGCATGCAATCAGTAAAGCATGGGTCACATTGCATGTGTATGCTATCAGATCTTTATGCTGCTTAGCTATCATTTCCAGTAATTCTGGTTGCATGCAAGATAATTTCAAGCATCAATGTTTTTCTTTTATCAATTGTATGAATTTGTATTCTAATCGTAGGGAACAAGAACAGAGGTTCGTCCAGGAGCTATCTCTGATAGGCCTGTTCCAACAATGTAAGTCTTCCCTATAACATCTCATAATTGCTATTTTTTATTCAATGCAATATTCAGGTTCATCTCTAATTGAATGCACTGCTACTGTAATTGTAATATATATTTTTTAAAACAAAATTGGATGTTGCTGCAATTTCTTTTTTTTTCTGGGGTGAATGAATTTTATAAGCCAAGTCTACTTAGGGTTAGTAGTAAGACTCAGAGGTATTTTTTAAGTACTTTCTAATAGGTTAACTGGAGTTTTAGACATTATGTGTACAAATTAAGCAGGACCTTTGTAATAAATGTATGTACATTTTGAGGGTAGATTCAAAAACTTTTTAAGTGATGGAACATGTTAGTGTTTTGTATCTCTACACTCACGGTACCACACATATATCAATGATTGCATTCTGTATGCTTTAATCTTAGGATATCAACCTCTTTCTAATGATTTGGAGTCACTTTAGATCCCCTCTGTAACTATAATATTAACAAGATTCATGAATAATTCTTTTTAGCACTTTCCCATACAATTATATGACTTAAATGAATTCTGAATTATTCAAGTGTTATTTGCAAATTTTATGAATTTTATGAATTTTACGAATTATTTGAGATTTTGTTTACGGATAGACAAATCAAACGGACTCTTTAATCATTCATGCATTATTGCGAATTTCATGAATTTTACAAATTATTTGAGATTTTGTTTACGGATAGACAAATCAAACGGACTCTTTAATCATTCATGCATTATTGCGAATTTCATGAATTTTACAAATTATTCACGAATTATGAAATATCTATATGCATATATGAAAACAAACTATTCACGAATTATACCTGAATTATTTCCAAATCACGAATCTTAGGCTTGCTAACTCATTCCTGAATCTTTAATTTGTCACTATGGTAGTATGGTAAGTATGAATGAGAAATGAAGGCTGCTGGTTTTCACCATAGCCTTTAATTAAAATCTGAGTACTTCCTTCATAACTTCTGGTGTGGGACTACCATTTTTTATTTTTGGCTCCAGTTCACATATGCATAATTCTGTCATCTTTTCATCTGTTGGACGCTAATTGTGCCCCTTTTTATTTTGAATTCTTTAGCCAGAAGCCACTGTTTCCTCCTTTTGAAACAGCTGAAATGCGTCACCTAGCAGAGGCATTGAGCAGGTAATGCATGTTCAGCATTAGAAATATTTTATTAGTTTGCTATTAAGATATTGTTGATATAATTTTAAATTTTTTTCGAAACATCTTTGACAGAGATATAATTCGAGGAAGTCCAGATGTGAAATGGGAAAACATAAAGGGGCTAGAGAACGCAAAACGCCTCTTAAAAGAAGCTGTTGTGATGCCCATAAAATATCCCAAGTAAGCTCCGACTTTTGTTCTTCCTCACATATTGGTCTCGTTAATGGTCTATTCTCCATTGTCTCTCTAGCATCGTTTGTCCTTTTTTTGTATTCTTTGTATAAGTATCTATTTAAATATAAACAGGGTTCTCAAGGGTTTATGGAATATGAATATAAAAAGTGGTACCTGATGTATCTTTTTGTGTACTTCTTAGGTACTTTACAGGGCTTTTGTCACCATGGAAGGGAATTTTGCTTTTTGGCCCCCCAGGAACAGGAAAGGTTTGTACTTAAAAGTCCTCTTGTTCATGGAGTTAGTATCTTTCATTCTACTTTATTTTTGTTATAGCGTAGCGTATCACTGATTGTTGGTATGTGACTTGTACTTAAGTTGCCTATTTTTCATCTACTGCTCTTATAACAGTTATCAAACCTTATTTTTAAAACCTGCTTAGGAAAAAGATGGTGTAAAATATCTAATATGAATTCACACTTAGGGCTTCATGCAAAAACCTAATTTTGGTCTCTATTCTGTTTACAGACTATGCTTGCAAAAGCTGTGGCTACTGAGTGTAAAACCACGTTCTTCAATATCTCTGCATCATCCATTGTCAGTAAATGGCGCGGTATGGTCATGCAATTTTCTAGGAAGATTTGTATATTCACAAAATATAATATATGTCATATACCTATAACATATGGAAATAGGACCATTGCCTTTCTCCTTGTTTGTTCGAAGATTACACTCTTTTTTCCATTTTCTATCTATTGAATGACAATGAAGGGTCGTCTTGTCAGCTTTGGGAAATATCGAATGTGATTATTGTAGAGAATAATCCATCTGATGAACGGAAGTCTGGTCACCTTCTGGATGTTTCAAGGGGTGTAAATGAGATGCATCCTTTTATCTATCATTTAAATCTGCACTATAGTCACTTTATGCATATTATACAAAATTGCATTGGAGGTTTTTGTTAGGTGCACTAGATTATTTTATTTATAGATATGTGCATTTCATTTTCTATGTGCTGATACCTTGTATCTGTAATTCATATTGCTACCATAATAACTCTACAAGTTTACCCCCCTATTCAGGTGATTCTGAGAAGCTAGTCAAAGTTTTGTTTGAGCTAGCAAGACACCATGCACCATCCACAATTTTTCTTGATGAGATTGATTCTATCATTAGTCAGCGTGGTGAAGCACGGAGCGAGCATGAAGCAAGTCGACGCTTGAAAACCGAGCTACTTATCCAGGTTTGTACAAACATATTGTAGATGATAAGTGATGTTTTGTAATATTTGCAAATGACAACCAATGTATAAAGAAATGTCAGGAGAAATAATTAAGAGAATAATTGCTGGGAGTTATTACTATATCTTGCTCTGGCTTTTTGGTGTCGCAGCTGGTATCTATTGCTTGATATACTGTCTGGACTGATGCCAGTATGTACTGGTACAAACAACTTAAGTTAGTCTTGGTATTAACATATAGTAATTTAAATTTCTGATGCAGATGGATGGTTTAGCAAAAACAGACGATCTTGTGTTTGTTCTGGCTGCAACAAATTTGCCGTGGGAGTTAGATTCTGCCATGCTTCGCCGGCTAGAGAAAAGGGTAAATATTATAATATCACTTTAATAAAAGAACCAAAATTTATCAGCATCCTTTTTTTTTACTTGATTAATGTTAAGATGCTAGCAAATATCAACTATGTAATATTGGGCTTGAAGTTTATACAATAAGTATGTAATAGAACAAGTCAAAACTTTCTCTGAATAAATAAGAAAGAATAAGCAATTCTACTTATCTGAATTTCTTGGGGCAGATACTTGTACCGCTTCCTGAGCCAGAAGCGAGATGTGCAATGTTTGAGGAACTTCTGCCGATTACTGTTGAAAATCCTGAGATATCATATGAAACTCTGGTCGAGAAAACTGAGGGATATTCTGGCTCTGATATTCGGCTTGTGTGTAAGGAGGCAGCAATGCAACCTCTGAGAAGGTTAATGACAGTTCTAGATGCTAGCCAAGACCAACTTCAAGAGGAAGGTAATGAATCCATCGGATAGATAATTCACTAATTCACTATCCGATAGATAATTAATTAGCTTGGGTTAGCAACTTTTCTCACTAACCTACATTTCATCCAAACACACCCATAATAATTTTCAAGTTAGTACCTTTTACATAAATGTTGCTGGCAAATTTGGTCTCAATTAATTGGGGTCTGAATCATCTCAAATTCAGTTGTGGGTTCATTCATGACATAATCACATTTGTGTATGTCCTTCGGTCAGGCTATGGTTTTGATAGTGTCAACGTGGCAGCATGTCACATTAGTTTGGGTCAGGTCAGATTTAACGCTACTGTTACATTAGTTTCCTGTCAGATTGTCTCTCTCTCTTTATTATATATTTGATTCATGCTGTTATTCCTAGACATTTTAATAGAAATAATGCCAATTAGACCAGTTGTTCCATTACCTGCTATTTGTGCCACTGATGAAAGGAGGTTCTGAACTTTACAAATTCTAACAATTATTGAATCACTGTGTACTAAGACAGGACTAAACCTGTTGGGTTTGGTGTTGAATTATTGATACAGTAAGAGAGGAACTGGTACCGGTAGTTTTCTCATTTTCTATTGTGAAACACATAAATTTTGATGAATTAATTTATGGTACAAACTGTAGAGCTGCCTGAGATCGGTCCAGTGAAAGCAGAAGATGTCAATGTGGCATTGAGAAACACGAGACCTTCAGCACATCTTCATGCACACCGCTACCAAAAGTTCAATGAAGATTATGGAAGTCAACTCCAGGCCAATTAAGCTAAATATTTTGTTCTTCCTTATTTCTTTTATTTGTTGTAGTATTAATCTGATGCACCTATCCTAAACTTTGAAATAAGCTCCAAATAAGTATTTGATCTTATATATGAATGGAATTGAAAGCAAGTTATTTCACATGCTGCTGTTGCTATTATTTGTCCATTAGGATGACAGTATTTATCCAAGGATTAATCGGTCAATGTTATTGCCTAGTCATGCAAAGTAAACTAAGAAAAAACATAACAAGATTCTTTGATCAGAACCAAAGTTGGTTTCGAGCAAAATTTCGATTTTGGGTGGTCGTACATTTTGTTAGTTCAACAAATTAGTTGATGTATATTAGGTGCACCAATCATGCCTTATAGTAATCATTATTACTTACTCCTAAGCAAGATAGAATGTATATTCTCAAACTAAATACGGTTTTAATAAAATTCAAAGTTGGATGTGCGCCAGAAATAGTAAATCTGGTTATAACCCAGAAAAAACGCCAGAACCAGATCGGATACAAAATAAACGCAGAACTAGTTTTTTGCTTCAAGAAATAATTCTTCATGCTAAACAGCTGTTGTGCACTAGTGCATTATTGAAGAGATTCATCAAGCACCTTTACAAAAGTTAATTGGTGGGTAAATGTCTAAACAGCATAGGTGAAAATTCGTTCATCATTAAGAGACTATTGACACTAATACAAATTCATCAATCACGTTGAAACCTTGTAATTTTTTTTTCTTTTAATAAAATATTAATAGGCGGTTTGCAAAAGTCACCTTTACAGAAGTCTACAATTTTTTTTTTTATCTTTTCAGTAAACTTGCACTGCACAATTACACTGAACAAGGAAAAGAAGAATATAATATTACAAAATAGCACCGATGCTTGGCATATACAGGTTTTGATTGTGGTCACGGGACCATCCAGAATAATTAATGATAGGACGAGAAAAATTTCAAAGTAAAATGGAAAATAAATGGAAAAGAAAAGAATAACCAGAAAAATATCTCTGACAAGTTTCTAATTGAAGTACAATTAACAATTCTTCATCAGTTTATCTGCAAAGATTTAAAAAAAAAACAAAGTTAAGGATTAAAAGCGGTCACATCAAATTCAGAACAATAACTGAGAAGAGCAAAGTATACTATTTTGAGTACCATTTCAGAAGTACTCAATTTTTAAAAGGAACAGATAAAAGATAAAAACATGTTTTTACAATTACAGAATCAATAGATTTATTATTTTACAAAAAAAAGTTTCAACAGTTGCCCATTGTTCATTGTACCAAGGTCAAGGCTTGCATTATTCAGAAAAGACACATGCAGGTAATAGAACTAACAAATAATAGTAGCACCGGGACATTCAACCAGTAATTCAAGTTATAAAGATAGTCACAAGCATGTTTGTAAATAGCAACACTACTATTTGCATGTAACTGGTCAACATAAAAAGATAGGGTTCTTTGGACAGATGATAGCTATTAAAACCAAGAATATTATTGCAGTCAAGTTCCTTGTGTAATTAAATTATACTACTTTTACAAACTTTAGGACTTGCCACAAACTCGAAGACACAAAACTGAATATACTTTTTGAGTGATGCTATGGTACTATGCATAACACATAATGGTCTATACTATGGATCAATATCTCCAGTTTCAAAGTCGAAACAATCGATCTGACTGTTCAACATGATCTCCCTATAAAAAATGTACTTGCACATCAAATTTTATATTTTTTAGATTTTTTTTTACTATATTTTTAGATAGGTAGAAAATCAATTAATCTAAAATTTCTAGACCATTCAAAAGCAGTGATCTGCTACCTATCTAAAAAATGGGAAACAAATTCTAAAACAATGTAAAATGAGGAGGGTTCCAATGCCTCATCTCCTCATACCTCATCCATGCCTCATATCCTATATCTTCATTTTTAAAGTCCAAACAGTCGATCCGAACTGCTCAACATAATCTCCATGGTAAAATATGCTTGGAGACCAAATTTTATATTTTTTGGAAATTTTTACTATTTTTTTAGATTTATTGAAAATCACTGTTTTTTTATGGTCCAAATTTGTTTGAAAACAGCGATTTTCAAATAAATCTAAAAAAAAAGTAAAAAAAAAAAAAAAATGTAAAACTTGGTCTCCAAGCATATTTTAACATGAAGATCATGTTGAGCGGTTCGGATCGACGGTTTAGACCTTACAACAAAGATATAGGATATGAGGCATGGATGAGGTATGAGGAGATGAGGCATTGGAAAGGTTCAAATTGACTATTTGGACTTTGGAAACAAAAATATTATATGTAGTACAGACTAATCTGTGCTATGCATAGTACCATAACCTCCCTCATACTTAACTAGTCTATTTTATTTCAAACTAATCAAGAAAATGCTATATTTTGCTTGTAAATGTCATAAACATTATGCCTAATTCCAAATGTAATCCTGCCAACCCTGCCAAACCTTTGAATATCATGCATACCCCTGCAGACCACCAAATTAACACAAAAGCACTTCCTAGATTTTCCATAAAAAATTGATTGGCCTTATAATGTACTGTGGGTTATCAACCAAGGCAAAGTATTTTATGAAATTTGTTGAACTAACAGAGTTCAGAATTATATGGTCAAAGCGATAATGAGGGCATTGATGGTACTTTACTAGCTTGACATGCTGTATAATCTTTGCAGTTGCAAACATGATACATTTAAGGATTTACAGGGTAGACATGAAATTCGGCCTACATATTAAATGCCATAAATATTCCATGTTATTAGCAAATACAGCTGAAGTACTAGATGTAATTCGCAAATAAAGAACCATAAACTAAACTACACAAATTCCACCAAAAAGCTATAACATAAGGGTCATTCTTGAGAACTATCCTGTAAAAAGTAGAGCAGGGTTCAAATGCCTCATGTCTTTCATGCCTCAATAGTACCTTACATTCTTTTCTCAGTTTACAAAGTCCAAACAGTCGATCTGAACCGCACAACATTATCCACATATTAAAATGTCCTTGGAGACCAAATTTTTATTTTTTATTGGAAACTTTTTTTCCATCTTTTTATGGTACAAAATCACTGTTTTTCAGAAGATTTTGGACTATCCAACAAAAGTGATTTTGTACCTATATAAAAAATGATAAAAAAATTTACAAAAATATAAAGTTTGGTCTCCAAGCACATTTTAATACGGAGATCATGCTGAGCGGTTCGGATCAACTGCTTGGACTTTGAATAAGGAGATAAAAAATGTGACACACAATTGAGGCATGAAAAGCATGAGGCATTTGAACCCTAATCCGAAAAGTAATATATAAGGTAACCTTTTCAAGCAATTCAGGTGATTAGCACTCCATAAAAATAAAATGTGAAATGAGAAATTAATATACCTCTAATCCAAGTCTTGAAATGAGAAGCTTCTAGATAGATCTCAAAATCGTCAAAAAAGGTCACTCATACTCAAACTGCACATCAACATGCTCATATCTACGCATGAGACGTACAATAAATGAAGTAAAACTAGCAAGCATCTGCCTCTCTTCCTTAGTTTTTGCCTCTGAAAGAACACCATGTATGACCAATTTCTTCAAATTGGGGCACCTCTCCATCATCCCAAACACCCATGGACCAAAGTGCTCGCTTATCACAGACCACCCCAATTCCAAAGTATTCACATTTTCCAAAAGTGAATTCCCTTGCAAGTTGTAATGCACTAAACCGTCCCTTAATTCATAACTAAGGGATAAGTGTCTCAGATTGGGAAACGACATGGCGATGGCCTCTGAATCAACAATTTCATCCTCTTCATCAAAAATCACACCCCAAATTCGCAATTTTTTCAGCTTGGATGCACGATTGATCGTGTGGTAAAATTTCGGCCAGATTATGGTAAAATTACTAACATCCACCACCTCTAAATTCATTGTGCTGTCCCCCATTTCCAACTGGGTCACACTGACATCATCAATTTTAAGGTTCTTTAAGGTTGATTTCCCCACCAACTCAAAAAGATCGAGATTTAATGCATTTAAATGCAGGGTTTCGAGATTATCAGCTTCTAGAAAAATCTTATCCACAGCTAATGATTTGGCACAGAAAGTTTTTAGGGTTTGGCTGATGAGATCCATGGTTGATTGTGAATCAGCTGTGACAATTTCCAATGCATCTAGTGTTAAAGATTCAATCTTTGGGCATGCCTTGACAAGCAAGTTGAGGTCCAATGCAGAAATGCTGACATGGCGCAAGGATAGAGATTTTAGACAAGTGAACCTCTGATAACTGGGTTCAACTCCAGCTATTGCACTGTGGTCTAGATCCAACACCTCCAGTCTCTGTCTACCGCACTTCTCCAGTATATTCACATTAGGGCTTGTTCTAACATTGCATGAAAGTCTACGCAGTGTTTCTCGGGTGTACATTAACCATGCAATGACAGGTGCAGCCGAAAATTCATGCGAACTATCTATGTGGATAGAGAGGCGTTGCAAACCTATGGTCTGAAAAATGGTCTGAGTTATAAGGATCTCTAGCTGACGTGTCGTCAAGTCACGGGGCCAGTCGTCAGAGTTGAAGGAGAGAGAATGGAGGTGATATCTACATGCCTCTCTCCACTTGCGGCAAGTGGCAGAGGCAACTATCACATTTTTCGCACTACCAAGTTGAGAAAGGATATTTCCGATTACTTCAACCGGCAGGTGTTCCATTCAAAAGGGATTCAAAGGGTTTACGATGATCCTGTTCATATTTACACAAGTATAAAAAAAAAAAAAGGTGATTGAAAAGGTTTATTTCATCCCATTTGTACTATTGCAATGTTGAGTCACAATGAAATTGCTGCGAGCTATCAGAAAAGATTTATTGACTTGATGACTGTGTGATTCAACAGACATATACTTCTCAGTTTTCCAGCAAATTTCAAAGTTGTTACATATATTAACCAGAAATGAAGGAAACAAAGATGGTCAGTATACTGAGACTATAGTATTGAATTCATCAGATGTTGATGTCATATATTTTGCCCCGGTATCTATTTAAAAAGACATAAAATGGAACCAAATAATCAAGATAAACATCTCAAAAGACTATTACCTCATTCTGATCACAGGCGCCAACTCTCACTAAACTTCTTCCTATAAACAAAATCAAACAGCTCGTCAGAGAGAGAGAAAGAGAGATAGAGAGCGAAACAAATCAAGGGTCTGGAAAGAGTAAGAGATTGATTTCCACCAGGAAAGAGGTTGAGGTAGAGGGAGAGGGAGAGGGAGAGGGCAAAGGCGGCGGCTGGAAAAACCCTAACTTGAGCGAGTTCGCAGAGACTGCCGGATATATCAGAGCTTAATCTGAAGAACTCCGAATCCTATCCCAAGCCTTTGATTCAGGCCGGGAATCAACGGTTTTGTCTCTCTCGATCTCTCTCTTGTAATTTATATCTTTTTCTGTTTTTTTTTTTGTGTGCTCAATCGTGCTTGCGACGAAGGCAAAAAGGGAAAGAGAGAACTGACAAGTGGGACCCGCTGAAAGTGAGCCTCAAGGGAAAATGAAGATGTGGGAGATGGGCTTTTATGGGCTTCAAAAGTTTCTCGATATTTGTTATTTTAATTTCTAATAATGAATTTTAGAAAGGTGTACTGTACTGATGCAAGCAAGCTGAAGATGAATACAAAAAATTGTTAATCTTCTAATTTTAATCTAGATTAACGTTCCGGTTTTTTCATGATCTCAGTTATTTTTAGTAATATATTCATAAAAAATCAAATAAAATTAAATATTAAAAAAATTCAATGTTCCAGTCTTTTTAAGCAAGCAAAAATGATTAGAAAAAGATCAAAAGAAGGATCAATGAAACTGGAGGTTGGCTCATGATGTACACAGTCCCTATTAATTTGCCACGAAGTGTTTGTAGAAATTAATGTCAGTGTTTTGAGAAGGAGCAGCTGAGTTCAAGGGATAAACTTGACATGAAAACACATGAAAGGCCTTGAGGTTGAATTCTTATGAATTGTGATCATTATAGGGCCGTAGCAGAGAAAAACATTCACAACTGATATTTATGTAAAGCAAAATTGTAATCAACCGATTGAAATTTTTTCATATGGAGAAACCAGAACATTTGATGTGAAAGGTAGCCAGTTAATGACAAACATACATTCAAAAATAAGATCCCAGTACGAAATTAAGAGGTATACCGGCTTTAAACATGGTGGCTTGACTAAGCAATACCATATGGCAATTCTATCTTTTCGCCAATCCATTACGTTCACGTGTGTATAGCTGGAGATATCCTAATGAGTGGTTTAATTAAACTCAGACGCACCATTGCAGTGCACTATTTTGATTGAATGAGATGACAAATTTTCAACTTGCTGCTTACAAATAAACCACAAACTAAAATTCACAGCAAAAAGAGCCAACTAAAGCGAGAAAACTGATCACATTCTGACATTCCTTCATTTGAAAGTACTTAGGCAGGCCATAATACATCAACATGCATTTCCTCAATAGGTAAAGTAAAGAAGCAGTAAAAATAGAAGATTTTATAAGGCAGATTATGTGCCTTTGCTTGACAACAGTATGAACAAAAGGAAAATTCACAAGATTGAAGAGATAGCTTGCGTGCTTTGTTAAGAGATTTTATTTCTAAAGAAGAAGAATGAGCTAATTGAAGTTGTCAGAAATCAGCAGAGAGGTGTTCACAAAGCCCGTTATGTGTTGTGCCATGCAGAAGAGTCTATAGGGTTGCTCGATCCTTGATAAGAAATAAAGAGGAAAGCATGAAGAAATTAAGCACAATTACATGATTATCTTTGAGTACTTACAAACACTGATCAGGTTCTTACTTCTTAGTAATTAATGTGATAAAAAGGTTTAAGAGGAGTGCAAATAATCGAAGAGCCCAAGTAGTAAATGAACTGACCTGTGCACCGTTTTCCATGTAAGATTGATCGGTGCCTTTGTCGGGGGAGGGGGAAAGGAGATCATTCAGAAACTCTACCTCAGAAGGGGTGAGTATAGGAAACACCTGTTGAGAGGACGAAGGCACTTCTTGGTATGATAAATCAGATAGTTGATCAATCCATGGCTGAGAGATTGGCGCGTATTGAGTTGGGCCAGCAAACAGGCTGGAATTTTGGCCAATGAAGTAAACGTCATTAGAAGAGGCGGTGCCTGGATTGTGAACAATCGGTGGCTGAGGAAGGGAGAAGAGGCACTTTTCTTCTTCGAAAAGAAGTCTGTAAAGATTGGTCATGGTGAGAGTTTGTGAGGTCATGATGGCAGCATTTACAAAAGGCTCAAACTCCTGACCAAGACCTTGAAGAACGTAGGGCACCAGTTGTTGGTCATCTAAGAAACACCCGACACGAATAAGTTGACCAATAATCAAATTAAACTGTTGCAGATACTCGGCACAGGTGGCATTGCCCTTCTTGATCATTTGAAGCTGAAGCTTTAATTTACGGACTGTGGGGAAGTAATTTGTGGTGTGCATGAAGCGAAGGCGTTTCCACATAGGAGCTGTTGCACATGGCTGATATCTCAATTCACACACAATGGATGGATGCAGAGAGGACCGCAACCAATTCCGTATAAGCTTATCTTGTTTCCACTTCTCACCATGACTAATGGTGCTATCAAGATAATCTTGAAGACCAAGGGCAGCAAGAACTCGCAACACTTCTGACTCCCAGTGAGGAAAATTCTCTTGATAATTCTTTTCATTTAAAGGAATGCTGATTTGATGGTTGATTTGGATGGGAATTTCAGATGTAGAGGAAATTTGAGGATTGGTAGGATTTTCAGGTGTTCCTGAGAATCTGGTACTGGTCTTAGCGATGAAAACCGGATCTTCGAGATTAAATTCAATGGGGAGGGGATCGGTGATGTACATGCTGCAAAGAGATTTCCACAGAAGATGAGTTGTTGCATGCGCCAACTGTCCCAGATTAGACTGAATGTCTGGAGCCAGAGTGGAGAACAACCAATTCCATATAACCTGATCTTTCTTCTGCCAGCATTCAAACTCAATACTAATGGTGCCATCAGCAGGAATTGAAGGAAGATTGGTGCCATAAAAAAAATCTAGAAGACCATGGCCACAAAGAACTTCAAAGATTTCTCTCTCCCAGATAGGATAATTCTCTTTATAATTCTCAAGACATAATGTAGTCTTGATTTGAATGGGATTTTCAGGTGTTCCAGATGTCATTTTTAGTGTTATGGAGGATCTGGTACTAATCTTTGAGATTAGATGTTGATCTTGAAGATTTTGTAATTTCTGGTATTGAGGAACTGGAGTAGCCGTAGGCACTGTTTATGTAAAAGATGGGCTCGTGAGGGCGAAGAGGACTCGCCAGGCTTGAAGAAGCCATATGGGTCCATTGGGCCGAAATCTTATAAGCGCTCAGAAGAGATTCAGCCACTGAATAGTGGGACCGCGCACGTTAGTAGTAGAGGAGTAGAAAGGCTGAAGGCTGGGAGCCTGGGACCCGAATGTCAGAAGGACTCTCAAGAAACGAGTAGAATCAGTTCGTTACGTAGCTGGAGACCATGCAACCACGCATAGCATCCACACCATTGAAACAGCAGTGATGGAGGCGAAGGAAGAGAACAAGGGAGTAGTTAATTGAGAGAAGAACTGGAGATACTGTGCGCCAATTAGATGTTTTATTTTATTTTTTATTTTAGATTGTATTTAGGAAATTAACCTTTAAATAGGGAGACCTTCGCACTTTCTCTTTATCAATGAAAATCCTTATTTCTGTTATTTTGCAATTCTAACCCCAAAATTTCCTTTATTCCAGAAGTTACTCAAAACTTCCTTTATTGTGTGGGGAATATGGAAATCAAGGAATGAAGGGTCACCAATGACTATACTGACTTATGCAAAAGGGCTCCAGATTAATAGCAGTCTACTTATGGAATAAACCTAAGTACGGGTAATATAAGTCTCATTTTGGGTCTTAGCCTGCTAAACGGGCAATATTCAAGTATTACAATCACTCCATTCTAACAATAAATCTCTCCAGTATTTTACTGCTGGACGTATCCAGTGCTGGTGCTTTCATTTTTCAGCATTCTCAACACAGATTAGTAAAATAACGACACCAATTGACTGTTCCTAGCTGGACAGATCGTGGTCTTTGGTACAGACAGTTGGTAGTCGAATAAATTAAATTTAATGTGTTTTTCTATTTTTCTATTATCAATATTATGATTTATGAGAAAATTTCTGCTGAGGTCATATAAACTTTTCAAATAGTCAATTTTCTCATCATAACAATATAATATCCAATATCCCCATACAAACTTTGTATTATTTCTTCTATCCCCTTTTATCTATTTAACTCTTTATATAATTATTTTAAGAGGAGGGTTCAAATGCATCTATTTTTTGTGCCTCCATCATGCCTCTCTTTTTTAAAAAATATTATAAATTAAAACTTGAATCATAAACGTCAAAATTAAACCGTTAGATGTGATCTATATTATTTTCTCTATGTGCTCATAAAAAAATATGTCACATTTCGATTTTGTTTTTATGTGAATCAATCATTTGAAAAATCAATGTCTATAAATTAAACTGTTAGTATATTTTAACAAGCTCCTGATGACAGCCAAAACAAAATTGAAATGTCACAAATTTTTACATGTGTATAGATAAAATGATGTATATTATATCCATCGTTTTATTTTGACCATTAAGTTTTAAATTTTGAGTTATTAAAATTCTTAAAAATGGAGGCATGATGGAGACACAAAAAATAGAGGTATTTGAACTCTCCTCTTTTTTTTAAATATTATTTTGACAAATATCCTTACCTCCCATCTTTACCATTTGTCAGTCTAAGGTACAGAATCTTGGACGCCTCTCCCTAACGAAACAAGATCAGACTCTGTTGCTTTTCTCTAAGAAAAGTAGGGTCCTGCTTTTCCAATTCCAACCATTCAAATTCATATAGATTTGTGTATGGAAAAGTTTCTTTATCGAGATACGCAAATGAAAAATTATGAAAAATTTTGAATGGTTGGAATCGGAAAAGCAGGACCCTGCTTTTCTTAGAAAAAAATAGCAGAGTTGGATCCAACAAAACACACTTGTACCTCTCCCCGACCTCTCTCCCGCCCTCTGCGGCAGGCCCTCTCTCCTCTCCTCTTTTCATTTCCAGCGCCAGGCACCCCTCTCCTCTTTTTATCTCTTTTTATTTTCAGCGTTAGGCCTCATATTCATTGTTGAAGTGATAGGGCTTTTCCTTCTAGATTTTTTTTTTCTATCATGGCTTGTAAATGGCATCTAAAAAAACATTGCAGTAATAAACAAAAAGATGAGGATTTTCCACATAAAGAGTTCATCATAACATTTCTTTCTTATGCCCTTTTAGTTTATGTTGCTTGTTTTCATCTCTGGATGTTTGGGTATATACTATTGATACCACCTTCTCTTACCTCTGTACCAGCCAAAAAAGGAGAATGGAAAACAAAAGAAACTCTATTGGCACCGGTATAAAGCATATCTTTTATATTTTCACTTTAAATTTTGCAAGTATTTATTGGTAGTGAATTTGAACTTGTCAATTTTCCTATATATCGATGATGAACACTTAGATACACATTATCCTCAATTTTTGTATTTTTCTGGGTAATAGATAAAAAGATAAAAAAAATTAGTTTTCAGCTGAAATTTTGAATAAACTGAAATTGCAGACAAAGTATCCTTTTTGAAATTCTCCCTTTCATTAATTGTATGCAGATGAAAATAAATATTACAGATGGTGCACCAATTTCACAAAAATTAATGTAGTAGTTCATAACAATAGTAAAAAGGGAAAACAGAAAATACAATAGTTCATTACTCGTACCAGTACATTACTTGTAATGGCTGAAATTAACAATCAACAAACTGTTTCATCGAACTCATACAATAACTAACAATTAATGGCCCAAAAATTAACAACATTTATTTATTTAAAGAAGAAAAAATAACAACTTTGAATTCTTAATTTACATTCTTCTTCTATGTTATCCTCATCTTCATTTTTTTTTCCTGCCTTTTGCTTGCTCTTTCCAGGGCCCCGTGCATTAGATTTAAAACAACAAGATAATGCATCAGATTTAAATGAACAATAGAAACAATGAGATAAAATTTCTTACATCAATGCACAAACAATATGTTGGATTGACAAGCTAATACGTATCATAGGAGATCCAGAAGAAATTATTTCCAAGATATTTGCATATTTCTGTATCTTTCTATTTTGTTATTTGTAGCTGTGTATAGGTGGGAAATATTTTATTACTAAAATTACTTTTGGGGATTAATTAGTTTCCTTCTGGTAGGAAAGAAAGAGTGCCTACTGGGGGTTAAAAGGGAGGCGCCTCCTTATGTTCTGATATACAGAAAAATACTTTGTAACACAAATATTATGATCAATAAAATAAGGGAGGGAAAGGGAGATTCAGGGAGTGCCTGTGTTCGTTAGATTGTTGACACAATATCATATTAGAAATGAGCTAAATAAGAAAAGACTGCTAGAGTGTACATTCAAAATCTTATTAGAAATCAAGCAATATGCATTAAAAAATGTACAAATACTTGTATAATCAATCACTTACTGATATAATCTCCCTCCCCAAAACAAAGGAAAGAAATTCAGTTGCTGTAATACAAGCTGAGGGAGCTGTGAGAGGGTGAAATTACAATCAAAAGCAAATAGCAATCAAGTACAAGCTGGTGCGAGAGAGTCAGGTGCCTGACGCTGAAAATGAAAAGAGGAGAGGGGTACCTGGCACTGGAAATGAAAAGAGGAGAGGAAAGAGGACCTGCCGCTGAGAGCAAGAGAGAGGGCGGGAGAGAGGTTGGGGAGATGTACACGTGCGACATTGGTTTCATTAGGGAGAGGCCCAGTACCCAGACAAATGGAAGAGATGGGAAATTTTAAAATAATTATATAAAGAGTTAAATAGATAAAATGGGATAGATGAAATAATACAAAGTTTGTATGGGGATATTGGATATTATATTGTTATGATGGGGAAATTGGCTATTTGAAAAGTTCACATTGGCACAACAGAAATTTTCCATTTTTTATTTTCCTATTATCAATATAATGATTTATGGAGAAGTTGGAAAATGTAATGATTTGTATCATTTTTTGTTTAAAGAAATGAGAATTGGACTTCTCAGTCACCTAAAATAACACTATAAAAGATAAGTGTACGTATGTGATAGTTAGAGAATATATACTATGACTCGTTTATTATAACCAAGTGATAAGAATTTTTTTTTTTTTTGGGAGATAAAAGACGAACTCGGGACATTAACTAAGTAACTTATCTTCAAAATATGGCTCAAGGTACATTTATTTTGAGTTTCAGATTTATTGATGTTTGAAAATATTGTGGAAATTTGCTAATATTTTTAGATGCATGCCTAGATGCCTGTAGATTTATTTCCTGATTTTCTTAAAAATTCAATTTGAACAGAAAGTACTTAATCATGTACTATTGCCCCCGATTTCATCAAATCTTGTCAGTCAATTTTTTATTTTTTAGTTTGCAATGATATTTCCGATTATTGAGCAAGTAAGATGATACTGCTTAATCTTTAGAACAGCTATTGCTACTTTGGTATATATATATCCAACTCAAACTCAAAAGTACAATAAACATATCTTTTAAAACTGGGGCTCAGGATTGCCACACGTAGAACAAGCAAGCAAAGATATAACATAGAGTACAAGCAAGCAACAAATCACACGCAGGTGGTACAAAATATTGACTAGGCTTAGTCTATAAGTGTTGAAGCACAGAATGCTATTCAGCTTTGTCACAGATAATCTCAGCTGATGGCTAACGGATTCATACTCACCTCTGTGATGATTCTTCTAGAGATGGTTTCATTCCCTTGTCTACTTGCGTGACTCATACTGTATACCTTTACCATGGTTAAGAATGTAATCAAGGTTTAGGTTTAATTCTAATCAGTATAAATATGTGATACATTGTAAAGTTTCATTTTGAGAAAGTTGAATAAAAAGATCTCTTCTCCATTTCTATCTTTATCTATTAATAAGGAAACTAATTAAGATATAACACAGAGTCTTCTCCAGAAATACTTTTAGTCTGCATCTTCTTCATCATCTGAGATGATCATCACTTGACCTCCAGCAGCAGGATCCCAAGTCTGGAGTGGTAAGAGAGTGGTGTTTTGAGGCAGCCACCTAGCTATGTCAGAATCCTCTGCACCTAATCCTGAGTCCTGACCAATATAAAATTATAGTTATTATGGATAAGATGATTGATTTTGTCCAAGCAAAGGAACTAACTTACAAAACACTCATCAGGTTATTAGTAATTAATGTGATAAAGAGGTTTAAGAGGAGAGTTAATGATCAAAGAGCCCAAGTTGTAAATGAACTGACCTGCACCATTTTCCACGTGAGTTTGATCAATGTCTGGGATGGAGTAGTCGGAAACGAAATTATTCAGATCCTCGGCCTCAGAAGGCGAGAGCAATGGTAGAGGAAACACCTGTTGAGAGGTAGAAGGGGCCTTTTGGTATGAGCCATCCAATATTTGATTCAAATCAAGTGATGGGTGACCTGTACTATTTTCCAAATGAGTTTGATCAGTGTCTGTGTCGGGGAAGATGGAAGAGTCATCATACAGAACAGAGGTGAGATTTGTAGGGGCCGTGGAATCCAAAATATCTTTCTCGGTAGTTGAGACACAAAGAAGCCTCTTAAGTTTGGCCATAGTGAGATGTGGTAAGGTCTTTTGGGAGGTGTGAACAGAGACAAAATTCTCAAAATCCTGATCAAGACCTAGAAGAGTGTAGAGCACCAGATCTTGTTCTGATAAGTCATCTCCAAGAGATCGAAGGCGATCAGCAATCTGTTGAATCTGATCCAGATATTGAGCACAGGTACTGGCATTGTCTTTCTTGATTGTTTGAAGCTGAAGCTTCAATTGCACGACACTGGAGAAGGAATCAGTTTTGTACATGCTGGTAAGACAATTCCACAGCATATGAGATGATTCATGCGCTACCCTTCCCAGATTAGACTGAATGACTGGAGGCAGAGAGGAGTACAACCAATCCCATATAATCTGATCTTGTTTCTGCCAGTACTCGAACTCAACATTAATGAAGCCGTTGGAAAGAACAGTTGAAGGAAATGTGCCATCAAGATAACTGAGAAGATCACAATCGGCAAGAACTTCAAAGAGTTCTTCCTCCCAGCGAGGATAATTCTCTTTAAAATTCTCAAGATTTAAAGTAGTTTGGATGTGACGGGTGATTTGGATGGGATTTTCAGATGTAGAGGACGTGTGAGGAATGGTAGGATTTTCAGGTGTACTTGAGGGTCTGGTACTGGTCTTTGCAATGAAAGGCGGATCTTCGAGATTGAATTCACTGGGAAGGGGATCGGTGCTGTACATGGCGCAAAGAGATTGCCACAGCAGATTAGTTGTTTCATGCGCCAACTGTCCCAGATTAGACCGAGTGTCTGGAGGCAGTGTGGAGAACAACCAATTCCATATAACCTTATCTTTTGTCTTCCAGCGCTCAAACTCAACAGTAGGGATGCCGTCAGCAGGCAATGATGGAAGATTGGTGGCAAAAAAAAATTCTAGAAGACTATGGCCACGAAGAACATCAAAGATTTCTCTCTCCCAGCGAGGATAATTCTCTTTATAATTCTCAAGACATAACTTAGTCTTGATGCAATCGGTGATTTGAATGGGGTTTTCAGGTGTTTCAGATGTCATTTTTAGCGTTCTTGAGGATCAGGTGCTAATCTTTGGGATTAGATGTTGATCTTGAAGATTTTGTAATTTTCTGGTATTGAAGAACTGGAAGGATCAGGTTGGGTACTGATTCTTGAAATCAGAGGCAAGAAAATCAGAGGGAAGGAAAAGAATTCGGTGATTATGTTTTTTTGTTATCTGTTACATTGTGCTTCATGCCTTTATATAGAAACACGAGTGAGTAAGACCAGTTCCGAGTAAAGGAAAAGGATAGCCGTTGAAAGGAATAGGAAGAAGCGCGGGAGGAAATGAGCTTTGGGTCTTTGGCCGGTTGGGGTGGAGTTTAATGAAAAGGATTCACAGACAGGTGGGACCAATACTGTCAGGTTTGATGAAGAGGGTAACAAGACTGGATTGTGGGGACCAGGAGATCAGAAACATCCTCTCTGAGGCAGGTGAACGAGTTTGTTATTCCGCTGGGGAACACGAAATCCTAAAGCAAAAAAAAAAAAACACGAAATCCCAATACTGCTTCCTCTCCATTGATACTTAAACGGAGAAGGAAATTGCGGTAGAAGAAAGACGAGGCAGCAGAAGAAACAGAAAAAAGTAATGGAGAGAAAAGGAAAAGTTAAGTATCTCCAGATTTTGAAGACGTGCGATCCGGGAAGGGGGGGTTTACATTGGAAAGTGGGGTCCGCATGTAATAGAAATAGGCAATGATTATTAATGGGAGACTGGGAGAGTGAGACTGAGAGAGAGAAAAAATTCAGGTTGGGAGGGAGACCAAAGAAAAAGTGTGTAGCTTTTGGTGTTACAAGGTCCTGACATGTGGGCCTTATAAGTCAGTGAGTCTGATTTTAACTTCCACGTTTTGTGTATTTAAGCATTCGTTGATCAGAAATTTCATCAACTCATTTAAATTTTTATTCAGTCAAGATTATGAGATTATTATCATCTTTAGATTTTTATTTTTTCTGAAACTTTAGTTTATTAAGTTCATTTAAAATAATTTATTCCTAATACATTACTCTCTTCTAAATTGTTGGCATTTTAATCGTTGAGATTTATTTTTAATATCTAAGTCCAGAGACAGTAGTGTTCCAAGTAGATTGGTAACTCAATCCCAATTATCTAATGTATATCTAAGTCCAAATTAAATTATAACCTGAGATAAATCGAAGTCAATTGAATCTGATCCGAGTCACCTAACAAAGAACCTGGTTGCGTCAGAATTTTAGTATAAACAGTGTCACATAACAAGATATTGGCGTGTTCGGTTGTGTCAAGTAGGAACGGGAATGAGTTTGGGTTCAGGTCCAATTTGAATGGCCGAGATACTATTCCTGTGGGAAAAAAAATTCTCTCTGTTCAGGTGGGAATTAAACTAAAAATTACTGTTCACGTGAAAAAACTCTGAAATATTTAGTTTAATTCTCGCGCCCATGTCCATTCTCAATGGTCCGCCGAACAGGACAAGAACTAAATTTTTTTTTTCCACGTGAACAATAACACATGGGATGACAATTCACCCGTTCATGTGTCAATTCCTATTCCTAGGCTGTAGCCAAACTGGCCCTAAGTGAATTATTTTTTTCCCCACGAAAACAGTGATAGCCAAACACGCTGCTAATAAGACTGACATACAAAGTCATATTACAACTTATATAGACTATACTCTAAATAGCAACTAGCAAAATAATAAGAAACTTCAAATTAAAAACTGATTTGATTCTCTTAACCGATAGAGGTGGAGTTCCTCTAATGCTATGTAGGGGGGGATGCAACATGGCAAGCAATGCTCGAGTTTAAGAATTCAAGTTTTATGCTTGACAGCATAATTTCTTTATTCAATTTACTATGACATATAATAGTTTTTATTTTTCAATATTACTAAATTTGATTTTAATTTTTTTTAAGAAAGTCAAAATTATATACAATTCACAAATAAATATTATTTAATTTTAAAATATATTATTTTTACAGTACAAAATAGTATTATTGACATATCATCTCAATTTAAAAATATTATTGATATATAATATAATTATTTTAAATTAAAGTAAAAAAAATAAATCGGACCGCAATGAATGATAAAGGCCTAGTACAATTAAAAAAAAATATCATATTCATCCCTTAAAATAAACTACTGGTTGTTAAAAAAAAAAACCTGACCAGTATGGTTCTACCAGAGGAAAAAAATAGCTGGCTGGAAATTTTTGTGCATTTTTTTGAAATTGATGTCATACATCTTTTTTTTAATGATATTAAAAAAAATCAGTTTAATTTTCAAGTCCTACATGCATGCTGTATACTTATTTTTTTAGCATTAGAAATCATGTTCTCAAATTTTAAATGGACGAACATTTATATAAACTACCTTGTTTTTCTAATTGAAGGGAGAAGCAATTAGTTTGAAGCTGATGACTACGTAATTTCAGCTATAGCTGGCACTAAAGAAACTAAAAGGCATGAATTGATATTTCGTTGACTAAATAGAAAAGACCGAAAATTTTCAGCTATCAATTTTTTTGGCAACACAACCACACTTAATTCATACAACATACATGTCTACGAAGTAGAAAATATATTTTACCATCACCAAAGTAATTAATTATCGCTGATGGACTATCAAATATTTTGGTTATAGAAAAGACTAAACGTAGTTCTCTACGTAATTTCAGCTATGGCACTAAAGAAGTAAAGATACTAAAGGATTTGAATTTGACTTGGTCAAAAATGAAGAAGGGAGAACGTACGGTTCAGACGGGCAGCGAAGTTTAAATGATCACCCTCTGCCAGGCAGGCCCCATCTCAAATTACTGACCGAAGGTGTAATTAGTTACTTCTCTCAATTGAGGAATGGACTGTAGATAATTGAAGCAGTCATTAAAGGGGATGAGGTGGCGTCTGAGGTGTCAACACGAGATTTTTTACTCTCTTTCGAGCTTTTGCCAAATTAACCTACATTTCTCATTTGTTCGTTGATTTACGAATTAATTCACCCTCTCAAGCTGAGGAGTGTGACAATCAGACTTATTAGAGGAAATGAAGCCAAGCTTTTCAAGATATGTCTTTGAGACGAGAAAAGAAGAATCAATGAAACTCATAGCAAGGTTAGCTCTCATGTACATATTTTCTTTTAATTTGCCATGTAATAAGGGCAATTGAAAGCACTAATGTTTATTAGGAGGGCAGTAAAGGAGCATGGTGGTAACTGGTAACCCTGTGAGTGAGTGTTGAGAAAGTGTTTGTAGAAATGTCGTCAGTGTTTGAGAAGGAGGAGCAAGCTGAGTTTAAGGGGTAAAATTGTTCATTCAAATTGACATGACGACAATTATAAAAACACTGATTATCTTTGACTACTTACATAACACTCATTTTATTTGAGTAAAAAGGCACTAGTTGTCAGAGGCCTATAACGACAGAAATGAAACATTCTCCTAGAGAACCATAGACTTGTAAAACAAAAGAGACAAGCAATCCAAACAGAACAAGCAAGCAAACAAACCACACGCAGGTGGTACAAAATAGTGATTAGGTTTAGTCTATAAGGAAACTAAGATATAACTCAGAGTCTTCTCCAGAAATGCTTTTAGTCTGCATCTTCTTCATCATCTTTGATGATCACCGCTTGACCTCCAGCAGCAGGATCCCTAGTCTGGAGTGGTAGGCAAGAGGTGTCTTGAGGCAGCGACCTAGCTATGTTAGAATCCTCAGCACCCAGTCCTGACCAATATAAAATTATTGTTATTATGGATAAGATAATTGATTTTTGAGAAGCACATGTACTTCGATCAAAACACTGATCAGGTTCTTTGTAATTAATGCGATAATTAAGAGGTTTAAGAGGAGTGTAAATAATCAAAGAGCCCATGTAGTAAATGAATACAAACCTGCACCACTTTCCAGGTGAGCTTGATCAGTGTCTGTGTTCAGAATCGAGGTGAAGTTTATAGGGTATGTGGAATCCAAAACCTGTCTCTCAAAAGACGAGAAAGGCATAGACACTTGACCTTCAGCAGCAGGATCCCTAGTCTGGACTGGTAGGCAAGAGGTGTCTTGAGGCAGCGACCTAGCTATGTCAGAATTCTCAGCACCAAATCCTGACCAATATAAAATTATAGTTATTATGGATAAGATAATTGATTTTTGAGAATCAGATTTACTTTGATCAAAACACCGATCAGGTTCTTAGTAATTAATGCAATAAATAGGTTTAAGAGGAGTGTAAATAATCAAAGAGCCCAGGTAATAAATGAACAAACCTACAACATTTTCTAGGTGAGTTTGATCAGTGTCCATGTTCAGAATCGAGGTGAGGCTTATATGGTATGTGGAATCCAAAACCTGTCTCTCAAAAGATGACAAAGACGAGAGAGGCATAGACACTTGACCTCCAGCAGCAGGATCCCTGATTTGGACTGGTAGGCAAGAGGTGTCTCGAGGCAGCGACCTAGCTATGTCAGAATCCTCAGCACCCAATCCTGACCAATATAAAATTATTGTTATTATAGATAAGATAATTGATTTTTGAGAAGCACATGTACTTCGATCAAAACACTGATCAGATTCTTAGTAATTAATGCAATAAATAGGTTTAAGAGGAGTGTAAATAATCAAAGTGCCCAAGAAATAAATGAACAAACCTGCAACATTTTCCAGGAGAGCTTGATCAGTGTCCGTGTTCAGAAACGAGGTGACGTTTGTAGGGGCTGTGGAACAGTAATGTGCCATGTGAACAGAGAGGAGATGTTTTTCAAGTTGTTTCATGGTGAGACATTGTAATTTGACAGGCCATTCAAAATGATTGAACTCCTGACCAAGGCCTAGAAGAGTGTATCGCACCAAATCTTGTTCGGACATTTCAGATCCGAGAGATCTAAGGCAATCAGCAATCTGTTGAATCTGATCCAGATATTTAGCACAGGTAGCATCCCCTTTCTTGATTGTTTGAAGCCGAAGCTCCAATTGGGGAGCACTAGGGAAGGAAGTGGATGTGTACATGCTCTGAAGGTTTTTCCACAACAGATGAGATGAATCATAAGCCAGCAGTCCCAGATTAGTCCGAATGTCTGTAGGCACAAAGGAGCACATCCAATACCATATAAGCTGATCTTGTGTCTTCCACCTTTCAAACTCAGCACTAGTAATTCCGTCAGCAAGATATGGTGAAGGACGTGTGTTTCTGTCAAGAACGTATCGGAGAAGACCATGGCCATCAAGAACATCAAAGATTTCTCTCTGCCAGGGAGGATAATTCTCTTTATAATTCTCCAGACATAAAGTAGTCTCGATGTGATTGGTGATTTGAATGGGATTTTCCGGTGTTTCAGATGTCATCTTTTGTGTTCTTGAGGATCTGGTACTAATCTTTGAGATTAGATGTTGATCTTGAAGATTTTGTAATGTTCTGGTATTGAAGAACTGGAAAAATCAGGTTGGGTTCTGATTCTTGAAATCAGAGGCAAGCAAATCAAAGTGAAGGAAAAGAATTGGGTGATTATGGTTTTTGTTACCTGTTACATTCTATAACATGCATTTATAAAGAAATTAACAATAGTAGAGACTAGTTGCGGAGTTAGTTATAGAATCAATTGTCTTCTTTTTTCTAACTATAAATCTCTCCAGATATTTACTACTGGACGTCTCCAGTGCGTGTCCCCTGACCATTCTCAACACAGGTAAGTAACATAACTATTATGCGTAGCAATACACTTAAGGATAAAAGTGTAATTAGTAAAACAGAAAGTTAGTTACAAAGCTGTTCTCTGTGTTGAGAATGCTGAGAACACCAGCACTGGAGATGTCCAGCAGTAAATACTAGAGATATTTATTGTTTGAATTGAGTGATTGTAATACTAGAATATATAGTGCCCGTTTAGCAGGCTAAGACCAAAATGAGACTTATATTATTTGTACTTAGGTTAAATTAAGTCAACTTCCTCTAGAAAAAAATCTCTTCATCATTTTGAGAAGAGAATAGCAAAATTATGTGAATTTAAAAGCAATTAATAACAAGTATTAGCAAATAACAAATCATTATAAGAGCAACAAGTACAACAGAAAAGCTAACTTATGTGCAAAAACAAACCAGTACATTAATTTCAATATAATACCAGATCAGAAAAAAAAATTGTAAACTATTACTCATAATTTGTTGAGACAACTTCCATTTATAACCCTATTGATTACCTTGTGCTTATATTGAAAATACTAAACTTTCCGGAATCAATGAAAAATTATTATGAAGCTTTATACAAAACGTTTTTGCTTGGCAAACAAAATGGACCTAAAAAAGAATGAAATTGACTTCCATGCACTCCAAAAAAAAAAAAAAATTCAAAATCAAGTTGTACAGTTTGTCTGCTGATCAGTATATGCTGGTAATAACTATTAGATGCAAAATAACATGTTCCCAATAAACCTCAACCCTCCCCAGTACTTGACACCACAGAGAACATACTGGTGCCAGTATACATGGACCAAAAATCTTTACAATAAGGGATGCAGGGACAATAATAGTTTCTTTATTGAAAATTTATTATTATAAAATCAATTCTTTTTTTTTTTTAATGGATGTTATTAGACAAGATTCCGTTTCTTGGTTAAATAAAGAAAGTTAATCCTGCATGCCATCCATGTTTTCTAAGAGTAAAGCTAAATAATTTTACTATTTGCCATCTATGTTTTCTTACTAGCTTCACCATTATTCGTTAATTTTGAGTTTGCTTTTCTGTTAGTAAAATTATTTTTTCTTCCTTTTATATGATTTAGGGAGAACATTGACATTGTCGTATTAAGAAGAGAGATTGCAATCCATTCCAAACAAAATGGAATTTAAAATTGTGCATTCCCAGTTAAAATTGCAAAAATAGGAACTCGTCAAATATGGCTGTTTTTAATAAACAATAGGTGTAAAATTTAGTACTGCAATGGAAATAGGATCATGTAAATTGATTTCGAACAATTATTAATAGTCATGCACAAAACTCAGTTTTAATGTTCAAATTATACAAATATATATAGCCAAATATTATCTCAAAAAAAAATAGCCAAATATAACAATTTTTTTCCCCAAAATTAGAGTGCTTGAAATAAATGCGTGTGTGTGGCTCGTCTCTGTTAAATAGGTTTTGTTCGAGTTTTTCTTTTCTTTTCTTCCTCTTCGAACCCTAGACTCTCTCTCTCTCCCCTCCTCCTTTGGACCTACTCTGCTTATCCGACATCATCTAGCTAGTACTCTTTCAATTTTTTTTTATGTTATTCTTTTCTCTCAAAATTAAAGTTTTCATCTGTCATATTTTGCACAAATTTGTATATTTTTGTGTGGATGCTTGATGATAATATAAAACCAAGTAACACACACGAAGTTAACGACTTCTTACTGTAATTATCAATAGAAAGAGATGGTGTTTGTGCACAGATATATGGATCTAACAGGTAAGAACCACATCTCATGTTTTGGAAAATTGTTACATGTTGCTGTCATATATGGGTTTATGGCATTGTGCCTCTGTTGCGAAAGCCAGTTGTGTGTTTCAGATCTATTAAATTCCCAATATTCTATTATTGATGGGTATTTATTAATTTAAGGCATATTTTCTTTTTGAATTAGACAATCTTAATTGAATCATGACTTTGTATGCACAATGACAATATCAAAAGGGGACATAAATCATCCTTAGAAGTTGTACTTTCTCAACTGATTTTCTTCTTCTTTTACATTGTTTTGTGCATAGGTGTTAACTTCAAGGAATGAGCAGTGAATAACACCAACAAGTTTACAAATTATAAGCATGTCGAATGACAAGTATGATAGGATAAGTAGTTTGCCAGATGAAATGCTCCAACATATTTTGTCCTTCTTAGGGATACGACAGGCGGTTCGAACAAGCATAGTGTCAAAGAGATGGGTGAACCTTTGGACCTCCTTGTCTCATCTCAATTTTGATCCGCATGAGTTTGTCTTAGAGGATGAATATCGTCTCAGTACCGAAGAGAGGAAAAGAGCACTTGATGCAAAGTATAAAGTCTTTGTTGAGACATTGTTATCCCGTCATGAGACATCCTTCTTGGACACTTTCCGGATTAAAATCTTAGACCAAGATGGTTGCTCTGACCTTGTCGGCACATGTGTCAGCTATGCCATGAAGGTCAATCCTCGAGTTTTTTCTGTGGAGGCTCCATTCTTCCACAAAGATATATCTGGACCCATTTTCTCCTGTGAATCAATAGAGGAACTCTTCTTGAGAAAAACTCGGAGTTATTTTCAAATAATACCAGCCTTTATAAATCTTCCCCAAATCAGAAGGTTACAGCTAACAAACACTGTCCTTGAGAATAGATGCATCACCAGACTTTTCTCAGGGTGTCCAGTTCTTGAAGACGTGTCATTGGAAAATTGCGATAATGAACTTCAATGCATATTCAGCCAGAAGCTAAAGTGCTTATCTCTCCGTCATTGCACTTTTCTGCACAATTATAGATTAATATTGGTAGACTCTTGCCTCCTTGGGGATGCAGTCAACTCCATGATTATCAGTTATCCTTTTCATGTAGAGTTCATGTGGAAAAGTGTAGGTACAGCTGCAGTGGGTAACACTTTTTCTTTCATGCGAAACATTTTCCGTTATTTTGATTTCGGTTACAATATAGGCGGCCTTTCAGATATTACAGTTCTCATGTTACATATTAAACGAATGAAGGTAAGTATGCAATTTTAAGATAATTTTTTTGTCATTTTGGAACTTGATATTGTTGATCTTGACATCACAGAAACGTTAGTTAGTATGAAAAACATTATCGAAACACTAGTGTATGATACAACTAACACTTTAACAGTATAAAATTACTCAAACAAGAAGAATGGATCAGCTTAGAATAGTCATTTAGCAATTTTATTTTTTTAAGTTTTCTTCTTATTTCTGTGCAATTTGCTTTTCTTTATTTCCTTTTAATTTTCTTTATGCTCAAATATTTTGAGCACAATTGTTTTTCTCTTATTTAGTTACATACCCTTTGTAACTTCAAAATGATTAATGAAATAAGAGCTAGACTCTTTTTTCTCTTTTTTAAAAAAAATACTCAAACAACATAATTCATCTTTCTATACACATGGAAAGATTCACCTCGATCACACACTCATTTCCACATTCTCGGAGATCACCCAATGATTTGTGCATTATCAATTTTTTAGGTGATTATGGAGGAGTGGTTTCTCTAGAATTTAAAAATAAATTAAACTTTTGAAGATATTTTAAGTTAGGTAAAATATTTAACAATTTAGAAAATATCAATGTTTCAATAACATGGGCCAATGATATGGATCTCTGACTTGTGTATTATAAATGTCAGAGATGAATCTCAACATATTTTATGAATCTTCTGAACATATTCTCCTCTGATCTATGCAGCATATTTCAGGAGCAGCAATACAAAAGCTCGGAGAGTTCCATAACCTAATAGATTTGTGTCTTGGTAGTTGGTGCATGACTTGTAATTTCAGTCCAGTTGCATTGTTCCTTCAGCGAGCACCTAATCTACAGAAGATCACCTTATACATGTGTGCAAGACATTGTCGTGTGGAGGTAACTGGCATCCACCAAGCATTGGATATAATGTGGGTGTACTTATTTCAATGCAAGAATCTTAAGCAGGTTGAAATCAAACTTTCGAAAGATTATATTAGAGCCCATAAAATCAACAAGGCTTTGCTCCCAAGGAGGACACAAATAAGGGGTGTAGAGATTATTATTGTATCAGAGCACATTTGATTTTTCTTATTTTTATGTTTTTCTGTGATAAATCAAGCATGGCTAGTCTTTTAGTTGTTATGATAGTAGTAGCGTATGTCGTTGTCAGTTTAATTCAGCTAGAACTGAACTATTTCTAATGACACTTTTTTTTTTTTTTACTGATATGTGCTATGTTTTTGGTTTTGTATAGTGATATTTAAATGACAATGCTTTCAGATTGGCAGTACTTGTAAGGAGCTCTAAACATGCAGAATATGACTGATACAACGCAAGACCATTTTGAAACGAGTGATGACTCAGTCCAGTTGTAGACTGTAGTGAAGGTCACCAATTTAATAAAACAAAAAAAAAAATCTAGGTAAAATACTGATGGAGAAAATAAATGGAAATCACTCTATCTATCTTCACCTAGGACACATTCAAAGAATGCTAACATGGTTTGCTGCCTGGTTTGTAGTTATTAGAGGATTATGTAATTCTTTGTCCGAATTAGTAAAATAAAAAAGTGTGACAAACAGGAATGAGAAGAGCTTCATTTAATGATTTTGTAATTTGTTGTCCGTATTAATTACTAAAAAAAAGTGCGACAAATAGGAAGTAGAAGATATTAGCACTATGAATTGCTCAAATAATTTTCTACAGATGTAACAAAGATTTTTCTCAAAAATCAATATCACCACGTTTAGAGTACACATGTTGCAATACAGGATCTGGCTTTGCAACTTCACAAATGTTAAATAGCAAAATTGTTAAAAAAAAAAAAAAAAATTGGCCTAACAGTATAAATACATGTCAATTCCTGTCAATGACTTTTTCAGCTTTGCTCCGAGGCTCCCAACACAGAGATGAACAGACAAGCCATCAAAGAATTAAGTTGCAAAAGGTGATGGAACCAAAAACTTATGACGATGATATAATTAGCACTATGAATTGCTCAAAATTAATACCACCACGTTTAGAGGACGTAAAGAAAATGTTTTTTGAATATATGCAAAAGGGCCAGTACACATGTTGCAATAACAGACCTGGCTTTGCGACTTTACAAATGTTATAGAGCAAAATTGTAAAAATTTAGTGGTGGCCTAACAGTTTAAATGCATGTCAATTCCTGTGAATGACTATTTCAGTTTTGTTCCAAGGCTCCTAACACAGAGGTGAGCAGAGGCAGCAACACATTTCTGATTTGTCGGTGCTTGTCCTGAACGTTCATAAAAAAATTTGAATCCATGAAGCATCCAAACAACTCAGCTAAGCAAAGATTAAGCCTCCACATAATATGACTTAACTCTATGGTGTAAGTTAACTTTGTTTCTGCAATGATACGAGCTTTCGCCTTTTTATCAAAAAAAGAAAAAAAACAGAAGGATATGACAAGCCATGACATATACCGCACGCACCAAACTGACATACAAAATAATATAAACAATTTAAAAATCAAATAAATGAATACATCTAAAGGCATTTGGAACACTCTGGTTTTCCATTTTGACACTTAGTTTTCAATTCATTATGATAATAAAAAAAACAATACAAACCTGGAGCGCCGAATAACTCGCAGCTAGAAGAAAATCGTGTATTGTTAAAACAAGATATACCACACAGAGGTTAAGCTGTGTGCAGGATATAGATTAATGTAATTAAAATTATATATTTAGAAAATATATGATATAATAAAAGCCACTATCCTCCGACTCACCCTTGATTGCTCTATTCATTGGCAAGAGAGAGAAATTAGACAAGGGTTTTAGAAAGGTGGAGCAGTTTTGTTTATTTAGACGAGCACAAGGCAAATCGATTCGATGGTTCGACCCATTCTGTTCTCCATTTATGTGGGGAATTTGAAATAGTTGTGTTGTACTCTCTGCTGAACCTTTCACATCCAATCCAGACCGTTCGTTCGCCTCCATGATTCATGCTGCAGTAAACAATACTAGGTATTTTTTAGTGATAGAACAGAGTTTATTTTATTTTTTCATAATAAACAAAATAATTCATATGTTTGGCATTTATTATTATTTCTACTGAAAGGAAACTCAGCGACCTTCTAATTTATATGCTAATTTTCACCATGGTTGGGAACGGTAAAATGATTAATAACATACAATAAATGGATTTAGTAGTTCCTTTAAATTTAATCAATTAAAATGTTAAGAAGGGAATCTTTTCAATAAATAGCAATTTGAAATTCTGTAATATTTCTATCTTGATTTATTCATTTCTTAATTATATATGTTTTTCATGCAATTGAAGTATCACATAATATGAATTTGAGGAGAAAAATCTGATTTCAAAATAACAGAGTATTTGAAAAACAAAAATTTTGAGTATGAAGGCCAGATGCCGGTTTCAATTGATCGAAACTAGAGTTAAATTTAAGTCATACTAAGAGGAGATGAGTGGTAGACACCCAAAACAGTCCAAAAGATGCAACAAACTACTTAAGCAGTGTCAACGCAAAACAAGCATCAAAGTGAAAAGAATTTGAGAATATCATAGACTCTCAGCTCACGAAAGATTAAAACATAAGTAGATAGCTAATGAAACAGGCTAATCAGAATCCTCAGTATGTGCAGGTTCCACCAGTACCCGCTCAAGTGACTGGGTGCCCATCATCTCAGACTGAAGTGGAATGTGAGTAATGTCTGTAGGCATCCAGTATTCCCAACTGCTTCAGAGGTGGCCGCAGTTGCACATGTCCAAAGAGAAATTCAATTAATAATTTTCAAAACTGAGATTCGAATTATATATATCACATGAGGCATGTTCTCCTCAAATTCCAAACTGTCCAAGCTAAAGCTCCAAAGACAGTCAAAAAAGCATTCCTATGGTGTTGACAAAGGGCATATGCAAAGGAAAGAATATCATCTATCAAATGCCAATCAGCAATATAATTTTGATATTGTCCTAGTCATAACCATACTTGATGACTTCTACTACAATTAATAATAAGATGATCAACAATTTTTGTATCCTGGCAAAAGTGGCAAGCGGTATCCCCATTCCAACCCTTTTTCTGAAGATTATGTTTAGTTAGAATTTTTCTGTGAGACAGTAACCACATAAACACTTGAATTTTTGGAGAGATTTTAGAATCCCACCAAGTAAGAGTATGTAATGTTGATACCTCTCTAAAAGTGATAAATTGGTACAGTGATTTAACAGGAAAAACACAATTAGCTTCCCTTTTCCAAGAAATTCTATCTTCTATTTCATCTGGACAGGAGGAGTGAATGATTTGTAAAAGTTCTTCTCCCTTTCATGTCTGTTAACCCCTGTCAGAGTTCGACTAAACTGAATAGCATGCCCTTGAGACTCCAAAACCAATGATAAAGTGACATATTTGTTAGAACATAGGTCCTAAAGAAAAGAATAACAGATGACTAATGAATATTCACCAAACCAGACATTTTCCCAAAATTTTACTTGGCTCTCTTTTCCTGGAATATGCTGGATGTGTGGGACCACCAGAGGGGCAAAAGTGCACCTTCCGAAATGGAGACGGGGTCAAATTGTTAGAAAAAACGTGGCTAACTGCAGCAGCCTTACTTCTCTCTGTTTCTCACAAAGCACTCTATTTCATACAAACAAAATAGTTGTTTTTCTGAACTGCTCAAAAATCAGAAACTATCTTATTCATTTTCTATATTTTCTGCTGCTACTTCCTTCATCTACTACAAACAAGATTTATATAGAGAATACAAAATCTATTTTTAGATCTCCACGCCTATCCTCCTACTGCAAGCATTACCTACATGACTAATTATGGAACCCACTAACTCAACAAAACTCTAAATATGGAAACCCACTAATCCCACTACATACAACAATATTTGGAAAACCACAAATCCCACTATCCACGTTTTTGCTTCTAAAAACTATTACAACAGAATTTTAAATAAGAAAAGTTAATTTTGGATCAACTTTCAACACTCCCCCTTGATACAAAATTGCCAACTCCAATTGCTGATATGAATTTCTTAAATTTTCCTCGTGCCAATGCCTTTGTAAACTTGCATGTGTTATGTTCTTCAGTGCTTTTGCGCTTGAGCTTCATTGTTTTTGCTGCAACCAATTCTTCTAGCTTTGCTTGATCCCATTCTTCATTTTTTGCTGCTGCTTCATAGGTTGTAGCGTCTACAACAAATAATACTTGTGTTGTTTCATATAATTCCTGCACAGTTTTCATTTTTCTTACTGGTGTATCAGGAGCAATATGACGCCTGCTGTAAACTCTTATTGTTGGTCTATTTGGTTCAGAGTTTTGGCCTCTTTTTGGACTATCTGTAGGTAAATCAGGTTCAAATCTGCTGCTGTTCAGATCTGAATTGACTGTGCTACTTGGCTGTTGAAGTACATCTTCCACATCATCTAATTCTATAGATTCAATAATCTCTACTCCTTGTTTTTCATCATTCCATATCCAATTTGCATTTTCATCAAACATTACATTTCTGCTCACTATGATTTTACCACTTTCTGGACTATACAACCGATACCCTTTGGATTGTGTACAATACCCGATAAAATACATTTTTCAGATTTTTCATCAAGTTTGGTTCTCTTTTGTGGATTGACAAATGCATAGGCTATGCATCCAAATACTTTTAGATGACTTACCCCTGGTTTCCTCTCAAACCATGCCTCAAATGGAGTTTTATTCCATACAGATTTGGTTGGTGAAATATTCAACACATACACTGCAGTTGCAACTGTCTCAGCCCAGAATTTATTTGTTAGATTCTTGCATTTGAGCATGCTTCTGCCCATCTCAACAACTGTTCTATTTTTTCTCTCCGCCACCCCATTTTGCTCAGATGTATAGGGTGTGGTTAACTCATGGTGTATCCCTTCATTTTCACATAAATTAATGAATTCTTTTGAGAGAAACTCACCTCCTCGGTCCGTTCTTAACACCTTCAACTTCTTTTCAGATTGCTTCTCTACAAAAGCTTTAAACATCTTGAAACTTCTGAATGCCTCTCCTTTGCTTTGCAGGAAATACACCCAACTCATCATACTATAATCATCTGTAAAAAGAAGAAAGTATTTGCTGCCTCCAAGAGATTCGGTTTGCATTGGACCACACAAATCTGCATGAACCAACTCAAGCACTTGAGTTGCTCTCTTGGCTTGGCCTTTTGGGATGGAAACTTGGCTTGTTTACCGAATATACACCCTTCACAAACACCTATTTGGTTGATTTCCGGTAGACCATAAACCATTTGTTTTTGGTTCAACAATTTCAGACCATTGATATTCAAATGACCATATCTAAGATGCCATAACTCAGATTGGTTCAAATCTTTTGCAACCATTGCTCTTTCCTTTACATTTGACACCTCCAAGGGAAACAATTTATTGGTTGTCATGTTCATCTCTACCAATACCTGATTTTCAGATTTTATTACACAAGTTTTTCTTTCAAACACAATTGAATATCCACTTTCCATCAATTGCCCTATGCTTAGCAGGTTTTGTGACAATTTTGAAATGAAATAAACATTGTGCAAGTATTTCAAACAATTTTGTTTGGTGTGTATTGCTACCGTACCTTTGCCTTCCACCTCAATTGGTTTTCCATCACCAAGCTTGACCTTCAGTTTGTAGGTTTCATCTAATTCTTCAAAAAGATGTTTATCACCTGTCATGTGATTGGAACAACTGCTGTCCAAAAACCAGATTTTTGATGCACCAGCTTCAGTTTCAAAATAAGCCATAAATAGATTGTCTTCTTCCTTATTTTCTTCTATAAATCTTGCTTGTTGCTCCTCTCTTTGCTTCTTGTAGCATTGTGCTTGATAGTGCCCGAACTTGTTGCAATAATAACATTGTACATCTTTCTTTTGCAATCTATTGGACTGCTGAAATTGCTGGAATCGTGGCTGATTTTGCTGGTACCGCTACTGTAATTGAGGTGGAAACTCACTGCTGGTTGTTCTTCCTCGAGTTGACTCCCCCTTCATGTAAAATGCCCTTTCATCTCCTTTCTCCTCTAATCTGAACATTCTCGCTCCATGGGTCTGCAGTGATCCCATTAATTCATCAAAGGAATAAGTTGAAAGATCCTTCGATTCTTCAATTGCCGCCACCACGTGATCAAATTTTGGGGTTAGACTTCTTAGCACCTTTGCCACAACGGTTTGCTCTGACATGTTGTCTCCATATGTGCAAATTTGGTTGACAATGGATGTGACCCTCGACAAAAAAATATGCACTGTTTCCACTAGTGGAAAAATAGCAATCAGGAACTGTTAAATTAAGCTATCTGTATCGGATTTGAATCCGTCCTTGATCCAGGCGATACAGAAAATGAAAGAAAATAGAGACGGACATACAACCGACCCTGAATGGAACTATCAAGGTCGGTCACTTGTGAATACCCGATGTTGATTCAATTTATTTATTATTTTTTATATATATTAGAGAATATAATACCCGACCCTGTTTACTTTAATAGCCGACCCTGATTCTTTATTTTCTTTTTATTTTTGGAATCATTTTGTAGTGTGGCCGCCACAAATAATCAATACTCAACAATTCCATTTAATCATACTTTATATCAAAAATTCAAAATATGTCTAATTAAATAATACAACAATCAAAGTATCAAATTTACAAAATAAAAGTATCCCATTATTATTCCACACTGACAATTTCATACACCTAGGATTAGTAAAAATCTACTTCAAAATCTGATCGGTTGCCCATTTCCTTGTATGCTTCCATCTCCAATTTACTCGATTAAGAGGCAAAAAGAAAATACGTCAGTTCAGTTTTTTTTTTAATAAAATGAACTTATGAATAAGAAAAGTCACTCACCAAGTACAAATTTTGATGCCTTCTGACGGAGTGATAATTTTTTTTGATAATTTTCTACAAGGTGAGATTCCTGATAAAAAGAACATAAAATTCAAGGGTCAGAACAAAAGCTACCAGATTTTAAACTATAATTGAAAACAAATATAAAACTTTTGTCATACCAAAGTCATTACTGAGAGCATGAGATCATGCAATAGACAAAAAGATAGCATTATTTGCACTTTCAAAAGCCTATGACACGCTTGTTGGATGAAAAACAACGCTCGTGCATCCTTCTTCAGAGTTTCTTGCGGATTGGGATCTGGAGTAGGGGCACCTTTGTCTACTAATTCCCACAAACCTTGCGATTTGAACAGCGTAGTCATCTTGATGCTCCAAAATTCGTAGTTTTCACCTTTGAACAACGGAATTGCCGGTTGAGTTATGTTGACGGTGTTGCCCATCGTTTCAGCCATCTGTGCCCAATGAATCGGTTTGCTCTGATACCAATTTGTTGGAAAAAACGTGGCTGACTGCAGTAGCCTTACTTCTCTCTGTTTCTCACAAAGCACTCTATTTCATACAAACAAAATAGTTGTTTTTCTGAACTGCTCAAAAATCAGAAACTATCTTATTCATCTTCTATATTTTCTGCTGCTACTTCCTTCATCTACTACAAACAAGATTTATATAGAGAATACAAAATCTATTTTTAGATCTCCACACCTATCCTCCTACTGCAAGCATTGCCTACATGACTAATTATGGAACCCACTAACTCAACAAAACTCTAAATATGCAAACCCACTAATCCCACTACATACAACTATATTTGGAAAACCACAAATCCCACTATCCACGTTTTTGCTTCTAAAAACTATTACAACAGAATTTTAAATAAGAAAAGTTAATTTTGGATCAACTTTCAACACAAATTCATATTCAACAGGATGGCAATTTTTCATAAAGTACAAGAGTCTTTAAACCTCCATAACTAATTTGCAAGTAAGGCTGTGTTCATATTTTATAAATCCAGAACCCCTATACCCCAAATTGTTTTGATAGCAAACTTGTTCCCAATTAATAGATAGTACTCTTTTGAATTATGTCCTAATTTTTGCCAAAGGATTTGAAAAACAAAATACTGTCGAAAATCATTGTTTTTTTTAGGGTCGTCAGTGAGCAATGGCTGACCAACATTTTGTATTAAATAAAGAAAAATATTTACAATATATGTCTCAAGAACAACATCTGCAATAAAGTATTATAAATTCATAAGTGAAGGCTATCTAACTATTAAATAAAACTGTCATAAATCATTGTTATGCGAAAGAGTGTACGTCGCTACCATTAATCATGAATTCAGAATTTCAATTTATTTAAGTCAAAATTAGAGATAGAGATGTGACGTACACTTTTAGTTTAAACAAATCTAATAACCAATGTTATTAAAACTGGATCGGATTGGGTGGTTCAATGATAAAAAAATAACTCGATCTGGATATCAATCCAGTTTGGTTTTTAAAGGAATCGTTTCTGCAGTTGATTGTCTATTACATACGTATATTAAAGAAGCTCATAAATAATCGATTGTATATTAGCCAATCTCTTTCTATATAAAAGTTGTTGACATTACATACATGAGGAGGTTCAAATGCCTCCATTTTTTGTGCCTCCATTATGCCTCCATTTTTAAAAACTTTAATAACTCAAAATTTAAAACTTAAAAATCAAAATAAAACCGTTGGATATAATCTACATCATTTATCTATACGCGTATAAAAAATTATGACATTCCAACTTTATTTTGATCATCATTAAGAGTTTGTAAAAAATGTACTCATGTGGATAATTTAGAGATGTTGATTTTTCAATTTATTAATTCACATCTAAATAAAATTGAAATGTGATAATTTTTTCTAAGCACATAGAGAAAATAACATAGATCGCATTCAACAGTTTTATTTGACTTTTAAGTTTCAGATTTTGAGCTCTTAAAGTTTTTAAAAATGGAGGCATGATGGAGAAATAAAAAATAGAGACAATTGAACCCTTCTCTATGTATAAATATAGATTTCAACCATATAGAGTTTGTTTGGTTCGATCTTTTTGGTTTTGAAAACTCTAAACCAAACTAAATATTAAAAACTGTGTAATTAAAAAATTCAACCGAACTAATTCATTTAAACCGAGAAATCAAGCTATTTAATTCAAACTTTTCCTCCACGGTAGAACACCAAATAAACCAGACTTAATGAACACCCCTGCCCATTTCCACATGTATGTCACGGTGTGAAATGAAAGCAGCGCTTGAGCCTCAAAGAGTAATTGCTTTAAGCTTGAAATCGATCCAAAACAACTGAATGGTTGATTCGTTTTAAATTAGCCGATTTTTTTTTTTTTTTTACCACCGTCAAAATTCGTTTTAAATTAAAAACCATCCGGAGCGGTTTATGTAAAAAAATACCTCCCCACACAATGATTTTGTGCACCAGCCAAGACGGGTCCGCCCAGGCATTTTGCGCACCAGAGTGGTCCGCACCATGATTTGGTGCACCGAGTCCGAGCAGGAATTTCACGCACCAAGGGGTCCGCACAAGAGTTTGGCGCACCAATTGGTGCACATGGAAATTGACATACTAGGGCCTTGAATAGGCTTTTAATAGCCGGTCAAAGACGCGCAAGTTTCATGAGTGTTTAACATCAATTGATGCGGACCTGGTACGCCAAACCATGGTGCGGACCCAGTGAGCCAAACCATGGTGCAGACCAATAGGTGTGCAAAAGGCTTGTGCGGACCTGTTTTGGCTGGTGCGCGAAACCATTGTGCGGGGGTAGTATTTTTTTACATAAACCACTCCGGGTGGTTTTTAATTTAAAACAAATTTTGATAGTGGTAAAAAAAAAAAAATTTGGCTCAATTAGGGGTGTTCAAATAGTTCGGTTTATTTGGTTTTAAGCTGAACAGGAAATTTTTGGTTTAAATGGTTTGGTTTTTTGGTTTAAATGGTCCGGTTCGGTTAATTTTATGAAATAGTTCGGTTTAAATGATTTGGTTCGGTTTTGAATTCTCAAAACCGAATAAACCGAGCCGACCGATTTTATTAATAGTTTGAGACTTTGTGTATTATTTTGGTTCATTTTTAGTTTTGAATCTAGGTGTTTTGATTTTTTGAGATTGAATTCCTCTATTCGGTTCAACCGAACAAACCATTTATTAATAGTTTGAGACCATTTATTTTAAACTATTTATTTTTGGTTCAACCAAACCATTTATTTTTTCCTCTATTCGGTTCAACCGAACAAACCAAAGTTTAAATCGGTTTAATCCGTTCGGTTTTAATTTGGTTTGTCATTTTAGTTCGGTCAGTTCGGTTGAATTTTCAAAAGCCAAAAAAAATTGTTTTGATTATTTTAGTTCAGTTTGAATTGAACCGACCGGTTGAACACCCCTACTCTCAATTCTCAAATCCATCCATCCTACAAATAACCTCTCTAGTCTCAACTCACTCACCATGTCCAACCTCACCATAGCTCTCTTTTCACAAAGAAAACATCCCTCCTCCTGAGGGTAGGGGTAAGGAGCAGAGTAATATTTTCAGCAAGAAATTTCAAGAAATTTGCAAATGAGATAAGAGGTCGGGTCATAATTTGGAATTGAACTTGTGCATGCTTGTAAGTTCTAAGGCTTGACCAAACTTTTTTTTTTTAATGAAAAATGGCTTGATTAATAACCTTAATCATATATATTGGGTCTAAGTTCATCTTAATAACATGTGATTTTGTCCCTTAAACCAGTTTGCAACTAAAATTATTTGAGAAATTTAGTTAAGTTGGTGAAAGAGCAACCTTCAAAATGTTCATAAAAAATGATCCGAATGCGATTGAGCTTCAAGTTAAAACAACAGCAGAGCATGTAATCTCACATGATTACTTGAAAATTGGGCCCAAATAGTCCTCAAGAAGTTCACATTCTTTGTTCCCCAAAACAAAAAAATCAAGTAATAAAGTGTCTGCATATAGAAAGAATCCTCCCTTTCCGCTTAAGATATATATTGTTGTTGTATAAAATAAACTTTGAACGAGTTTGATGTAATATGAAACAATCCTACATTTCTTACATAATTATGCAAGAAAAAGTTGGTGTAATATTTCACCTACAATTTACAAATGAGACTTGAGGAATAATACCTTGGTTGAATTGGGTTTAATCTACTAATGCCAAAAAAAAATAATAAAGCCATATATTTATTCTCGCATAAAGAATGTATTTAAAACACAAATATTAGATGTGACATATACACAAGAATATGTCTGCATGTCACTATGTGTACATTTTAAGTAGAGAAATAAACAATTTATCTTTGGAAACCGATCAATTGGAAGACTGAACAATTATAATAATAAAAAAAAGAATTTTAAATATAAAATGGGTTTTAATAGAAAGTGTAATAAATTGTAGATTGATAATTTTTTTTTGAAATGTAGTAGGGTTAATAGGATAAATTAGAGGGACCAAAATAGTCGGTTGCTAGCCCAAGTAGAAATGACAAAAAAGCGCATGTTTAAATTAAATTTAGTGAATGTTGAAGCAAAGTGTTTAAAAACATGTGTAGAAGATGAAACTTGGTTATGACATTTGTGGTTTGGTCATCTAAATTTGGAGGTTTGAAAGAATTAGTAAATAAAAGAATGGTGAAGGGTATACCAAAAATAGACTACTCTGATAAATTTTGTGAAGGTTGTGTGTTAGGAAAGCACCAAAGAAATTTTTTTCTTAAGGAAGCAAGTTATCGTGCAAAGAAGGTGCTTGAATTGGTTCATACCGATATATGTGGTCCAATCACTCCAAACTCTTTTGGTAATCACCAATATTTTATTACTTTCATTGATGACTATTCCCGAATAACTTGGTTTTATATTTTGAAGGAAAAATCAGAGGCCTTTTCAGTTTTTAAGAAGTTTAAAGCGCTTGTTGAAAATTTGAGCGGTATGCGCATAAAGGGGTTGAGGTCTGATAGAGGTGGTGAATTTATCTCAAAGGAGTTCATGAAATTCTGCGAAGAGAAATGTATTAGAAGGTTCCTAACAGCTTCTTATTCACCACAACAAAATGGAGTAGCAGAGAAAAAGAATCGGACCATACTCGACATGGTTCGAAACATGCTAAAGAGGAAAAACATGCCGAAGGAATTTTGGGCTGAAGCGGTGAGATGCGCGGTTTACTTACAAAATCGATGTCCAACAACAAGTTTGAAGAATTTAACCCCACAAAAAGCATGGTGTGGTGTCAAGCCATAAGTGGCTCATTTGAAGGTGTTCGGAAGTGTGGCTTATGCTCACATTCCGGATCAAAAGCGCACAAAACTCGACGATAAAAGGAAGAAGCTGATTTTTATCAGCTATGATGAGAAATCCAAGACATATAATCTCTATGATCCTATTACTAAAAAGATACATGTGAGTTGTGATGTGCAGGTTAATGAAGAAGGCATGTGGAATTGGAGTTCCATGGAGAAGATGTCACATGAAGAAATGCAAAAGACAACATCGACAACAATCCCTAGATCGACAAATACATCAGGACAAGCTGAAACTTCTTCGCCATTATCCGACGATGAAGATGAGCCGAGAACACCAAAAACTAGAAGCTTGAGAGATCTTTACGAGGTGACAAATGAATTACACTTGGTGTGTCTTTTGGCGGATGCGGAGGATGTCACATTTGAGCAAGCTGTTAAAGATGAAAAATGGCAAGCCGCAATGCAAGAGGAGATGAATGCTATTGTCAAGAATGATACTTAGGAACTTGCGACGTTACCCGAGGGTCATAAGCTTATTGGTGTGAAGTGGATTTACAAGAAGAAGATGAATGTACAAGATGAAATAGAAAGATACAAGACGAGATTAGTGGCGAAAGGATACAAGCAAAAGGCCGGGATTGATTATGAAGAGGTGTTTGCCCTGGTTGCAAGAATGGAGACCATTCGACTTCTAATTTCGTTAGCAGCTCAAAACAAATAGAGTATTTTTCAAATGGATGTCAAGTCGGCATTCTTAAATGGAATACTTGAAGAAGAAGTTTACATTGAACAACCTCTTGGATATATGAAAGAAGGTGAAGAAAACAAGGTGTTAAAATTGAAGAAGGCGTTGTACAGGTTGAAGCAAGTACCGAGAGCTTAAAATACCCGAATTGATACATATTTCAAGGAGCACGGGTTTGTGCAATGTCTATACGAGCATGTGTTATATGTGAAGGTACGTAAAAATGATATTTTATTTGTTGTCTTGTATGTTGATGATTTGATTTTTTTGAAAAATAATTTGGACATGATTGAGAAGTTTAAGTTGGAAATGACAAAGGAGTTTGAGATGACCGATTTGGGTCATATGTCATACTTTCTCGGATTAAAAGTGAAGCAAGATGAATCTGAAATTTTTGTGTCTCAAGAAGCATATGCTAAGGAGATATTGTAATCCCGTTAGTACTCTGGTTGAGAGGGGCACAAAATTATCCCAATATGATGAAAGTACAGAAGTTGATGCAACTGTTTACAAAAGTTTGGTTGGATATTTGCGGTATCTCACATGCACAAGACTGGATATAGCATATGGAATCGGCTTGGTGAGCCAATATATGGAGGAACCGAAAATGACGCATTGGAAAGCCATTAAACGAATTCTTCGTTACATCGAAGGTACACTATCTCATGACTTATTTTATCATTATACTAACAAATTTGATCTTTTTGAATATTTCGATAGTGATTGGTGTGGAGATGTGGATGATAGAAAGAGCACTTCGGGTTTCGTATTTTTCAATGGAGGCACGACATTTACATGGCTCTTGAAGAAACAATCGATTGCCACTTTATCAATATGTGAAGGAGAATATGTTGTTGCATCATCATACGTATGTCATTGCTATATGGTTACGTAAATTATTGAAGGAGATGAATTTTTATCAAGAGAAGTCAATCGAAATTTGAGTGGATAACAAGTCAGCAATAGAATTGGCAAAGAACCCGGTGCATCATGAAAGAAGCAAGCACATTGATGTGCGTTTTCATTCCATACGAGAACATGTGAAGAATGGTGAGATGGAGATGACTCATGTGGCGAGTCGTGATCAAGTGGCGGATATTTTCACAAAACCGCTACCGGACGAACTTTTCGAGAAATTCAAGAAATTGCTCGGAATGCGAGAAGGAAGATAATTGAGTTTAAGGAGGAATGTTAGAAATAATAAACTTAATTATTTGGTGAAGTATTTTAATTAATTATTGGAAATCTCTAGAATTGTCATGAATATATTGGAGTTCTCTAAAAGTCATGTTATGGTCTTCTAGGATGTCTTGAAAAAAGAAAAAAACATGTATAGGAAATAGAGATGGTTAATGAGATGTTTAAATGTTATTTAGTGATAGTTGAGTGTGTAGAAAGTTCTTCTGGACCTATATAATTTGTAAGGAGTATTTTGCATGTAAGATAGCAAGAGAATATTGATAATACAAGTTAAATTTCTGCTATTGAGTGTTCGCTCTTCCACTATTAAATATATTAAGTTTTTATCAAATACTAACATATAATTGCACATTCAAATTGAAAGTGGTACAGTCCGTACAGACAAAGATAGAGGAGAGAGAGATGGCACGATGGAATAAGATGCAAGGAGGTGGTAGTGCAATGGTAAGGTACATGGGTGATTAATGAGCGAGTTTGATCGAGTTAAGTATGTTAATGTTCGGCTCATTAGCTTATTGAGCGAGTCAATTAGAGTTGAGAAGATAATACTGAGTTGACAGCTGTGCTCATGCTCGGCTCATTAAATGCTAGAGTTGACTCGTACTCATTAAACGGCTCGTTAAGAAATCAAGTTTATTTGAATTTTGTTGTGAGTAAGAAATCAAGCTTATTTCAACAAAACTTGATTTATTTGGATATGGATTCCGCTCTAAGAAAAATAGCTCACGTTGGTGCTTTTTTCAAGTACAACAGTTTCAAGTACAAAACCAAGTTCTGTTGTCACGCATAGAGAAGATAAATTAGTTGTTAAGTAGTGTCGCAATAAAGAACTTTAATGTTTTACTTCTCGAGCCAAATTTAATTTTCATTCAAGGGATTGGATGTAGCAGGATTCATGTAACTCAGTTCTTAATGAACGAGTTATGAGCAAATTGGTGTATGCTTAATGCTCGGCTTATTAAGTTAATGAGCTTTTAGGAAGCGAGTTATGAGCGAGTCACGAGTTATGAACAATTTACTCACCCCAAGTAAGATAGGCCCTGCAGGAGATGGTGTCATACGACAATGGACAGGAGCTCTGTTCTGTCGGGTCCGCTTGGTCGTTCGGGGAGTACGATCAGATGACCCCCTCTAGTCCATATCCTCTGAGTTAACGAAATATTTCTTTTTACATTTGGATCGGATTCTGATCGGACGATCAGAATCTAGGTTCTCTTATTGTAATTAAGTTTAGGATGTTTGGTTTGGATTTGAGTTTAGTAGGGATTTAGAATGCAGATTCTGATTCATGTTATGTTATTATAAACAAAATTAATTTAGACCTTTCTCTTTGAATTTTTTTGGTTTGTTTTTAAGAAAAAAAAATGTGAAGGTCTAGCTTTCAAATATTTTATTCTTTCTCTTTAAATTATGATCAAATAAATCTCAGATCTGGTTGGACTGCAGTTTATTCTGATTTTTTTATTAATAGGAAAATAAAAATAAAAATAACGACAATGATTAATGATTTCGGTAAATTTCAAAATCTAAGAAGAACGTTATGGTTTATAACGTTCATGACAGTGTAGCTGGACATTATAAACCATAACAGCCAGTTAATCTGATTGTATATTCGCTAATTAACTAATAAACACTGTAGCTAGCCGTTATGGATGATAACGGTCAGCTACAGTGTTTTTTTTCCAGTTCTATAACGGTATGGTCGAAAAACACTGTAGCTGGCTGCTATCGTCCATAACGGCCGGACTTTTTTTAACGCGTTAATTAGAAGTAATCTAATTTCGCTAATCAAGCCGTTGTGGTCTATAATGTCTAGAGGATGTTATAAACAATCACATTTTTTTACTTTTCAAATTCTCCGGAAAACCTTCCTCAAAACTGATATTTTTTATTTATTTTCTCATTAATACAAATTTCGGCAGTTTATTGAGTTTTGAACCTTTGATAATTGAGTCAGGCTTGTGACTGTTCAAAAAATATTCTCATAGATCATATATCATGTTAGATTGTGTCACCTCCATTTTCTGAAGGAACATTTTTGAATTTATTAAAACCTCCTTTTCAAATTCATAGAGTGAATTTATTAAAACCTCCTTTTGAAATTATTCACAAGAAGTATACTTAAATCTTCCCAAAATTTCCAAATTCATTCAATAATTTGAAGTTGAAGATGAATAGTGAAATTAATTAATAACTGGTGCACCTACAAGAAAAGGGAAGTTTTGTAATATCATCCCATCGAGCAAAAAAAAAAAGTGGGAAAGAGGGTGAAAGAGTTGCAGAAAATTAAATAAAATAGTGAGATGGAGCAATCCTGTAAATTTGTTAACACAATAATATATATTAATTTGAACAAAATTACAAAACTAGATCAAACACAAAACTAGATATAGTTTGGTTTTTAAATAAAATACATTATATGAATATTTAAGCTCTTCTCAATATCCAACTCGAAATGAATTGAGCACTGTAAATGACAAATAGTTTTATCATGTCTAATAATTAATGGGGCTTTTAATTTGAAGGTTATACAAAATCATGTCTATAATTAAATGTACTTCAACAATGTTTTGAACTTTTTAATTATATGTAATATGTTGAATATTACATGAACCTTAATAAATGACTAGTCAACTCATCAAACTGAATTAATTCAGTATTGTTTGTTGTTACATATACAATTATTATTGTTGATTGGAAAATTATTGAGGTAAAATTCTATTTGTACTATTTACCTTATTTTTAAACTACATATGGAGTGGGTAGTGGTAGTAGGAGTAAAAAAACAAATATCAATTTTTTGTTAATGAAAAACAAAAATAACATTAACAAAATTATTTGAGTAACATAATTCTTATTTAGAATCTCACTTTTCTTTGATATCTCTAAAACACCAAAGTGATAACAAAATAAAATAATTAACAACCTGCTATCATTGAGGCAATCAACAGTAGGTATTAATTCCCAGTTTGTACCATTTTGTTATGCAAGCACTGGACTGCTATGTATTCTAAATGACTTTATTTTAATGTAATTTTCATTCACAAGTTCATTTATTGCACAACTGTTGCTTCTGCAATTTGCATACCTGAGAAACACAGACTACCAACTAGGAACAGTTAATTGGTGCCATTATATTACTACTCTGTATTGAGAATGCTGAGAACACCAGCACTGGAGACGTCCAGCAATAAAATACTGAAGAGATTTATTATTAGAATGGGAGATCTAGACGTCCAGCAGCAAAATTTATGTGAATTTAATAGCAATTAATAGCAAGTATAAGCAAATAACAAATCATTATAAGAGCAACAAGTACAAGAGAAAAGCTAATTTATGTGCAAAAGCAAACCAGTATATATATTTTTTTAAAAGGCAGAACCCATTTCATTACTGAAATTGATAATTACAAAAATCAGTTTTGCCAGTCAAGCTGGACAAAACAACACAACCAGAGAAACTAAAAGGCATAACAGCCACACAAGTTCAACAGAGGGTAACAGACATATCAACAAAGCAATTGAAGTATCTAAAGATCAAAAGTATGCTAAGTAAATACTAACTAAGTCACATGTGAGAGGGCTAAGGTTAATTTCTAAAGACAAAATTTGGGTGTTGTGCGTCTTCATCACTAAGTTGGATACTCTACGAGAGGCTAGTAGACCACAAGCACAAGAGGCATGTACTGGTCCAAGGGGATTTCACCTTCAACAACTGGCAGCTAGTCTTCTGCTGCTACAACATGAGCTTTTTTGTGAATATTACATGTCCAATACAAAACCAGTGACTTAATGAGTAATATGATTGATCGAGGTGTTTTCAGATTAGTATTATTGAAGCAAAGGTCGTTTCTATGTTTCCAAATTATCCAACAAAATACACTAAAGGTAATCATGAAGCCAGTTCTTTGTGTGCTAGGTAGTTGTATGGCAAATGTTACAATATCATCAAAAGATTGCCATGTGTGCATGAAGTCTTGAGATTTGCCTAACCAAAACCACACTCTCTGAACAATAGGACATTGCAAGAACAAATGAGTGACTGTTTTAGCATGGTTATTACAGAGTAAATAAGTGGGGTCTCCAATCCAACCTTTGGTATGAAGGTTATCCATAGAAAAATTCTAATTTTTGGTGAAATTGGTAACGACCACCATAGTAAAGGCATAACCGGTAAAGGCATAACCGGTACATTAACTTCAATATATCCCCTATATCACCAGATCAGAAAAGTAGTGTTAAACTATTATTCAGAATTTTTTGTGACAACTTTCATTTATAACCCTAATGATTACATTGTGCTATATGCCCCTTTGAGGAGTTAATGGTTCCAGTTTGTGCTTATATTGAAAATACTAAACTTCCGGAATCAAATGAAAAATTATTAAGAAGCTTTATAATTTATACAAAACGTTCCTGCTTAGCAAACAAAATTGACCTAAAAAAAGAATTGACTTCCACTTGAAAACAGAATAATTCAAAATCAAGTTGTACAATTTGTCTTCTGATCAGTATATGCTGGTAATAACTATTAGATCTAAAATATAATGTTCCCAATAAATCTCAACCCTCCCTAGTACTTGACACAACAGAGAATCAGAACACTTAGATACACATTATCCTCAATTTTTTTTTTCTGGGTAGTAGATAAAAAGATAAAAAAAATTAGTTTTCAGCTGAAATTTTGAATAAACTGAAATTGCAGACAGACAAAGTATCCTTCTGAAATTCTCCCTTTCATTAATTGTATGCAGATGAAAATAAATATTACAGATGGTGCACCAATTTCACAAAAATCAATGTAGTAGTTCATAACAATAGTAAAAAGGGAAAACAGAAAATACAATAGTTCATTACTCGTACCAGTACATGTAATGGCTGAAATTAACAATCAACAAACTTTTCATCGAACTCATACAATAATTAACAATGATTTAAAAATTAACAACATTAATTTACTTATTTAAAGAAAGAAAAAATAACAACTTTGAAACGGCCTCCAGCACCTAGTGCTTATTAGTCAGATTCTTAATTTACATTCTTCTTCTTCTATGTTGTCCTCATCTTCATTCTTTTTTCCTGCCTTTTGCTTGCTCTTTCCAGGGCCCTGTGCATTAGATTTAAATGAACAATAGAAACAATGAGATCAATTTTCTTACATAAATGCGCAAACGATATCATATTAGAGACTGCTAGAGTGTACATTTAAAATCTTAGTAGAAATCAAGCAATATGTATTAAAATATGTACCAATACTTGTATAATCAATCACTTACTGATAATCTCCCTCCCCAAAACAAAGGAAAGAAAAAAAATTTAGTTGCTATAATACAAGCTGAGGGAGCTGTGAGAGGGTGAAATTGCAATCAAAAGGAAATAGCAATCAAGTACAAGCTGGTGCGAGAGAGTCAGGTGCCTGATGCTGAAAATGAAAAGAGGAGAGGAAAGAGGACCTGCTGCTGAGAGCGAGAGAGAGGGCGGGAGAGAGGTCGGGGAGATGTACACGTGCGACATTGGCTTCGTTAGGGAGAGGTGTCCAGTACCCAGACAAATGGAAGAGATGGGAAATATTTAAAATAATTATATATATAAAGAGTTAAATAGATAAAAGGGAATTGAAGAAATAAGACAAAATAAATAAAAGGGATATTGGATATTATGTTGTTATGATGGGGAAATTGGCTATTTGAAAAGTTCACATTGGCACAACAGAAATTTTCCATTTTTTATTTTCCTATTATCAATATTATGATTTATGGAGAAGTGGAAAAATGTAATGATTTGTATCATTTTGTTTTTTTTTTAAAGAAATGAGAATTGGACTTCTCAGTCACCTAAGATAACACTATAAAGATAAGTGTATGTATACTATAGTTAGAGAATATATACTATAACTCATTTATTATAACCAAGTGATAAGAGAATTTTTTTTTTTTTGGGAGATCAAAGACGAACTCGGGACATTAACTAAGTAACTTATCTTCAAAATATGTCTCAAGGTACATTTCTTTTGAGTTTCAGATTAATTGATGTTCGAAAATATTGTGGAAATTTGCTAATATTTTTAGATGCATGCCTAGATGCCTGTAGATTTATTTCCTGATTTTCTTAAAAATTCAATTTGAACAGAAAGTACTTAATCATGTACTATTGCCCCCGACTTCATCAAATCTTGTCAGTCAATTATTTATTATTTAGTTTGCAATGATATTTCCGATCATTGAACAAGTAAGATGAGACTGCTTAATCTTTAGAACAGCTATTGCTACTTTGGTATATATCCAACTCAAACTCAAAAGTACAATAAACATATCTTTTAAAACTGGGCTTAGGATTGCCACACGCAGAACAAGCAAGCAAAGATATAACACAGAGTACAAGCAAGCAACAAATCACACACAGGTGGTACAAAATAGTGACTAGATTTAGTCTATAAGGAAACTAAGATTTAACACAGAGTCTTCTCCAGAAATGCTTTTAGTCTGCATCTTCTTCATCTTCTGAGATGATCATCACTTGACCTCCAGCAGCAGGATCCCAAGTCTGGAGTGGTAGGAGAGTAGTGTTTTGAGGCAGCCACCTAGCTATGTCAGAATCCTCAGCACCTAATCCTGACCAATATAAAATTATAGTTATTACGGATAAGATGATTGATTTTGTCCAAGCAAAGGCACTAACTTACAAAACACTTATTAGTAATTAATGCGATAAAGAGGTTTAAGAGGAGAGTTAATGATCGAAGAGCCCAAGCTGTAAATGAACTGACCTGCACCATTTTCCACGTGAGTTTGATCAATGTCTGGGATGGAGTAGTCGGAAACGAAATTATTCAGATCCTCGGCCTCAGAAGGCGAGAGCAATGGTAGAGAAAACACCTGTTGAGAGGAAGAAGGGGCCTTTTGGTATGAGCCATCCAATATTTGATTCAAATTGAGAGGAAGAAGGTGACCTGCACTATTTTCCAAATGAGTTTGATCAGTGTCTGTGTCGGGGAAGAAGGAAGAGTCATCATACAGAACAGAGGTGAGATTTGTAGGGGCCGTGGAATCCAAAATATCTTTCTCAGTAGTTGAGACACAAAGAAGCCTCTTGAGTTTGGCCATAGTGAGATGTGGTAAGGTCTTTTGGAGGTGTGAACAGAGACAAAATTCTCAAAATCCTGATCAAGACCTAGAAGAGTGTAGAGCACCAGATCTTGTTCTGATAAGTCATCTCCAAGAGATCGAAGGTGATCAGCAATCTGTTGAATCTGATCCAGATATTGAGCACAGGTACTGGCATTGTGTTTCTCGATTGTTTGAAGCTGAAGCTTCAATTGCACGACACTGGAGAAGGAATCGGTTTTGTACATGCTGGTAAGACAATTCCACAGCATATGAGATGATTCATGCGCCACCCTTCCCAGATTAGACCGAATGACTGGAGGCAGAGAGGAGCACAACCAATCCCATATAATCTGATATTGTTTCTGCCAGTACTCGAACTCAACATTAATATTAATGAAGCCGTTGGAAAGAACAGTTGAAGGAAATGTGCAATAAAGATAACTGAGAAGACCACAATCGGCAAGAACTTCAAAGAGTTCTTCCTCCCAGCGAGGATAATTCTCTTTAAAATTCTCAAGATTTAAAGTAGTGTGGATGTGATAGGTGATTTGAATTGGACTTGTAGATATGGAGGAAGTGTGAGGAATGGTAGGATTTTCAGTTGTTCTTGAGGATCTGGTACTGGTCTTTGCGATGAAAGGAGGATCGGTGATTTGAATGGGTGATTAGATCTTGTAGACCATGGCCACGAAGAACATCAAAGATTTCTCTCTCCCAGGAAGGATAATTATGTTTGTAATTCTTAAGACATAATCTAGTCTTGATGCAATTGGTGATTTGAATGGGATTTTCAGGTGTTTCAGATGTCATTTTTAGTATTCTTGAGGATCTGGTACTAATCTTGGGGATTAGATCTTGATCTTGAAGATTTTGTAATTTTCTGGTATTGAAGAACTGGAAAAATCAGGTTGGTTACTGATTCTGGAAATCAGACGCAAGCAAATCAGAGTGAAGGACAAGAATTCGGTGATTATAAAATTCTCAAAAGACGAGAAAGGCATAGACATTTGACCTCCAGCAGCAGGATCCGTAATCTGGAGTGGTAGGCAAGAGGTATCTTGAGGCAGCGACCTAGCTATGTCAGAATCCTCAGCACCCAATCCTGACCAATATAAAATTATTGTTATTATGGATAAGATAATTGATTTTTGAGAAGCACATGTACTTCGATCAAAACACTGATCAGGTTCTTTGTAATTAATGTGTATATATAACTTGTGAAGGTTCTCTCGAAAGGGGTCTTTATATTGTTAAACAACAAAAGTGTGCTTTTAATTCTACAAAAGAAAGTTTGAATAATTTGTGGCACTGTCGTATGGGTCACCCTTCTGATAGAGTTTTAAGTAAAACTATAGATTTGATTAATTTGAACTCTACTTGTTGTGAGGTGTGTAATTTTGCAAAACAAACTAAATTACCGTTTTCTTTGTCAAATAATAAATCTGATAAGCCTTTTCAACTTATACATTCTGATGTGTGGGCCCCAATTCCAATGGAATCTTATGATAATTTTAAATATTTTGTAATGTTTATTGATGATTTTTCTAGAGCCACATGGCTATATCTTTTAAACTCAAAAACAGAAGTTTTTTCTATCTTTAAAGATTTTACAAAGCTTGTTTCAACTCAATACAACACTCAAATTCGCATTCTTAGAACTGATAATGGCACCAAGTATATTAATAATAATTTTCATGATTTTCTAAATAAAATGGGAATATTCATCAAACAACTTGTGTCGGAACACCAGAACAAAATGGTATTGCCGAACAAAAAAACCGACATATTTTAGAAGTGACCCATTCTCTTATGTTTCAATAAAAAATTCCGAAACATTTCTGGTCCGATGCCATTCTTACGGCAACGTACTTAATAAATAGACTACCAAGTGTTGTTCTCGAATACAAATCTCCCTTAGAAACCCTAAACAGTCAAAAAATTAGTTTGAACCATCTAAGAATCTTTGGGTGCACGTGTTTTGTCTACAATCAGGATATTCATCGTGATAAGCTAGATTCTAGAGCTATAAAATGTGTATTTATTGGCTATTCCACTAAAAGAAAGGGTTACAAATGTCTTGATCCAAATTCTAACAAAATATATATCTCTCGGAATGTTAAATTTGAAGAAACTCAATATTTCTTTGAGAATTTGATTCAGGGGGAGCAAGAGACTTCAAACCAAGGTCAAAATTTAAATATTGAAGATGGCATCATTGGAGATTTTTCAATTAATCGAAGTCAAAGCTCACCCCACACAAGTCCAATACCATCCGAAGATACAGAAGCTCAATCAAATATTGAAGAAGGAGAAGAACGGAGTCAAAGTCAAAGCCTTCTTAGCAATGAAGACAACCCACCTCATACAATTATTGAAGCCACAGGTGACACAAATCAAACATTAAGTAATGAACCAATGCCACTTCGCAGGTCAGTGAGACAATCCAAACCTCCTGTCAAATTGCAAGATTTTGTTACACACTGTAGTTCTAAATACCCTATACAAAATTATTTGACTTATGACAACATTACTCCAAAATATAAAACTTTTATTAGTATCGTATCTAAAGAGGTAGAACCACAAACTTTTTCAGAAGCCATCAAAAACCCAATATGGCAACAGGCTATGCATGAGGAACTAGAAGCACTAAAGAAAAATAATACTTGGAATATTGTGAAATTACCTCAAAATAAAAAACCAGTAGGGTGTAGGTGGATATATAAGATCAAATATAATAGTGATGGCACAATAGAAAGATATAAAGCCAGGTTAGTTGCCAAAGGTTACACCCAAACTTATGGTATTGACTATAAAGAGACCTTTGCACCGGTTGCCAAAATGAACACAGTTAGAGTCTTATTATCTGTTGCTATTAATCTTGACTGGGATTTATATCAAATGGATGTAAAAAATGCCTTCCTTCAAGGAACGCTTGAGGAAGAAGTTTATATGAATTTACCACCAGGACATTCCCGTGAACATGATAAAACTTTAGCATGCAAACTAAACAAATCAATATATGCTCTAGAACAGTCTCCAAGAGCTTGGTATGCAAAACTAAGTTCTGCCTTGATACAATTCAGTTTTAAGGTAAGTAATGGTGATCACTCAATGTTTGTTAAACACGACATTAATTCTACCATTATTGTCTTAATTTATGTTGATGATATTATTATTACAAGGAGTGATATTAACAAAATTTGTGATGTCAAGCAGTATCTACAAAAAAAAATTGGCATCAAAGACCTTGGAAAATTAAAGTATTTTTTAGGCATAGAGATTGCTTACTCCAAACAGGGCTTATTTTTATCCCAAAGAAAATATATGTTGGACTTATTACAAGAAACAGGGAAATTAGGATGTAAGCCCATAAATACCCCAATTGAACCAAATATCAAGTTAGGACCTAATGACGGTGAACCTTTAACAGATATAAGCCAATTTCAGAGGTTAGTAGGAAAATTAATTTACTTGACTGTTACTCGTCCTGACATAACGTTTGCAGTTAATGTAGTGAGTCAATTCATGCATGCACCAAGGACAATTCATATGGATGTAATAGTACGGATTTTGAGATATCTCAAGGGAAGTCCAGGAAGAGGAGTGCGAATGCAAAAGAACAAGCATGTCAATATCATGGCATACTCCGATGCTAATTGGGCGGGCAGTAGTGATCGAAAATCCACCACTGGTTACTGCACTTTCGTTGGAGGAAATCTAGTAACTTGGAGAAGCAAAAAACAATCAGTTGTAGCACAATCTAGCGCTGAAGCTGAATACCGAGCTATGGCAGGTTTTGGGCATAGATTTGGGCATAGAATGCCGAGCTACTGCACTTTCAACTACGAGTGAAGTGATCTGGTTGAAACAACTAATTCAAGATTTGGGCATAGAATGCAATTATCCCATTCCCAGGTTTTGTGATAATCAAGCTGCAAGATACATTGCAAACAATCCGGTTTTCCATGAAAGAACTAAACATATCGAAATAGACTGCCACTATATACGTGAGAAAATAAAATCAAAGGAAATCGAAACTCCATACATTCCCAGCCAAAACCAACTAGCTGATATATTTACCAAATCATTAACCAATGTTCAGTTCCAAAATATTTTATCCAATTTGGGTTCTTTTAATATCTACAAACCCAACTTGAGGAGGAGTGTAAAAGATTAAAATCATTCCTTGAAAATCTGCACAAGATACAATCTACACAAATCCAGGAGGCATGCACAATCTTCTCTAGGCCGTTGGAGAACATTCCATCTTTACCTATTTGACAGCTTTGTAATTAGTATAGAATTAGCCTTGATTGTTTTTCTATATTTAGCTAGGGGTGTCAATGGGTACGATACGGGTAGGGTGGAAGCATTTTCATATCCATACCCACTAAAAATTAATCTTACCCATATCCTACCCTTACCCATTAAAAATGATCTTACCCTACTCTACCCTTACCCGTTAAAATTAACGGATAACGATACGGTAGCGGGTGAATAACGAATAATATTAACATAATAATTAATTTTATTATATTTATAAATAGAACATCAAAACTCATTAATTTCACACATGCGATCACATTGCTAATTAAAAAACAAATGTGCAATCAATTTCAACTAAATTATTTTTTTATAAAGCAAGAAAATTCAGAAACACAAATATCTTTTCGAACAAATTTAATTATTTAACTAAATAGCGAGACTTGCAAATAAAACAATATGTTTAATATTTTTCTTATAACAAAAAACATACACTAAATAACAAAATTACATCCATAATTATTGCTCAAACAAAATACCACGCAAATCAATTTCACCATCAAGAAGAACAGATTCTGATATGGATGAGAATGCTCCATTAACTTCATTGGAAGATACATCTATTCATAATATAATTAAGTTAGAAAATGAAAAACATAAAAAAAATGCTACGCAGAGAAGGCAAATCAACAAAGCAAGTTCATCTCAATCTTTTAACTATCTAGGAAATATAGTAAAAAAATCCAATTGACTTTAAACCACATATTTTATTAAAATCGCCCTCTTAGCTTAAATTATCCACTTGTACTGCATAGGTTGCTTAAAAAGAACTAGATTGATTTCAAGCTTAACTAATGAAAGGCAACATACAGTAATTAATGAAAGGCAAGTATGTATACCTGTAGGAAATGATCTTAGTCAATCTTGAGTACAAATCAAAGCTTCTACTATCGCTGGAGTCAGAGAGCTTCTATAATCATCAAGAACCCTTCCTGCTGTGCTAAATGCAGACTCTGATGCAACAGACGAGACGGGAGTTCCTAGAACATCTCGTACTAAACCGGAAAGAACCAGATACTTTGGACCATTACACTTCCACCATGCTAAGATGTCGAAACTATCATCATCCATGCCCGGAACATTACGTTCTTCTAGGTACACATCTAACACTGATTTTGCGGGTTCACTCGTAAGTGATTCCTGAATATACATTACAAGGCCATGTCGTCGGTTGCTAAATAGCCTCTGTGATGATTCACTAGTACCAGAGCTAGCATTTTGTGCATTGGAATTAGACCCTTGTGATCTATTTCGATTTCTTGAAGCTTTTATCAGATATTCACTAAACAACTTGTGCAAGCAGGTCACCACATTTGTCACATTGAATTCTGCCTCACCCGGTACATAGTAAATTTCTCGAAAATAATACTCAACCGACTTCAACTTGCATCGAGGATCTAAAATAGAAGCAATAGCCAATAATACACTACTTTTACCCCAATATTTCTAGAACTTCTCAGACATTCGAGTTGCCATATTGACAACAAAAGAATGGTTGCTGCTGAACCAACTTCGTAAACTCAAGTAAACCTCACAGAATTCAGTAAAGAAGGTGTTGATAGTAGGATATTTGGTCCCAGAAATTCTCATGGTGGTTTCATAAAAAATCTGCAAACACTCCACTATGACAGCCACATTATCTCAATCTTTATTAGATGGAGCATGCTTATAATCACGATCAAGATCAACTAGACGAGAAAAAGCCTCACGAAACTTGAGAGAATTTACAAGCATTAAAAAGGTTGAATTCCATCCAGTTGGTACATCATAAAATAGCTTGGTTTGTGGAGCATGTACATGTTTACACACCTTCTCAAATCTTTCTATTCTCAATTGAGAATTACGGATATATTTTACCGTCTCATGAATATTACGAATCACATCTCTCAAAGCCTCCAAACCTTCCTGTACAATGATATTCAATATATGAGCACCACAACGCACATGAAATAGTTCACCACCAACAAGAAGTATACTTTTGGGCTTCATAATATACATCATCTCCCTAACTAGAGCATCATTGGTGGTACAGTTATCTAGAACAATGCTAAATATTTTTTTATCAATATTCCAATCAAGTAGTTTTTTCATTATCACTTCACAAAGGTGTTCACTAGTGTGTGGAGATGGAACATGGACAAAGTTCAATATTCTCTTTTGCATTTTCCAATTGTCATCAATATAATGACATGTTAAGCAAAGAAAACCTTGAACATTGGTTGAAGTCCACATGTCCGTGGTAAGACTAACTCTACAATTAATCTTATCAAGGATATCATACAAATTTGCCTTCTCTTCTTGATACAGTTGCACACAATCACTTCTAATTGTGTTTCTTTTGTTCAATCTAAATTGGGGTTGAAGGTTCTTGACAAAAACCCGAAAGAAGTGATGATTGGCCATATTAAAAGGGTACTCATGAGCCACCACCATCCTTGCATAATCTTTCCGACTTCTTTCTTGTTTAAACTCAAAACATTCGACTGTTGATGTACCATCTTCCTTGCTTTCATTCACTTTTAGAAGTTGTTGACGCACATCAGCCTTCTGGCGCTTTGCCCGTTTGTACACGTCACAACTATTGTCTAAATGGTATTTCAAATGACTTGTTCTCCTTTTACCACCGGCCGATAGTATTGTCTTGCAGTGCTGACACTTAGCATTGTATGACCCATCAGGTTGTACCTTCTTTTCGAAATCATTCCACACCTTAGATCTCAGCTTCCTGGTTGATATGGTTTTGGTTGAATCGGAAGCTGGTTTAGCATTAGCATTGTTTTGTACATGTTCTACTTGCTCTTGTGACTCCCCATCCATTCCAAGAGGCATTCTATATCAAAGTAACAAATTATTTAATATCTAAGGAGTAATCGTGCATAGTACTTTGCAGTAAAAACAAAAATTGATCATGCTTACTGACAACAAAAATATGAATAGAAATTTTCAATTTTATTTTCAAATAAACTGAAGATTTATTTTCTTACTCATCGTCATGATCAATGCTATTATATGACTCCGTATCATTCTCGACAGTGTTAGGATCTTGTGTAGGTGACATCTTAATATTCTGTAAATAGAACCATGAGTAAATATATGGTACAAAGAAAAAATACAAATATTCTAACATAAGGCTGTGTAAGGTTGAGTTGTGCTCAAATCATGCTAGCAAGTCTAGAAGTATTTACCAGACCCAAATGTCAGATCAGGCTCCATTGAAAAATATTCGAAATTTGTTGATTTTGGACACGTTTAGATTTTGATATCCTTATTATACATTTGTAATCGTCCAATTTTAGAGTAAGCCTTCTCATATAGCACATAGTCTATCTTGTTGAAAAAATACTTGACCAAGTTTTAGGAATCAGGACTACACTCAACTTTCTTAATTTAAATTTCCAAATTAAATTAAAATAGAGTTATACATTAGATTTATATTGGCTTCAAATAATAAAAAATTCTAATTGTTGGTTTGAGCATTTCATCAAACACCTTAATGGCATGAATATATTTCATAAACTCTAGTAATAAAAAGTTCTAAGTGTTGGTTTAAGCATTTCATCAAACACCTCAATGGCATCAATTTATACCATACACTCAACTTAAAATGTCTAGATTTTCAAGTACTGTTTTACAAAGTATATTTAACTTACAGTATTTGATCTTCTTTTGTGATTCTGTTTCAAATCAAGTCCTTTATAAGAGGTTGAGACACAGCCACCGGAAAGGATCGAAGTACAAAGCCAAATTAACACCACTAGAGAAAATTGCAGTAGAAATGAGAGGAAGATTGTCACAGATTTTGCTTTCCCTTTTTACGATCAAGTAAAACGGCAAGCAAATGAAAAGGGAAATAAAAATATACCGGACAAAATATTTCATAATTGGGACGTTGTGCTTGAATAGAAAAGGCATGGTATAAGGAGAAGAAATAGAAATGGATCTGTGTATAGCGCTGGGCCAACCTGGAAAATTAATTGAAAAGAATGTAGCGCACAAGCCATATAAGATTAAATATAATATTAGTTTTAATAATTACCCTATAGGGTAACGGGTACGAAATTGCTATTACCCGTACCCTTACCCGTTTAACTAACGAAAAAAAATTCTTACCCATACCCATACCCAATAAGCTAACGAAAAAAAAACCTTACCCATACCCACCTTATCGAATACGATACGGGTCGGGTAAACGGCCAAAAGGGTACCATTGACACTCCTATATTTAGCACTCTATTTTTGGATAGTCTGCTATGTGTAAATCTGTGTACAGTTGCCTATAAATAGGCGCCTTCTTCTTCTGTATAATACAATAAGAAATAAATCATTTCAATTATTCAACATTTCAGATAAGATAATTGATTTTTGAGAAGCACATGTACTTCGATCAAAACACTAATCAGGTTCTTAGTAATTAATGCAATAAATAGGTTTAAGAGGAATGTAAATAATCAAAGAGCCCAAGTAATAAATGAACAAACCTGCAACATTTTCCAGGTGAGCTTGATCAGTGTCCGTGTTCAGAGTCGAGGTGAGGTTTGTAGGCCGGGGCTGTGGAAGAGTAATGTGCCATGTGAACAGAGAGGAGATGTTTTTCAAGTTGTTTCATGGTGAGATGTTGTAATTTGACAGGCCATTCAAAATGATTGAACTCCTGACCAAGGCCTAGAAGAGTGTATCGCACCAAATCTTGTTCGGACATTTCAGATCCGAGAGATCTAAGGCAATCAGCAACCTGTTGAATCTGAGCCAGATATTTGGCACAGGTAGCATCCCCTTTCTTGATTGTTTGAAGCCGAAGCTCCAATTGGGGAACACTGGGGAAGGAAGTGGACGTGTACATACTCCGAAGGTTTTTCCACAGCAGATGAGATGAATCATACGCCAGCAGTCCCAGATTAGTCCGAATGTCTGGAGGCACAAAGGAGCACATCCAATACCATATAAGCTGATCTTGTGTCTTCCACCTTTCAAACTCAGCACTAGTAGTGACGTCAGCAAGATATGGTGAAGGACGTGTGTTGCTGCCAAGAACATATCGGAGAAGACCATGGCCACAAAGAACATCAAAGATTTCTTTCTCCCAACGAGGATAACTCTCTTTATAATTCTCAAGACATAAAGTAGTCTCGATGTGATCGGTGATTTGAATGGGATTTTCAGGTGTTTCAGATGTCATCTTTTGTGTTCTTGAGGATCTGGTACTAATCTTTGAGATTAGATGTTGATCTTGAAGATTTTGTAATGTTCTGGTATTGAAGAACTGGAAAAATCAGGTTGGGTTCTGATTCTTGAAATCAGAGGCAAGCAAATCAAAGTGAAGGAAAAGAATTCGGTGGTTATGGTTTTTGTTACCTGTTACATTGTACAACATGCATTTATAAAGAAATTAACAATAGTAGAGACTAGTTGCGGAGTTAGTTATAGGATCAATTGTCTTCTTTTTTCTAACTATAAATCTCTCAAGATATTTACTACTGGACGTCTCCAGTACATCGTCCTGACCATTCTCAACACAGGTAAGTAACATAACCGTACCAATTAACTGTTATAATTGCAAACTTTTGAGCTAGTAAAGAGATCGGGGAGGTGATAATCAAGGACTCAAGGAGTATATTTTAATGTAGTTTTCATTCACAAGTTCATTTGTTTCACAACTGCTGCTGCTTTTTGTTTATCTTTGAGTATCACACAAGATGAAGTTTTATTCACAATTTATTACAATATGGAACCGATATTGTATTAGCTCATTAGAGATTTCTTATAATACCTGTTTTTGTAGGAACTATAATCTATTTACATTTTACACTGCAGTCGCTTCTGCAATTTGCATACCTGAGAAACAAAATCCAGACTACGAACTAGAAACAGTTAATTGGTGCCGTTATATTACTAATCTGTGTTGAGAATGCTGAGAACACCAGCACTGGAGACGTCCAGCAGTAAAATACTCGAGAGATTTATTATTTGAATTGAGTGATTGTAATACTAGAATATATAGTGCCCGTTTAATTAGCAGGCTAAGACCAAAATGGGACTCATATTATCTGTACTTAGGTTAAAGTCAACTTCCACTTGAAAAAATCTATGCATCTTTTTGAGAAGAGAATAGCAAAATTATGTGAATTTAAAAGCAATTAATAACAAATATTAGCAAATAACAAATCATTATAAGAGCAACAAGTACAAGAAAAAAGCTATATAATTTATGTGAAAAAACAAACCAGTACATTAATTTCAATATAACACCAGATCAGAAAAAAAAAAAAAACTGTAAACTATTATTCATAATTTGTTGAGACAACTTCCATTTTTTTTTTTGATGATTGGCGAGAATCGCCAACTTGTATTGATAAAAAAAGTTTATTTACAAAAGTTCCTATTATGTAAAATAAATATATACATATCACAAAAATTTGAAAGAAACTCCATATAATCACATCGAGATTGTCCACTGACTAATCTCCATTGCCGTGTCATTGACCAAATGATGCACCAATTTCTGTTTGTTTGAAAATAGACGCCTGTTCCGCTCTCGCTACAGGCCCCATGCCCCTGCTGCCCAGATCACACTCAAGTGCTTCCTCCCCTCCTGATCTATGGTTTCCAAGCCTCTCTTCCAAACAGTCTGAAGGCTTGTCGAAACACCCTTATTGAGATATTGTGCTGTGCCATAGTGCCGCTCCAAAATGCTTGTGCATAGTTACAATCCCACATGATGTGATTACCTTGTGCTTATATAGAAAATACTAAACTTCCCGGAATCAATGAAAAATTATTATGAAGCTTTATACAAAACGTTTTTGCTTGGCAAACAAAATGGACCTAAAAAAATTGAAATTGACTTCCACTCCAAAAAAAAAAAAAATCAAAATCAAGTTGTACAGTTTATCTGCTGATCAGTATATGCTGGTAATAACTATTAGATGCAAAATAACATGTTCCCAATAAACCTCAACCCTCCCCAGTACTTGACACAACAGAGAACATACTGGTGCCAGTATACACGGACCAAAAATCTTTACAATAAGGGATGCAGGGACAGCCTCTGTCAAGAAGTTCAAAAAAAAAAAAAAAAGGGATGCAGGGACAATAATAGTTTCTTTATTGAATATTTATTATTATAAAATCAATCTTTTTTATTAATGGATGTTATTAGACAAGATTCCGTTTCTTGGTTAAATAAAGAAAGTTAATCCTGCATGCCATCCATGTTTTCTTAAGAGTAAAGCTAAATAATTCAACTACCTGCCATCTCTGTTTTCTAACTAGCTTCACCATTATTCATTGATTTTGAGTTTGCTGTTCTGTTAGTAAAATTATTTTTTCTTCCTTTCGTATGATTCAGGTAGAACATGATTGTCGTATTAAGACGAGATTGGAATCCGTTTGCATTCCCAGTTAAAATTGCAAAAATAGGAACTCGTCAAATATGGCTGTTTTTAATAAACAATAGGTGCAAAATTTAGTACTGCAATGGAAATAGGATCATGTAAATTAATTTCGAACAATTATTAGTAGTCATGCACAAAACTCAATTTTGATGTTCAAATTATACAAAGGTAATCCGAAAATTATATAAATATATATAGCCAAATATTATCTCAAAAAAATATAAAGCCAAATATAACAAATTTTTGCCCAAAATTAGAGTGCTTGAAATAAATGCGTGTGTGGCTCGGCTCTGTTAAATAGGTATTGTTTGAGTTTTTCTTTTCTTTTCTTCCTCTTTGAACCCTAGATTCTTTCTCTCTCTCCTCCTGATCCTTTAGACCTACTCTGCTTGTCCGATATCATCTAGTACTCTTTCAATATTCAAGGTAATCCATCTCAGAACTCCTATGTTAGTGATGTACATCTTTAATTTGTCTCATTATTTGAATAAGTTTTCTTCAATTTATTTTATGTTATTCTTTTCTCTCAAAATTAAAGTTTTCATCCGTCATATTATGCACCAAATTTACTCAATTTTGTGTGGATGCATGATGATAATATAAAACCAAGTAACACACACGGAGTATACAACTTCTTACTATCAATTGAAAGAGATGGTGTTTGTGCACAAACTCGACATCTCATGCTTCGGAAAATTGTTACATGTTGCTGTCATATATGGGTTAATGGCATGGTGCCTCTGTTGTGAAACCCAGTTGTGTGTTTCAGATCTATTAAATTCCCAATATTCTATTATTGATTGGTATTGATTAATTTACGTCATATTTTATTTTGATTTAGACAATCTTAATTGAGTAATGACTTTGTATGCACAATGACAAAATCAAAAGGAGACATAACTTAATCATCCTTAGAAGTTGTATCTTAACTGATTTTTTGCTGGTATTACAACTTATTTTCTTCTTCTTTTACATTGTTTTGTGCATAGGTGTTAACTTCAAAGCATGAGCAATGAATCACACCAGCAAGTGTACAAGTGTAACACCCGGTATTTTCTTTTATATATTTAACATTCTTTTAATTATTTTTAGACTTATTTACAAAATTTAGAAAGTTAAGGGTCAATTTTATAAAAATAAAAAAAAAATGTCAACGTGGCACAAAGGCCACGCGGCCTATGTATGTTTTGACATCTTGAATTTTTACCACCGTTAAATTCTTCTTTATAAAGGGTCATTATCTCTCTTTATTTGATTAAGATAAAAAAAAAAATGATGATTGAAAATCAAAGTCTAAAACCGAAAAAAAAAAGAGAGAAAAGAAAAATAAAATGAGAAGAAATATTTTGAAAAAAAAAATTGAATTCTGATATCGATATCATTCGATTGCATATCTATTTGGAATTCCGACTACGTCGCATTGATTCTGAATACTCATTGCAACTCGATTGGATTTCTGAATTGATCACTATCAGGTAACCGGACTTCTCTATAATCTATGTTTTCGATTTGTTTTGATTGAATTGCATTTTGAATTGGGTATTGGGTCATATGATGCATATTTAACGGGATAGCGGGTCTGAGCTTCAAATTTAAATTATTAAATGATATGATTCTGTGTATTGAGAATTGTGAATGATATGATTGTGTGGAATGAAATGATATGGATATTGTGTGACTTGTTTTACTGATAACCCAGACCCAGATGCTATCGCCGGTTAAATATGTAGGCATAATTTGATGTTGAATTTGTGTGGATTAATCCAGTCTGTTTGAATGGTTGTTTAATTAAGTCAATTATAGAGAAGCGCGTCGTTAAATAACCGGTTACTGAGCTTTGTAGCTGACTCCGTATTGTTTCTATTGTTTCTTTTTGTTTGCGACGTAGGCTGACGGGACGATGGATGGATGCGAGGGTGCCTCTCTTGTCGCGACTCCCTGTCCGGCGGTGGGGTCGTGACAACAAGCATCCCGAATGACAAGTATGACAGGATAAGTAGTTTGCCAAATGAAATGCTCCAACATATTTTGTCCTTCTTAGGGATACGACAGGCGATTCGAACGAGCGTAGTGTCAAAGAGATGGGTGAACCTTTGGACCTCCTTGTCTCATCTCAATTTTGACCCGCATGAGTTTGTTTTAGAGGATGAATATAGCCTCAGTACCGAAGAGAGGAAAAGAGCACTTGATGCAAAGTATAAAGAATTTGTTGAGACGTTGTTATCCCGTCATGAGACATCCTTCTTGGACACTTTCCGAATTAAAATCTTAGACAAAGATGGTTGCTCTGACCTTGTCGGCACATGTGTCGGCTATGCCATGAAGGTCAATCCTCGAGTTTTTTCTGTGGAGGCTCCATTCTTCGACAAAGATATATATGGACCCATTTTCTCTTGTGAATCAATAAAGGAACTCTTCTTGAGAAAAACTTGGAAATGTCCTCAAAGAATACCAGACTTTATAAATCTTCCCCAAATCAGAAGGTTACAACTTACAAACACTGTACTTGAGAATAGATGCATCACAAGACTTTTTTCAGGGTGTCCAGTTCTTGAAGACGTGTCATTGGAAAATTGTGGTAATGAACTTCAATGCATATTCAGCCATAAGCTAAAGTACTTATCTCTCCGTCATTGCAGTTTTCTGCACAATTATAGAATGATATGGGTAGATTCTTGCCTCCTTGGGGATGCAGTTAACTCAGTGATTATCAGTTATCCGTTTCATGTAGAGTTTATGTGGAAAAGTGTAGGTACAGCTGAAGTGGGTAACACTTTTTCTTTCATGTGAAATATTTTCTGTTATTTTGAATTCGGTGACAATATAGGCGGCCTTTCAGAAGTTACAGTTCTCGAGTTACATATTAAAGAAATGAAGGTAATTTTGCAATTTTAATATAATTTTTTTGTCATTTTGTAAATTGATACTATTGATCTTGACATTACAGAAGCATTAGTTAGTATGAAAAACACATTTAAATATTGAAACACTAGTGTATGATACAACTAACACTTTAACATTACAAAATTACTCAAACAATTCATCTTTCTATACATGGAAAAAAATCACCTCACACACTCATTTCCACACTCTCCGAGATCACCACTCATTTGTGCATTTTACTTGAGATGTTAGTCTCAATTTTTGTAGGTGGTTATGGTGGAGTAATTTCTGTAGAATATTAGATAGATCACGATTTAAAAAATAAATTAAACTTTTGAAGATATTTTAAGTTAGGTAAAATATTTAACAATTTAGAAAATATCAATGTTTCAATAACATGGGCCAATGATATGGATCTCTGACTTGTGTATTATAAATGTCGGAGATGAATCTCAACATATTTCATGAATCTTCTGAACATATTCTCCTCTGATCTATGCAGCATATTTCAGGAGCAGCAATACAAAAGCTCGGAGAGTTCCATAACCTGATAGATTTGTGTCTTGGTAGTTGGTGCATCGCTTGTAATTTCAGTCCAGTTGCATTGTTCCTTCAGCGAGCACGTAATCTACAGAAGATCACCTTATACATGTGTGCAAGACATTGTCGTGTGGAGGTAACCGGCATCCACCAAACATTGGATATAATGTGGGTGTACTTATTTCAATGCAAGAATCTTAAGCAGGTTGAAATCAAACTTTTGAAAGATCATATTAGAGCCCATAAAATCAACAAGGATTTGCTCCCAGGGAGGGCACAAATAGGGGATATAGAGTTTATTATGTCAGAGCACATTTGATTTTTTTTTTCTTTTTTTACTGATATGTGCTCAATTTTTTGGTTTTGTATCGTGATATTTAAATGACAATGCTTTCTGATTAGCAGTTGTAAGGATCTCTAAACATGCAGAATATGACTGATGCAACGCAAGACCATTTTCAAACAAGTGATGACTCAGTCCAGATGTAGACAAGATATATGTAGTGAAGGTCACCAGTTTAGTAAAAATAACATGAGGCAAAATACCGATGGAAAAAATAGATGGAAATCACTCTATCTTCACCTAGGACGCATTCAAGGAGGGCTAACATGGCTTGTTGCCTGGTACGTAGTTATTAAAGGATTCTGTAATTCTTTGTCCGAATTACTAAAATAAAAAGGGTCACAAACAGGAAGGAGAAAGAACTTCATTTGGTGATTTTGCAATTTGTTGTCCGAATTACTAAAATAAAAAAGTGTGATGAACAGGAAGGAGAAGAACTTCATCCCAATAGTTTAATAGGATTTGATAGGGATTAAATACAAGCTGGTTCCCACCCTTTACATATATGTGGTCCTATGTTAAACGCATGTCAATTCCTATCAATGACTTTCAGCTTTGCTCCGAAGCTCCCAGCACAGAGGTGAACAGAGGGAACAGTTTAAAACAATGGAAGATTCTTCAATGTAACAATACTTCTTTTCTCCCAATTTCAGTTCTTTTGATAAGGTATTGGTACTAGCCGTTTCAACATTAAGTCTGGAACATCGCTCAAATGTTATATTGAAAATATTGTCCCATATCTTACAACTCAGCAAAGCAAAAATTAAGCCCCCAGATAAAAACCACAAATTGAATAAACCTATAAAAATCAAATATGAGAGAAGACTATGACAAGCCATGACTTATACCGCATGCACCAAACTGACATAAAAAATAATATAAACAACTTAAACAGCAAATAAATGAATACATCTAAAGGCATTTGGAGCACTCTGTTTTTTTTTTCATTTTATCACCTAGTTTTCAATTCATTATGATAATAAATAAATAAAAACAATACAAACCTGGTAAGCCGAATAACTGGCAGTTAGAGAACAAAAGGAAAATTTATGTACCGTTGCTTGACAACAGTATAAACAAAAGGAGAATTCACAAGATTAAAGAGAGAGTTTGTGTGCTCTGTGAAGAGAATTTATCTCTAAGGAGAAGAAATTACAAAGCCCGTTATGTGTTATGGGGGACCCATAGAAGGGCTAAAGAATTCAATTTATTTCCTGGACCAAATTTTTATTAAAAATGTAGCAGGCGATTGCATTTTAGTTTTAATTTAAACCAAATGAAAAATTTGTTGGACAAACTTTTATTATTATTTTTCAAATTCAAATCTGCTATAGAAACATAATTGTATAACGGTGGTGAAGTCCAAACTCCAAAACAATATTGACGACTTCCTCTTATATAAACTCATGATACTAGGCTACCAATTATATATGTCCAGTTCTTTATAATATATCGATAAAACTTAAAATTAAATAACTTCAATTTTCTATTTAATATATTTATTTCAAAATTTCCATTTAGTTGATAAGTATATATTACATATTAATTAATTATCCACATGCTAAGGGCGGAACCAGGGTCTGGGCCAACCTGGGCCGTGGCCCCCCCTGGCCCAGAAATTATACTAAATTATTTATGGTCCCGTTGCGCTGAAGAGAATGGCGCCGGGGGAGATGCAAAGATTGTTAATTTTTTTTTTTTACTTTTTGAGGTAGAAGGCCCGTAGACACCAAAGAATGTTAATGGGTGTTGCAGTGTTCCACCAATTATATCCACACCGGGAATGGCGCCGGGGGAGATTTTGGGTACTATATGTCTGATAGTTTTTATTAATTGTATGCTGCAATTTAAGGATAATTTCAGTACACATACATTGTTATCGTCTTAATTAACAGTAAAATAAAATATAGATATATTATTTTATTTTGACGAAACATGCATCACACTTGGTTCCTTTTTAAAAGTAATTTAATCGATTTTCAAACGTCTAATTGAATTTTTTTTATGGATCGCTGACGATTTAATTCTTGAAAATAAATGAGATAAATTTGTGGTGTTTTATTAGAGGATCGCCATGGAAGAAAATTTTTTCAAAATTCAAGTTGGAAAAAAATGAGATAAGATTTGTGGTTTTTATTTTTTTTTTGTTTTATTAAGTGTTTTAGAGAACTTTTTTTCCATGGAACGGCTTAATAATAGAAAAATCTAAAATGGAAAATTTGGTTTGCAAGTACATATTCATATGGGATCATGTTGAACGGTTCGATCCGAACAGTTTAAAAACAAATTTTAAGAGTCCTCTATATTTTTATATTTTGAGCCGTTGAGATTTTAAAAACTCAAATACTTGTAAATCAAATTTTATATTTTTTTTTGCTATTTATTAAGTGTTTTACAAAACTATTGTTTTTCAGTGATCCAGAATTATTCAAAAACAACAGTTTTGTAAAATACTTAATAAATAGTAAAAAAATTCTAAAAAATGGAAAATTTGGTTTGCAAGTACATATTCATATGGAGATCATGTTGAACGGTTCGGATCGACCATTAAGATTTTAAAAACTCAAATTTTGAGCCGTTGTACAGAGGTCCTCTATGCTACGCGTAGCATATTAGCCAGAACACACACACACACACATATATATAATCGCAAGTTAGGTCCCCCTAGTTTTCATTCCTGATTCCGCTACTGCACACGCTTATTATAATCATTGAATATAAACTAAACTAAATACCCTGCAAATAACACAATACTGACAACCAAAAGTACATAAGAACTCAAGACCCTGCAATTCTGCAAAAGTTCACAATTACATCTAAACACAAAACTAAACAAAGCAATGCTTATCTCTATTCCTTGCTAGTACCATCTTTCTGTCAAACCTGTTCACCATCATCTTCAGTCACCACCATATCAGATATTATCCTTGTAACAGGCATACTTTTTAAGATGTCTTTGAGACGAGAAAAGAAGAATTAATCAATGAAACTTGGAGGTTAGGTCATGTTTCATGTACATCTTTTCTTTTAATTTGGCATGTAAGAAGGGCGTTATTCACATTAATTTTCCATGTAATAAGGGCAATTGAAAGCACTAATGTTAATTAGGAGGGCAGTAAATTAAGGAGGATGGTGGTAAGTGGTAACCCTTGTGAGTGTGAGAAAGTGTTTGTAGAAATGCCAGCGTTTGAGAAGGAAGAGCGAGCTGAGTTTAAGTGGTAAAATTGTTCATTCAAATTGACATGACGAGAATTATATAAGAACTGATTATCTTTGAGTACTTACATAACACTGATTTTTTTTTTTTGAGTAAAAAGGCACTAGGCCCGTTTCATTTCGAAAACGAGTTAAGCTACAAAACCACAGTTGTCAGAGGCCTATAAGTCTATAACGCCTGAAATGAAACATTCTCCTAATAGAACCGTAGACTTGTAAAACAAAATAGATAAGCAATCCAAACAGAACAAGCAAGCAACAAACCACACAGGTGGTACAAAATAATGATTAGGTTTAGTCTATAAGGAAACTAAGATATAACTCAGAGTCTTCTCCAGAAATGCTTTTAGTCTGCGTCTTCTTCATCATCTGAGATGATCACCACTTGATCTCCAGCAGCAGGATCCCTAGTCTGGAGTGGTAGGTGAGAGGTGTCTTGAGGCAGCAACCTAGGTATGTCAGAATCCTCAGCACCCAGTCCTGACCAATATAAAATTGTAGTTATTATGGATAAGATAATTGATTTTTGAGAAGCACATGTACTTTGATCAAAACAGATTCTATTTCTCTGTCTCCATATTGTCCAAGCAAAGGCACTAACTTACAAATCAATGCTCAGGTTCTTAGTAATTAATGCGATAAATAGGAGTGTTAGTAATCGAAGAGGCCAAGTAGTAAATGAACAGACCTGCAAACAGATTGGAATATTGGCCGGGATGGCGAATAATCAATGGCTGAGAGAGTGGTGCGTATTGAGCTCGGCCAGCAATCAGACTGGAATTTTGGCCTGGTTGGCGAACAATCGGTGGCTGAGAGAGTGGTGCGTATTGAACTCGGCCAGCAATCAGACTGGAATTTTGGCCTGGTTGGCGAACAATCGGTAGCTGAGAGAGTGGTGCGTATTGAGCTCGGCCAGCAATCAGACTGGAATTTTGGCCTGGTTGGCGAACAATCGGTGGCTGAGAGAGTGGTGCGTATTGAGCTCGGCCAGCAATCAGACTGGAATTTTGGCCTGGATAGCGAACAATCGGTGGCTGAGAGAGTGGTGCGTATTGAGTTCGGCCAGCAATCAGATTGGAATTTTGGCCTGGAACAATCTGTGGCTGAGAGAGTGGTGCTGAGCGGCCGAATCATTTTTCTGGAACAATGTGAGAGAGTGGTGCGTATTGAGCTCGGCCAGCAATCAGATTGGAATTTTGGCCTGGAACAATCGGTGGCTGAGAGAGTGGTGTGTGAGCTCGGCCAGCAATCTGACTGGAATATTGGCCTGGATGGCGAACAATCGGTGGCTGAGAGAGTGGTGTGTGAGCTTGGCCAGCAATCCGACTGGAATATTGGCCTGGATGGTGAACAATCGGTGGCTGAGAGAGTGGTGCGTATTGAGCTTGGTCAGCAAACAGACTGGAATTTTGGCCTGGATGGTGAACAATCGGTGGCTGAGAGAGTGGTGCGTGAGCTCGGCCAGCAATCCGACTGGAATATTGGCCTGGATGGTGAACAATTGGTGGCTGAGAGAGTGGTGCGTATTGATCTGAGCCAGCAAACAGGTTGGAATTTTGGCCAATGAAGAGGCTCTGGAGGCGTTTTTCTTCATTGAAAAGACGTTCTAAGAGATCGGTCATGGTGAGAGTTTGTGAGGTCATGGTGGCAGCAGTTACAAAAGGCTCAAACTCCGAACCAAGACCTTGAAGAACGTAGTCCACCCGTTGTTGTTCCTCAAAGAAACACCCGACATTAGTAAGTTGATCAATAATATAATGAAACTGCTTCAGATACTCAGCACATGTGGCATTGCCCTTCTTGATCGTTTGAAGCTGAAGTTTCCATCTACAGACTCTGGGGAAGTAATATGTGCTGTACATGCTTTGAAGGCATTCCCACAGCTCCTCTGTTTTTCCACACGGCTGATATCTCAATTCAAACAAAACGGTTGGAGGCAGAGAGGACCATAACCAACTCCGTATAAGCTTATCTTGAAGACCATCTGGAAGACCATGAAACAAGGTGAGATCAAGATAATCTTGAAGACCAAGGTCACCAAGAATTCGCAACACTTCTGATCTCCAGTGAGGAAAATTTTGTTGATAATTCTCTTCATTTAAAGGAATGCTGATTTGATGGTTGATTTCGATGGGATTTTCAGATGTAGAGGAAGTGTGAGGAATGGTAAGATTTTCAGGTGTACTTGAGGGTCTGGTACTGGTCTTTGCAATGAAAGGCGGATCTTCGAGATTAAATTCACTGGGGAGGGGATCGGTGCTGTACATGACGCGAAGAGATTGCCACAGCAGATTAGTTGTTTCATGCGCCAACTGTCCCAGATTAGACCGAGTGTCTGGAGGCAGTGTGGAGAACAACCAATTCCATATAACCTTATCTTTTGTCTTCCAGCGCTCATACTCAACAGTAGGGATGCCGTCAGCAGGCAATGATGGAAGATTGGTAGCAAAAAAAAATTCTAGAAGACCATGGCCACGAAGAACATCAAAGATTTCTCTCTCCCAGCGAGGATAATTTTCTTTAAAATTCTCAAGACATAACTTAGTCTTGATGCAATCGGTGATTTGAATGGGGTTTTCAGGTGTTTCACATACCATTTTTAGCGTTCTTGAGGATCTGGTGCTAATCTTTGGGATTAGATGTTGATCTCGAAGATTTTGTAATTTTCTGGTATTGAAGGACTGGAACAATCAGGTTGGGTACTGATTCTTGAAATCAGAGGCAAGAAAATCAGAGGGAAGGAAAAGAATTCGGTGATTATATTTTTTTGTTATCTGTTACATTGTGCTTCATGCCTTTATATAGAAACACGAGTGAGTAAGACCAGTTCCGAGTAAAGGAAAAGGATAGCCGTTGAAAGGAATGGAAGAAGCGCGGGAGGAAATGGGCTTTCGCCGGTTGGGGTGGAATTCAATTAAAATGATTCCCAGACAGGTGGGACCAATACCGTCAGGTTTAATGAAGAGGGTAACAAGATTCTGGATTGTGGGGACCAGGAGGTCAGAAACATCCTTTCTGAGGAATTCACGAAATCCCATTCTGCTTCCTCTCCATTGATTGGAGAGGAAGCAGAAAGAGGAGACAGGAGAAGAAACAGGCAAAAGTAACGGAGAAAGGAAAAATTGTGTTAAGTATCTCCAGATTTTGAAGACGTGCAATCCGGGAAGTAAAGGGGAATAAATTGGGCTGGGGTCCGCTTGGAAGCGAACTAGGAGAGGGAGGGTTTAAAACTTTAAATTGGAAAGTGGGGTTTGCATGTAATAGAAATAGGCAATGATCATTAATGGGAGAGTGAGACAGAGAGAAAAAAAAATCAGATTGGAGTGGGAGACAAAAGGAAAACTGTGTAGCTTTTGGTGTTACAAGGTCCTGACATGTGGGCTATATAAGTCAGTGAGTCTGATTTTAACTTCCACGTTTTGTGTATTTAAGCATTCGTTGATCAGAAATTTCATCAACTCATTTAAATTTTTATTCAGTTAAGATTATGGGATTATTACCATCTTTAGATGAAAAGTTTAAATTTTTCTGAAACTTTAGTTTATGAAGTTCATTTCAAATTATTTATTCCTAATACATTACTCTCTTCTAAATTGTTGGCATTTTAATCGTTGAGATTTATTTTGAATATCACTTTTGTATCAATTTTTTTTATTTCATCAATTTAACATCAGGGCTAACCCAAGTCACTTAACACAGAACCTGATTGCATCAGAATTTAAATATAAACGGGGTCACATCACAAGATATTGGATAAAAGTTGATGCTATGCTAATAACCCAATTCGATTTGACTTGGTCAATACCAATCTCAACGGCTATCCCCAATTCTTCTTCGGCCATTGCTAACTAAACCAAACAAAAAGTAAATGTGAAACTAATGCAATATCGGTTCTCCTTGTAATTTCAAAGCATCAGCTAGTCTCTTATGTAATTTGCTGTTTAAATTGTTTATATTATTTTTTATGTCAGTTTGGTGCATGCGGTATAAGTCATGGCTTGTCATAGTCTTCTCTCATATTTGATTTTTATAGGTTTATTCAATTTGTGGTTTTTATCTGGGGGCTTAATTTTTGCTTTGCTGAGTTGTAAGGTATGGGACAATATTTTCAATATAACATTTGAGCGATGTTCCAGACTTAATGTTGAAACGGCTAGTACCAATACCTTATCAAAAGAACTGAAATTGGGAGAAAAGAAGTATTGTTACATTGAAGAATCTTCCATTGTTTTAAACTGTTCCCTCTGTTCACCTCTGTGCTGGGAGCTTCGGAGCAAAGCTGAAAGTCATTGATAGGAATTGACATGCGTTTAACATAGGACCACATATATGTAAAGGGTGGGAACCAGCTTGTATTTAATCCCTATCAAATCCTATTAAACTATTGGGATGAAGTTCTTCTCCTTCCTGTTCATCACACTTTTTTATTTTAGTAATTCGGACAACAAATTGCAAAATCACCAAATGAAGTTCTTTCTCCTTCCTGTTTGTGACCCTTTTTATTTTAGTAATTCGGACAAAAAATTACAGAATCCTTTAATAACTACGAACCAGGCAACAAGCCATGTTAACCCTCCTTGAATGTGTCCTAGGTGAAGATAGAGTGATTTCCATCTATTTTTTCCATCGGTATTTTGCCTCATGTTATTTTTACTAAACTGGTGACCTTCACTACATATATCTTGTCTACATCTGGACTGAGTCATCACTTGTTTGAAAATGGTCTTGCGTTGCATCAGTCATATTCTGCATGTTTAGAGATCCTTACAACTGCTAATCAGAAAGCATTGTCATTTAAATATCACGATACAAAACCAAAAAATTGAGCACATATCAGTAAAAAAAGAAAAAAAAAATCAAATGTGCTCTGACATAATAAACTCTATATCCCCTATTTGGGCCCTCCCTGGGAGCAAATCCTTGTTGATTTTATGGGCTCTAATATGATCTTTCAAAAGTTTGATTTCAACCTGCTTAAGATTCTTGCATTGAAATAAGTACACCCACATTATATCCAATGTTTGGTGGATGCCAGTTACCTCCACACGACAATGTCTTGCACACATGTATAAGGTGATCTTCTGTAGATTAGGTGCTCGCTGAAGGAACGATGCAACTGGACTGAAATTACAAGTCATGCACCAACTACCAAGACACAGATCTATTAGGTTATGGAACTCTCCGAGCTTTTGTATTGCTGCTCCTGAAATATGCTGCATAGATCAGAGGAGAATATGTTCAGAAGATTCATAAAATATGTTGAGATTCATCTCTGACATTTATAATACACAAGTCAGAGATCCGTATCATTGGCCCATGTTATTGAAACATTGATATTTTCTAAATTGTTAAATATTTTACCTAACTTAAAATATCTTCAAAAGTTTAATTTATTTTTAAATTCTAGAGAAACCACTCCTCCATAATCACCAAAAAAATTGATAATGCACAAATCATTGGGTGATCTCCGAGAGTGTGGAAATGAGTGTGTGATCGAGGTGATTCTTTCCATGTGTATAGAAAGATGAATTATGTTGTTTGAGTATTTTTTTTAAAAAAGAGAAAAAAGAGTCTAGCTCTTATTTCATTAATCATTTTGAAGTTACAAAGTAAGAGAAAAACAATTGTGCTCAAAACATTTGAGCATAAAGAAAATTAAAAGGAAATAAAGAAAAGCAAATTGCATAGAAATAAGAAGAAAACTTAAAAAAATAAAATTGCTAAATGACTATTCTAAGCTGATCCATTCTTCTTGTTTGAGTAATTTTATACTGTTAAAGTGTTAGTTGTATCATACACTAGTGTTTCGATAATGTTTTTCTTACTAACTAAAGTTTCTGTGATGTCAAGATCAACAATATCAAGTTACAAAATGACAAAAAAAATTATCTTAAAATTGCATACTTACCTTCATTTGTTTAATATGTAACATGAGAACTGTAATATCTGAAAGGCCGCCTATATTGTCACCGAAATCAAAATAACGGAAAATGTTTCGCATGAAAGAAAAAGTGTTACCCACTGCAGCTGTACCTACACTTTTCCACATGAACTCTACATGAAAAGGATAACTGATAATCATGGAGTTGACTGCATCCCCAAGGAGGCAAGAGTCTACCCATATTAATCTATAATTGTGCAGAAAAGTGCAATGACGGAGAGATAAGCACTTTAGCTTCTGGCTGAATATGCATTGAAGTTCATTACCGCAATTTTCCAATGACACGTCTTCAAGAACCGGACACCCTGAGAAAAGTCTGGTGATGCATCTATTCTCAAGGACAGTGTTTGTTAGCTGTAACCTTCTGATTTGGGGAAGATTTATAAAGGCTGGTATTATTTGAAAATAACTCCGAGTTTTTCTCAAGAAGAGTTCCTCTATTGATTCACAGGAGAAAATGGGTCCAGATATATCTTTGTGGAAGAATGGAGCCTCCACAGAAAAAACTCGAGGATTGACCTTCATGGCATAGCTGACACATGTGCCGACAAGGTCAGAGCAACCATCTTGGTCTAAGATTTTAATCCGGAAAGTGTCCAAGAAGGATGTCTCATGACGGGATAACAATGTCTCAACAAAGACTTTATACTTTGCATCAAGTGCTCTTTTCCTCTCTTCGGTACTGAGACGATATTCATCCTCTAAGACAAACTCATGCGGATCAAAATTGAGATGAGACAAGGAGGTCCAAAGGTTCACCCATCTCTTTGACACTATGCTTGTTCGAACCGCCTGTCGTATCCCTAAGAAGGACAAAATATGTTGGAGCATTTCATCTGGCAAACTACTTATCCTATCATACTTGTCATTCGACATGCTTATAATTTGTAAACTTGTTGGTGTTATTCACTGCTCATTCCTTGAAGTTAACACCTATGCACAAAACAATGTAAAAGAAGAAGAAAATCAGTTGAGAAAGTACAACTTCTAAGGATGATTTATGTCCCCTTTTGATATTGTCATTGTGCATACAAAGTCATGATTCAATTAAGATTGTCTAATTCAAAAAGAAAATATGCCTTAAATTAATAAATACCCATCAATAATAGAATATTGGGAATTTAATAGATCTGAAACACACAACTGGCTTTCGCAACAGAGGCACAATGCCATAAACCCATATATGACAGCAACATGTAACAATTTTCCAAAACATGAGATGTGGTTCTTACCTGTTAGATCCATATATCTGTGCACAAACACCATCTCTTTCTATTGATAATTACAGTAAGAAGTCGTTAACTTCGTGTGTGTTACTTGGTTTTATATTTTCATCAAGCATCCACACAAAAATATACAAATTTGTGCAAAATATGACAGATGAAAACTTTAATTTTGAGAGAAAAGAATAACATAAAAAAAAATTGAAAGAGTACTAGCTAGATGATGTCGGATAAGCAGAGTAGGTCCAAAGGAGGAGGGGAGACAGAGAGAGTCTAGGGTTCGAAGAGGAAGAAAAGAAAAGAAAAACTCGAACAAAACCTATTTAACAGAGACGAGCCACACACACGCATTTATTTCAAGCACTCTAATTTTGGGGAAAAAAATTGTTATATTTGGCTATATTTTTTTTGAGATAATATTTGGCTATATATATTTGTATAATTTGAACATTAAAACTGAGTTTTGTGCATGACTATTAATAATTGTTCGAAATCAATTTACATGATCCTATTTCCATTGCAGTACTAAATTTTACACCTATTGTTTATTAAAACCAGCCATATTTGACGAGTTCCTATTTTTGCAATTTTAACTGGGAATGCACAATTTTAAATTCCATTTTGTTTGGAATGGATTGCAATCTCTCTTCTTAATACGACAATGTCAATGTTCTCCCTAAATCATATAAAAGGAAGAAAAAATAATTTTACTAACAGAAAAGCAAACTCAAAATTAACGAATAATGGTGAAGCTAGTAAGAAAACATAGATGGCAAATAGTAAAATTATTTAGCTTTACTCTTAGAAAACATGGATGGCATGCAGGATTAACTTTCTTTATTTAACCAAGAAACGGAATCTTGTCTAATAACATCCATTAAAAAAAAAAGAATTGATTTTATAATAATAAATTTTCAATAAAGAAACTATTATTGTCCCTGCATCCCTTATTGTAAAGATTTTTGGTCCATGTATACTGGCACCAGTATGTTCTCTGTGGTGTCAAGTACTGGGGAGGGTTGAGGTTTATTGGGAACATGTTATTTTGCATCTAATAGTTATTACCAGCATATACTGATCAGCAGACAAACTGTACAACTTGATTTTGAATTTTTTTTTTTTTTGGAGTGCATGGAAGTCAATTTCATTCTTTTTTAGGTCCATTTTGTTTGCCAAGCAAAAACGTTTTGTATAAAGCTTCATAATAATTTTTCATTGATTCCGGAAAGTTTAGTATTTTCAATATAAGCACAAGGTAATCAATAGGGTTATAAATGGAAATTGTCTCAACAAATTATGAATAATAGTTTACAATTTTTGTTTCTGATCTGGTATTATATTGAAATTAATGTACTGGTTTGTTTTTGCACATAAATTAGCTTTTCTGTTGTACTTGTTGCTCTTATAATGATTTGTTACCTAATACTTGTTATTAATTGCTTTTCAATTCACATAATTTTGCTATTCTCTTCTCAAAATGATGCAGAGATTTTTTTCTAGAGGAAGTTGACTTAATTTAACCTAAGTACAAATAATATAAGTCTCATTTTGGTCTTAGCCTGCTAAACGGGCACTATATATTCTAGTATTACAATCACTCAATTCAAACAATAAATATCTCCAGTATTTTACTGCTGGACATCTCCAGTGCTGGTGTTCTCAGCATTCTCAACACAGAGAACAGCTTTGTAACTAACTTTCTGTTTTACTAATTACACTTTTATCCTTAAGTGTATTGCTACGCATAATAGTTATGTTACTTACCTGTGTTGAGAATGGTCAGGGGACACGCACTGGAGACGTCCAGTAGTAAATATCTTGAGAGATTTATAGTTAGAAAAAAGAAGACAATTGATTCTATAACTAACTCCGCAACTAGTCTCTACTATTGTTAATTTCTTTATAAATGCATGTTATAGAATGTAACAGGTAACAAAAACCATAATCACCCAATTCTTTTCCTTCACTTTGATTTGCTTGCCTCTGATTTCAAGAATCAGAACCCAACCTGATTTTTCCAGTTCTTCAATACCAGAACATTACAAAATCTTCAAGATCAACATCTAATCTCAAAGATTAGTACCAGATCCTCAAGAACACAAAAGATGACATCTGAAACACCGGAAAATCCCATTCAAATCACCAATCACATCGAGACTACTTTATGTCTGGAGAATTATAAAGAGAATTATCCTCCCTGGCAGAGAGAAATCTTTGATGTTCTTGATGGCCATGGTCTTCTCCGATACGTTCTTGACAGAAACACACGTCCTTCACCATATCTTGCTGACGGAATTACTAGTGCTGAGTTTGAAAGGTGGAAGACACAAGATCAGCTTATATGGTATTGGATGTGCTCCTTTGTGCCTACAGACATTCGGACTAATCTGGGACTGCTGGCTTATGATTCATCTCATCTGTTGTGGAAAAACCTTCAGAGCATGTACACATCCACTTCCTTCCCTAGTGCTCCCCAATTGGAGCTTCGGCTTCAAACAATCAAGAAAGGGGATGCTACCTGTGCTAAATATCTGGATCAGATTCAACAGATTGCTGATTGCCTTAGATCTCTCGGATCTGAAATGTCCGAACAAGATTTGGTGCGATACACTCTTCTAGGCCTTGGTCAGGAGTTCAATCATTTTGAATGGCCTGTCAAATTACAATGTCTCACCATGAAACAACTTGAAAAACATCTCCTCTCTGTTCACATGGCACATTACTGTTCCACAGCCCCTACAAACGTCACCTCGTTTCTGAACACGGACACTGATCAAGCTCTCCTGGAAAATGTTGCAGGTTTGTTCATTTATTTCTTGGGCACTTTGATTATTTACACTCCTCTTAAACCTATTTATTGCATTAATTACTAAGAATCTGATCAGTGTTTTGATCGAAGTACATGTGCTTCTCAAAAATCAATTATCTTATCTATAATAACAATAATTTTATATTGGTCAGGATTGGGTGCTGAGGATTCTGACATAGCTAGGTCGCTGCCTCGAGACACCTCTTGCCTACCAGTCCAAATCAGGGATCCTGCTGCTGGAGGTCAAGTGTCTATGCCTCTCTCGTCTTTGTCATCTTTTGAGAGACAGGTTTTGGATTCCACATACCATATAAGCCTCACCTCGATTCTGAACATGGACACTGATCAAACTCACCTAGAAAATGTTGTAGGTTTGTTCATTTATTACCTGGGCTCTTTGATTATTTACACTCCTCTTAAACCTATTTATTGCATTAATTACTAAGAACCTGATCAGTGTTTTGATCGAAGTAAATCTGATTCTCAAAAATCAATTATCTTATCCATAATAACTATAATTTTATATTGGTCAGGATTTGGTGCTGAGAATTCTGACATAGCTAGGTCGCTGCCTCAAGACACCTCTTGCCTACCAGTCCAGACTAGGGATCCTGCTGCTGAAGGTCAAGTGTCTATGCCTTTCTCGTCTTTTGAGAGACAGATTTTGGATTCCACATACCCTATAAACTTCACCTCGATTCTGAACACAGACACTGATCAAGCTCACCTGGAAAGTGGTGCAGGTTTGTATTCATTTACTACATGGGCTCTTTGATTATTTACACTCCTCTTAAACCTCTTAATTATCGCATTAATTACAAAGAACCTGATCAGTGTTTTGATCGAAGTACATGTGCTTCTCAAAAATCAATTATCTTATCCATAATAACAATAATTTTATATTGGTCAGGACTGGGTGCTGAGGATTCTAACATAGCTAGGTCGCTGCCTCAAGACACCTCTTGCCTACCACTCCAGACTAGGGATCCTGCTGCTGGAGGTCAAGCGGTGATCATCAAAGATGATGAAGAAGATGCAGACTAAAAGCATTTCTGGAGAAGACTCTGAGTTATATCTTAGTTTCCTTATAGACTAAACCTAATCACTATTTTGTACCACCTGTGTGTGGTTTGTTTGCTTGCTTGTTCTGTTTGGATTGCTTGTCTCTTTTGTTTTACAAGTCTATGGTTCTCTAGGAGAATGTTTCATTTCTGTCGTTATAGGCCTCTGACAACTAGTGCCTTTTTACTCAAATAAAATGAGTGTTATGTAAGTAGTCAAAGATAATCAGTGTTTTTATAATTGTCGTCATGTCAATTTGAATGAACAATTTTACCCCTTAAACTCAGCTTGCTCCTCCTTCTCAAACACTGACGACATTTCTACAAACACTTTCTCAACACTCACTCACAGGGTTACCAGTTACCACCATGCTCCTTTACTGCCCTCCTAATAAACATTAGTGCTTTCAATTGCCCTTATTACATGGCAAATTAAAAGAAAATATGTACATGAGAGCTAACCTTGCTATGAGTTTCATTGATTCTTCTTTTCTCGTCTCAAAGACATATCTTGAAAAGCTTGGCTTCATTTCCTCTAATAAGTCTGATTGTCACACTCCTCAGCTTGAGAGGGTGAATTAATTCGTAAATCAACGAACAAATGAGAAATGTAGGTTAATTTGGCAAAAGCTCGAAAGAGAGTAAAAAATCTCGTGTTGACACCTCAGACGCCACCTCATCCCCTTTAATGACTGCTTCAATTATCTACAGTCCATTCCTCAATTGAGAGAAGTAACTAATTACACCTTCGGTCAGTAATTTGAGATGGGGCCTGCCTGGCAGAGGGTGATCATTTAAACTTAGCTGCCCGTCTGAACCGTACGTTCTCCCTTCTTCCTTTTTGACCAAGTCAAATTCAAATCCTTTAGTATCTTTACTTCTTTAGTGCCATAGCTGAAATTACGTAGAGAACTACGTTTAGTCTTTTCTATAACCAAAATATTTGATAGTCCATCAGCGATAATTAATTACTTTGGTGATGGTAAAATATATTTTCTACTTCGTAGACATGTATGTTGTATGAATTAAGTGTGGTTGTGTTGCCAAAAAAATTGATAGCTGAAAATTTTCGGTCTTTTCTATTTAGTCAACGAAATATCAACTCATGCCTTTTAGTTTCTTTAGTGCCAGCTATAGCTGAAATTACGTAGTCATCAGCTTCAAACTAATTGCTTCTCCCTTCAATTAGAAAAACAAGGTAGTTTATATAAATGTTCGTCCATTTAAAATTTGAGAACATGATTTCTAATGCTAAAAAAATAAGTATACAGCATGCATGTAGGACTTGAAAATTAAACTGATTTTTTTTAATATCATTAAAAAAAAGATGTATGACATCAATTTCAAAAAAATGCACAAAAATTTCCAGGCAGCTATTTTTTTCCTCTGGTAGAACCATACTGGTCAGGTTTTTTTTTTTAACAACCAGTAGTTTATTTTAAGGGATGAATATGATATTTTTTTTTAATTGTACTAGGCCTTTATCATTCATTGCGGTCCGATTTATTTTTTTTACTTTAATTTAAAATAATTATATTATATATCAATAATATTTTTAAATTGAGATGATATGTCAATAATACTATTTTGTACTGTAAAAATAATATATTTTAAAATTAAATAAAATTTATTTGTGAATTGTATATAATTTTGACTTTCTTAAAAAAAATTAAAATCAAATTTAGTAATATTGAAAAATAAAAACTATTATATGTCATAGTAAATTGAATAAAGAAATTATGCTGTCAAGCATAAAACTTGAATTCTTAAACTCGAGCATTGCTTGCCATGTTGCATCCCCCCCTACATAGCATTAGAGGAACTCCACCTCTATCGGTTAAGAGAATCAAATCAGTTTTTAATTTGAAGTTTCTTATTATTTTGCTAGTTGCTATTTAGAGTATAGTCTATATTAGTTGTAATATGACTTTGTATGTCAGTCTTATTAGCAGCGTGTTCGGCTATCACTATTTTCGTGGGGAAAAAAATAATTCACTTAAAACTAGTTTGGCTGCAGCTTAGGAATAGGAGTGGGCACATGAACGGGTGAATTGCCATCCCATGTATTATTGTTCATGTGGAAAAAAAAAATTTAGTTCTTGTCCTGTTCGGCGGACCATTGGGAATGGCATGGGCGCGGGAATTAAACTAAATATTTCAAAGTTTTTTCACGTGAACAGTAATTTTTAGTTTAATTCCCACCTGAACAGAGAGAATTTTTTTTCCCACAGGAATAGTATCTCGGCCATTCAAATTGGACCTGAACCCAAACTCATTCCTGTTCCTGCTTGACAACCGAACACGCCAATATCTTGTGATGTGGCACTGTTTATACTAAAATTCTGACGCAACCAGGTTCTTTGTTAAGTGACTCGGATCAGATTCAATTGACTTCGATTTATCTCAGGTTATAATTTAATTTGGACTTAGATATACATTAGATAATTGGGATTGAGTTACCAATCTACTTGGAACACTACTGTCTCTGGACTTAGATATTAAAAATAAATCTCAACGATTAAAATGCCAACAATTTAGAAGAGAGTAATGTATTAGGAATAAATTATTTTAAATGAACTTAATAAACTAAAGTTTCAGAAAAAATAAAAATCTAAAGATGATAATAATCTCATAATCTTGACTGAATAAAAATTTAAATGAGTTGATGAAACTTCTGATCAACGAACGCTTAAATACACAAAACGTGGAAGTTAAAATCAGACTCACTGACTTATAAGGCCCACATGTCAGGACCTTGTAACACCAAAAGCTACACACTTTTCCTTTGGTCTCCCTCCCAACCTGAATTTTTTCTCTCTCTCAGTCTCACTCTCCCATTAATATTCATTGCCTATTTCTATTACATGCGGACCCCACTTTCCAATGTAAACCCAACCTTCCCGGATCGCACGTCTTCAAAATCTGGAGATACTTAACATAACTTTTCCTTTCTCTCTCCATTACTTTTTTCTGTTTCTTCTGCTGCCTCGTCTTTCTTCTCCGCAATTTCCTTCTCCGTTTAAGCATCAATGGAGAGGAAGCAGTATTGGGATTTCGTTTTTTTTTTTTTTTGCTTTAGGATTTCGTGTTCCCCAGCGGAATAACAAACTCGTTCACCTGCCTCAGAGAGGATGTTTCTGATCTCCTGGTCCCCACAATCCAGTCTTGTTACCCTCTTCATCAAACCTGACAGTATTGGTCCCACCTGTCTGTGAATCCTTTTCATTAAACTCCACCCCAAACCGGCCAAAGACCCAAAGCTCATTTCCTCCCGCGCTTCTTCCTATTCCTTTCAACGGCTATCCTTTTCCTTTACTCGGAACTGGTCTTACTCACTCGTGTTTCTATATAAAGGCATGAAGCACAATGTAACAGATAACAAAAAAACATAATCACCGAATTCTTTTCCTTCCCTCTGATTTTCTTGCCTCTGATTTCAAGAATCAGTACCCAACCTGATCCTTCCAGTTCTTCAATACCAGAAAATTACAAAATCTTCAAGATCAACATCTAATCCCAAAGATTAGCACCTGATCCTCAAGAACGCTAAAAATGACATCTGAAACACCTGAAAACCCCATTGAAATCACCGATTGCATCAAGACTAAGTTATGTCTTGAGAATTATAAAGAGAATTATCCTCGCTGGGAGAGAGAAATCTTTGATGTTCTTCACGGCCATGGTCTTCTAGAATTTTTTTTTGCCACCAATCTTCCATCATTGCCTGCTGACAGCACCACTAGTGTTGAGTTTGAGCACTGGAAGACAAAAGATAAGGTTATATGGAATTGGTTGTTCTCCACACTGCCTCCAGACACTCGGTCTAATCTGGGACAGTTGGCGCATGAAACAACTAATCTGCTGTGGAAATCTCTTCGCATCATGTACAGCACCGATCCTGTCCCCAGTGAATTTAATCTCGAAGATCCGCCTTTCATCGCAAAGACCAGTACCAGATCCTCAAGAACACCTGAAAATCCTACCAATCCTCAAATTTCCTCTACATCTGAAAATCCCATCCAAATCAACCATCCAATCAGCATTCCTTTAAATGAAGAGAATTATCAAGAGAATTTTCCTCACTGGGAGTCAGAAGTGTTGCGAGTTATTGGCAACCTTGGTCTTCAAGATTATCTTGATGGCACCATTGATCATGGTGAGAGGTGCAAACAAGGTCAGCTTATATGGAATTGGTTGTGGCCCTCTCTGCCTCCAACCATTGTGTGTGAATTGAGATGTAAGCCGTGTACAACAGCTCCTCTGTTGTGGAAATGCCTTCGCATTATGTACACCACATATTACTTCCCCACAGTCCGTAAATTGAAGCTTCAGCTTCAAATGATCAAGAGGAACAATGCCACCTGTGCTGAGTATCTGCAACAGTTTAATGTGATTATTGCGCAACTTATTAATGCTGGATGTACCTTAGATGAACAACAACAGGTGTCCTACTTTCTTCAAGGTCTTGGTCAGGAGTTTGAGTCTTTTGTAACTGCTGTGACCACGACCTCACAAACTCTCACCATGACTGATATTTTAGGACGTCTTTTTGATGAAGAAAAGCGCCTCAAATGCCTCTTCTCCCTTGCTCAGGCACCGATTGTTCACAGTCCAGGCACCGCCTCTTCTAATGATAGTTACTTCATTGGCCAAAATTCCAGCATGTTTGCTGGCCCAGCCCAATACGCACCACTCTCTCAGCCACCGATTGTTCACAATCCAGGACAAAATTCCAGCCTGTTTGCTGGCCGATCTCAATACGCACCACTCTCTCAGCCAGCCACCTATTACTCTCAACCGGTCACCAACGCATGTGCTGGCCTAAGGCAGCCCCCTGCACAGTTCCCTGCCACTAACAATTTTGGTCATTTAATTTCAAATTTAGAGAGAGGACGAAGCAACGGTAATGAGATAGGATGGGGTCAAACTTTTCCTCCATTGGCTGATGGCCAATATCAGTGCCAAATCTGTTTCAAATATGGTCACACGGCACGTTACTGTCTCAAATATTGGCAGGAGTTTCTTCCTCTCTCGCCTTCTGAGAGACAGTTTTTGTATTCTGAGGCCCCTATAAACCTCACCTCAGTTCTGAATTCCAGCCAGTTTGAGGGCCAATGGGAGAGAGAAAATGGTGCAGGTCTGTTCATTTACTACTTGGGCTCTTCGGTTATTTACACTCCTCTTAAACCTCTTTATCACATTAATTACTAACAACTGGATCGGTGTTTTGTAAGTACTCGAAGATAATCATGTAATTGTGCTTTACTTTCTTCATGCTTACCTCTTTATTTTTTCTTATCAAGGATCGAGCAACCCTCCAGACCCTTCAACACGGCACAACATATAATGTGCTTTGTGATCTTTGACTTCCCCGGCCTTCTCTTGTCTTGCTTGGAGAACGCCTCTTCGATTGGCTAATTCTTCTCCTTTGAAAATATAAGCTCTTCAAACAGCATACAAACTATCTCATTTCAATCTTGTGAATTTTCCTTTTGTTCATACTGTTATCGTGCAAAGGCACATAATTTGCCTTGTAAATCTTCTTTCTATTTTTACTGCTTTCATTTACCTATTGAGGAAATTCATCCTGATATATTACAGCCTGCTCCAGTACTTTCAAATGAAGGAATGTGATGAGTTTTTCACTTTAGTTGGCTTTGTTTCTGTGTATTTTTTGTGGTTTGTTTGTAAGCAGCAAGTTGAAAACTTGTCATCTCATTCAATCAAAATACCATTGCAATGGTGGGTCTGAGGTTAAACCCTTCATTAGGTTATATCCAGCCATGACCTTTTATCTCTCCTGAACAGAATGGATCCATGATCTTTCACCATGTCAAGTTTAATGAACAATTTTACCCATTTAACTCAGCTTGCTCCTCCTCCTTAAATCACTGACATTTCTACAAACACTTCATCAGCACTACTGTTATTACCACCATCCTCCTTTACTGCCCCTAAGACTCATTAATGCTTTCAATTGCCGCATCACTTAACTGACCACCTTCATCAACTGATGTGAATAACGCCTTTCTTTTTTTGATGGTTGGTGGCAATTGAAATAACGCCTTTCTATTATTTATCCTTATGTCTATCGCTTCAGTTATCTCTAGTCTGTTCCTTGCTGCAGTTCTCTTTTTTCTGTTGGTTGGGTCCCAGTACACAGCGACATAAGTAATTAACACATTTGGTCAGTAATTTGAGATGGGGTGTCATCGGTCCCACAAGTCAGCCACGAGAACCTCATGGATCAGAAAGTGGAATCCTGATAAATATAAAATTCACCTACAAATAATAATGAAGAAATAGTTTCTATTAATAAAGTGGAAAGCAGCTGAGCATCAGGGCATGAGCATCAGAGCGTCCTTAGATTTGGAATCAGGTAATTATATAGGTGCAATGTGTTATCCATACATGAATCACCGATTTTTTATTAATAACCCCCCAAAAAAATTAATAAAAACAACAAGAATCCTAAATTTTTTTAAAACTAATTAGACTGCCCCATTGAGAGATGGTCCACCCTTCACCCCAGACCACTCCTCAATGGGGCAGTTTAGTTAGGCTGTACTCCACAAACACGAGGAGAACCGTCAATAATGGAAAGGGAAGGAAAGAGAACCTGTCAATTTCACCTCGTCTCCACCCTGATTTGGGAGTGAAGGATTTCACCAAAACTTCACAGCGCATTCCTCTCCGCACTGTAGCGATCTCCTCTGCTACCTTCATCTTTCACCTCTTCTGGAGCAGAGTAAACCCACCGGTCCAGCGAAATCTTTTCTCCGCCCGCGTTTCTCCCTTCCCCTTCCTTCAGTTCCACTCGTCTGAAGCACAGTCTTAGTTTAAAAATAAATTAGGAGTCTGATTATTTTTATTAATTTTTTTTGTGGTTATTAATAAAAAAAACGGCAAGAATCATGTAATAAGGAAAAACATAAATTACAAATATATCATCTGAAACTACAAATATAGTATCAGATATTCTCTTATTCTTGCTATATATACACTCCTTATGTTGAATGCATGAAACCCACTAATGCCCGACTTGTAAAGCAAATCAATATTTTTCAAATTAAAATTAAATTTATTTGACAATTGTATTATTTTATCAATCTTAACAATATTTTTAAAATCCAATTTAGTAATACTGAAACTTAAAATCAAATTTAATCTGTTTATTTTTTATTTTTTTATTGTCAAAAGAATCAAGATAAAGAAACATAAGCACTTTTAATAGGAAACTCTAAATTTTTGGTTGTGACTCTAAATTTTGAACTTAGATTATGTAATTTTGTTACATCAACATGTAGCCTCAAAAAGTATATCTAATTTTAATATAATTATTTAATTTATTTTTAAAATACAAAGAAAATCAGACCGCAATGAATGATAATTGCTAAGTACAAATAAAAAAAAATCACATTCATTATTTAAGAAAGTCTTACCGGACGTAAAAAAAAGTTGGACCAGATATCATATATACCCGCTATATATTAAGAATGAATTCGAATCAGACCAGGTCATATATATCCATTAAAAATGTACAACTACAAGTGTATGGCTGCTTTCTGTTCATACTTTCCCGGAAATGAATTTTGATTCAGATCCATTTCGCATCTAAATAAGAAACTTTAGAAATTTTGATTCTTGTTACAGTAAAACTTTGGAAACTTTGGAAATTTGTTCAGACCCATTACCGTGGAACTTCAGGTGGTGTTCTCATGTTCTGTCCATGGACAAATATAAGGAGACAAGAGCCGCGTTTGAGGATTGATCGAACTTACTGAATTTTTTTTTTCTAGCACTCTAGAAAATCGGATTTAAATGAATAGTATCTCGATCAAGGTTTTGTCAAGCTTGACACTCTCACAGACTGAATCTGTGCACCCAGAATGATAGGTGCGTGGACTGAGCAAGGGCACCATCTGGTGTGCGGACTAAGGGGGCGGACCGCTGGTGCGCAGACTGAGGGAGCGAACTCGCGAGTTCGCAGTATGAGGGCGCGCACCAACCATTTTAGCAATTGTGCGTAACTTTAATTTGGATTTTAGATCAAAACCGGATTTTAGCAATTGTGCGTAACTTACAAGAGATCAAAAGAGATTAGAGTTAAATGTTGAGACAGATAGGGGAACCTTTGATAAGAGAAAAGAAAAAAAAATGCCTTTTTTTGCCACCATCATATTTCTATTTACTAATAACAATAATAATAAAAATTATATGTAAGATAAAAACATTAGACGTGATCTAAATTAGTTTTTTTATATGGACATGAAAAATATTGTTTCTCGGTTTTGATTTTATGCGAATCAATAAATTAAAAAATCAACACACAAAAATTATCCACATTACTGTATTTTTACTATTTCTTGATAACAATTAATATAAAATTGAAATATCAAAAACTTTTACATGTGCATAAAAGAAAATGATGTATATTATATCTAACAATTTTTATTTTCACATTTAAGTTTTAAATTTTAAATTATTAAATTTAAAAAATGAAGGCATGATGAAGACATAAAAAATAAAAGCATTTCAACTCTCATATAACAAAAATTACTTTTGGTGTCTATTGTTATTATAGGGCTTCCACTTTGAGATTCGTTCCAAATTAAAATATACGATGCATATCTTATTCTACATTGTGCGATACTGCTCTAGATCTGAACCCGAAAATATAAATTATACGAAATTGAAAAAACTCTCAAAAATCTCAAAATTACGTAGTTTTTCTCACTAAATTCATAATATCTTATTAACCCTACTACATTTCAAAAAATTATCAATCTACTCAATTTATTACACTTTCTATTAAAACCCATTGTATATTTAAAATTCTTATTTTATTTTTTTATTAGAATTGTTCAGTCTTCTAATTGATCGGTTTCCTAGGATAAATTGTTTATTTCTCTACTTGAAATGTATACATAGTGGCATGTAGACATATTCTTGTGTATACATCACATCTAATCAGGGACGGACCCAAGTGCAACCAAACACTTTTTATTTTAGTAATTTGAACAAAGAATTACAGAATCCTCTAATAACTACGAATCAAGTACCAAACCATGTTAGCACTCATTAGTGTCCCAACAAGTGAAGATAGAGAGAGTGATTTCCATCTATTTTCTTCATCAGTATTTCACTATTTTGCCTCAATTTTTGTCTTTCACTAAATTGGTGATCTTCACTACATATAGTTAGTCTACAACTGGACTACGACATCACTCATTCCAAAATGGTCTTGCGTTGTATCAGTCATATTTTGCATGTTTACAGCTCCTTACAACTGCCAATCAGAAAACATTGCCATTTAAATATCACGATACAAACATTGCCATTTTTATTTTGATCGGTATAATACAACTTTTTTGTAGGCTTATTGTTTCTTTCCTCAAATTACTAAATTTTATGTAGCCCATTTGTAGTTTAAGTAAATCACTATTCTGATCTAGTATGATTGTGTATGCGTTGTTACACAAATTGTAAGATTTAGGTGTATAAAATTGTCTAATAATTTTCAAACTCTTCAATTGTTACTGGTCATGTACTTCTAGTTGCACTGTGTAAACTTCTTGCCTGTCTATCCCTAAGAAGTACAAAATATGTTGGAGCATTTCATCTGGCAAACTACTTATCCTGTCATACTTATCATTCGGCATGCATGTACAATTGTTGGTGTTATTCATTTCTCATGCCCTGAAGTTAACACCTATGCACACAAAAATGTAAAAGAAGAAAACAAATTAGTTAATAGTTATAATACCAGCAGAAAATCAGTTTGTAAGAAAACAACTTCTAAGGATGATTTATATCCCCTTTTGATATTGTCATTGTGCATACAAAGTCATTATTCAATTGAGATTACCTAATTCAAAAAGAAAATATGACTTAAATTAATCAATACCCATCAATAATAGAAGATTTAGAATGTAATATATCTGAAAGACACAACTGGCTTTTACAACAGAAGCACCATGCCATGACCCATATAGGATAGAAACAGGTAACATTTTCCAAAACCTTATCAAAAGAACTGAAATTGGGAGAAAAGAAGTATTGTTACTTTGAAGAATCTTCCAGACTCGTTTTAAACTGTTATCTCTGTTCACCTGATCTGTGTTGGGAACCTCGGAGCAAAGCTGAAAAAGACATTGACAGGAATTGACATGTATTTATACTGTTAGGCCATTTTTTTTTTTTTTACAATTTTGCTATTTAACATTTGTGAAGTTGCAAAGCCAGATCATGTATTGCAACATGTGTACTCTAAACGAGGTGATATTGATTTTTGAGCAAAATCTTTGTTACATCTGTAGGAAATTATTTGAGCAATTCATAGTGCTAATATCTTCTATTTCCTATTTGTCACACTTTTTTTTTATTTTAGTAATACGGACAACAAATTACAAAATCATCAAATGAAGCTCTTCTCATTCCTGTTTGTCACACTTTTTTTATTTTACTAATTCGGACAAAGAATAACAGAATCCTCTAATAACTACAAACCAGACAGCAAACCATGTTAGCACTCTTTGAATGTGTCCTAGGTAGAAGATAGAAAGAGCGATTTCCATCTATTTTCTCCATCAGTATTTTTCCTCGATTTTTTTTTGTTTTACTAAATTGGCGACCTTCACTACATATAGCTAGTCTACAACTGGACTGAGTCATCACTCGTTCCAAAATGGTCTTGAGTTGTATTAGTCATATTCTGCATGTTTAGAACTTCTTACAAGTATTGCCAATCTGAAAGTATTTACATTTAAATATCACGATACAAAACCAAAAACATAGCACATATCAATAAAAAAAACGTTGTCATTAGAAATAGTTCAGTTCTAGCTGAATTAAATTAACAACGGCATATGCTACTACTGTCATAACAACTAAAAGACTAGTCATGCTCGATTTATCACAGAAAAACATAAAAAGAAGAAAAATCAAATGTGTTCTGATACAATAATCTCTGCACCCCTTATTTGTGTCCTCCTTGGGAGCAAAGCCTTGTTGATTTTATGGGCTCTAATATAATCTTTCAAAAGTTTGATTTCAACCTGCTTAAGATTCTTGCATCCAAATAAGTATCGAAATAAGTACACCCATATTATATCCAATGTTTGGTGGATGCCAGTTACCTCCACACGACAATGTCTTGCACACATGTATAAGGTGATCTTCTGTAGATTAGGTGCTCGCTGAAGGAACAATGCAACTGGACTGAAATTACAAGCCATGCACCAACTACCAAGACACAAATCTATTAGGTTATGGAACTCTCCGAGCTTTTGTACTGCTGCTCCTGAGATATGCTGCGCAGATCAGAGGAGAATACGTTCAGAAGATTCAAGGTACATGTTGAGATTCATCTCCGACATTTATAATACACAAATCAGAGATCCATATCATTCGTCCATGTTCTTGAAACATAGATATTTTCTAAATTGCTAAATATTAATTTTACCTAATTTAAAATATCATAAAAAGGTTAATTTGTTTTTAAAATCATGATCTATCTAATATTCTAGAGAATTCACTCCCCCTCCATAACCACCTACAAATAGAGGTGTCATTCAAAAATTGAGACCAACCTCTCACGTAATAATGCACAAATAAGTGGGTGATCTCCAAGAGTGTGGAAATGAGTGTGTGAGGTGATTCTTTCCATGTGTATAGAAAGATGAGTTATGTTGTTTGAGTAATTTTATAATGTTAGAGTGTTAGTTGTATTATACACTAGTGTTTCGTTAATTAAAATGTGTTTGTCATACTAACTAGCGCTTCTGTGATGTCAAGATCAACAGTATCAAATTACAAAATGACAAAAAGTTTATATTAAAATTGCATACTTACCTTTATTTCTTTGATATGGAACTCGAGAACTGTAACATCTGAAAGACCACATATAATGTCACCGAAATCAAAATAACGAAAAATATTTTGCATAAATGAAAAGGTGTTACCCAGTGCAGCTGTACCTACACTTTTCCACATGAACTCTACATAAAAAGGATGACTGATAATCACTGAGTTGACTGCATCCCCAAGGAGGCAAGAGTCTACCCATATCATTCTATAATTGTGCACAAAAAAGCAATAACGGAGAGATAAGTACTTTAGCTTCTGGCTGAAAATGCATGCAAATTCATTACCGCAATTTTCCAATGACACGTCTTCAAGAACTGGACACCCTGAGAAAAGTCTGGTGATGCATCTATTCTCAAGGACAGTGTTTGTAAGCTGTAACCTTCTGATTTGGGGAAGATTTATAAAGTCTGGTATTCTTTGACGATAATTCCAAGTTTTTCTCAAGAAGAGTTCCTTTATTGATTCACAAGAGAAAATGGGTCCAGATATATCTTTGTGGAAGAATGGAGCCTCCACAGAAAAAACTCGAGGATTGACCTTCATGGCATAGCTGACACATGTGCCGACAAGGTCAGAGCAACCATCTTGGTCTAAGATTTTAATCCGGAAAGTGTCCAAGAAGGATGTCTCATGACGGGATAACAACATCTCAACAAATTCTTTATACTTTGCATCAAGTGCTCTTTTCCTCTCTTCGGTACTGAGTCGATATTCATCCTCTAAAACAAACTCATGCGGATCAAAATTGAGATGAGTCAAGCAGGTCCAAAGGTTCACCCATCTCTTTGACACTACGCTTGTTTGAACCGCCTGTCGTATCCCTAAGAAGGACAAAATATGTTGGATCATTTCATCTGGCAAACTACTTATCCCGTCATACTTGTCATTCAGCATGCTTGTACACTTGTTGGTGTTATTCATTACTCATGCCTTGAAGTTAACACCTATGCACAAAACAATGTAAAAGAAGAAGAAAAGAAGTTATAATACCAGCAGAAAATCAGTTAAGAAAATACAACTTCTAAGGATGATTTATATCCCTTTTGATATTGTCATTGTGTTACAAAGTCATTATTCAATTGAGATTGTCTAATTCAAAAAGAATATATGACTTGAATTAATCAATACTCGTCAATAATAGAAAATTGGGAATATAATAGATCGGAAACACACGACTGACTTTCACAACAGAGGCACCATGCCATAACCCATATATGAAAGCAACAGGTAACACTTCTCCAAAAAATGAGATGTCATTCTTACTTCTTAGATTCATAGTCTGTGCACAACACCATCTCTTTCAATTGATAATTACAGTAAGAAGTCATTAACTTCGTGTGTTACTTGGTTTTATGTTTTCATTAGGCATCCACACAAACATGAGCATATTTGGTGCAAAATATGACAGATGAAAACTTTAATTTTGAGAGAAAAAAGTAGCATAAAAAAATTTGAAGATGACTTATTTTAATAATGAAACAAATTAATGATATAAAAAGTGCTAGATATACATCGCTAACATAGGAGTTCCGAGATAGATTACCTTGAAAATTGAAAGAGTACTAGAGCAGGTCCAAAGGTGGAGAGAAGAGAGAGAAAAAAAACTAGGGTTTGAATAGGAGGAAAAGAAAAGAAAAACTCGAACAAAACCTAATTAACAGGGTCGAGCCCCACGCACATTTATTTCAAGTAATTCAGAGGAAAATTTTGCTATATATGGCTATATATATTTGTATAATTTTGGATTCGCTGTATATATTTGTATAATTTTGGCTGTATATATTTGTATAATTTTGCTATATATGGCTATATATGGCTGTTATGGTGTAGGCTGTGTTAGATGGATAGATGATATGTTTCTGTGTAATATTTTATTTCCTGTAGATGTTAGGTTCGCTGTGTGCCGTTTGCTGAGAAAGGTAGAAATAGTGATGTAGTAATTTGACAGCCACAGTCAAATCTTTCAAAAAAAAATTTGGATTCGGCGAACACACCGCCTAGAAGAATCCGAGTCTTCTTTTTGTGCCTGCCTATTAATAATTGTTCGAAATCTATTTATATGATCCTATTTCCATTGCAGAACTAAGTTTTACACCTATTGTTTATTAAAAACAGTCATATTTGACAAGTTCCTACTTCCTATTTTTGTAATCGTAACTTGAAATTCACAATATTAAATTCCTTTTTGTGTGGAACAGATTCCAATCTCTCTTCTTAATACAGCAATGTTAATGGAGGAGGGCTCAAATGTCTCCATTGCTTCATGTCCCAATCGTACTTCAATTTCAAAGTTGAAACAAACGATCCGAATCACTCAACATGAAATCTGTTTAAATATGATTGGAGACCAAATTTTATATTTTTATGAAATTTTTCTACTATTTTTTAAGATATGTATAAAATCATTGTTTTTAGATAGTCCACAATTTTCTGAAAAACAATGATTTTGTATCTATCTTAAAAAATAGTAAAAATATTTCAAAAAATATATATAATTTGGTTTCAATCATAGTTTAACGTGGATATTATATTGAGCGGTTCGGATCGTCTGTTTCAACTTTGAAATTGAAAATAAATATGTTGGGGTATGATTGGGGCATGAAGCAGTGGAGCATTTGAGCCCTCCTCATGTTAATGTTCTACCTGAATCGTATAAAAAGAAGAAGAAATAATTTTACTAATAGAAAAGCAAACTCAAAATTAATGAATAATGGTGCAGCTAGTAGGAAAACATAAATGGCAAGTAGTTGAATGTTGAATTATTTAGATGGCAAGCAGGATTAACTTTCTTTATTTAACCAAGAAAAGGAATCTTGTCTAATAATACCCATTAATAAAATAAAATGATTTTCTAGTAATAAATTTTCAATATAGAAACTATTCTTGACCAGGCATCCCTTATTTGTAAAGGTTTTTGGTCCATGTATACCTTCTGGAATAGTACTGGCACCGGTATGTTCTGATTCTCTGTTGTGTCAAGTACTAGGGAGGGTTGAGATTTATTGGGAACATTATATTTTGGATCTAATAGTTATTATCAGCATATACTGATCAGAAGAGAAACTGTACAACTTGATTTTGAATTACTCTGTTTTCGAGTGGAAGTCAATTTCCTTTTTTTAGGTAATTTTGTTTTCTAAGCAGGAATGTTTTGTATAAAGCTTCTTAATAATTTTTCATTTGATTCCGGAAGTTTAGTATTTTCAATATAAGCACAAACTGGAACCATTTACTTCTCAAATGGGCATATGAGCACAAGGTAATCAGTAGGGTTATAAATGAAAGTTGTCACAAATAATTCTGAATAATAGTTTAACACTTCTTTTCTTATCTGGTGATACAGGGGATATATTGAAGTTAATGTACTGATTTGCTTTTGCACATAAATTAGTTTTTCTCTTGTACTTGTTGCTCTTATAACTAGTATCCCCGTGCGTTGCAACGGGAACATATTATAAAATTGAATAGAATATGAAGAGACTTTTTATTTGACATTTACACAAAATTAAGAAATATAATTTAAATGAAAATAAAAGACACAAATGAAAAAAACGGAAACTCAAATAACAAATTACAATAAAAGAAACAACAACAAATGGGAAAAAAAAAGATCAAATATAACATGAAAAAAGTTCTTGAAGTATCATTGTCAATGTGATCCTCTTCGATGCAAACCGATATTTGTGAAAATGAACAAACCAAATATAAAAAGTAGATTATAATTATTGCTCAAATTGAAAACATATAATAAAATAATAAAATTAAAAATATTAAATTAATATGGTTCATACCTTATTTCTTGCATCTCCATTTTTATATCATGCACGTAGTTAAGATAAAATTATTAAGATAAAATTATTTCCATCAGCACAAAATTATTAGGGTATATTTAATTTTGTTCTTCATCGATCATTGGTGAATATTGCTAGATTAAAAAGAAAAATTGTACAGACAGAAATTTAAGGCATCATCAATTCATAAATTTTTCATACCAACTTGATGATGTGAACACTGATGTTAATATAAAGTATTATTTAAGTAGATGACGTTTGACGTAATTACTATTATCATTTCCCACATTAGCAATATAATTGATATGGATTTACCTAAATTAAACAAGCAATCAAAATGATATGAATGTTGTTGTCATTATTAGTGCGATCACATAATATATAAACTCATGTTGCAATATCTATAAAACATAACATGAATGTTATAAAATTTTCAATTTGTGTCAAGTATAAAGCTAATTGTGCAATACAAGTTATGTCAAGGATAAAGCTAATTGTGCAATACAAGTTATATACCCAGAAAGCCAACGAGGAGGGTTCAAATGCACCATCATTTAGTGCTCCTATCTTTTATTTTTGTTTTCAAAATCCGAATAGTCGATCCGAACTGCTCAACATGATCTTCATAATAAAATATGCTTGGAGACCAAATTTTATATTCTTTAGAATTTTTTTACTAATTTTTAATAGGTACAATATCACTTTATCGGATGGTCCAGAATCTTCTTAAAACAGTGATTTTGTACTTATCTAAAAAAATAGTAAAAAATTCTAAAAAATTCTAAAAAAATATAAAATCTGGTCTCCAAGCATATTTTATTATGAAGATTGTGTTCAGCGTTCGGATCGACTATTTGAACTTTGAAAACGGAAATAAAGAATGTGGAACATATTGGAGCACAAAAAAAGATGGTGCATTTGAACCCGAAAGCTAATATAAAATAAGTGATACTCTAAAAAAATCATGAAAATTTATTCAAAATAATATTGATTGTTTTAGGGTAAATGTTATAGTTTTAGTAATATGGGTCATTTGATATTTATCAGGGGCAGATTTATGCATAGCTTACGGAGCACTTAGCCACTCCGATAATTTCAAAAAAATTAATTTTGTGTATTGAAATTTAATTATATTTTTATTTTATTTTTAAGTTTTTATATAGTCCAGCTCTTTCGTAATTTATCATATGTGTATTTATAGTCTAGTAGTGCATTTAAATTTTAACCCTCCTATTCGAATTATTTAATTCTGCCACGTGTATCGTTTTAACATGCAATTCAATTGATAATTTATCGTTTTAACATGGAAATACAACTGATAAATTAATGGTTATAATCTTATCTCTGAACATAATAACGTAACAAAATAAAATATCCCAAGCGCTTCTTCAAGTAAAATGAAATTTAATGACTCGACTGGAGAGATCATATATAACTTGTCGACGGATCGTGGACAGATCGTGGCAGAATAACGACACCAATTAACTGTTCCTAGTTGGACAGATCGTGGTCTTTGGTCCATATAGTTGGTAGTTTGCGTTTCTCAGGTATGCAAATTGCAGTGTAAAATGTAAACAGGATATAGTTTGTAACGCACTAAGAGCAGTTTTTTTTTTTTTTTTTTTTTTTTTTTTGGGAGAAACCCGTAGTTATATTGAATTGATTAAAATAGTCTAAGGTGTTACATTGCCATAAAATAAGAGCTAAAATGAAAAGAAATTTTAACTACAGTCTAGCAAATAAAATAAAAGAAAATAACCACAAGAGCCTTCTAATTTGTAAAATTGGAAAGCTGGAGGATCTAAGTGAAAATTTCTCCCTATTCTACTGACTCAATTTTTCTCCTGAGGAGTGATTCTTTGTTCCTGCCTAGTTTACCAGTAAGTGCGGCATTACCGTACCAGCGATTGATTTGGCTCATTTCTATGGTAACCAAAAGTTGAGAGCTGGAGAAGAGTCTCATCAAGGAATGACCCTACAATTTCGTAATTATCTTAGGAGATGAAAAGCAAAACATACAGTATTGAAAATAAAATATTCCCTATCTTATAACATAGCTGAGAAATTAAAAGTGCCTTAGAAAAATAAAGAACTGCCTAACATCAAGAAATTAAAAGTCCCGATCCTAACAGCTGATAACTGTGTTCCTGCATTCTTCTTCTAGTTGTCAGTATGTATCAGGTTGAATTCTCCATTTGTTCTTGGAAAATCTTTCTGTTGGTTGTTGTTTGTAGCCCGAGCTCATCCATGAAGATCCTGCTCGGTATTCCCCTGAAGCAAGTTTCATTCCTTCGCGCCCAGTTGGCCAATACATGTGGCTGTGTCAGCACCAATCTCCCCGCATGTTGCAGTTCAATGATTCCCCTGTGCAAGTGGTATAGTGTCAAGCATTGTGCTATCAGTGTTGCTGTCCAGTGCGACAAATCTTCAAAGTTTTTTGTTATGATAGCCTTTATCACCATGTTTCAATCTGAGATGTGAACCTGTTTCTGCTCCCCTGCTTGTGTGGAATTTGTGACATAATCGAGAGCGAGTAGTATCGCCATTGCCTCCACCTCGAGTGGATTCCCTGCTAGTGTGAATTTTCCTTGTGCTAATTCAAGCCCCCCCTTCTCATTCTCATTCTTATCCCACCAATATTACATGGTTACCTGGCGCTATGTGCTATGCGGATCTGAATGGGTTCTTCTTGGTTTTGGTTTGGTTGTGGTAGACTGGTATTAATCTGGAGCCCTTTTGCACAAATCAGTATAGCAAATGGTGCCCCTTTTTGACCTTTAAACCCCTCTTCATTCCTTGATTTCCCATATTCCCCACACAATAATAAAGGAAGTTTTGAGTAATTTCTGGAATAAAGGAAGTTTTAGGGTTAAAATTGCAAAATATCAGAAATAAGGATTTTCATGATAAAGAGAAAGTGCGAAGGTCTCCTATTTAAAGGCTAATTTCCTCAATACAATCTAAAATAAAAAAATAAACATCTAATTGGCGCACAGTACTGACGACGGTGAAATTTTTATTAATAGGAAAATAAATAAATAAATATCGGCAATGAAAAAAAAATTTTGCGGAAAATTTGAAAAGTAGGCAAGACATTATAAACTACAACGGCCTGATTAGCGAAATAGCATTAAAAAAAAATAAGTATAGCCGTTATAGACCAGAACGTCCATGTATAACATTCCAGCTTTTTTCTCAAAAGCGTTTTAGGTTTTTAGGGTTTTAGCGTCCAGGTACACTTTTTTTTCTAGCACTATTTCGTTAATTAGCGGTAAATTAATTTCGCTAATCAGGTCGTTGTGGTCTATAACGTCCGGATAACATTATAAACCATCATATTTTTTCTACTTTTTAAATTCTCTACAAAACCTTTCCTATTGCCGATATTTTTCTATTTATTTTTCTATTAATAAAAATTTTGGGACGACAGGCCTCTTTACTCTGACTGCTTCATCACCAGTTCTTCTCTCAATTAATGAATTAAATACTCCATTCTGGCTTTCTTCTCTTCCTCCGCCTCCATTACTAATTCCACTCGTTTCTACTTCTGACATTCTGGGTCCCAGCCTTCAGCCTTTCCACTACTTCATTACTACTGACGTGAGTCGGAGTCGTCTACGTGAGCGGTCCCACTATTGAGTGGCTGAATCCCTTCTGAGCGCTTATAAGATTTCGGCCCAATGGGCCCATATCGCTTCTTCAAGCCTGGCGACTCCTCTTCTCCCCTCACGAGCCCATCTTTTAAACAAACAGTGCCTACGGCTACTCCCAAATCCCCCTCCGCCATTGCTAACAGAATGCTGAGAGCACAAGCAATGGAGACATCCAGCAGGAAAATACAACTGGAGAGATAAATTAGAGGACAATTGATTCTAGAATGCTCGTTCTTATAACTAACTCAGCAACTGGTCTCTACTCACTCGTGTTCCTATATAAAAGAATGCAGTACAGTGTAACAGATGATAAAAAAACATAATCACCCAATTCTTTTTATTTACTCTGATTTGCCTGCCTCTGATTTCAAGAATCAGTGCCCAACCTGATTTTTCCAGTTCATCAATACCAGAAAATTACAAAATCATCAAGATTCCGCAACCAATCGTAAAGATTAGTACCAGACCCTCAAGAACACCACAAATGACATCTGGAAATCCCATTCAAATCACCCATCGAATCAGCATTCCTTTAAATGAAGAGAATTATCATCAGAATTTTCCTCAGTGGAGGTCACAAGTGTTGGAGGTTCTTGGCGGCCTTCATCTTCAACATTATCTTGATGGCACCATTCTTCATGGTGAGAGGTGGAAACAAGATCAGGATCATATTATATGTTATTGGTTGTTGTCCTCTCTGCCTCGAACCATTGTGTGTGAATTGAATAATAAGCGATGTGCAACAGCTTATCAGCTGTGGTATTGTCTTTGCATGATGCACACCATAAATTACTTCCCCACAGTCCGTCAATTGAAGCTTAGCCTTCAAATGATCAAGAAGGACAATGCCACCTGTACTGAGTATCTGCAGCAGTTTAATTTCATTGCTAATCAACTTCGAAGAATGGGGGCTTTCATCTCAGACCGAGAACTGATGAACTACATTCTTCTGGGTCTTGGTCAGGAGTTCGAGATTTTTGTAAGTAATGGCATCCTTTATTTATTGAGCCAATTACCTGTCAACATGACCTTTTTTCAGGAACTTCTTCTTCAAGAAGAACGGCACCTCGCCTTTCAAAGAAAAGAAGAAGAACGGCGCCTCTTCTTTCTTGCTGGCCAAGGTCAATACGCACCACCCTCTTACTCTCAGGCAGACACCTATTATTCTCAGCCTGTCAGACTCAGAAATGCTGGCCCAAGTCAATACGCACCACTCTCTCTCTCTCTCTCTCTCTCGCTCTCGGCCAGTCAATTCTTACTCTCAACCAGGCCCAAATCAGCCCTCCTCCTCTTACAGTAACTTCTCTCAGACAGCCGCCTACTACTCTCAACCTGTCAGATTCGCAAATGCTGGCCCAAGTCAATTCCCACCACACTCTCTCTCTCTCTCTCTCTCTCTCTCTCTCAGCCAGCCAATTCTTACTCTCAACCAGGCCCAAATCAGCCCTCCACCTCTTACAGTAACTTCTCCCAGACAGCCGCCTACTACTCTCAACCTGTCAGACTCGCAAATGCTGGCCCAAGTCAATTCCCACCACACTCTCTCTCACTCTCTCTCTCTCTCAGCCAGCCAATTTTTACTCTCGACCAGGCCCAAGTCAGCCCCCCACCTCTTACAGTAACTTCTCTCAGACAACCACCTCTCACTCTCAATTAAATTCAAATTCAAATTCACAGAGAAGAGCGATAGGCGAGTTTCTTGCACAACGCTTTGATCCCACATATGGTGCAGGTCAGTCAATTACAACTCACTAATCAGGCTCTTCTTCCTCTGTAACACTCTTTTATGCTGTCTTCGTAAGTACTCGAAGATAATCTTTAATATATTGTGATTTTATTTTCTTATCCAGGATCGAGCAACCCTCCTGCACGGCATGACACATAACGGGCTTTGTGGGCTTTTTCTTCCCCAACCTCCCCTTGCCTTGCTTGAAGAACGGCTCTCTGCTGATTTCTGACATCTTCAATTAGCTCATTCTTCTAATTTAGAAATATATCTCTTCACAGAGCACACAAACTAGCTCTTCAATCTTGTGAATTTTCCTTTTGTTCATATTGTTGTTAAGCAAAGGCACATAATCTGCCTTGTAAATCTTCTATATTTACTGCTTCTTTACTTTACCTATTGAGGAAATGCATATTGATTCATTATGGCCTGCCTCAGTACTTTAAAATGAAGAAATGTCATCAGTTTTCTCACCTTAGTTTGCTTTTTTGCCGTGCATTTCAATTTGTGGTTTATTTGTAAGCAACAAGTTGAATAGTTGTTGCCTCGTGCAATCAAAATTGTGCTTTGCAATGGTTGGTCTGAGTTTTAACACCTGATTAGGCTATATCCAGCCATAACCTTTCATCCCTCCTGCCATAATTGTTTTGCTTAGTCTTGTCATCATGTTTAAAGCCGGTATACTTCTTAATTTCTTACTGGGATCATAATTTTGAATGTATGTTTGTCATTAACCGGCTACCTTCTGCATCAAATGTTCTGATTTTTCCTTGTAAAAATCTTTCAATCGACCCCTTGACTACAATTTTATTTGCGTAATCGGCCTTATAATGATCATGTGTTTCCATGGGGTGCTCATCCTTTCACAAAGGCCACTGTTGCCTTGATATTCCCACTGGATGGGTCTATAATTCTCGTCATGTCAAGTTTAATGAACAATTTTACTCCCTTGAACTCAGTTTGCTCCTCCTTTTCAAACACTGACATTTCTACAAACACTTCCTCAACAGTCACGGCGTTACCCCCATCTTCCTTTACTGCCCCCTAATAAACATTGGTGCTTTCAACTGCCACCTCTCTTAACTGGCCACTTCATCAACTTGATGTGAATAACGTTCTTCTTACATGACAAATTAAAATAAAATGGATACATGAGCTAACCTTCGAGTTTCATTTATTCTTCTCTTCTCGTCAGCTTGGCTTCATTTGATCCCTCTTTACTTATACATCGCTCGTGCCATGATCTCATTGTCACACTCCTCAGCTTGACAGTGTGAATTAAATTCGTAAATCAAGGAACCATTGAGAAACGTAGGTCAATTTTCCTCTTGCAGAAGATTACATATTACATGCGATACAAATTCACGAATTTCTATTCTTTATCCAAATATCTACCGCTCAATTAAATATCGTGTTGACACCTCTTAGTCTCTGACGCCACCTCTCTTTTTTCATTTGGTTGGGTCCCAGTAAACAGTGGACGGTTACTTGAGCTGGGGCCAGCCTCCCAGCTGGCAATCAATTAAAACTTCGCTGCCCGCTCGCCTTGCCCGTCTGAACCGTTCTCCCTTCTTCCTGCTTTGCTTTTTTGACCAAGTCAAAATCAAATTCGATTTCCTCCCCTGGACGAATTTCCTTTTTCTGTTTCCAGTTCATAGAAACCCTCACAGATGTTTATTGGGCTGCGGTAAAACCAATCTCATTGCGTTCTGTGATGGTAATTGGGCTAGTTGAGTGTGTTGAGACTACAAGCATTGAAAAGCAGTTGGGCTTGGGCTACAGCCTAGAGCGGCCTTAGATTTGGAATCATGTAATATAGGTGCAAAGTGTTTATCCATACAAGAATGATGTAATTAAATGACAAACAAAAATTACAAATATATTTAACCGATATTAAAAATATATTATTAAATATTCTCATTTTTTTCTTTATTAATATATAATTTTTAATAGGAAAGGATAAGTGTCTCACAGAAGAACATTGAGATAGGAATGTTAATAATATGGAAATTAAAAATAAATATATTAAAATAAAATTTTATAAGTTTTTTAAATTTAAGTTTTAACAATATATATTATAAAGAAATGGACATACAAGTTTATATAAGAGGAAGTAAGAATATTATTTTGGACTTCTCCACCGATATTACTTTTACTAGTATGGTGCCCGTGCGTTGCAACGGAAACATATTATAAAATTGAATATAATATGAAGATATCATTTTGTTTGACATTCACACAAAATTAAGAAAAAAATATTAAATGAAAATAAAAGACACACGTAAAAAACAGAAATTCAAATAATAAATAACAATAAAAGAAACAACAAATGGAAAAAATGAATCCATTTATTTCATAAGATATGTTATAAATGTATGAATAAGAGACAATAAAGAAATAAGGAAATAATTTAATTACATGAATCAAAAATAGATTTAAGGAGGAATAAGGATCGCTAGAGATTTATTCTTAATTGTGACAAACTATATAGCAGTATGTGTAGCGAATATATTTTTAACTAAATTTAGACTTCTACACATAAAATAGATATATTTAATCAAAAGAAGACAGATTATGTAATTGGAGGGCTAATATTAAATCTAAAAATTAATCTTTCAATCTTAGTCGTTAGCGGATCAAGACAACTACGTGCATTATATAAGAATGAAGATTATCACAATGAACTAATTAAGAACATTATATGGAGTTCGATTATTGTGTCCACACAATACAACGACAAATTGCTACGGTGGTGGTAGAAATTGATTTAAGAGACAAATGCACGGTTGAGACTTTTGAGAGCCAAAGAATCAGATTGAGAAAATATTTTAATTAGACGGTCAACCTACAAAAAACATGGTCCAGTTTTACATTTATTGATCCACCCTAGCTCCATTGTGGTCCAAAATACACGTTAGAAGACGCAAAAACGAAACAAAAACCAAAATAGAAATTGGTCCAAGAAATATTTCATTTGGTTCAAATGAAAATATATTTTTTTAAATCTTTGCAGAGATTGAGAAATCGTGAGTGGGGCTCGAATTCTAGACTTTTGAATAACCACAGTCTTAAGACTTTTTTTTCCTAGCTAACTATACTACCGCTCCATCTCGAGTTCAAATGAAAATTAGGAGTAAATCAAGTGCTACTTGAAAAGAAAAAAAAGAAGGGAGTTTGGTAGACAAGCTTTTAAAAAATACTGATTTTGTATCTATCTGAAAACCAGTAAAAATTAAATAAAAATTTGACCTCTAAACATATTTTATTCATAAAGATCATGATAAATTTTGGATTGATTATTTGAATCTTAAAAATAGAAATAAAAATATTAGATAAAGTAAGATACGAGAACAGCGATATATTTTAAACTTACTCAACATATAGAAGAGAATTATCTTTTAGAAAGACCTCATTCCTAGATAACTATCTAAGTAAATATCTAATAAATATCCGATATATTTTTATTTACTATCTTCAAAAAAAAACAATTAATCATTTTTCTGAAAATTTTACCGTAGTTTCGAACTGTGGTACATTGAGTGCATTCATTCCGTACTGCAGTTTCAAATTGCGGTTCGAATAAATATGGATTTTTTTAAAAAAATAGAGTTAAATAATTTATTTTTTGGAATAAATACGCAACAAGTGTTCTATATACGGAGTTACAATGAAGTGGAGGGATCCACTTACAATATTTAAAAGTTACAACATGTTATAATATTCGGTTTGTGATTTTTAAAGTCCAAACAGTCGATCCAAGCCGTTTTAGAATGTGCTTTGAAACCAAATTTTATATTTTTCTGAATTTGTTTATTAAGTATTTTACAAAACTGTTGTTTTTAGACAATTTTGTACCATTGAAAAACAACATTTTTGTAAAATGCTTAATAAATAGTAAAAAAAAATTCACACAAATATAAAATTTGATCTCAAAGTACATTTTAGTATAGATATCATGTTGAATGGTTTGAATCGGCTGTTTAGTTTTTAAAAATTACAAAATCAAATATGGTAACATACTGTAACTTGTAAGATCCAACAAGTTACAATATCCAAAATTGAATCCCTCTGCAACGAAAGAATCTATGAACTATAGAATATCTCATTCAAAAGCTTCTAAGCATAAAATAAGAAGAAAATCTTGTGTTTAAAAAGGAGTATCCAGAAAAGCTCTGACAATCCGAGCAGTACATAGCAGCTACACCTACAATTATCCTTTTCCAGACATTCCAGCTGTAGCGGCAGAAAAGTTTGCACTTTTACCAAAAAATAAAAAAGGAGAGAGAAAACCATTGATCTCTGCATTTGCTATTTTCTCGGACGAAAAGAGAGAAAATCATTGAAATTTAAAATTTAAAATCATACGATTATTTGTTTCCTTCAAAAAGATTGTATATAGATTTTTTTTTAATTATATAATTTAATTTTTATTAGTTCAAACTACGCACTTTATCCATACAAGAATGGGGGCCCATTGCACCAAAATTAGGCTGGTGGATAAAACTAGCAAAAAGTAAATAGAAAGATTTATCTAATTTCTATTAACCTCCTCAAATTTAAATCAAAAAATTAGAAAGCCATATATTTGTTCTCGCATAATAATAAATGCATTTAAAAGACGTCAAACTAGTTTGTCTCCACTCAACACTTAACTAAAACCAAGGCAACTGGTAACAGTCATACTCAGATTTAAATACCAAAACAAATGTTCAAAATCAAATGTAATAAAATAACCAGAACATATAATCATAATTCAACAGCAAAATCATACCCCCCCCCCCCCCCCCAAAAAAAGTCTGGTTCCTTCGTTGCACTTTGTTTAATATACTACTGTCATAGCACTAGACCCCCCCTCCCATTCATGAAAACAAAGTTCACAATTCATATAAGCAAAATTAAATAGATCAATCAGAATATAATTAAAAAGTAGACCCAATAAACACCACAAGAGGATTTCTCAAGCTAAGAAAAACCTCTTGAACTCCAAACTCGCTGTAACATCTTCCCTGTGGCACCCCATGCAGCGAGTCACCACAGATAAACAAACAGTTCTCCATCTACTTTTGCTGCCCCCTCTTCTTCCAAAGTTCACCGAACATCCTCATGCCGCTGCCGCTTCTCCTTTTCCCTTCCTCCTCCTCACCGACTCCGGGTGATCCCCATCCATACCCGAACCCGCCATTTCCGTTTCCACCCGATCCAACAAAACCCTTCTCCATGGAACCACACCTCATATTGCAATCTCCACTTGCCAGAACAGCAGCCGCTGCTTCAGCCGCCTTGCGCCACTGATCGGTTTGAATCCTCAACCGCCGCATTTCACCCTCCAATGTCTCCTTAGCTGCCACCGCAACCCGCATTGTTTCTTCCATTTTGTTTGCTTGCTCCATCGCCTCCTCTGCTTTCCTTTTCATCTCTGTTTTCTCCTCAGAAAGCACTTCAATTTCTTTCTCTCTCTCTGTTAGTTTTGCTTTCAGTTCATCCACTTCAGAAATCTCCTTCTCTTTCACCTCTTGTATTAGCACTGCCTCTTCAATAATCTTCATGGCATCCTCATCTTCGCCATTTTCTTTCTCTTTTTGCACCTCTTCGCCTTCGATCCGATCAATATTTTCTTCTTTCTCAACTGATATTTCACCCGGCGTAATAACTTCAAAAACATCGGTCATGGTTGTCACAACAGAATTCACACTCTCTACCACTTCAACCTTTGGTTCAATCACTTCACTTGATTCTTTAATTTCCAATTCTGGATCCTTGATTTCAACATCTAGGTTTTTGCTTTCTTCTATCACTGTTTCTTCTCCAGTTACGACACCGTCATTCCTTCCCACATGCTTTTTCGCTGCCTCCAGTGATTTTTGCGCATCCTTTTTAGCGGCCTCAGCTGAAGCCAATTGTTCCTTTAACTTCTTTAATTCCTCTTGCGCCTTACCAAGCTTGGACTCGAGATCCGCTACACGGGTTCCACGCTTTTTCTAATAAATAGTACAGAATTCAAAATCAATTGGCAAACTCTTAACCAAATTAAATCAAGAGCAAAAAGGTTATGGTGTTATTATCACCTCATGCAAGGGGCTACTGCTCCGAGGGGAGCGGTGGTCTAAATGGACCTTGGGGCTTCGATCCACCATGGACCGATGATTGGTTACACCGTTAGACTCAGTGCATGCCGTGGTCTTCAGTTTAAGCGGGACCCGTGGCGCCTGACGTTGCGGCAACTCAGTTCCTCTGATTCAAACAACAGAGAGTCAGTTTACACTGCTAAACTGCTTAATAAATAAATGAGTGCATAGTAAAAGCACAATTTAGTAGGTTGTTATACTCACCTTGACCTTGGCATTGGGGAAGCTTTAGAGAAGATGCTAAGAGATGACCTGTGTCAGAGTTCGAAAGAGATAGAAGTAATTAATAAGTAAAGATGCAGACAAGGACAAAGATTGCTGATTTAATACATAATTCAAATTTGAATTGGTGTATCACTCTACTTAGAAGAAATGCTTACAAAAATAGTAGGGATAGTACAAGTGTGCTTCCTACTGGTGACAAATGCTAATATTTTAAACCAACATCCACATGGCCAGGATAGAGATCTGTTTAATTTATTTGAAATGCAAGAGGGAATGGTAACCAAATGTTAGATATGTAGATAGGTATGTATATCAATATGTGTAGTAGAAGCAATAAATGTAGAGAGAAATTATTAGGAAGGTAAGATGTGAAGAGGAAATCGGGGCCCAAAGACCAAACTAATAAATTGCCATGACCTACTTCAATTTAGTTTGAAAAATCGAAATTCGAGATCGATCTCACCCCAGTTATTTGAATTGTTGGCAACAATTTGTACAATTCAAATTTAAAGGGCATCTATCTTTCTATCTATCTATCTACCAACCACTTTAATTTTTCAAGGTAACATTCAAATTACAATTGAAAGCCAAAAAAAATAAAAATAAAAAACATTCAAATTACAAAGCTATCAACCGACAGTAGAAAGGTTAAGTGGTCGCTATTTCTTAGCAATAAATAAGGTCAAGTGTCAAAATCCAACAACATGAAAATTTAATCACCTACATTGGATAGTGTTTGTTCAAATCCTATAATTAATAACAAAACCAAACCACTTAAATTTTTGGGACAACAAAACCCAACAAGTCATCTTATGTTATTGTTTTCCCCAAAGGTTGATCACCACCTTTCACTAGAAACAAACTATGAGAAAACATATATTGACAACAAGCACAAATTTTAGATGAATGCAAGGTGATGAGAGAAAAAACTTGGTTTTTCTAAAAAAAAGTGTGAAAAAGTTTAGCTAGGGTTTAAAAGCACCAGTAGTTTGCTTACGAGTACCAAATAGAAAATTTTGAAAAGATGCGAGTAGATACACCAACTCCACTAAAAAAGAATGTAGCTTAATTGCATGGCAAACAGATATATCACATTCAACTTTGCGAGAATAGAATTTGATATTAATAACTCTTAATAAAAGTGTACAAACAGATATATCACCTAAAGATGAATCTTTAACCATAAATAAAAGCACCAAACTTGGAGAATTATTCCCTGATCTATTACCTCTCGAGCACACTATGAAATCCAGAGAATGAGAGTGAGAACAAACTGACAAAGAAGGGAGAAAGAGAACGGTAGGATTGCAAATTTGCAATAAAGTAGAAAGGTACTTCAAAAAGGAGCAATTGTTTGGGTGTTTGCGCCTGGGTCTTTGCTGAATTCACATCACCTATGGTAAGTCAAATTTTGGGTTTATATAATTACCGTCCGATCTGATACGACACGAATATTAAAGAGATATATATGCGTTCAGACGGTTCGGATCTAAGACCAAAATTTGAGTTAAACCGGACTTGTGCACATGTGTGGGTTGGTTTGGGTTTTGAGGCATTAATTACGCACACAACAGCAAATAGCATTGTGCAGTATTTTTATTGGGAGAGAGGAAGATGGACGGCCGAGATTTAATACGATGGTTACTTTGTGTTTGGATTGACGCAGCCTTTTGTTCGTTGGGGTTTTTGAGAGAGAGCGTTTGAATTAAAGTGGTCTGCTTTTCTCCGGTCGTGAAATGAGAGATGCACCTTGAAAATGGTGATTTTGGGTAGACTTGGTTCATGTGAAAGCACATGTAAAAGAACGGGACTTTTTAAATTAATCTAAAATTGAGCATAATTTAAGATTAACATTTTTATTTGAACTCCGTGAAGTTTTAAGTCAACACCTGATTCAAGCAAACAACAACATTTGGACCCTTTTCACAACGAATCATTAATTCTTATTTTTTTTGAGGAAACGAATCATTAATTTTAATAAAGTTGAGTAGTTATGAGGATAGATTTCAATCAATTAAATCATTGGTAGGGTAGAAGAGTTCAAATACTTTTATACGCCTCCTTCGTGCTTATATTTTTAAATTCGAAAATTATAAAGTTTTTAGACATGATCTAATAAGTTATATTCCCTCTATATATATGTAAAATATTTACCCCATTAATATATTTTTTAAAGGCCTTAAAAAACATGCAATATTAATATATGTACAAAAACTATCCCGCCATAGAACAGTAGAATTGCATGATGCTCATTAATATAACATCAAGATTTATGTGAAAAATGATAATTATATAAATCATGTCTGATATTTGTTTTTAATTGGGTTTTACAATTTCATCACTAAACTTTAAAAAATAAAGATATTGTACAAATAAGAAACCGAATGCTTTGGACCTTTCAAAAAATGGGATGGATACATTTTAGTATTAAAATTAAAATTATACAAACAATTTAAAATTAATTATAAATAAAATTATCAATCTTACTATTGTAGCATATCATTGAAGGGGAGCCATCATGAATATTACTAATAAATATTAATAAAGTTATATGAAAGGGATGTTCTATTCATTGAGTTTGGTCATGGCCCCCTCTGACTCTGTCTGAGCATGTGCGAGATTACAAATGATAATTGGATGGTTTTGTATTTGAATGGTTACATACTTACATTAAAATCTATTATTAATATATGATTCATGCATGTTGATCCAAATCATATGTATCTTGATGAGATTTTGTTTTATACAAAATGTCTACCACTATAATGACGCATCAAGAATTATTAAATCGGACCACTGAAATTTCAAATCATTGATATATGATAAAACATGTATCAAATTTTTATTTTTTTTTTATGATCATAAAATGCATATCATATAAACACTTTTTATGAACATAATATGCATATCGTATAGATTACATCATATAATCATTAAACTATTAGTACGTATATATTATTTTATTAGAAGCCAAATCATATAAACACTTCTTTTCTTTTTTTATTTAAACAATCACATTCCAATAAACATAATTAAAAAAATTATGAAAATAACTAAGAACCCTGACTTTAAAATAAATCCGCATCTCCAAACCATAAAGTGTGGCAGTTAGGGGCAGATGCAGAATTCTGATCAAGGTAGAGCAAGAAATTATTGAATCAGATTTACATAGATGACCGGATCCAAACCTATTAGATAATCGTGCACTAGATAAAAAATGATAACAAAAATAACAAAATAGTATTCTAACACAATTTACTTCGTAACTTTTAGATAATCAACTATTCAGTGTAGGACAATATCAATTTTCAAGATAGAACAAGGACTCAAAATTGCGTCTTTATAAATTAGTTTTGAATTTCCATAGTTGGATAGTTGTCCTTGCTACAGTAAATCCGCCAACTGTATAAAATACATTTATCATTTTACGAGAACCTAAATCACATAAACACTTTATATTTAAAAAAAAAAATCAATCACATTTCAATATAAACAATTGAAAATTTTAAGATTATGAGAATAACGAATAATCCCGACTTAAAAATGGCTTAATCGGACTCTCTATAAAATCAATAGAACTCCGAAACAAGACCATCCACCTTTGAAAATTTGGCATGAAGACGAAGGCATGACACATTGATTTCTCTCCCTCAACGGGGCCCTTGTGGTCAGGTTTCCTTTTACCTTTCTTTGATTGGTTTGTTGTTTGGTGTGTATTGGAGAGCTACAGACACTCAGAATCTGAGATGCTCTTTTTTATTTCTGTCTCCTTTTTATCTTTTAGCCAATGAAGTAATGAACTCGTGCTCTTTTTTCGCGTCGTCGTTCTCACTTCCTTTTTGCAAAAGGGAAGGAATAGTACGATTCATGCTTTGCCGTATTTTGGCGCGAACCCGCCTTGAATGTTGAGATCCTATGTGGCCGCCATGCAGCGTCGATTGTTGTGGCAACAAGTGAAGGTATATGCTCTGACTAAGGGACCCACATAACTTGTTGTAGCCATAGTCACAAAATTTACGCTGGATTTTAAATTTGCGTCTTGAATGAGGAGCTTTTATTCGTCATGCGTGGTTTTATCTAAATTATTTGATTTAAATCACATCATTCGAATTAGAATTTCATGTATGGCCCAGATAAAAATAATTTATAAAATATTAGCGACATAGATATATATTGTGTGTCTATTTTAAATCTGACAGACCAATTTTAGACATGAAAAAAACAAAATATTATGGATTTGTGTTTCCTTTTGAAATATCCTGATAAGAGATAATATTATTTAAAAAAAAAATAGTGTGCATCACCTTTTAACTAAAAAATAAATTACGTATGTATTTTTTTTATATAGATAAGGTAAGCACAATTCAGATGTTCGTTAACCGTCCATTGAAAGATATATTTACTGGAGTATCAAATAATTTTAATATTATGTAGCATTAATTTCGTTTGGCTTAATTTGGTTAATATCCAAAAAATATCAATGAATGTACTATAATGGAAGGCACATTAATATTAGTATATTTTTGTTAGGTACAGAAGGTGACTTAAAAGGCGGTTCTGAGATGTGATAAAAAAAAATTGGTTGGGTCAAAGAGCGGTCTAATTATTGATCTATTATAGGTTTGCATCTCAGTCTCAGGCTCTCAGTCTCAGCTGTCAGAATCCAATGACATATTATTTTAGATTATTTATAGTATCATATAGTCAATCAAAGGATAATTTATTTGCATGTGCCATCAACTAAAAGTGGATTAATTATTAGATTTAGGAGCTTTTTACGTATGCTCCTCCACTAATATTTTATCAAACATTATTAAATAATACTATGTACATTATTTAACTTTTGTATAAATAGAATAATACAATTCCATCACTATTTTAATATTTTCTTGAATTGAGTGGACCAATTTACTGTCTTTTGTAACGTTGCATAACTTAATATCATGGGTACACTGATTAGTTTATTTTGACATGGAAATTTTATTGTTTAATGATGCATTTAACCAATAAAAAAAACTTGATACTGATCTCATTATCATTGCCTATAATTTGTTTATATTTAAAATTTAAAACATTTATTTGATAAAATAAAATCACAATGGTTAATATATATTGCATCTAATATCCATTAATTTCTATATTTGTTTAAAAAAAATATATCATAAACAAAACCTACATCAAAGATATGAAAAATCTACTTGCGGAGACTACCCACGTCATGAATAGAATTTACAGGCATTTTTTATTTAAATGACACTGTCATATGGGAGGCATTTTTATAAACCATAATTAAAAAAAAAAGTTCGGATTTCAGCATGATTAGCCGAGTTTTTACAAAAACCATAAGAACCGGATTGCCAAACCGGTCTTGTCAGTTTACCCTCCAGAACCGAGTTGCCAAACCGGTCTCATTTTTTTTTTTTTTTACAGATTGTTTCTAAAATAAATTAGATATTTGTATATTAACAATAAGATTAATGGAACAATTAGAATATATTTTTTTTTTGTGTATTTTGACCATTTTATTATTTTATCAAATCAATGGATTTATTTTCTATATAAAAAAATCAATAAATATATAAAAATCAATGAATTGGTTTTCAAATGTACGTATTATTTTTTTTAAATTTACTTTTTTATATTTTAAAAACAAACAAATTTAATTATTTAATTGTTCTTTTTATTAAAGCTCATTTTAATTTAAAAAGTACTTATTTTTTTGTAAAAATATAAAATAAGTGTTTTATTTATGAAAAAATATGTTAGTATTCTAATTGGTCGATTTTTTAAAATAATGATACATTGGTCTACTACATGGAGGATTTAGAAGTTTTTGTAAAAAAAAATTAAAATAGAGTCGATTTTTGCCATAAAAGATGTTAGATTATGAAAAAATATGTCCATTAATCATTCAGAGACATTATTTCTTAGAAAAAAGTATCCAGAGATACAAATTTTTAGTATTGTTATTGTAATTCACCTTTATACTTTTTTTAATTTTCTTCACGAAAATATTTATTAATTTTTTTTATATAAAAAATCGATCAATTGATTTGTTAAAATAATAAAATGGTCAAAATACAAAAAAAAAAAAATTCTAATTGTTCGATTAATCTTATTGTTAATATACAAAATCAAACAAAATATCTGATTTATTTTATAAACAATCTGTAAAAAAAAAAAAAAAAATGAGACCGGTTTGGCAGTCCGGTTCTTATGGTTTTTGTAAAAACTCGACTAATCATGCTGAAATCCGAACTTTTTTTTTTTTAATTATGGTTTATAAAAATATCTCGTCATATGGACCATTTTTGATTGATTGAGAACCGCTTTCAATTAGTTGATGTGATTACAATTATGATTGAGGGATCTATATAAGATCATGAATCATCATTGATTTTTGCAAAACAGTACCACTGTTCAGTAGTTGCCGGGTAAGCATATTAACACCACAAATCTTTATAATAACACAACATCTTAAAAAAAAAATTAAATGTATGGACAATTTTAACTCTCTTTAAATATCTTTTCAATTATCAAATCTTTCCATAATATAATTAATATTATGATTAATTTTTTAGTGATTTGATTTCCATAATTGCCTACATTAATGTTTCCTAATTTAATCAAGTTCTAAACTTGAAGATCCTCAAATTTAATATCCTCTTTGTTTATTAGAATCAGATGTCATTGAAGAATGAAGATCAATGAAACAAATAAATTATTTTGAACTATGTGTATGTATAATGATTATAACAAATAAATGTAAACAATTATTAAGGTTCTGACTTATGATAACATGAAGTACCTTTATTCTTAAATATTAAATTAACTGATTTGATATTATAGTGTATTGTTTCGATCTAATTCGTATACATGCAAATATATAAATACTGGACAGACTTATATACATTACAACGAATGAAATAAAAAAAATTCAAATTAATAATGATATCTCTAGGATGAAACTATATAACCGAATATTTAACAATTGAATTAATATCATAGGAAAACCTCCTCGTATAAAAATATTAAATTAGTTTCTCGTAATTCTAAATTATGATTTCAATTTTATAATATATCATAGACCAACAACTTCATGAACTTAGAATCATGTAATTTATCATTCAGTTTTCTATTATCTTATATCTCCGGTTGTAATTTAATTATAAATAATAATCGAATGCAATTTTAAAATAATAATAATTTCATTAATATAATTACTAAATTTAAATAAAAAAATCATAATTATAAATCATACCAATACTATCCGAATTAAGGAATACACTTAAGATTGTTGGGGTAAGTTTTCAGAAAATTCGAACAGTTAGATAAATTAATAAATAAAATAAATCAAGTTGAAACAATGTTACTCGGATTTTAAATAAATTGCCAATAAAATTGGTGGAGTTGGATAAAATAAATCGATATATAGAATTTTGCGAGATTTTCATAATATAATTAAATATTTTATTGTTGTATTTTTTTTTAAATCTTAAGATGTGACAAAAACAAAGAATGAAAATAACAAACTACTTGCTAATTTTATAAATCTAATTTTTAAGGAAAGAAATCATACAATAGTATATGAGAGAAATAGATTTTAAACAAAATAACATATTTTTTTAAGGAAATAAAGTTTATAATAAGATATAAGAGAGAATCAACTTTTAAAGAAAATACTTAGTTAAGGGTAAAATTGCCTTTATAGTAAAATATTTAAGTAATGTTGTGTTATAAGAAAATCAAAAGTGTTAATATCATCACCCGTAGTTGCCTTGTACCACTCGTTACCTCTGCTTTTAGTGTTATATCTGTGCTGAGGTAATAGTTTTAGAAGGTTTGCATAATATAACTCGGCCAACTGCCAAAAGATTGAGCTAAACACAATTAAATGTCAAGATTTTTTGAAAAGTTAATAGAAAAATCTAGAACTTTGTATTTCTGGAAAAAAACCAAATTAGAAATATATCATGCTCAAAAACGTGGTACAACGTGGTGCTAAATTTAGATTACCATGTTCTGGAAACTGCTGGGCATGTTTCGTATTTTGACCATAACGCCCTCATACGATATTTGTTTTGGGCGTACCACATATGGATAGAAAGGTAAAAGAAAGATCTATAACTTTTATTCAGAGAGCATAATCTAATTCGAATTAGATCGTGGTAAAAAACGTGGTAGAATATGGAGTTAATTTTGGAAACAAAATTTCATATTCCTTATTTGCTATATATGCACTCTCTCTCATTCGTTTTGAGTGCAATTCGTTTTTGATGGTTGAAGTTCTGCCAAAAACTCTATCTCTCTTTCTTGTTTTTCTCTCATGTGTTGAGAACCCATAAACCCTAGAATCAAGATCTTGTTCTCTTGAAGGATAGGGATTAAGGAGCGACCAAATTACTACTCTCTAGCAAGAGGAAAGTTTGGTTTCTAATTAATTTCTTGGTGGATACCGTGGAGGGCTTCTACTTTGGAGTCTCATCTTGGTACAAGGCGTTCAAGGTCACGCACATATCAACCACCAAGGTGTTGCAAGACATCAACCACCATTAGCATCGATCAACAAGGAGGTGGAGGCTACAACCCTACATCTCAAGGACCTTCCTTTCTTGTTTGGAGACAAGAAACTAAATGTATGATGCTTATTGATTTGGAAATTGATTTTGGTTTTATTTTAGTCATACATAATGATCTTTTGGTACTTTTCTTGTTAAAATTTTTTAAATTCCGCTACCTTAAGTACCATGAAAACCCAACATAACCACCCTGGTATTATCAGTTGAGTATGCAACATAGTAAGAACATTCGCGTTTAATTCCCGAATTAAATATTTTTTAGTCACCAGCGAATTAATCAACGTTTAATGCAGTGATTTGCAAATTAAATGATTAATTCTTGAATTATACAATTTTTTTTGAATAAAACGTGCATTGTTCAATTAAATTTGTCCCTCAATGCTAAAATCTCGCCTCAGGCGTGAAGAGAATTAATTCGGACCAAATTCACGCTTTTCAAGTTCCCTCGTCTTAGGGGTGCAAACGAATCGGATACGGATCGGATAGTGCTCAATCCATATCCGTATCCGTATTTTTTTTCCGGATACGGATACGGATTGGATACTCATCGGATACGGATACGGATCGAATATTAATCGGATACGGGTACGGATCGGATATTTCGGATACGAATACGGATACAGATATAATTCGGATATCTAATTCAAAATATATATCTAATTAACTGATTATTTATACATTGAACCTGACATATAAGTATATAAAATTTGAAAAATATTTAGTCAAATTTGCAAAATCAAATTTCTGAAATAAGAAATTTGAAATGTCAAAGCTAAGTTTGAATTAACTTTAAAATAATTTATTCTAATAATATATTCAATTGTCAGAATCAATCATATTATATTTGCCAAATACTATCTTCAAGCTAAAATTGATTTATATTTACATACTTATATGCTAGTTTCAATGTATAAATAAGATCATTTTAAATTCAATTGTTCGGAATCAAACATATAAAAGAAAATAATAAAAGGAGATGATCGAAATGGAGAAGATAAGCAAAAAAGATAAAGACAAAAAAAATAAGAGTCACTGGTCATTACTGCTCAAGGCGCTAGGCTAAGGAAATTAAATGTTAGAGCGTTCGGTTAGTCCGGATCTTAATTTATTAGTCCCACAACAAATAGTCAACTAAATTTGAGTACCATATATAGGAGCCTTGGCCTGGAGAGCTCAAAAGCTTTGCGTGACGGTTTTGGATATTAACAAATAACCGCTCCGTCGTTGGTTTCTTTCTCTGTACTGAGAAACTATCCGGATATCCGAAATACTATATTTTGAGGATCCATATTTCAGCCCAGTCTTATCCGGATATCCGAAATACTAAAATATATGGATACGAATAATTATCCGAATCCGTATCCGTATCCGACTCCAAAACTCAACCCGTATCCGCATCCGAATATCCGAATCCGCAAAAATTCGGATACGGATCCGGATTCGGACGGGTAATATCCGACCCGTTTGCACCCCTACCGCGTCTTCATGTCTTCAAATGAGAATAAGCCACATGTACTATTGGCACTTATGACTTATGTTTTGATTCAAAACACTCATTGAGATTTGTGTAAGTGTCAAATATAAAAAACCATGCCAGTGGGGCTTAAGATTCTATGTATCTGATATTCGTGTAAATTTTATATAGTAGTTAAAACTATATTGGATATTTATTATTATTTTTTTTTTTTTGCTCTCTTGAGACTAAGATTTTCAATATGGACTCAATGTGTAACTCCGAATTATTTTCGAATAATTTCTGAATCATAAACTTTGGACCTCACCGAACCTTTTCCGAATTTAATTTGTTACTATGGTATGCAGTGTCCATAGCAGGTAATATTTTTTTACTAATATCATGCATGAAAAAAAATTAAGCAAACAAATTTTAATTTTTTACTTTTAATGTTTTTTTATTCATATTTTGTTACTACTCTGTTGTTATTATGGCGTTTTCTATTTGGAAGAAAAATTATGAATGACAAATCAGTTTCATACTTAATATAATCATGATTGTTCTAATTATAACTATGGTAAATAATAGTTCCAAATTTTTTATGAAATATTTTTTTTTATTAAAAAGACATTAGACCCGTTTCATTTCGAAACTGAGTTAAGTTACAAAAGTTTTTATGAAGCAAATTAGTTATTTTGTATTTGATATTTTGTGTGAAGAAAAAAAAAAAAAGCTCTTTAAATTGAAAGGAACTGAAATAATTTTTGTTCAGTTCTTTCTATGGAATCAAAACCACCATACAATCTATCCATTATTTTATATTATTTTTATATTAATTCTATAAATGAAAAATTGTGTACCAAGAGTAAGAGAGCAACTTTTCAGTGAGATCCACTTATCTTCAGAGCCACAAAAAGGTTAGCTTTTATTTCATCCAAATTAATAACTTTGCTAATAAGGCCAAACCGTGCAGTACAAAAACGCATTAAGTAAACGCATATGTACTGAAGCTATAGTTGATTTTAAGATGGAATAAGAATAAATGACAGGTGAATTAAATTTAATAATTATGGTAACGAAAATTGAATGCTTAAAGTGCTAAAATTTTCAATTTTGTTTTTTAGTGAAACTATAGTGAAATGCATGTTGCATATTAGTCTGTACTATGAATTAATATATTTTTTTTTTCAAAGTTAAAATAATTAATTTGAACATCTCAGTATTTTTTAGAAATATTTTTTTGTAGACAGGTAAAAATAATTACTTTCTCATGGTTCAAAATCTTTAGATCAAGTTAATTTCTATCTATCTAAAAAATTATATTAAAAAATATAAATTTTTGTCTCCAAATACATTTTTAATATGAAAATTATGTTGAGCGGTTCAAATCGACTATTCATATTTTGAAAACAAAGATATGAACTTGTAACGAGAACTGCTTTGTAATATCATATCATCACAATCTCACTCATTATTTTTTCTTCTTAACAATAAGTGACAATCGACTTGTATGATTTGTTAACAGTAGTAGGAGCAATAAATAATAATGACGTCATTTTAAATCTTTTTTCTTTTGTTTTCAATAAGATATTTTTCTTTTTGAGAATTTGTCTAAAAAACCATTCAATGTTTGTATTTTAATTTGTTGCTAATGTTGTAATGACATGGATGTCTTTTTTTTAAACAAAGATTATCTTTAAAATAGCAAATGTAATATTTTCTATATGAGAGATCACAAATTTGAAATATGAATAGAAAAATTTCTTTTTACAGAAAGATCACAGATTTGAAATATGAATAGAAAAATTTTTTTATAAATATCAAATTAAATAATTGAGCAGTTTGAAGTCCACTTTTACTACATTATTTTATTTTTTGAATTTTCTTCAATATTGTTTTTTTTTTCTTGTTTATTGTTATATTTAATCAGAGATACAATGATATGTGTGCCAAGGAGACCAATCAAATTTTAGTAGATGTGTAAGGCAACCATGTGCATGTGCAGTGCATATATAAGTCAAAGTTCAACATTTTTCAAATCATTCAGTATGGTCCCTTTGGCCTTTGTCCTTGCATTTGTTCAGGACAATAAAATCATAATTCAGAAGGTATTGTCTGAAACAAAAATATAAATCATACGGTGGTCAATGCATGCATGAGGACATTTGAAGCAATTAGCTGTGATGCTTAATTGATTTTAGTTAGACACCACAAGAATTGAATAGAAGCATTTTCATATATGTACTAGTTAAAGTAATGAAAAAAATATTTATCGTTATTTTTATCCAATTATTTATGCCGGTTTTATTAAATACGATATAGATCGAATAAACAGGTAAAAAAATGTCAATGATATCACGATTTCTTACTGTAAAATACTTTTCAAGCAAGAGGAAAAGAGGAAAAAAAATAATGACATAGAATCACATAATATTTAATCTTTTCATGACTCTAAAGTAATGAGTTAATAATACAATTAATCTGACTTATAAAAAAAAACAATACAATTAATCTGTCTAATTTAAACTAACACAAAAAAAAAAAAATGAAAATTACCCTTTTCTTCTTATCGAATATATGTCGTCGCAGATATTTTCCCATTGTACTGCGCTCACATTTGCAATCATTGTAAACATAATGAGAAATGTTCACTCATGTCAAATGATTTAGATTACCCTATTCGTCTTAATAATTTCAGATTAAAGTTCTACAATATATAATAAATGGTAACATTTAGGGGTGTAAATGGAGCGGATTCGGAGCGGATAATGCTAATACCATACCCGCATCCGTTTTTCAACAAGCGGATACGGATACGGATACGGATAGTAAACGGATATCAAAATTGAAAACCATATCCGTCTTAAACGGATACGGATATGGAACGGATAATCCACGGATACGGATTCGAATACGAATATGGAGCGGATAATTGTCGGATATTGAATAATTCTACTAAATTTCATAATTTTAAATTACATAATTTGATTATCTAAATTGACAAAATTTTAATAGTCTTTTTAAGTTTGCACAGTGATGATTATGCATGACTAATTGCTTATTAGTTTAGAGAACCAATCAATTATCCTAATAGATTATATGATTTTTCTACCAAGATTCTTGGACTTAAACGAATATGTATGTTTTTTGGAATCTTTGCAAGGGTGAAATTAATTGAAAGCTGCTGAAAGATTAAATTTCGGATCCGGATATATACGGATATCCGCTCCTTTTATATCCTCACGGAATTATCCGTATCCGTATCCACATTATTTTTCCATATACTAAAATTATCCGTATCCATATCCGCAAGTATCCGTATCCGTTTAATCCAGATACGGATAATAAGCGGATTCGGAGCGGATTATCCGCGGATAATTCGTATCCGTTTGCACCCCTAGTAACATTAACAGCACGGTCGTTTTCTTGTACAGTAATAACTCGATTTAAAGCAATAAAGATCAGGTTTGAATTTCTAAACTGGGACAAACCCTTTTTATGTGAAATTATGATCTCTATATGCTTTCTAAGGGCCTGTTCGGCTGCAACTCTGTTCATGTGCTCATTTTTATTTCCGGACTGCAGCCGAACAAGCTCTAATGGAGTTTGGTGCAAGTCCAAGTGGAATCTCGTGCTTGTGAGTTGTAAAGGTGTCTTAGAAGCCGTTTAAAATTTCAACGGTTTGGATTATGTCTTATACAATTCACCACGTACGATAAAATATCAGAATATCAGTACTCGAACACAATACTAACACACTTGCAATTAAGCCCCAAATTAGGAGAGAAAATTTCATAAAATTCGCCACCTGTGTAATTTTATTGTGGCCGTCTGCTCTGACTGGGTTACTGCCTAATGCGGCCCAAATAAACTCTTACTCCTTAATGGGTTTTAAAGAAGCAATTAAATTATAACTCTTATCATAACAATCAGAGTGGCGCAGCGGAAGCGTGGTGGGCCCATAACCCACAGGTCCCAGGATCGAAACCTGGCTCTGATAATTGAGTTGGCTTCCACCGCACTCTATTTTTATTTTTGATTTTGACTCGGTCAATGATGCTGAAGAAGGAGACGAAGGGCAGGAAGACGGTCTGATTTTGACTCGGTCAATAATGCTGAAGAAGGAGATGAAGGCGCTGGGAAGAAAGGGCAGGAGGGGGGTCAGAATCCTTTTAAAGTTCCTTTCGCTGACAAGGGGGTCCGCCAATTGGAACTCGCAGCACGGTCAGAACTTTTAAAAGGTACCTATAGCTGACAAGGGGGTCCCGCCAATTAGAACTCGCGACCGTTACGCTGTTGGTTCCGAATTCGCATCCTCTGAGATATCTCAAACTTTGCGTGACCTTTTGTAATATCTCAATCGTTGAAATACGTTTTGCACGAATCTTCAAGCTCAGATAATACTGGCCCCCTACGTTCCCCCGAATAGGCACCGGACACGTCGGTCACGCAAAAATTGAGATATCTCAGAGGATACGCACCCGTTGGTTCCGACAATACCTGACCCTCGATGACAGAAACGGAGAAAATTGAACTGGAGAAGAAGCGAGAGGTGGGTGAAGAGATCAGTTAGTCACATATCAGCGACAGTGCTGAGTTGGCAGCTAATGTGTCAGATTTTATCAATTAGAAACAATTTTAGTGATGTTTCTTATAATTTTTTATCCCTTCTAATAATCGTCTATGAATACTGAAGCATTGTATGGTGAATAATCAAGTAAATTTGTAGTTTCGCTTCTGTGTTCTTCCCTTCGCCGTTTTTATCCAGTTGTAAGATTTTTCTCAAATTCGTTGAAGTATCAGTTCTCTGTCTCAATTGCGAATCAATTGAGCATCTTCAGGTCCCCTGACATGCCTTCTAATCAGACCAATGGTTTTAGAACATTACCGTGAGATCTCAACACATCCTGAGAAGCATGACCTGACAATATCACTTGCTCCTGAAGGTCTCATCAGAATCCGTGCTTGCGTAAAAATAACATATTTCAGTTAGTATTTCTGAGAATATTGTCATTATGAAGTAATTTTCAAATATCGGTATTTAGGTTGTAAGTGTGTATATTTATTATTCACATTTTATTTTGAAAGTTATTCTTAGCGCCAAAGTGCAATCCATTTTAAAAATAAAAATAATTGCTGAACAGAGCCTAAAAGACCCAATAGAACTCAGTCCAAAAACTTGCTTAGAAAACTTTTTTTTCTTTTTTAATTTAGATTAACATAGGTAGTATGAAATGAATCTCTTAGTAAGCTTTCTTCTAGGTTTCACAATTTGCCAAAAATCTCAATATAACTTTTTGAGTCCAATATTTTTTAATAAAAGTTCTCACAACAACTCTATAAACTATCAAAGACAAATATTGATTCAAAGATGAGAAGGATCAGAGAAGGATCAGGAGATTGAAAAGAGAGCAAACAACTTAGGAACATAAGCCATATAATTATTTTGAAAACCTTGATTGACCTTAAAAATAAATTTGTAAATTATATTATCCAAATACAAAAATATTACAAAACTGAGTATACAATACACATAATCTTGCCTAAGATTAATTGCTTTGATATTTCCATTCTTAAATTTATGCAACATGACTGCTACTGTCTGGTACTAGAATCCACTCGAGTATAAACCCGTTATACCAAATGATAGCACTGTATCATAATTTCCTAAATGAAAACTTAGAAATTCAGTAATCTAGGTAGCAACTAGCAAATTGATGCTTGACTCAACATAACCATTCCAAGAACTCCCAACTAATATAAAAACTACACATCCGAACAAATTAGTTGAGACAACAAATCATGTATACACTATTCAAATCAAACATAACCATATCACATCACAAAACCAAGGTTGACTTACAAAACTATATTACTACTAAATATAAAGTAGTAGGGAAAATTAGTGTTTCTTTTGAATCAGGCCAACAGTCTAGTTTATCTTTTTGGAATTCTATTTGGATTGAAAATTGTAGTCTTGCTGTTCAATACTCACAACTTTACAAAATTTATACTACTCCTCATATTACAATTACAGCTGTTTTTAATTCACAAGGTCAGGTGTTAAGATTTAGACGTAGATTAAATGGTGTTTTACTCCAAATATGACATCAACTTTTAGCTCTTATTAGCTCATGTAGTTTTACTCATAGTGTAGATAAAATAGCATGGAGATGGGAAAATAATGAAAAGTTTACCGTTAGGTCCATTTATCAAATTCTCAACTTTAAATGAATTAGTAATAATAGATATACTCTATTGTGGGAACTTTCAATTCCACCTAAAATTAAGATTTTTATGTGGTTAGTTATGCACAATATAATCTTAACTACGAATAATCTTCACAAAAGGGAATGGCAAAGAGATTTGACATGTCAATTTTGTCATAAAAAGAAAACCATTACATACCTATTTCTCAAATGTGAGGTGGCTAAACAAATTTAGTTTTGGATAGGTAGTTGTCAAAATAGCTTTTCTAATTGGAAAACTTGTGCTAATATTTTTGACTTTGTAGGTTCTCTCGATAAAACTAACTAAATAGCGATGTTGGTGGTATATAATGCTCTATGCTGGACACTATGGAAACATCGCAATGCCCTTATATTCCAAGATGCTACTCTCAAAACAATATGAAATTTAATTTTGCTAATCATCTCTCTTGTTGACTATTGGACATGGCATATGGATAAGCGCATCAAGGCTACTACGGCAAATTGGCTACCCAACGATATTCATGCCATTCCATTGAGAGTTTGGGATCCAACTGAAGACCATGAGATGCCATACCAAGAGTGATGCTCTTCCTCTTCTCATCGCTGATGTGACTACCGATGATGCTTTTTTGGGTTTTGATATTGGAGAGGTTGGCACTCCATTGCGCAATGAGGGTGATGCTGGGCTTCCAGCCAACTAAATTGATGTCTTTTGATTGTCATTGTGGTGACTTGTTAGCATTATATTTTTTTAGATACATAGTTAGCGGTGACTTAGTTTACTTCTCTATTACTATTTTTTGGTGGTTGGTTAAGCGCTGTGTTTATGTGTTTTGCTTGGAGGTTGATTTTGAGTTTGCTTGAGACTTAGTGGCATAATAACTTTAGGAGTATGTAACTTAATTCTTATGTTTCATATATGAAACGGACCTTGTTGCCTTTTAAAAAAAAAAAAAACTAAATATAAAGTAGCAAAACACAATAACTTCAAATTAAAAACTCAATCATTCTTAATCAAATTAGAGCTTGACTCTTATTTTTTCTAAAAAAAAAATCAATCATTCTTTCTTTCTTTTTAAATACTATTCACTATTCTCGTACATGGACAAATGGATCTTCAGATTTTTAAATTCCTTTCTGCCATCGGCAAATAAAAGTTCGCTTCTTTGCGGTGCTGATTAATTTAGGCCGTCCAGAGCTGATTTAGGCGCAAGACAGCAAACCAATAATTTTACAAGTCAAGCTGAACAAATTAAAATAAAGCCTAATAAAGGCCCATCACAAAAGAAAACCCGCCTGATGTAATTTATTGTTGTCGTCTGCTCTGATTGGGGTCCTCCTTTAATAGCTTTATGGCTTTAGAAGCTATCTAAACTAAAACGTATATCTCTTAACATAACCATCAGAGTGGCGCAGCGGAAGCGTGGTGGGCCCATAACCCACAGGTCCCAGGATCGAAACCTGGCTCTGATAATCGTGTTGGCTTCCACCGCACTCTTTTTTCAATTTTTAATTTTGACTCGGTTAATGATGCTGAAGAAGGAGACGAAGGAGATGGGCAGGAGGGCGGTCAGAATTCTTTTAAAGTTCCTATGGCTGACAAGCGGGTTAGAATTCTCAAATTCGTAAGTATCGGTTTTCCGACTCAATTGCGAATGAGCATCGTCAGGTCAGTGACCTGACACGCCTTCTAATCAGACTAATGGTTTTAGAACATTACCGTGAGATCTCAACACATCCCGAGAAGCATGTCTGAGGTGCTCGGGGGCAACGATGGCATGATGAATAGGATTTTTACTGTAATGCCTTCAGTTCTATGTAACCTTTAATACTGGTGTTTCTGATTTTAAATTAAAACAGACTTTGATTTCTTCCTGTACAGGATTATATTGTAAAGAAATTCTATTCTGGTGGTATATAAAAAAAATATTTAGTTCCCATTTCTACTGTACTGGATATGTGCATTATAAATATATTTTTTTACTAGAATTTGCATTTCTGTGAAAGACGAAAATGAATCAAATGAACAACAGATGCTCATCCATAGAAGGCCAATAACAATAGTCTTCATTATTAGCTCCCATTAAGTTTTGAATTTGATCAAATCCTTCAATTAATTTTAGTTGCCATTGCCGCCAACGTGCCATCTGGAAAGGAACGAATCACCTCTTAATTTGGGATATTAGTCTAATGTTGCTGGCAAACTTTTTTTCTTCTAGATGCATTTTTTAATTTAGGATATAATCCAATGTAAACTGTACCATCGTGTAATTTGCAACTTTGACTAAACTGCCCTTAAAAAAATAAAAATAAGACTGATTATAATTTCAATAGACTGTGTTGCTGATTTAGGCGCAAGACAGCAAACCAAGAATTTTACAAGCCAGCTGCAGAAATTAAAATAATGCCTAATAAAGTCCCACAACAAAAGAAAACTCAGATAAAAGATATCTTAGAAAACCACATCAGCCCAAGACAACAATAAAGAGGTTTTTCTTTATTTTTTTCTTCTTAAATTAATTATTTCAGATTACAGTTTTACAATATATAATAAATGTAACATTAATAGCACGGTTGACTTAGGGTAAGTAATCATAATATTTGAATCAAATTGCAAACTCTTTGTTACAGAAAGAGATCGCCATTTTTATACTGAGAGTAGATCGGGAGATCAAGTGCAGCACGTGCAATGCTCTCATCTTTCTCAGTAATTTTGAGTGCATCCAATATTTTTTCCTGCATTTCATGAATTTACAACAGATTAGAAATATAATGAGTTGCCGGCACAGTCCAACAGCTATAATTTCTTATTTTAATACAATACAGTTAAGAAAATGTAATGATATGTTTTAATACAACACTAGTATATATACCTCCTCTGGGAGCATCCGGATGTATCCGATAAGCAACAGTTGGAACTGTTCTTTCTTGACAGTATAGTTTGAATCGATCAAATGCACTTCCTAAAATAAAAAGAACTGTAAATGTTAATGCTAACAAAGAAAAAAGCTTATCATTTAATGTTTAAAAATACTAATTGGTATGCGGTATGTACCATCATTCTCTTTAGACTGTGCGAGGAATGATCCCAGCCAGTGCTAATCACAGCCTTGGAAAAACTGTGCGCTTCAAATTTAACCCAACCAATGAAAACTCCAGATACTTGATCAGCAATAGAATCATATGAGCAATTATCTGCTTATTCAAAACTAAAATGTTAAGAAACTTAACTAATTAAGATAAATTCGTATATTGACAAATCATGGCTCATGCACAGACCTGTGGTGATTGAGAGAGCATTACACAAAGAACCCTCTGCTGTTAGACTACTGACATATAAAGGTTCCATTGGGAGAGAATTTTGAACCCCTGATACAATTAAAAAAAATGGTTATAACTGAAAAATACGAAAGAAAATTATCTGAAGTAAATACAAATTAAGTCACAGTATAGAAAAAGTAACAGTACAATCTCCAAATGGTGGAAGGCCCCACAACTTCGGCTCGAAATCCAATAGAGAATGAAGAATCAAATCTGCAATTGAATAGCGCTCCTTTTGCCCCTGGAGAGATGGCACGGCCAATACCTTCGCGCCAGAATCCTTCGCAGCTCTAACCCCAACTCTATTGAAATGGTAGTAAAAACCTCAGCCTATTTTTTTTTTAAATCCAAATATTACAATTGAACTAAAAACCTAATAGAATTATAAATTCTTGATAAAATTACTTACGGAGAGTCCTCAATGATCAGACATAAAGATGGATCGACTCCAATCCTCTTTGCTGCTTCAAGGAATCTGAAAAAATTACCAGAACATAATGAAGCAATATAAACTTTAAAGATGCTAAGCAAAAAAGAATACATGTGAATTAATTAATGTGGAAATATGCTTTACATATCAGGGGAGGGTTTTCCATTCTTGACATCATCTATTCCAAGAATAACAGAGAAATATTCCTTCCATCCTGTAGATAACAATTAAGATCAGGTTTAATTTACTTATGTTATTTTGGCAAGAGTTGAATTTCTAAACTGAGACAAACCTTTTTGATGTGAAATTTTGATCTCTATATGATTCCTAAGGGAGTTTGATGCAAGTCCAAGTGGAATCCCATGCTTGTAAAGGTGTCTCAGAAGCCGATTAACACCAGGAACAGGTTTTGCTAGTGGCCACCTGGTGATTAAGTAAATGAGACTAGTTCAAAATTTGGCATCAACCAATTACTAGCTAAAAAGTTCTTCAAAGCCTTCTGTAATCTGGATTATCTCAACTTTTCAAATTTAGTATGAAAACTTAGTACATGTAGTGTATCTGTAGTACTGGTTTGGGTTAACTATTTAAATTTTTTTTTATCATTCTACTAAAATATAACTAAACCACCGTTTATTGATAACCTAACAAATTTGGATATATTGGTACTTGCTTACGGGTTCTAATTTTACCCCAGAATAACCTAGCATCTCTCTTGGCTTATGCATGGTGATTTATTTTTCCATATAATTAACCAAAATAAATATAGAGTGAGGATATGGTACTATGCATAGCGCACATTGACCTGTACTATGGATCAATATCTTCATTTTCAAAGTTCAAGCAGTCGATCTGAACCATTCAATATGATCTCCATATGAAAATGTACTGCAGACCAAATTTTATATTTCGTAGCCATTTTTTACTAGTTTTTAAGATAGGTAGAATATCACTACTTTCGAATGGTCTAGAATCTTTAGATCAAGTGATTTTCTATCTATCTAAAAAAATAGTAAAAAATATTCTAAAAAATGTGAAATTCGATCTACAAGTACACTTTCATACGAAGATCATGTTTAACGGTTTAAATCGACTGTTTAGAGTTTGAAAATGGAGATATCGATCCATAGTATGGGCCAATATGCGCTATGCATAATACCGTAGCCTCAGCACCTCACTCATTAATATATATTACAAGTTGGTTGTTGTACTTTTGTAATGTGTCCAATACATCATACTGAAATCAGATACAAACTAACGAATACAGATGCATCAAAGTCGCTAATTAATGGATTTTTTCCATGAATGAAAATTTCACCTCTCTTTGTATATTGGCATGATCGCCTCAGTGTATTCCTCAGGTGTGAGAGGCAACTCGTAGTCCCTCACAATCCCGGCCGCTGATTCCTTGTGCATCTGTCCGAGTCTTTTTTCTTCCTTCGCCATGTCTGGAACCTTCCCATACCTCAATAGGAACTCCTTCATGATTCCACAAGTGGCCCTCTCTACAAAATCAACAGATTAAGGACTGAAAAATTAATACTGATAAGTAATTTGTTACCTCAAGCAAGATTTTTTTTTTTAATGTTTTCAAGTACCATATACGAGGATGAATTGCAGGGAATAACAAGTTTTTTAAGATAAATCGAAAGAACTTACTTCATTTATTTTTCTTTTAAAAAAATAAGAAAAGAGATCTTACTTCATATATATGTTAAATGAAGTGTCTTTAATAATAGCGTCTAGGTTCATTCTCTCTATAGCACTAACCAAGATAACGAGATTTTGGACAGTTGGATTCTAAAAACGTATTAATTATGGCTGTCACAATTTTTATTGAGAATTAATGCTTAGAAAAGGCATAGAGTATGCATAAACTTTTTGTTGTGAAATAGTGGATGACTTTTAACTTTTTAAAGCAAGAGGAAGTGCGCTTTGAGTTAAAAAATTTAAATTGTTTTCCCTTTTTGTTATGTGCCCATTATGCCATTAACTTTTAGCTTCATCAAATTTGATTTGGTCAATAATATGTGTGCCAAGCTCCTACTTTAGAGAAAAAAATTGTTTGCATACTACAATGAGGACAAATAAATTATCAGTCAGTCACCAACCACACTTCTATCACCTTTATTCCCAAAGTGCCAAAGAATATACTCTATTTAGATTCCATGAATGTTTTCTTAGATTACTATTTTTAAGAATTATTTCTACATCCCATTATCCACACTTCTTTACTGCAATTCAAAAAATTTATATTTTGTTTCTCAAAGTATATATTTATATCTTTTGTACAGTAGATATGAATATCATCATAGTACACTGTATATAAGTTTAGACTGTAGATTATGTTGTATAAAAATGCTTATAAGACTATAAGTACTTATACCCACTTTATAAAAATATAAGTATTTATTTTATTAAGCTTAAAAACATTTAAATTGCTGACAAGAGTATAACTTCTAAAATCTTTTAACACTTGATATAGATTCCTTTTGCCATATTTTGTGCTGGACTAAAAAATGAAATAGTTGTTGGGGCCAACTGTCAATATCAAAAGACCTAATTAAACCCAAAAGTTGGAGGCAAATCAACATCTCATACAAATGGAGAAAGACGTGGAGCAAAACAAAATTTCTTTTTGATTAATTTAATGAACACCCTTTAGTAATTAATCTTACCTGAGTTAATTAAGTTGCTAATATAGAATACAAGAGATTACTGATTCAAATTTTGTAAGCACTTTTCAGAGAATTCCTATCCGTACAACTCATTTTAGTACATATTTTAGTAGAATGATAAAAAAAATTGCTATCACAACATTAAATCCTAATTTAGAACTTTTTTATGATTTTACCAGTTGTATCAGGTCTCAGTGGATTTGCAAGAAGCTTTCGCCATTTCAAAATGGTAGTAAATTTAAGGTAGCTAGGATGCAAAACAGTGCGAAATTAAAAGGGAATGATGAAGAGAGGAACCTGAATCTAGGAGGGTTCCATCAAGATCAAAGATGACAGCAGCGACGCGATGCAATTCCATTTATTAATTTACGGAGCTGAAAGAAAGAAGAAGGGGTTGGGTTGTTTGATTATTTCCAATGGCGAATGAAAATTGAACTGAGGTAGTCAGGCGGGTAAGCAAAGCAATATAATGGGAGAAGACAAGGAAGAAGATAGCTGAGAATTTGTTCTATTGCAATTGGCAATTAGGGGAGAAGCATATTATAATAATATGCGAGAGCATGTTATCCCTTTTTAAAAATAGAAGAAATTGCCTCTTGAGTCATATGCACAACGGCGCTTAAAATAGACAGGTCATGGCGTCATGCGCATCTATCACTTCCATTTCATAGATCAGAGAGATTCGTTCAGTATTAGAGAGTGTGATATATGACATGACAAAACTGTGGTTCCATGTGTAGCAAGTCGATAATTAGTTAATAAAAAACCAGCGTCAGCTCTGCTACCAAAGGCCTCGCGCATAAAAACTATGTAACGTTTACCTTGTGAACAGAGAAGAAAATTTGTCAGAGTTAGTTACGTCACATAACGTTACGTGTCAATTATGTAACGTAACTCGCATGTTGCGTGACGTGATCATTCGCGTGACATAACTGTATTCGAGTGAAAATTACACGTCACGTCACGTTTCGGTATGAAACATCGAGTATCCAACTTTTTTGGTATGTATAAAGTATTCAGATTTTCTTTTTAGTGTAGATTCAGTAATACTAGTACTCATGTAGTATTGATTTTTATTTTCTAATAAATATTGTAATTAAAATTTTTAAAATAACAACTTATGCTTAACAATCATTTCTATACAAAATTATTTTTGCAATATTATTTACTTACTTTAAAAAATTCATATTTTTATATTTTTTTCTTCTAAATTTTCAACAATTTAAATTAAAATATAAAAAAAAAATTGACGTGACTAATTTACGTCACGTCACATCACGTGTGATCACGTCACGTATGGCCACGGTGTGACTACGCGTGACATGACCATCCGCCACCATTTTGGTCACGTTACGTCACGTCATGTGAAAAAAAAATGATCACGTCACATCACAGCGTGTCACGTATTTCCTTCTCTACTTGTGAGTTGTGAAGCGTGGATACAGTTGCAAAAGAGTCGGACAATGAGATTTAATGTTATTTAGACTTTACAATTTGTGCGTAGAACTAGAAGATGTCTAACTTGTTGCAGTTGCTTTTTCTACTTGCGACACCAATAGTTGCACAATTAACGTCTTAGCATCTGATCTTTTTTTTTTTTTCTGTCTCTGCGGAGTAAGACTGTAGAATTTTTTATGGATATTTCTTTTATTAGAAGTATCGTATTTGGTTCATCTTTGTCAGAATGTTTCTTTAATTTTTACGAACAATTCGCTATTAAATGTATTTTGTGATCTTCAGCTTGGTTTATTGAGACCTTTTAAAGACTTTTTGTCAACAAAAAAAAAGTTCACGTCCTTAAATTGATGCAAGTAGCTAGCATTTTGGTATTCTTATATACAACCAATTAGAGGCTTTAACGGGCCATTGAATGGGCCTGTGGAAGTTCGTTTTTTTTTTTCTTTTTATTGCCCCGTGGGCCCGACTAGTTAAGAAAATTATCCTCTTTCATTATCATTTAAAAAAAAAATAGAAGAGACCAATTTTCCAACATATTTCTGAGTTTTGTTAGAAGATTAATGATAAGAAATTGTTAACAATTTTCCAACATATTGCTCATCGGACCTACTTGGCAGTCGAATGTACGAGTTTCAATATAAAAATATTATTATCAAATTTTTAAAACTCAATATACAAAAAAAAAAAAAAAAGGAATCTCCACGCACTACGGAGGGAGGCGAGTTTGTGTCCCTTGATTCACCAGATTCCATCAAACTTCGATGAATACTTTAATTTTTGGATAATTTTCTATTTACTCTTCTAACTTGTCCATTTTTGTATTCATTTCTAGAGACTTTAACTTATTTTATTCACCTCTCTGCAACTATTTCTTATGTAATTAGTTTCATGTTAATTCTAGTCAAATTATTAAGAAAAATCCTAGTTTACCTCTAATTAAAAATCACAAAGTCAAATTTTGATTCTTAACTGAACAAATTATGATCATCAGTTCCTTCTCGACTGAATATGTAGCATGCACCCATCAATACTTATCTATTTATATACATATTTGTCAAAACTTTAAAAATATAAATATTTTATAGCTTTTTTTTAGTAAAGTTGGAGGTCAAGTTACCCAACTATTTAATATCATTGTTATTATAACAAATGATAAGTATTCTATGGCTTGATATATTTATTAATCTTTACAGTTTATTTTTGAAGAAATGTGTGTATTCTTCTTATTTAAATATAGGACCATGAAAAACATAAATAGTATTGATAATTTTGACTTTGTAATTCTTAATCAGAGATAAATTAAAAAATTAATATTTTAATTAGAATTAAAACGAGACTAATTACATGAGCCATAAATAAGAAAGAGTTGTAAGAAGTGAGTCTCTAAAGATAAATAAAAAGCTGCACAAGTAGCTGCACCAGTTATTTGTTTGTGCTTGTCGTACTCTACTTGACCGAGAGAGGTATATGCTTTTGGACGGAGGTCCTCAAATTAAATGTTACAAATCATGATGAATTTATTGGTAGAAGAGTGTTATTATCGAGGAGGATCTAATTACACCATTTTTTAGTGACACCGAGTTACACTCTACATTTTTAAAGTTCAAACAGTCGATCCAAACCGTTCAACATGTATGATATATTAAAATGTGCTTGCGGATTAAATTTTATATTTTTTTGAATTTTTTTACTATTTATTAAGATGAGTACAAAAATTCAATGGTCTGAAAACAACGATTTTGTAAAATACTTAATAAATAGTAAAAAAAATTCAAAAAAATGTAAATTTTGGTGTCTAAGCACATTTCAATGTGGAGGTCATGTTGAACGGTTTGGATTGACTGTTTGAACTTTAAACACTTAAAAATTAATGGTATAATTTGGTGTCACCAAAAAATAATGTAAGTGGATCCCTCCTCGTTATTATTATGGTTCAATTACTAAAAAGTAATACAAACCAAACCCGAAATCTAGAGATTTTGGATTCTCCAATGAGAAATGGTAATGACTGTTACGCCCCTCTTCAAGCTTTATGTTTGTTATTTTTGTGTGGTGTGGTGAAATACCTTCCTTTATCTTCTATGCAACATTATATATTTTTCTAATAAAGATCAGCTATATTCAATATATCTGATGGCAAATCAATTTATCTCATCAGCATCCAAGTACATATATACTCATATCATCTTCAGAAGAAAAAAAAAAAGAATTAAGAAGATAATATTACCGCATATACATAAAAGTGAAAGATTAAATTTACTATAATTGAGCTTGTAATAGTTTCACGTGTGAGCTGAAGAACACCCTAATTCTACTCTATGATCAGTACTCCTAAAAATAAATACATATCAGATATGTCCTGGAGTCTGAGACAGAAGATAACCCTTTTTGTTAAAAAAAGAGAGAGTATAACTCTGGTAATACATACAGAATGAGATTATATATGTATCAAGTTTCTAAATAGTGATTAATTATAGTGGCATAACGGAGAGACAAAAAAAAAAGCTATTGCGAATAACGCAGCTATAGCGGAAACTATCATACATAGCGTTTTTTTTCTTTTCAAAATTTATAGTCTGTATTTCTATTAATTATCAACATGATCAATATTGAAGAATTGGGTAACAACTAAAATGACAACTAATCTAATTAGTCTATACTTTTTTTCTATCATGCAAATAAGAAGGAAAAAAATGATATACTAGGTAACATTATTTAAAAGTTCATATTATAATGACGAAGACCAATTAATTTTATAAGTAAAATGAAGTTAATATTTTATATATTATAATAATCAAAATAATCTTTTAGTGAAACGGTAATTTTAAGAATACAAGACGAAGAGCAAATAAAAAAAGAATTAATATTTGAAATATTTTCCGATATAAAATGAGAGACAATCACAAATAAGAACAAAATCACATAGATCGGTTTAACATACTTATTATAGCAGACCATGTAGCATCAAAAATAGAAACAAAAATACATAAGCCCATGTAAATTGCAAAAAAAAAAAAATTTGATAGCATAGCGATAGCAATAGCGCTTAGCTAGCTGAAATAACGCACTTTTATCTCATAGAGTAGTTTTTATGGTCCAAAAAAGCTATAACTAACTATTCAAAACAATAATATGTATACAGTGGAAAGCCAAAAAAAAAAACATCAAAATCCTAAGAATAAAAGAAAGTCAAAGAAACGTCAGCAGAAGCAGCCAATTACTTGACCAAGTTCTCTTTACACTTATTTTAATACATTGATGTCAAAATATGATTTAAAGTAGGCATAAACTAAGTAATGGGGTGTCCCCTAATCGAATGGGGATAGACAAGTACTGTTTCATCATTCTCTATGTCATGCATATATATAAAATGAAACGTGACATAAATAAAATGCCAAGTTTCATTTAATAAACCCAACAATTATCAACTTCTGTAGTTATGTATTTCCTATTTTTTTTTTATGGTTAGCAAACTGGCAACAAATATATTGAGAACAAAAAAAGTTTAATTGCAAAGCCCTAATTAGAGTGAAAATGGCGGCAACAATGACCGAATCCATACATGGCAAAATGATATATATCATCTATTCAAATTTATTAACCACAATAATATAGTCAATTTCTTGATCCAATACTCAAAATTAGCTCACAAATCAATTTACTTATTTGACACAAATTAATTTATTCATTTGCCGACTTATCATTCAATCAATAAAGCTCACAACATTCTGCATCATCTCCACTGCTTTGTCACAACTATTGTTATGCAGATAGAAGACATGATCTTCCCCCTCAGTCTCGTAGAACTCAACATGACCGTTCCATTCACCGGACGACACGGCCTCGAGCAACTTGTCACAGTACAACTTCCCTCTGTCTCTAAGCCCGTCCTTTTGTGCCACTGCAACTAACACTTTCTCGCACTTGTACACGCCCTCCATTTGCTCTTTCACAGCCATCGGATTCATAAATGGATCGTCCAAACCAGTCGTCTCGGGGTAGATAAACCGCCAAAATTTCAAACTTTTCTCCTTCTTCTCAAGGTCGTGAGGCTCCGAACCAATCGGCTCGGTCCCTCCAAACCACGGGTGACATAACATGAGCCCTTTGATCTTTATCTGTTAGGTAATAATATATTTAATTTACTTGCTTACTCTTTCAATCTGTATTGCAAATTAACTTAGCAAACCTAGTTGCATTATCAGATATTATTAACATGCATCAATCAGAGATTAGCCTAATTGGGTAACTTATTTGAGGGCTTTTATTTGGGCCGACTATGCTTTAAAAAGAAAAGGAAATGTGTTAATGAATAATGGGCTTTGAGGATAACGGATCAAGGTTCTGGTTTTCTAGAAGTACCGAAGTATAACAGAAATGTTTTAATTGTAAATTTGTAAGACTAGTCAAAGTAGCTTTACAGCAAATTTTGTTAAAAGTCCAGCTCAATTGTAATCGTCAATTGCTAGAAACAAATATACTGCTCAATTGGATTCCAACTTTTCTTTCTTGTTTTTTGAGGCCAGGGGGAAATTCTTTTTGGTAGAAAATAATAAAAAAGAAGAGAGAGAAACAGAAAGAGTAAAGTAATATTATTATTGATAGAAAAATCCGTACAAATTCTACTTATACTAAAAATTAAAGAGTGAGTTTAGAATGGTAAAATTTTTACCGATTATAAAAATTTGGATGCACTTAATTCTGTATAATACGGCTAGTCTCAATCTCAGTGAATGGAAAATTGGTAATCTAGAAGCTGATGTGGCATTGCATAATTGGATGCATTTTTTTTTAGTCAAATTTGGATGCATCTAGTGTCATGAAGGAGAGATTTCACTGGACAAAGAAATTAACACATCGAAGTTTACCCAATTCAAACCATCCATATACCAACAGGTGTCAATCTCATTTGTTTCATAACAAATTATATACGTAACCTTGTTTCATGTCAGAATATTTTGTCAGACAAAAGCATCTCCATTGTAAAAAAGAAATAAGAAACAATTAGGATGGTAAAAATTTTACAGTTATAAATTTTAAGAATTTTAAAATCGGTAGAATTTGTATCGGTTTTTTTATTAATATTAAAATTAATGTACTCTTTCTATTTCTCTCTGCATTTTTGTTAATTTCTACCGAAATTTTTTTCCCCAGAAATAGAACATGTCATTTTAGTAAATATTGTTTTTTGGTTCAACAAAAATCTAATACTGTACCCCATTTGATGTAGCTTTCACTGCCATGTGATGTGCTATATTGCCACCGGCACTGTCCCCACCGAGATACAAACGTCCCAGATCGCCATGGCCTGACACCCACTCGTCAGGGAAGGAGCCACTCACGGTCGAAGCAAGCACTTCCCAACAGTCGTCATATGCAGCCGGCAATGGGTGCTCTGGCGCACGTCGGTACTCAACAGAAACCACGAGTATTCTAGCCCTTGACACGAGCAAGTTGAGGTAGTTGTGGTACGTAGGGGATGCAGCAGTTTCGATCACAAACCCGCCACCATGGAAATAAACTAGAATTGGCAGTTTAGCATCGGAGGGGAGGTCAGGCGGAAGGTAGAGACGTGCTGAGACTGCGGTAATTGGGTTGATCAATACATCCCTGGAGGTCACACCGGTGACCGGGTCAGCACCGGCTGGTACTGTGCTGGTACCGATCAACCGCTCCAAGCGACCGGATTTGTAGATTCTTAAGAAAGGGGGGATGTTAAGCACCACAGTTTTATCTGAGTCATTTTCCATGAGAAAAGAGAATATTGAAAAAAAAGGACAGAGGTAGCTAATAAGAGAAGGTAAGAAATTTGAGGTTGTGACTTGTAGGAAAGTGTGAGCAGTGAGCCAGTGGTTTGGTTTCCATGGTAGTAGGAAATGTAAAACACGTTGTGCTATTTCTCTCCATTGCATATAAACTGGTGGTGTCCAGTGATCCTTTTAGTGGTAGCCTGGTAGGTGAGACAATTAATGAGATTAATGGCAATTTGTTGATTTATGTGCATATTTTCTTTCCTTGTGGCCCCTATGTTTCTTTTCAGATCTTCAAAGAACTGAGGGTCTTTGCTCAATTTAGGATTGTTATTTGCAAAATAGAAAAAAAAAAAAAAAAAAGTGCCTTCTCAGTTAAAAAAAGGAATTGTTGATTCTCTGATGCTTCTAGTTTAAACAAAACACATGAAAATGGTAATTGATCCAAATAGAATGATCATTCTCACTGCATTACTTGTATATAGATGAAAAATATAATTTTCAATTAAAATTTAATATTCTTGCTTTAATCTTTTTTTAAAAGTTTCCTGATTTGCCCTTTTGTATACTGTTACTTGAAAAGTTGAGAGGACCTTTTCGCATATTTCTTTATTTGCAACATCAAGAGTTTGTCAGGGGTTTGATCTGTAAACATCCTGTATGATTACTTCACAAGTAGTTATATATTGTTCTTCAAAATTAACTCTGTTACAATTTTTAATTTTGGTTGGGCTTAAATGGAAATAGAGACTCAGGCTGTGATTAATTGGATTATACAGTTGCATGCAGAATTGGGCTGAGAACATGGGCCAATTGATTTAATTTACATTGGAACCCAACAAAACTTTGACGATCATTTCTGCAAATTAAGGACCTATTCGGCGGACCATTGGGAATGAGCATGGATACGGGAATTGAACTAAAAATTACTATTTACGTGGGTCAACTTAATTTTTTTTTTCCCGCGGAAACAGTGGAGCGGCCGAACACGCCCTAAATCTTGCTCAGCAAATTGGATTCCAACATGAAAGTTTACCAGATAAAAATTTACCTGCTATCATTCCTGTTCCTCTGCATATTTGATGATATGAGATTGACTCGATGAAAATTACAAGAAAACAAACTTTGATGATTTGGTACCGTGCCGGTTATTCAGTAACTCTGATTCGTTGAAAATTATGTCAATTTTTTCATATACTAATTGAAGAACCCTGCCAATTTATTATAAATTAAATCAACTAAAGAAAAAATTGCTATATTATCCACACTCAGTATAAGGCATTAACTATATTAAAGGACGACGCCTAAGAATTAACATCCCTTTTTATTATTCTTTGTGACTTATGAGTTGTGACTGATGGCCTTCAAAGTATTCCCTAGTGTGTGTGTGTGTCGCGAGCTTACGGCAGTCTAAAGGCTGCATTGCTAGTTAAGTGCTACTTAAGTTCCAATATATGTTCTAAAATCTGTATCGCCGTATCAGAAAACAGAAAAGAATCCTGACCGCCAATTTGTCTTCATTAAAAGATCTTGACAACGTTCCATTGTTTATCCTATAAATATCCCTCAAATTGAGATTGATTTGACAATAATATAAGATACGTCTGAAGTCTGAACTGTGTAACCCGGCATTCTTCAGCATGGCCAGCAACAGCAAACTCAAACTGAAGCTTCTGATAGACAACGAATCACAGAAGGTACTATTTGCGGAGGCCGGCAAGAATGTGGTTAATTTCCTCTTCAGTCTCTTGGCCATGCCAATCAGATCGATTATCAAATTAATAACCAAGGAAGCTATGGCTTGTTGCCCCGGGACCATTACTATGTCACTGATGCATATGGGGCCCCTTGCCCGGCATGCCGAGAGATGATGGTCGTTAAACTTGAGTTTGTGACAGGGTCGAATGTTAAGAAAGAGGAGGAGAAAGGGGGGAAGGGTGTTGTCACATACACCATTATGGATGATCTGTCGGTAATGCCGATGTCGACCATATCAAGTGTTACTCTTCTCAATCAGTTCGGCATCAAAGACCTCAGCACTCTTCAAGAAGAAACTGTCGACCTCGGCCTCCCTGAGGTATGTAATATGTATGCATGCATGTGCATGAATACAATTTCTTTGTCATTAGGACCAGTTTGTACACTTTTATTTTACTTGATAAATAATTTATTTGAAAGAATGTTTTACATTATCAAATTTGTAAAACAATTTGCGATTCAATTTATTATTTATTAAATATCAAAATTCTGTTCTATTTAATTCCTTTGCCAATGTATCTTATATAGCCGTTTGCAATATTTAACTATTCGTTTCATCAGCGCTAGAAAATTATTTCTAATTTGCCATTAATTATGGCTTCTATTTATTTATCTAACTAGGGTTTAGAGCTACTAAAAGCTTCCCTGCAATCTAAGAATGCGCTGACTGATATTTTTCTGACAAAGAAGAAAAAGGAGGGCTTAAACAAAACATTCTCTTCATTTTGAAGACAAATCTTTTTTTTTTCTTTCTTTTCTTTTCTTTTACCTGCTAGGCCGTTATTTTTTTTCATAACTAAAAAAATAAATAAAATAATATTAATAACCAGATCCCAAAAAAATTTCAACCATGCCCAAACCGCCCTCCCAGAGGGCGGTTTACCCAATTTTTCTATATTAAGCCGTTTTCTCTCTCCTGTCTCACCATAATTTGCCCAATACAATTCATTTAATCCATTCTGCTATCAAACAGTGCTCCAAGGTGATTTTAAGGCGATTTTGATCAACAGTGACCGAGGTATATATTTTTTTAATTTATTTTTTCTTAAATGTTAGAAATTTCAGAAATAAACAAAAAACTCATATTGAACGACGGATTTTATATGTTGTTTCAGAAATAAACCAAAAATGTTAATTGCACTGTACTGGGATGGAAAAATCACGAAAGGGGAGTTCGGATGCCAATACTTGAAAGATGCGAGTTACGGCTTCCAAGTGAAAGCCAATACTTCAATTTATGAAATAAAGGAAGCAATCTTGCAAAAAACCAGTTGGGACCGTGCCCGATTTACTGTAGAAATCAGTATCCGAATTAACAACCAACCGACAGGTGGCAAACCTTGTTATGTAAAATATCCTATAGCAGACCATAATATATGGACAGCTGTGTATGGTTTTTTTTGAGTCCACTTCAATCCCGATAATGGACATATTTTGTAAAAAAGTTTCGATTGAACCAGTTGGTACCGGGGTTGGACCTTCTACCCAGAACAACTTGGACACCGGGGTTGGACCTTATGCAGAGCAGAACTTGGACACTAGGGCTGGACCTTCTGTCGAGAATAAAAACCCAGGATATAACAATTATACCACTGATTATGGGTATGATCACAACCAGGATGTGACATCACCCTCTCGTGAACCTGTGAGACGAGATAGGTATTTGCAAGTACCTGAGCGCCGTGCTGCACCCCGGGCTGAAACTAGAAGACGGTCATGTGTTGGTCGGGTTGGATATCAGTCAGTACCTGATCCATTACCTAGCTACAACCCCCCTGAACCTAGAAGACAGTCCACAGTCGATCGAAATAATGTAGACATTAATATTGACGGTATAGATGAGATACCGACAAAGAAAATGGAAACTGGTGATAATTGGTACGGGGATTGGGATTCAGACAGATTATCAGAGGGCGATGATGAGAATATTATGCCTCCTCCAATTGAAAACAGATTTCCAATCAGTGGACGAGGAGACAAGCACCCAGTAAGGACATTCAATGACACTACTTTATTTGAAAAAACAGACATTTCTTTTTTTGAGACACGCATTGTATATAACGAAGGGATTAGCCCGGGCCAGCTTTACACCAACATAGAAGAACTGTTGAGGAAAGTTAAGCAGTTCCATTTAAATGGTAACTGGGAGTTTACAGTGGCCAAGCGAGAGAGGACCCGGTATGTTGCAATTTGCAAGGATACAAAGTGTAAATGGAAACTGTCTGCCACGCCTAAAGGCAAGGGGAAGGCATGGATAATTAAGGATGTCAAAGGACCACACACTTGCAAGACTGTGTCAACAAGGAAAGACCATACTGCGTTGACAGCATCAGTTATTGCCGATGTAATTATGGAAGACATTAAGGAAGAGCCTTCGATGAGCATTAAGGAGTTTGATCGTGCGGTGAGATGGATCTACCGATATATAATCCCACATTACAATAGGTTATCGAGGGGTCGGGAACTTGCAGTCTGCAGATGCTTCGAAACCTGGAAGGGGTCGTACAATCTCCTCGCACCATTACTTATTGCCATAACAGGTACAAATCCGGGAACCAGATTTCAGCAGTGGCATGTACCAACCGATACACCCGGTGAGGTACAATTCAAGGGCATAGTATGGGCTTTCGGTCCATGTATTGAAGCCTTTCAATATGTTAGACCTGTGAGAATGCTAGGGTGGTTGCCAATGCCGGACTTTCTGGAAGCAGACGACCCAGTCAGGGAAGCCACTCAGGGAGTAGTCAGGGCTCTACAACTGCAGGTGTCGCACCGTCATCCACTTCCAGAAACCTAACAAGTAGACTTAGTCTGTTCAACCGCAGGAAGAGTTAATTTAGCATATGTTGTATTTATATTTCTATCTTATATTCCAGACTTATTTGTTCAGTTACGCTATGAACATAATTATAATATTAAAAACATAATATTACAAAATACAAAAATTATAAACATAATTATAATTAATATCCATCATCGTATTAAAAACAAAAAAATAAAATAAATAAGTAAACCGCCTCCTCGGGGGGCGAGTTGGGCTGGGGGTAAACCGCCTCTCTGGGGGACAGTTTGGGCATGGTTGAAATTTTTTTGGGAGTCTGGTTATTAATATTATTTTATTTATTTTTTTGTTATGAAAAAAAATGACGGCCTGGTAGGGTTACGTTGTCCGTTGATATCCTGATTTAGGGTTACGTTGTCGGTTGATATCCTGATTTTTTTTACGATGATGCTTAATATGAACATCTTTCATTTTGTCTATGATGATGCTTACATATATGAACAGCTTTTATTTATATATTATAATGATAATGTAATCTTTTTTGTTATATGCCTTTATTGTAATTTTGTTTATGGCAAAGCACTTTTAGCCTAACCTTTCTATAACTTTGATTGGGCCCAACTTCTGTCCAGTGGTTTTAAAGCAAGCCCATCCGTAAAGAGTACTGTCAATTTAGTGAACTATTTCTTTTGAAAATACATTTTGGGCCACATTGTGTCGTCCGTAAACAGCGGTACGTACCAATGGTAGCCTGTCTTCTTGTCTATCTTCAAAAATGAGAGTGCACTCATTGGGCTCCCCCATTGAATAAGGATCATATCCATGTCTTCAGTTTTTCATTTGTTGTTCTAAAGATAAAAATTGCATAGCTTCACTTGAGGAATAATATTATCTAGTCATATCCATCTCTATTAAATTTGAAATTCTGTTGTTTTTAAAAGAATAACAGATAAATACAGAAAAAAAAAAGAATAATAAAAATGACCAACTAATTGACCGTATTTATACGAACGATTTGAAATGATTTGATCACCGCCAACAACTAATTTGCCGATTAATTGGATTAAAAGTCCGTTTTCACAACATTGCTCTGGACTAGATATTCAGTAGTCAATATTTATCTCTTTTTAATATTTTTAATAATATATAGTCACACAAAAAATATTTCCACTTCCGATCTCCTATTCTCATTGAAGTCATAATCTCAAAGTTCCTTCGATGTATATCCCTTGAATTCCTTGAATGGGAAAATACCTCTCCTGAGAAGGTCAAAGAAGCCCAGCATTTTAATAGTTTCTACACGAACGGATGTGATTTCAGTTGATGATGTGTCATCAGCCTTCAAGTGTCACAGTATTATTAAAATCATAATAAAGCACTGTGAATTGGGAGAGGGAGGTGTCCGATGTCCATCGGACCAGAGTCTGTTCGATGGGTGGTTTCTACCGTCCGATTCACTTCAAGATCTGTGCGCATCACTTTAATATCCGCGATGTTTGCTTTAATATCCGTGCGCACAGATCGTAAAGTAGATCGGATGGTAGAAACCACTCATCGAACACTGTTCTGATCTGATGAGCATCGGACACCCTCTTCTCCCCTGTGAATTATCTTTTATTTTGTGAAACAGTTGGAAACACAGAATGAGTTCTTGTACTGATATACTGGTAGAGTTTACTTTGCAAAGGGTCATCTGTACTTCTTCTTTCTATCTATACTATAGTGACAACTTAAGAATTTGGGAAAGATTTGGTAAGATCAAAAATTTGTAATTCAAGAATAATTTAGAATACATTGAGAGCAAATATAAATTCCCACAAGAGAGCAAAAAAAGAAATTTGCAAATTATTCATGAATCCGGAAAAAGTTCGGAAAACCAAATCATACGTGGATTGCTTTTGGCGGTGATTCAAATCCGAATTGTTCATGAATCAGCGGCATAGTAACAAATCAATTATTCGGATTCGGTTCGGTGAGGTCAAAAATTCGTGATTTGGGAATAATTCGTAAAATTCGCAAATTATTCGGGAATTATGCGGTCAAAGTTCGGTCAATCGAATAATTCGACGTTCGGTTCGGCATCACCAAAAATCCAAATAATTCGCGAATAATTCCGGAATTATTCGCGAATCTTGTCACTATGATCAGCGGTACTTCTATCTATCGGAATTGTACGCTACCAAAACACTGTGGTTCAACATGTAGCGAGTCGATAACAGTGTATTGAAATTCTCGCACATAGCAACCACAACACGTTTACAGGGGCGGATCCAGAATTTTCGTCAGGAGGAGGCAAAAAAATATCGAATCGGGTTTAAATAGCTAATCGGATTTAAACCCATTAACTAATTAGGTATTTCATAAAAAACAATACTTTAACTTATACTTTATAATGCTCTGACTTGTAATTTATGATATTCTAACTTATAATTATAATTACCAATCATATTTCAAGAAATTTATTTTAATTTTAACTATAAATTTAACCCGAATTACCAATTAAACATTCAGAGGGGGCAAAAAAAATTTCAGGGAGAAGCAAAGTCATTCGGAACCGATAAATTTTTACTAAAACTCAAAATCCAAGGGAGGCGGCTGCTCCCTAGGACTATGCTAGGTCCGTCTCTGCACGTTTACCCTGTGATATTAGGACACGTGGCCACAGTTGCAGAAAAGGTAGATAACGGGATTTAATGTGATTTATACTGTATATCTTGTTTGTAGAACTAGAAACTGTCAATTTGTTGTAATTGTTTTTTCTATTAGCAACACCAATAGTTGCACAAGTAACGACTTAGCATCCGCTCCTCCTTTTATTTTTTTTGTTTTTCCAGGTTAGACTAGAATTTTTTATGGACATTTCTAATGAAATATCGGATTTTGGTTAAATTATTTATAAAAATATTTTTATTATTATGAAGAAAATAAGTTCGATATTAAATTTATTTTGTGACCTTCTATTTCTTGACAGATTTTTTATTTGTGATTCCTATAAAGATGAACAATTTCTACAATGAAAAGGAATTATTTTTTGCGTGATATTCTTTTTCACACAATCTGTAAATTCCAGAGAAGAAGAAAACATGATTTCGGCTGTTTTATATTGATTGAATGGTGAAATTAAATGAGTTATGTACATTACTTTATTTATTTCTTTGAAGAAAACAATTTCTGTTTTCTGTTAAATGAGTTATGTATATTATTGCCTCGGCATCTCTAAAAACACCTATAAGCACATTGGGTTCTTTTTAAGATTTGCAAACTTTATAATGAAGAAATTTAATTAATTTGCCGATACAAGAATTTTAATTTGAAGTCGACTTCAAAATAAAATTAACTTGTAAGTAAAAAATTATTGCATTTTTTATTTTTTTTATAGATGCTTTATTAAAACCAATGTTTTGAAATTCGGTTCTCATTCGGTATGTGGAAGGCCACCGCATATCTTATACTGCATATACAGTATGTGGCCGTATATGCGGATTTTAAATGAAAATTCATATATATAAACAAGCTTATGGTAATATGTGGTATGACTCACTGTAAATATACTTTAAACCGGTATTTTTATCACTGTTAATACTCTAAACTGGTAATATGAGGTATAAATCACTGTTCATATACTTTAAACTGGTATTTTATCACAATTAATATACTTTAAACCAGTAATATGCTCTAAACTTTATATTCGGACCGAATATAGATTTTCCATTCGGATTGTAACCGAATAGGAATATTCGGCCGAATAGACCGAATTCTAAAACACTGATTAAAACAGATTCAGAACAAATTTACTTCCATACTAAAATTTGCAAAAAGTAGGATAGGCAAAATCCAGGCACTGTTAAATAAAGATCTCATTAAAATTTATGAACATGTCAAAATATATAAACCATTCAGATAAATTAACATATTTTGCACCATCTCATCAGATACACAAATCAGGTACAACATTACAACTTCAATACAGCAACAGCATCACATAACAGAACATGCGTTAGGGTTCTCATCACTGAACAAATCACCCGTTTGCTCGCTGGTAACAGCAGAATGGCCATTGTGACCATAATGCAAGCGCGAATCGTCGTATCCATGCTTGTAGTAGTTATACGAAGAAGAAGGATTTTCATTGAAGCCCATGTAGTTTGTTTGAGCGAGTGCGGGGTGGTGCTGCTGGTACAGATGCTGAGTTTGCACCTGGCTGTTGAATGGATATGGCCAGATCACTGCTCTTCGCCCGGTTCGCCTCACAGTTTTTAGAATCTTTTTTTGGTCTATGGATCCAGTCACGGTAACTTTCTGAGTTGGCATGTCGATTTCCACACTGTCTACTCCTGTTTGATTAATTACATGAATCAAATAGAACAATTGTTTAGTTAGGCAATTAGCACAAATTCCTTGCTATATATTAATATGCATGACATAAATAGAATGTGAAGAAATCGAAACAAAACTATATATGTAACTTATACCTCTAATCTTTTCAAGCGACTTTCTTATCTTGCTCTGGCAACCATCACAGTCCATATGAACACACATCTCCACAATCTGAAATTAATGAATAAATACAAAATATATATATCCAAACTAATTAAATAATTAGTTGACAAATAAATAAAAAGATTGTTTTGTTTTTCTATTCAGAAAAAAGAGAAACAGATAATGAAATAATAACATATATATACATCTGCTTAATGAAGTAAAGTTGATATCTAATTAACATTAGTGAAGATAGAGGAAGAATTGTACCGTCATATTTTTTAAACTTTTGGAAGATGGTTAGATAATCACCAGTCACTAGGGATTAATTTTGTAACAAACGCTTGAGCAATTGAAAGATAAGACTGTGATTTGCTTTCTTTTCTGAGAAATGGGATTGAATTTCTTCTAATGGTGAGTAGTTTGTAAATGGTGTTGATGTTTCTCTCTCTAATGCAATCTTATATATAGCTAAAGGGGCCTATAGGTGCATAACGGTTAAAAGATAATGACAGAGCAGTGTTTACTTCATGCAGGGCGCAAATAATAGAGTCAAAAAAGCTCCACATTTCACTTGTGCACTGCATAAACAAAACCTACTCCGTCAGTATCTTTACCCGTGCACAACGGCCATCAAGCTAACCATGTTAGTACAACTTCTTTTCCTTTTTTTAATGAACAGCCATGCATGTTGGTATAACTTAAAATTGAATTTTCTTTTGTTCCTTTTTAGTACGATGATGCATAAACAAATAATATATGCACCGACTATTCCCAAATAAGATTTTCTTTATCCAAATTCACGCATTAAAATGCAATCAGGCAACAGTTTCACATGCGGAGCGCATTCTGTTGCTTAAGAGAAAAACACGGCCAGGCAAGTCGACGAGTTATATGATTTGAGATGCACTGTGTTTTGTGACAAACAGCAAATAGCAGCAGTACATATTGAAAACTACTAATCAACTGGGGACAATTGTCTTCTTACGTGCGGTTGATAATTGCTGTTTGGGATGACATGAACAGAGAAAGAGGAAGAGGGGTGGTTATTAGCGGGGCATCGATTGCTCAACTGCACTGCACTTTTCTTCTGCGTTGACTTTTTCAAGTTACTTTAATTCAATTCCAAAAGCTGCACTTGTTGCATATCGTACTAAAAACGGTAAATTAAAGAAGGAAAATATAATGGAAGAAGAGTGAAGCTACGGTACTGTGCATAACACACATGCTATGGATCTGGATGACTGCATCTCAAATTTTAAAGTCTAAACAGTAAATTCAAATTGCTAATTCAAATTGCTCAGTTCAATCTTCATATAAAAAAGTATTTGTAGACCAAATTACTATTTTTTAATGGTTTATCTATTTAAACAAATAGTTGAGAAGTTGTGAGAAATGTAAAATTTGGCCTTTCTTTTTCTGTTGGCCGGCGATATCTTCGTACTCCGGCCGAATAAACCCATTATCAAAGACCGGAGAAATGAACCAGACTAGCTCGGGGATGACGCTATCATTGCAACAGCACAGCTGTAGAACAGAGAGGATTGCTATTTGTTTTTGCTTTTTATATAAAAGACAAGTAAATTAAGTGGACCTATTGCGAAGGTCAAGCAAAAAAAAAAAAACATGGGTTAGATTATTAACAGGATATCACTGGGTTATTGCGACTGGCTGATGTGAATGTATCAGTTTGTATCGGACTATATATCAGTATTGGTATCCTTGAGTTTACTGGTGCAAAAATCAGGCAGAGACATGCCAGTAAAAGTAATGCCTCATATCATAGATGTATACCTCGATATGATGATCTATGTGGTTTTATCAAAGCCTAAAATGATATTTTAAAATTATTGGATCAAATTCGGCTCAATATCCGATCAAGACTGTTCAATGAGCATCACAATTCGTGCAAACAGCTTAAAAATCTGCGCAGATCAAGTACGAGCAAATCTTAATGCGGATTAAAGTTAGATACAACTTTGCTCATCCCATTAATCTCGCCGAGTCAATTTAGAAAAAAGAGACTGATCCAAAAATAAACACAAATAGATATGCTGATTAAATTTAAACCACAACAAGATAAAATGCATATATAGACTTATTTCAAGTTCACAACATATGCAAACACAACAACAACAACATCATAATCTTGCCTCATACATTTTGTTCATTTGGGATAATTTATTACTCTCATACCGCGGCAACATGTGCCATATAAAACAGGCAACACATCAAAAGTAAAGATAGATAAAACACCAAGTGGGACCCACAATTAACCGGTGTTTTGTAGACCAGCGGCAATACCCTTCATGGTGAGAATGAGAGTATCCTCCAAACCGGGTGCGTACTCACTTGTTGGGTTAAGTTTGACGAGCTCGTTAGCGGGTTTGGAGGACTCCATGATCTCCTTTGACAGGTGGGGACGGCACTTGACATTGTAGTTCGGATCCCTGATCCGCTTGAGAGTATAGGCTTGTAACACATTGAGGGTTGTGATGTAGGAATCACGGAGGCGCAGCCTTTGCTTTAGGTAGGGATCTCCTTCAAGAAGGTCCTTGTGGCCCGCAACCTGGAAACAGATTAAAACCCTTAGAAATGTCTTTCATCCTGATATTTGGGTAGGCATCACTATAGAAATTCTGAGAATAAATATTGAGCTTCAAGAGGGACTAAGATGCAAGAATGTACCTAGCAAAGTATTTGAAACCCACTTAATTTAACACCTTTTTGTGTTTCTTCTAGTGATTGGCCTATAATTATCGGATATAGGAGTTGTAACATCAAGTTTCAACGCTACCTCTCATAATTAAGATAGCTTTGAGATTTTGCAATATTAAATTACTATAAGCCCTAACACTGTTGATCACCAGGTTCAGAGTTTGCACAGATACCAAAATGCATAATTACTATCTATCTTTCAAAATATACCTGAAGAAGAAGTTTCTTGGTTTCTTCAAAATTAGCCCTCAATTTCTCACCGAACGGCCACAATTCCTCAGACACCAACAGCTTGTCGTACAAAGCCGCAATCCCCGGGTCACCCTTGGCGAAAACCATCTCCACCAGATCAATTGTGACTCTGAAAAACGGCCACTCGTTGTACATCTCGTGGAGCATGTGGATGTTGCGCACGTCCTTCGCGATCACGTGCTTAAATGCAGCACCAAAACCGAGCCACACGGGCAAGTGGAAGCGGATCTGGGTCCAAGCAAAGATCCATGGGATGGCACGAAGCGACTCGATGCCACCACTTGGTTTGCGCTTGGATGGACGGCTGCCGATGTTCATACGGCCATACTCCAGCTCGGGTGTAGCCTGTTATACAATAACATGAGGCATTTTCAGCTTTAATTGATATTGTTCACTTTTAGAAGGAAAAATTGATAGAATGATCCACTTCTTATTTCTCTATGCACTTCAACTGAAATAACTCACCAGGCGGAAGTACTCAACAAAGCGTGGCTCCTTGAAAACAATTGAGCGATACTCCTCGGTGGCAATAATCGCCATCTCGTCCATAAGTGCAGCCCACTCTGGCTTTGGCGAAACTGGTGGATGCATGCCGTGCTCCAATGTAGCAGCTGTGAACCTCTGCAGTGTTCTAAAGCAGAGATGTTCCTCACCAAATGACTGTTCAATGACCTCTCCCTGGACAGTGACCCGGAGTGACCCATGAATGGTATCCGGCGGCTGAGACAGGATAGCCAAGTGGGTGGGGCCACCACCCCTTCCCACAGTTCCACCACGGCCGTGAAACATAGTTAGCTTTACACCGAATTTTTTTGCAACCTGTACAAGCTCAGCCTGAGACTTGTACAACTGCCATGCGGCTGAGAACCGACCAGCATCTTTGCCAGAGTCAGAGTACCCAATCATAACCTCTTGCTTGCCATTGATTCTGTTTTTGTACCAGTCAATCGAAAACAAACGTGCCACAGCTGCTGGGGCCGCTTCAAGATCTGCGAGCTTCTCAAACAACGGCACGACACGTAACGGTTCCTTCACATGGCACTCACGCTGCAACAGCTCTACCGCTAAAACATCCGACGGAGAGGTGGCCATGGAAATGATATAGGCACCAAAGCTGTCTGACGGGAGTTCGGCAATGACATGGAGTGTGTCAAGCACGTCCTTAATTTCTTCGGTCTGGGGGAAGTCGCGAGGGAAAAGGGGGCGCTTGCCGGTGAGTTCAGAGAGGAGCCACTCCTGGCGCTTCTCCTCGGACCACTCGCGGTAGGACCCGATTTCGAGGTATGTTGTGACGGCATCGAGAACGTCAGTGTGGCGGTCAGACTCTTGACGGATGTCGAGACGCACAAGGGAGAGGCCAAAGGTTGAGACTTGGCGAAGGAAATCAAGGAGACTACCCTCAGCAATGTTTTTGTCCCCACATGCACATAGTGAGCTGTAGCATAGCTCTAGAGGCTCCAGAAACTACAAAAGATATTTACAAAGAAACAAAATTGATCTCACCATCTTCTAACTACTATATTTTTGTGTTGTTATAAGGATGTAATGGAACGGTAATGCTCAAAATGTACCTCTTCGACAGTGGTGAAAGTGGCATCCTCTGGAATGTCAGAATGTCCCTGGGATAACATATGGCGTGCTCTCTCACGTGTGTTGTACAGCTTATCTCTCACATCACCAAGTAGTACACGGTATGGCTCACTTGGCGGGACCTTTTTCCAGAACTCTGGGTTTAAGGCAAAATGATAGACAACAATAAATCAAAAATTGAAAAAGAAAAAAAAATGTTTATTCACTATTACAGTATCTCTAATATTTCGTTCAGGCATATGAATAAGTATAATCTTTCAGAGAAGCAAGCACAGATAAAATAAAACTAATAAGATCAAGATCAATTGATCAGGTAACAATAATTAACTGTGATTGCAATCTCTAATTAACTGAAGTTCGCCGTGATTTAAATAAAATAAAAAAACTGAAGTTATTGTACATACCAATATAGTGCTTATTGTCTTTCTTTATCGATGCATGCAAAAACTCGGAACGCTGGCGAAGTTCCTCAGTGCAACGCCACATGGACAACTGCAAAATTTTAAATTGCCTCATTAATTTCAATTAATAGGCCAGGCCTGGTATAGGACATGGATTCAAGAGAATTAATAGGTACGGACCTCAAACATGAGATCTTCAATCTGTGAATAGTACATGTTAGCAGCCATCAATCGAGCCAACAAGCATACATCCCTTGTGACCTCTGGAGTCACTCTTGGATTCCCTACATTAATTGCAACAAAGAAAGTAATAAAAGTTAGTTTGGTTATATATTCAATTGGTTTGCTTTCTAATGCATTCATCTGAAGAAGATTACATAAAGAAAAAGTCCTTTTATGTAATTATTATTTGAATAGGGATTGTACATACCATCACGGTCTCCACCCATCCAGGAGGAGAATTGAATGAGAGGCGCACTGTAAGGAACACGCTCATTGATGCCTATGTTCTTTAGAGCGGTGTCAACTCTGCGTAGGAATTTGGGGACGCCTTTCCAGATGGTCTCATGGAAGTAGCTCATTCCAGCCCTCATTTCATCTTGTGGGGTCGGAGGTGTTCTCCTAATCTCGTCAGTCCTGAATGCTGCTTGAATCTGATTTAAAAAAAAAAGATGGCTTAATTTAAAAAAAAAAATAGGATTGAATATATATGTATATGATAGAATAAACCAAATTCTATTTTTGAACTTAATTTTACATCAGCAAATTGTCCAGCTTATTGTTATAACATTTTGCATAGAGTTGTAAAGGGGCAAATCCAGACTTTCAAGCTATGAGGGTCAATAACACATTAGGGGTCAATCATATAAAGTTTTCATTGAGGATGGGGGTCAATTTTATGGTACCCATAACATTTTACTCTAAAACTCTACAGAAAATCATATATAAGCACAGATATTTTGAAAATTAAGGGAGATGTCCTGTAATGGACACATGTTTACCTCTCTTTGGAGCGCCTCGTCAAGCTCCTGCTTGTCATCTGGAGTTACGTCTTTTTCATTCAACTGTTGCAAGCAATTCCTTATCCTGAAAAGCATATATTTCAAATTAATATAAGCATGATATAGACTCCCTTTACCTTTTCATTTCTGTATTCAACTTCATAGACTATGTAGGTACACAAAATGAGGGCATGATGCAAAAACAGTACCATACCTTCCATGTTTCTGGAGTAGGGACCGCCTGACGGACTGGGTTGGGTGGGCAGTCAACACCAAGTCAACAGTTTGACTTTTCAGAGCATCAAAAACCTCAGCTGGTGATTTGCCAAGATCAGAAACCAGCCTCTTTATAGTCTCCTCTAAATCTGACTCAGTTGTGGCCGAATTCTCATCAGCAAAGTCTCCCTTCTTAAGCTTTTTAATTCTCCTACGGTACGCAATTTGCACCTGTTAAGAGTGCCAATTAATGTCAAATTTTTAGTTCATTTCGCCTATCACCCAGATAGTCAAATTCATATAGAAAATGAGGGTAATTGAGTAATTTCACCTCCTCAGCTAAATTGGCCAAGTTAAGCATGTGAGAGAAGGATTTGGCGAGCACAATAGAGTCGCCAGCATCAAGGCTCATCAGCACATTCCCCAATTCATCAAGCTTTTCCTGCTCAAATTTTCTCTCGTACTCAGCTGCGAGCTCGTAACATTCTTGCACCTGAAAGTTTTTAAATTTGAAATTATTAGTGCAAAATTTTATAAATTTTACTTCTTTCTTTTGGCATGAGATGACAGTGGCATGCACTGGGTTTCATTATATTAGCCAACTGTGCTAGACATAGTTCTTAATAAAATTTATTTCTTTTGTTAATTAACTTATATTATTAAGTAGTGATTAGTAAAGAGCACAAAAAAATGACAAATAAAATTGTAAGGAAATCATCAAAGATTGAACACAGTCAAAAAAAGAATACTGTTTGAGTCAAAACAAAAAGAATACTCTTTGCCTTCTTCTTAAATTAACTAAAGATATTGATTTTAAAATCCATATGCTTAAAGAGAGGAATTTTTTTATATTCTGAACCAAAATGCTCTTAAAACTTAAACCAACAGAAGTTGAGAAGCCTAATGCTCAACTTAAGCAGCTGATTGGATACTATCATAATTAAAAATGGTTGTTCTTTTGGCAAAGAGTATTCACTAGTAGTATAATAGGCATTTGATATTCCAACTTGATAATTCTTAAATTTAACCAGGCAATAGGTGTGGTGAGTATCAAAAAGTGCAGCTATTTTAAAGCTTTCATTTATGAAAAAGACAACTAAGAACTTATCTTTTGCATATAACAAATAAAAGGAGGCATGAAAAGCCAAGCATTAAGCAAAGTGGGACATCACTAAAAGAGGATTGATTGGTCATATCACTCTTTAAATAATATAGTATAAAAAAGAGAGATGAACTAATTTAAGGACTATTTATAGATTGTTAATCCAAATAAATTGGCCCAAAGTGGGCACAACTTGACAAAAGATTGCTACAATATTTAACACAATAAACTACCTAATTGTGTTTCTTTGTATAAAAAAAAAACCTATAAAAAATTTTAAGGTTTAACTAAATATTTCAAAGAAAAAATTACTTACATTTATGATTATTGCATACTACAGACTACATAGAAATTCAAGTGATAAAGATGTTAAGATGAGAAATTTTTTAACAATGATGTGCCTTAACACATCAATGATCAAAAAAGTAACTTGAGACTGATTGATGGAACTATGGCCCACAGAAAATACCAAAACCTAACAAGCTAGCACATGGTTTATCTCCATAAAGCACAGTCAGTGATTTATCCTTTCCTTATACTGCCAAAGAAAGCATAAGCAATACTTATCTGATAGATAAAGATGCATTTTGGATCACTTGTTATCTAATCTAATAGATCAAGATGCAAACATGCCACTTATGATAGATGAAAATGCATTAAAAATGTCTTTCAATGATATTCACAGCATGGAAAACTAAAAAAAGTGTTTTATAGAAAATGAAAAATGTCTAATTTTTGTCAAATTTTAGAAGTACAGTCCCAAACAAGTGGAAAATCAGAAAGGCAGGAAATTATAAGAATTTGCCATTTAAGTCTCTTGAGATCATCCCAGCTAACAATGTTGTCTTTTATCTTAAAATTTTGTGAACATTTTGAAAAATTCCACATTTTCTCTGAAAAATCAATGGAGTTTCCAAAGTACAGAGCGGATAACTGGATGACAAACTCATAACAATAACAAAAATTCAACCAATTTGCAAAATTAGACTCACAATTGCACTACCAAAATCTACTTCAAAGTCAACAGAAAAGATAAACTAGAAAATAAATGAGATCTGCTTCAGATTCCTTCATAAAACCCTTCAGTACTTATGTTAAGGTCTGGTAAAAAAAATTGCAATTACTATTTGGAGACAGCCAAAATACCATCTAAATTTTCCCAATAGAAATCAGTATAGATTGCTAAACGCTCCATGCAACCATTCAAAACTGACAAAACACAAGCAATATTTGAAGCCAAAATTGTACAACTTCTTTGTTATCCACTCCATGCAACCCTGCAACCCTTATATACATGCATACTCCAAAATGTTATATTTTCTAGAAATTTCCTCCGAACAATTTGAAATTAAAAATCAATCACTGTTCTAAGAATTAACAAATATTCAAGTTGACGATTATATTATACTTTGACCCAAGATTCTCTCCATGCAAACCTTAGATCATACCTTTTCTGATAAGTTGACATTAAACAAGTTTCAAATTGCCGATCAATCAATTGTACCATTAATCAACAAATGCACAAAAGAAACAAGCTTTCAGGTTAAAAAAAAACCGTACAGTTTCTTTCAGATCTTCTCCGTGCAAGGCCTGTAGTATGTCTAGAAACCGATCGAGCAAGAGAGCATCATACTCGACAAGTTTGTCATCCTCAGACACCTTCTTCGGTGCCAGTAACCTCAGATGAGCGTCTATCGACGCCAATTTCTCCAACTTCGCCATGTCAAACTCGAATCAGAACTGATCTCTCGCACTCTCTAGAGAGCAGAGAGAGTAGGAGAGAAGGTGGAAGTTGAGGGAACCAAAAGGAGAGATGGAAAGTACAACCGGTACCAGTAGTGGAGAGAGGTACAGGGATGGTTTTAGAAGCATAGGTTAGAAAGGGGTATTTATAGAAACATAGGCTTCAAAATGGAAAGCATAAAAAATAATAGTTTGGGAAGAATGCGCATCGGACCTACTTTAGGTTCGATGGGATAAAGACCATCCGATCCACTTTAAGATCCGTGTGAACTTTCGTCAATTTCGTTCGCACGGATTATGAAGTGGTTCGGACGGTCTGAGAGCCTATCGGACCAAAATAGATCCGATGCTTATCGAGAACTATTCCTCTGTTTGTGCTTGTTTTAGAAAATAATTACATAAATATCCTCAGTAGAGAAAAAAATACAGACGTACATCCAGCCTGCGATTTTTTTTATACGCTAGCAAAAATATGTGGTTACGAATTAACTTGCAACTTATTATGGGGTAAGACAAGATTATAAATTAAGATATGTAGGAATTCTTAAATTAAATTTAGAGGGAATTGCATAAATTTTAAAGTATTTTTATCTTAACTCAATTTGTGGGATCTATTTAAAATTGAATACAATTTAATGTCTCTAATTGTCACATTAACTTGTGGAATCTATTTCTATAAATTAATATTGTTAAATAATCAGTTAATATTGTATTCAAATAATAGATTTTAATTACAGCCTTCTAAAATTAATATTGATTTGCTAATATTACTGTACTGATATGCGGAGAATTGTTTTTGTTTGGTAATTATGGAAGGGAATTAATTGATTAAATTTTTGTTTGGTAATTAGGAGGTTTGAGCCTGTTATTCCTATAATTGCAGATTTTTAGAATTTCTGAATTTGCCACCCAAGTAATAGAAATATTGTACCTCTGTATTTGATAATGAAATTATAGATTAAGTTGTTAATCCAAAATTATGAATCATTGTATTATGTTATATACCAAAGTAATGATTTTATGTCATTGATTGTAGATTTCTAAAAGGGAGCAGATTGGATTTATCCTAATAGCATATTTATTGGAAAAATCAATTGAGGGGTAGAACAGTATCTAAAATAATCTTTGTTATGCTAATTTGGTAACCGAATCATTTAATAGAATTCAAATTCGAATAAATGGCACATTTGATTTGGATATTTCCTTGGACGATTAGCCAGTTCTGAATTTGCTTCTGAAGATTTCATGTTATCTTTTGAGATTAATTAAATTTGCAATACCATTTATTTTTTCTCGTTGAACAACACAAGGAAAACTTATACTGTTATATTTGGTCTATTTTAATTATAGTACTATGTGTATTTATTTATTTTTAAATTAAGTTAAAAGATTATATTTAATATTTTTATGTTTTGTGTCTCAAGCCGGAGTCCGTTTTTAACAGGGTAAATACTTTATATAATAAGATAAATTATATATTTGACCTATATTTTTTTTATGCGTTCATAAAAGAAAAATAAGATTATGGATTTGGCCGATGTATCTTTACGCATCCATACAAAAAATAATGATATATTTTTTCTCCTTTTTTTGGGTTGAGGGGTGTGTGTGGGGGGGGAGGGGGGTTATTCAAGATTTTGTTCGCTCGTAAAAAATTGTGTGTGTGGGGGGGGGAGGGGGGTTATTCAAGATTTTGTTCGCTCGTAAAAAATTGAATGTTACATTTTTGTGTAAGGGGTATTTGTAAAGTTTTCATCTATCAGTTTTATTTTATTCTTTGAGTTTTTAAGATATAATAAAATTGCACATCCTTATCTGAATTATCAGAGTATACAATTTTAATTAACTAATAAGCACATTACATATGAACAACAAGTCGACAACACACAAAAATTAAAGAGCAATCTTGATAATATTTTTTCCAAACAAAATAAAAAAATAAGACCATATGATGACTTTATAATATAACTTGTTGGTCTCTATTAGTTGGTTTTGTTTGAAAATTTCATGATATTTAATTTAAGTGTCATTTTATATTCTATGAAAAGGTCGTCAAATATGATATGTTGCAAATTTTTTAAGTTATTGGATCAATAATAAAATTTCTATTATTCCTATGCGCAGAATATGTATTTATACGCAAAAAAATATAACATATAAAATTAAAAATAATGCTTTTGTCGAAATTATTAAACTAATTGATTACCAATCAATCCTCAATAATTAATTAAATAGTCGTAATTACAACATCGTTTTCAAATTCCAGTTTAAGAGTCCAAAACGGCTGCAATTGGGAGAATCAATGAATAATACAAATTAAACAGAGATGCTATTATGCTAGCACTCGAGACTAGAGAGCATATACCTCAATTATATTCTCCCCCTTTCCCTTTCTAAAAAAGAATTCAGAGTAGGTCCGATGCCCATCGGACCTACTTTAGTTCAATGGATGTAATGACCATCCGATTTGTCTTAAGATTCGTGAAAACTAATTAAAATCCTTACATGTTTGTTTCAATTTCGTGCGCACAGATCTTAATGCTAATCGTACGGTGTTTGAGCAAATTGGACCTAAAAGTAGGTCCGATGCCAATCGACCTACTCATACCTTTTCTAAAAAATGCGAAAGTTCCGGGAAGCAGGTCGCTTTCAATTATTACCTTTTACTATTCTCTTTTTCTCCTCTTTTTTTGGGTACATGTTGTCATCCGTCTCATACTCTCATGACTCACGAGAGAATACCAGGATCAGCTGTGAACAGAAGTTGTGTGGATTGTTTGTAGCAGATAACTGACAAATTGTTGGTCAAAATTGGACAGCGTTAAAAAAAAAAAAAAAAAAAAAGGAGAAACTGTGAAAATGCCAATCCAAAACTTCAAATTGTGAAAATGTCACTTCAAATTTTGAAATTGTCAAAATACCACTCCAAACTTCATTAATTTGTAAAAATGTCACTCCGAATAATTAATGACTAAAATATCATCGCTCGTCCATCTCCGCCTCCGCCCCTCCGCCGACCCGACCCTCGTCCGTCGCAAGAAGCAGTTTCCGGGCATGATTCTCTTCGCCCGTCGCAAGAGGTGGAGATGAACAAGCGAGGGTATTTTAGTCATTAATTATTTGGAGTGGCATTTTTATAAATTAATGAAGTTTGGAGTGGTATTTTGACAATTTCAAAGTTTGGAGTGACATTTTCACAATTTGAAGGTTTTGGAGTGGCATTTTCACAATTTTTCCTTAAAAAAATGCTGGTATCCTCCGTCACTAATATTTTAGAGAAAAGATATTGACAAAGCTATTTTGATTTTACGTAACTCGTAGTGTATCGGTTGTATAGTTTCTTTTTGTTTTTGTTGATTATGTGTTGCATGAAGTCAAAATAACTACTTCAGTGTCTTTACTTGTATTTTGTTGCATGAACTTAATATAATTCTCTGTTTATTAAGAACCTCTATTTTCTGTGAATTACTGGTTTCTAATTTTGCAAATTTTACAGTAAATGTTTCGTAAATGCTTCTGAATTTATTGAAAAGTTAGATTATATTGATAATAAAATTGTGTGACGATTGAACTAGCTGCTACATGATTATCAGATTTAAAATAAATAAATTACAGATATTCTTTTTTATTATTTAGACAACTTAATTGCGTGTTAAATTTGATGTAGTTAAAAAAACGCATTAATTAGTCATATGTATAATATATTGAAATAAAATATTAGTTTAGTTTTATCGGCAATTTATCAATGGATAAACAATTTCGATCTAAAATCAAATTTGATACTATTTTTTTATTGTCGTGTTGTCAAATAAATATAGTAAATGTGAACAATGAGATATAGCTTAAATATCTATTAACTTCCGAAAAGTTAAAATTCTTATTTAATTATGTACAAAAAATATTGTTCATGTCACATGCAAATAAATTTAACAAAACTAGCGATTGTTATTCCAGACCAAAATTATTTGAATAGATGCTTGCACTATACCGATTGCATTAAAAAAAAAAGATAAAAATTATGAATAACGGGTCAATAATGAGATAATTTTCACATTTTATGAAAGTCAAATATGATTTTTTTTTAAAGAAAAATGCACATACAATACCAAAAATGTTGCATACATGTAAATAATTATATAAAAGAATGTAAGATATTAACCTCCATTTCATCTTTATTAAATTAGCCAATGCCAATGATTAAGGCATTATATTCATCTTACTAAATCAGCCTATGCCAATGATTAAGGCATTGCATTATATATAAGAGATTACGAGTTTGCAATAATTTATGATCAGAATATAAAATATAATTTCATCATCGCACTAAAAATATTGATGCCTCAAGTCCAAACCTCCTCCAGTCCTCCTCCTTTTTTTATTTAGATATTCAGTGTTTGTTAAAAAAATTAAAATGTGTAGCAGGGCCATTAGACCCAGAGTATATTATCTAACACAAGAATAATGCCTTCGTACAACGACTTTGTATTTTATACTTGAAAGTTTATATGCTGTACCAGAAAATTAAAAAAAAATAAAAAATAGGAGAAAGAAGATCATGCTTGTACAAGAAGCAAAACCGTGTTATATTTATTAAAAAATAAATAAATTAGTCGAAGCCGTATCAGATTTGTATTTGAAAATATAATGGAGAGTATTCCTTCCTAAAAATATATTATATTTACAATGGAGAGAATCCACTTATTTCTAATTGTTATTGAAAAATAATCAGCTGGTTCAACCGTGTAATTTGCAAATATTTGATAAATTAAAATGTGAAACCCAAATAACAAAACTAAAATTTACATGTTATTTGGATCACGTTCTTTTTTTTATTTAAAAAATGTTTATGTTTTTTGTGCGCACATATATATATTAAGAGAATGAAAAACAAAAATTATAGACAAATTATTCAAACCAGTACTTATCAAAATAAATTCAAAATACTCCAATTATAGTACATAAACGTAAAGAATGTGATACAAGTCGTATTTGAGTAAATTGTTTTGTTATATGATTTAAATATTTTGCATTATTAGATTTTAATTATCAAGACACGGTGGAGGTACAAAATTATAGACAATTGAAAGCAAAATGCCCCCATTATTATTATTATTATCATCATCATCATTATTATTATTATTATTATTATTATTATTATTATTATTATTTCTTTAAGAAAAAATACATGTTTTATTAATCAATTTTTTAATTTATTGATTTTTTTTTTGGGTGCTTGATATATATATCTCCTTTAACCTTTAATCGATATGAACATAAAATACGATGCATAAAAATCAGGAAGCGGATAACATAAATTGATTTATTTTTAGGAGAAAAAATTGTGAGCGCTCCATGTGTATTGAAAGACGACCTCTCCTTTTTTTTTTGGTAGATGAGAAAGAGATAGAGAAGTAATGCACTTTTAGTTGTCGTCACATGAATTAGCAGCCAACGGGTCGGATTATGAAAGCAAGGCGTGAACCGTCACAGTTTGTTGTCAGCGATCAATTTTATTAAGATTTGAAACTTGATCTGAAGTTCTGAACTAGTGGGGAAAGGTATTGACAGAGCTGATATAACTACGTGCAGCGCTTGAATTCTATACTTTTTTTTATTTTGTTTGTATTGATTGATTGTTGTGTAAAGTCAAAATAATTTTGTCAATTTTTATCCGAATGAATTAGTGTTTTTTTTTTTTTGAGGAAAATAAGAGTCACGCTCATATTTTATTTAATTTGATTGAATTAGTGTTGTTAGAGGTGATAGTCTTGAAAAAATATTATTAAGTCTGATTTGTCGATCGTCGAATCTAATTAACCAGCTTATTGTCAAACATGATTAGTCATTTGTCAAGCAAATCCAAAATTCAAGCATAAAGTATGGATTTTCTCATAATTATAGTGTTCTTAATGAAATAAGTAAAATTTGTTGCTTATGATAATAGTAATTATATTTTAATATTTAGGAATATATTTTAAATATAACTAGTCTTTTTTTTTAAATACAGATAGAGGCTATCAGTTTTTTTCTTTTTTGAAAACTTGTCAGCGGCTGACAAGTGGGTAGTATTAATAAAAAGGTATTACATCACATGATCCTTAGTTAGGTCATCTCCAGTCCCGCCCTATTTTAAGCACAGTTTACAATATCCACATTACCTCGCAAGAGTGCAACTTACGTACCCCAGAGACATCTTTTGTAATAAGTAATAGAGGCTATCAGTTGATTACATCTTTATTATTATTACATCGCAATAAAACAAAACGAACTTCTAATTCTCCGATTATTACATTTCAAAGTACTGCAACCACTTCTATCCACTTCAAACAGTATTGCAACCATAGTCTAGCTTCTCTCACTGCACGATCCGCCACCACTCGTGGATTAGTCCGTTGTCCTTCAAAAATGACATTCTTGCGATTCTTCCAAACGCACCGGCAACTTGCAAAGAAAAACACTCCCCAAACCTTTGCATCCACCCGATTCCTGCATGACATTTTGGAGTTTATAAGCATCCTTTGCACTGAATTTCCTTGTGTTAATTTGTGATAATCTAGAATTCAATAATACGATAAATTATCATAAAGTTTTGTTCATGAATTGAGTGATTAATAAACTGTCATTTTGTTACCTTGAGTATTATTGAATTTATGGATCATTCTTTTATCTGAACTAGATTCAATAGTTGGAATTGTGAAACTCCATAATATTAAATGATATATATACTCTTAAAAGTCTCTAACCAAGGTAGTTAGCAGTAACACTAATTTACTGTTACAATGTTAGAATGTAGATTAAAAAATGGTCAAGTTTTACAGACCATTGACATGAGATGTCATTTTAATCGCATAGATACATGTTCTAGGAATATGGTATTTGACAGACCTTGAATGAAACATTAAATGGAATTGTATACGTGTCATTAATGTTTTCATTCAGTGTTAAGTTCTAAAGTATGAGGTATTCATCTTTCCTACTAAGAGATGTGTATGTGTGATTGTTATCTAACGCTGTCGGTAAAACACAGTCATAACGGTAGCTTTTCGGTATACATAGCTTAGCTGAGGTAGTGATGGTTTACCAAAAGTACTATTGTCCCTCGTATCTCTATACGAGTTGCGGTATCACTGGACCCCTTGATAGAGTAGGATTATTTGCATGCAGTATAATTACAAGAGTAATTATATTTGATAATCTGCTCAAGATCGGGAAAAGATTAAGTTTGCAAGGATGACACACACCTACCTTGAAACTGATATGATACTGCGAGACATAAGAATTAACACGACTAAAATAGTTTACTGGATCGTGGTATTGTATAGTACAGCATCATCTGTGTAATTTGATGGTCATAGTGTAGATGTCAGATGCCTCCTATGATTATAAAAGTTAAAATGGTTTTAAATTCTATTTACCAACATAACACAGATCCTATTGGGTCACACCGTATAGGAGCTAGTCAGAGAATCTTACTGATTAATTATAAATTGATTATAATTAATATTAAGATGGTTATAATTAATTATACGTGATATAATTAAATTATAAATATCATATAAGATGACAAGCAGAAACAACGGTTAATTTATAAGCATACTCGATGCATTGTATAAAATCGTACCGAAACTGAACCGAAACCGAACCCTGAGAAATATAATTGTTTAGAACAATTATATATATTTGATTTAGATTTTAAATATTAATTATGGTTTTAAATTTGGGATAACAATCATTATAAAATTAAAACCTTAATTAAAGAAATTAAAAATCCAAAATCTAAACTCATGTCGGCATGAGAGATATATATATATATCAAAATCATGTATTAATAAAAACATGTCGGCACGTATTAATCAAATTTAAATATATCAAAATCATGTCGGCCAAGAAACAAAATATCAAAGTTTGATATTTATTTTAGGAACCGCCATTCAATGGCAATATTGTAAATAAGCCAAAAATTAAGGGTATTTCGGTAATCGGCCAACCTGCTTGATTTTTCTATAAATAGAGGAGCAGGGGTAAAGAGAAAATCACCAATTCACTCATATCTGATCTGATCAGTCTGATTGAATCGATAAATCTATTTTCTCTTTCTCGATTACGGGTGTCGTGAATAGTGTCTTCGCGAAGTTTTGTGAATTTAATTTTGCGCGAGATGCAGTCAGTTTTTACGATCCTTGTGAATAGTGTTTTCACGCCTCTCGTGAATAGTGTTTTTGCGAATCTCGCTGGTCAGTATTTCTGGCAGTAGAAAGCCAGCGCTTTGGTGGTTTCTAGTGGACGACCGATAGAGGTATCAGACGTCTGATACTCCGAGGCAAGACATTCCTCAGATTCGATCTTCTCGGTCTGCTGCAATCTAATTGGAATTTGGATCAAGGTATAAATATGTTATATTAATCTATTTAATTTGTAGATAGATTAAAGTTTTAGAAATCAATTATGGAGTAGATCTGCAAAAGGATTAAATCAGGTTTTGATGCCAAAGAATACTGAAGGTGGATCCCCTTGGTAAGTATTCTTGACATACCTCGTTTAATCCTTGACTTAAGATAGAAGTAAAATTTTTGTTTTACGTTCTTTCCGCATCTTAAGTTAATCAACGGTTTGGACCGTCCATAACCCAATAGTGGTATCAGAGCACAAGGCTCTCCCGCTAATTGATTTTCTAAAAGTTATAACTTATGCAAATAAGGTGCATATACTGCAGATCTGTTTAATTCTTAGATTTGCAGCTTAAGTCCAAAACCGATTAAAAATGAGATTTTCTTGGTTTGGTTTTATCGACTAAGAAAGTTAAATTAGATTTAATCTTCCTTTATGCTTTCTTTATGTTTTCGTATTCAAAAACTTTCAACTGTGTTTGAGTATATCTAAGAATGTGATGAAGCAATAAAGTACCTAAAGTAAGAGCTGTTAATCTCCACCCGTAAAAGATAAAGGTTATGTCAAGAAATGTGTCTTAGGACTCTTTCGACTGACCTTTTTTACGTGTCTTGATCGCACGGGCCCAAACGGGGACTTTGTCACGTTACCAAATTACTCTAACGCTTTTGAAATGGCAAAATGTAACTCTTTCGCCTTTCGAAAACCTTCGGATAAGTAAAGTTCATCGAAGAATGTGATGAAGCAATAAAGTACCTAAAGTAAGAGCTGTTGCGCGTACGACGAGAAAGAAGGTTATGTCTAGGAAAGATTAGATTTAAAGAGGTCCCCGGTGACCCTGATCTTCCCTGGTAACCCCTTTCCATAATACGACAACAGGCCCAAACGGGAATTTTGTCACGTTACCAAATTGCTTTATGGACCAAAAAGAATATCTGTTTTGAAAAATATATAAACTGTTTATGTGCTTTTAAACAGTATAAATAAGAACTGAGCATTGCTGCAAAATAAAGAATTAGAAACTAATAAACGATATACCTGACTAGGTCCCGTATATAAGTAAAATTAGATTTACTAATTTGATATGAAATGTATAAATTAGATTTATCGCTTTCAAGGAAACGTGAAAGAACGTGATGTCAAAGATAGATTTGTGAAAGAACTCACATTGAACGGTTTGGATCGTATATTGTTGTAACTCAAAATTGGTGGGACTTGATCCCTCATCGTTTAATAATCATACTCTTACTGAATTTTGATAATTAATTATGTGGGTATTCGTATTCGTGGTTTCTCACTTTTTCATCTCGTACAATTCTTTCCGGTCACTTGTTACACCATGCGGAGACCTGTATGCGGCACAGAAAATCCAGATTTAAGTTAGTAACTCGCATGGGGAATGACATCCCACGTGTCGTTCAATTTGGGGGAAACCTGCTGTTATTCTACAATAATAACAGGAACCCGCTCTTCTGATCTCAACCATTCAAACTTTTCTGATCGCAAATCTAAAATTTTTCATACGAGAATCTTAATATAAATAAACGGTTAAGATCAGAATAACAGGTTCCTGTTATTCCTTTAGAATAACAGCAGATTTTTTTTTCCGAATTTGGGAATGGCCTCCAACCCATACGGAGAGAGATTGATCAAGTCACATCAATCTTAGATTTGTTTAATTGAAGTCAAGCATTACAATCGTTGAATTGAATTCAGAGTACAAAATTAGTAAATAACAACTAATAATGGAATAATTAAATTGAAATAATGTACAGCGGCTGCGTTTCTGAGTTGGTGACTTTCCAGATTATAGACTGCCTCAGAATGAATTTCAACTATTCATTCAAGGAGAGAATCTTTTTTTTTTTTTTTTTCTTTTGATTATTTTAAAAGAGGAGTCCAACTTTTTCATCAATTTCATGGCATATTTTCAAACATGCATATTTAATACGAATTTGTATTCTCTGCATTAACTCAAAATTTTGTATGGACAAAGGACCTGGTGCGTGAGCTGGATTGGCCAAATTTTAGATTAGACTGTCAAGAAATTAACTCAAATAGTACGTTAATACACAGAGGATATATATTTTATTTAATATAAGGTAAATTTTGTTGAAGGTCACTAAATTTTATTCTTTATCACGAATTGGTCACTTAAGTTCTCTCACTATATCCATTGAATTTTTATTCGTTTCAATCAAATCACTCTCTAACTCTTCAACTCTTCAGTCTAAAATAATCATGGAATATGCTTATTCATCTCATGTCACTTCATATTTATTATCTTCTTGAACGAAAAAAGTAACGGATATTCCGTTAGTATTTTAGATGAAAAAGTTATAGAGTGATTTAATTGAAACAAATAAAAATTTCAAGAACTATAAATAAATAAATTAAACTTAAGTAGCAAATTAGTGACAGAGAACAAAATTTATTCTTTAATAATATACATCTACAACAGATCTCGTCTCATTGCAGAAATACACATATTTAATTTTTGTACGAGACTCCTGAATTTTTATTTTATTTTGAATTATATTTTATTTTTATTTTTTATTTTGAAAGAGAAGTCCGACTTTTTCACCAATTTTCACGGCGTTTTTAAAATAATATAATATTTAAAATTCAGATTAGAATATGATACACTCCGTGATACAGGACGTGTACAATAAGATTAGCGTTTTGTTTTCCTATCCACAACACAAAGTAAAGCGGGACTTTGTAAATTTGTATAAAAAAGGTCTCATTTGTAGAAATTCTTTCTCTAATGACATATTCATTTTATATAAAAAATAACGAAATTCAATGGTTGAAAATTCTCAAGTTGTTATTTTGTAGCTGGATAAATCAGTACAGCTATATAGACAATGAGTAGGTTAAAATGTCCCGCTATCTTTGTGCTTCATGACTCACATACTTAACTCTATTTTTAAAGTTCAAATAATGAATTCGTACTACTCAACTTGATCTCCATAATAAAATGGATTTGGAAACCAATTTTTTTAAAATTTACATTTTTTAGATATGTATAAAATTATTGTTTTTGGATGATCTGGAATATTTTGAAAAAAAAAAAAAATTGTACCTATTTAAAACAATAGTAAAGAATTTTTCAAAGATACAAAGTTTGACCTTCAAACATATTTTAATACGAAGATCATATTGAATGATTCATATTGACTGCTTAGATTTTGAAATCGAAAATAAGTGTGTGAGGCATGATTAGAGCATGGGACACAATATCTATCCATATAATTTGGAAGCATAAAGAGAGTAAAAATGTATATACACACACGTAATAATTTATATATTCTTTTACCAAAATTTAAGAAAGTATATATACGTAATACATACATAATGGAATGATGGGGAAAATATAATATAAATATTAAATTGGAAATATGACATCTTAAGTTAATAAGTCAATAAGGAGCTTTTATTTGTAATTATTTAATTGCTAATTTTGAAAACTATAGAAATATAGAAGTTACATATACAAACAGATACTATTAAATGTTAAATACTGCATAGCACAAGGTTATTAATATAAATGTGGGATCTTCATTTTAATCTTCTGATTAATTAAACTTCTCCATATTATTAACAATTAATTAGAGTATGTTATATATTTTATTTGCTATCAATTGGTCTTCAAAGTCTTCAAAGTCTCCGGTCTTGAATAAAATACCTCAATAATTGATAAGACCAATAGTATATCACTTGCATGATAGATGCTCTTCTCATATAAAAATATGAGAAGATAAGATAGGGATTTGTGCTGCTGATCACATATCAAATATTTTTTGCCACGTAGAGTTTAGCGGTCCCAAATATTGTGATTCTTTTATGATTCTCTAATTTTTTTTTTTTTTTGCAATAATCCAAGAGAACAAAATATTTCAAAATTGATAAGGAGCACTATTATTTGATTTTTTTTTTGTTAAAAAAAAATTAATGGCGGCCTTTTGAATTCTCATCGGCCAATGATTTAATACCACATGTGCTAAAACTTGGAGCATCTCCCAATCCACAAAAAGCAAAATAAATTAAAAAATACTAGAGCATAAAGTGCCAACTTGCAAAATAAATTAATAAACATCACATAAAGTCCCAAGTATCCAATTCCAACTTGTAATACTAATCCAATGAGGGCAAAATAAATGTTAAGATTTTTAAATATAAATTACATTTTCATTCAATCCCCTTTATGCCCTATATTTTCTTGGTTAAAAGTAAGATTAAGGGGATATAACTAAGAATGTTCTTGGTGAGTTTAATTTTAAAATCTTTCGAATTGATTTCAAATAACAAATTTAAATCATTGAAAACTGATCTATTTCGTGAGTAATGTGTTACATGCAAAATTTAAAATTTTAAAAATTAAATCAGTATAAAGTCAGACGGTAAAAAAATTATGAAAAAGAGATGCATTCAAATTAACTAATGAATATTATTTATTTGACCACGTGACTTTATACTATTTTAATTTGAAAATATATAAATTTCGTGAAGTAAATTGGTCTTAACAGTTTAAATTTGTCATTTAAAATCAATCCGATTTGAAATTAAGCTCACTAAGAGACTTAATAAGCTTAAAACACTCATAGCTCTACTTGAATTAAGGATGCCTAGTGGCCCGGGACAAAAAAAATTAAAATGTGAAAGGAATATTGACAAAAAAAATTAAGAGACTTATAAAATGTCACTGTGATGTAAACATGAAATGAAAAGAAAAAAAAAAACAAAAAAAAGCAGAGAAAATGATTAAATCAAATATTAGTGGCATCATATGTTTTCCTCATTTAAGCTTAGCGGTGCTTGATGTCTCATTTCATGCTACTTATCTGGATTCCTACTTATCTCTTAAAAGCACAATTTTCTTTGATAGGTGATAGATTCCTAATTTAACATGTAAATCTTGAATATTGGAATTTCATATGGCCCACATTCCCACAATGAACACCTTAGAAAATATTTATCACATATTTTGTAAACATAAATGTGTTAACAGTCAACTTATAATTTTTTTTACTGACTTTATATTAAATATATTCGAATAAACATTTATATTTTGCATGTAAATACATCACTTGTCAAACAAATTCAACGATTTATATTTATTATTTGAAATCAAACCGATGGATTTCGAAATTAAGCTCGCCAAAAATCTTCGTGAGCTTAAAAACTATTTTTATTTAATTTGCCAGTGGCATGGGATATAAAAATTAAAATGTGAAAGGAATATTGAGCTCTTATAAAATGTCATTGTGATGTAAACATGAAATGAGAAAAAAAAAAACAGAGAAAATTATTAAATCAAAATTAATGGCATAATTCTTTTCCATAAATAAGCTGTTAGGTGCTTAATGTCTCATTTCATGCTACTTATCTGGATTCCTACATATCTCTTAAGAGCACAATTTTCTTTGATAGGTCATAGATTCCTAATTAACATGCAAATTCTTTGATTGGGGAATTTCATAGGGCCCACAATGCATACCTTCTTGGAAAATATTTGTCGTTTTATAATTATTCATAATAAAATATATATTTTTTAGACAATGACATTCTGTGTCTCACTGAATTTCAGTATTTGATGAAGACTTATGAGCTTTCTATCTCCTTTCCAAAAATAAAAAAAATATCAAGGAAATTATTTGTGGCCGGTATTTATAAGTCACACGTTACAATGACATATGGTAAATTGGTACTTTATTAGATCATGATGTGCACACTTACATAGGTTAATATTTCTATGTTTACAAGGCTTATCATGTTTCTAATAATGCAAAATAAAAATATCAATCTTTCAAAAAAAAAAAAAAAAATCCACACCTAATCACACTGTTGAATTATTTCTGTTTTATATTTTGAATTGTTGAAATCTTGATCTGTTTTATATCTCTGAATAATTCAAAACTTTTAATGCATATTTTTTCTTGAGTGAATATTCGATATTTGACCGCATAAAATTAGTCGAAGTTGGAACAAAAATAATTCAGTCCTATCTGAAATATACAAAAAATCTACTTTAAAATTCGTGCAAACTCACATTAAACAATTTGTAATTTATCTAATTCGATTTTTTTTTTCTTGGAACACAGACAATTATTCGTTTAATTTTACCGTTTTAAACTTCCCATCAATTGATAGATGACAGCATTTGAAATTTTTTGGTCCAAAGATAATCAAACTTCATTTTTTTTCCTCATTGGATGAGGTGGTGCTTTCCATTTTTTGTTTCTATTTGTTGGCCACTTTAGAAGGCATCTTGTACACAAATTCTAAATCTAATGCATAATTCAATATATAAATTGTTTAATAAATGAGAAAATTGCTTCCAACTAAAATTTCCCATGCCGGCTGTTCCCTGAGTCAACGTATCAATTGTACTTTAAGAATTCGATGTACCCAATGCCAATTTTTCTACTGCAATAATGCATTTAAAAAACTAGGCGTGGCCACAATTGGTCCCACAAAAAAAAAGAATAATTAACATGATTAAAATTAGAGAAATTTCATGGACACCTTTGATAAATCTAAAAATCACGGACTTCTAAAATTCATATATCATATTACCCTCCTAGTTTAAAAAACTTACAAATTTATCCAATTTATTATCTTTTCTATTAAAAATCATTTTAAACAAATATAATTAAATGCATAAATATGTTTGTCTGTGCGCCACGAGTTAGAAAATGAACTACTTGTCTTCACAAACCGGTCAATTAAAAGAGAGATTTTTTTCACAGAAGTTCCTATTTTTTTTAACAATGGATAAAACGATAACTTTATAAATTTCAAATGAGTTCTAATAGACATGACAATAAATTGGATACATTTGTAAGTTTTTAAAATTTAGAATGATAAATATGATATTAAGTTAAAACGAGTTTTAATAGAAAGAAAATAAATTGGATAAATTTGTGAATTTTTGTAGAAGGATAAGTATGATATTATAAATTTTCGAAGGAGAAATAAGTAATTTTGACAATTTTGAAAGATGTACATAAATTTCTCAATTATTGTAGCCATCCTAGTCAAACAGTCTTGTTCATTTAAAAAAAAAAAGTAGAATCAAGAAAATTATAATATATAATAAGTTCCGCAATAAGAAATACTAAAAATTATTGCTCTAGCTTAGAGATTTTGTCCACGGCTCTTTTATGAATTCTTAGTGCAGAGGCTATTGTTAAAATAAATTCAAAGCCTCATCACTTGAAGAAAATTGCACCAAATGACAACCAATAAAATAGAGATTGGAGTAGCAGTTCTCGTCATGACGGTATTATATAAACCAAAATAACGGACATAAGTAAAAAAAATGGGCTTTCTATAAAGGTCCAATTAACTCAGGAGGCCCGGAATTAATATAAATATTTCGTAAAATGAGGCCCGTAAATAATTTATTACTTAAATTAAAGCTAACCCAACTTGAGGCCCAATAAAACTTTAACCATTATTTGATGGCCTGGTTAAACCAAATTAATATCGTCTGCAATAACTTGAATTTTGAGGTTTGAAATAATGAATTCGAACCGTCCGATCCGTATTGGCACGGATATTAAAGGAGCCGCATGCACTTCTGAGTTCTTATCAGATGGTGGAGATATCAAACCCAAGATATGAGGTAATACAGAGGATAAAAATCATTGGAGAGAATGAAACAAGTAAATGCACCTTTTCCCTGCATTCCTCTTCATTTTTTTTTAGTTGAAATTTGAAAGCCATTAGGCGTGATTAATTTCATTAATAAAAAGTTTCAGTACAAAGGGGAAAAAAAGAAACAGTAGGGTTGTATCCATCACTATTCCCTTCTCTTCTTCTTCTCACACTGAGCAAACCTTCTATATAACGACCCTTCTCTTACCTTCACCATTGACAAACCTAGCTATATCAGACTGGAACGAGAAGTGCAGTGCATGGCTTAAGCTTAAACTCCAACCTTCCTTGCCAAAACAGAGCATGAACTTATGATCTCTGGTTCACAGCCATCCATCATCATGCCGGAGCTATGAAGGTGACCACCTTCTTCTCCAATCTTTGAAAAATAAAGTCGACTACTGTCATCTCCACGGCATCGAAATCCTGGGCACAGAGGTTAATATATTCCATTTTTTTTTTATCTAATAATACACATATATGCAACATTTTTGGTATTATATTCATTTTAACTTCTTTTTAATTCAATCACAGAATCGATAAATAATGATATTTTAACTTTTCGGAGGCTAATAGATATTTAAGCTATGTCTCATTGTTTACATTTACTATATTTATTTGACAATACGACTATAAAAGATGATTATTAAATTTGGTTTTAGAAATCGTTTTTTTTTTGCTGATAAGTGTCGACAAAACTGATTTTTTTTTTTAATAATACTTCACAGATGACTAATGAGTTTTTAAACTACAGCAAATTTAATACGCAACATGTCTAAATTTTAGTTTTAAATTTTTTTATAATTATTTAGCAGCTACTACAGTCGTCTCTCGTTACATAATTTTGTTATCAATATAACTACATTTTTTAATAACATCAGTTATATTTTTTTATTATTTTGTCTTTAGTCAGCTGATCGTCAAACATGATTAATCATTTGTCTATATCGATTCGTCCATGCAAAATAAAAAAAATTCAAGCCATCAAGTAAAATATGTTTTCTCATAATTATGCGTCCTTAACAAAAATAAGTAAAATAATTTCCGGAAATTAATTTGTTGCTTATTCTAATAGTAGTTATATTTTTAATATTTAGGGTTATATATTAAATATAACTAGTCTTAATATACAGTAAATATGTTATTGTGTTTATGTACGTAAACAACTTTTTGTTAAATATAAACTACTTATACATTGGATCGATTTTAATATTTGCAACATATGATCCGAATTAGTGTTGTTAAACACGGTCAGAAAGACCTATTGGGATATTTTTTAATCACAAACAAACATCAATTTTTTGTTAAGTGATGCGAGCAAGACTTATATTAGTTCGCCGCGAGTCAACTCAATCTTTTGCACCCAAAAAAATAAGGGGGAATTTCATGTATATCCCTAAAAAGTTTCAATATATTTATCCATCTAAAATCAATAATTACATATTTATCCTTAAAAATTGTAGAAACTCACATATTTGTCCAATCCATTATATTTAACATTAATTTTTTATGTATTCTCATTTTACCCTTCTTCTATTTTTCTTTTTAAGGTCTGTGATTAGAAAGCAGTATTAAAATGTACCAGTATCAGTACATAGCCGTACCAATACTGAACCGTACCGTACCAGTACCACCAGTGAACCGTACCAGTACCAGAACTGAACCGTACAGTAACAAATTGCACTGAACAGAATTAAAGGGCGACTCAATAGATTAAAGAGAGATGAAGGGTATAATGGTTATTACAATATTAATTAATATTTAAAATAAAATTTAATGTTTAAAAAATATTATTTAATTATTTTTTAGAGATATTTGATATATAATAGAGTTAGATTGGACAAATATGTGAGTTCCAATAATTTTTAAGGATCAATATGTAATTATTGATTTTAGAGGAATAAATACGTAATATTGAAACTTTAAAGTCGCTCTTTAGTTCTCATGACTCTTGAGGTCATATTAGTAAGGTAAGAATATTCAACTTAAAAAAAAAAGTAAGGTGAGCATACTTTAGACTCGATTTTCTTTTTTAATAAATATTAAATTTATTTTTAACTTATTTTGTAAAAATATAGAAACAAAGTTTGATATATTTTTTAAGAGGAGGATTCCAATGCACTCAAAATTTCATGCTCCCATTTGCTCACAATCTTTTATTTTCATTTACAAAATCTGAATAGTCGATCCGAACCGTTCAACATGATAATCATAATAAAATATGCTTGAAGATCAAATTTTATATTTTTTTTTTGGAATTTTTTTACTATTTTTTAAGATATGTACAAAATCACTTTATCGGATGGTCCAAAATCTCCTTAAAACAATAATTTTAAAAAATTCCAAAAAATGGTTCGGATCGACTATTCGGATTTTGTAAATGAAAATAAAGAATTGGAAGCAAGAAATTTTGGGTGCATTAGAACCGTCCTCTGAAATATGATAAAAGTTTGATATGTAGATGAGAAAAAACTTATGACATTTGTTCATTTTCTCTGAACTTCCATTTCTTTACCGCGGCTAAAACGCGGGGTTTTGCGGGGCTTCAAACTTTCCAAAAGAAATAAATTTCGGGGCACAGGGCCGCCTTGTTTGACTAGTGATCTTTTCTTTTTATCAATTCTCTGTTTCTATATATAATTAAATAATAGAAGCAAATTTGTTTTGAAACAACAGAAGCAACTCTACTCCACTCCTACCATTCTCTCACCCTTTCTTCTCTCCATTAATGGAGTTAAAAGGAACCTTCAAATCTAGAATATTCACCGGCTTACTGCCGGTTTCATCCGACGCTCTGCTTCAATTCAGAGCCCCTTCAGACGAAAGCCTCAACTTATCTCTACTATTCATGGCCACCCTCACTTTCTTCCTTGGCATGACACTCCTCCCTCTTTGTCTCGTCATGCGTTCAACAAAATCACCCAATCCAATCTTCACACGGTTAACCGCTCATTTAGCCATGGTGACGCTGATCGCCTCTCTCAGTACGCTTCTCCTTGCATTACCAGATGATCAGACCTCCCCGGCTTTCACCAATCCAACCATATTCTCTCATGGGAGTGTTGCATGGGCATCTCAATGTGGGCTGATTCTCTTTGCCATCGCCATGTTATACAGTTTGATCGATGAGATCCCGACATCTCGGTTTCAACACTGCACCAAAGTGGTGGTTTTCACTCTCTGTGTCTCCCTTGCCGGTCTATACACTGAACCCGTGTTTTCCTCGCACATCACGGTCCCTGCCTTGTACAGCATTTACCAATGTGCACTAGTTCCATTCACATTTGCACTTGGTGCAATTCTATTAATCCTTGGTGTTGCGGTCCCTAACAACTCGACATGCTCTTGTATCTCTGCTATCTTCAAGGAGGTTTTCGCAACGTTGACCCTTTCAGTGGCATGCATTACTCTGCTCATCGGCGCATTCGTTAAGGTTGGAGCGATGTAGCAGGTTTCAATTTGAGATATTTGCATACAATTAAGTCCCTAACACGTCTTTAAATGACAAAACCAATAGGTTGTTAAAGCAATTTTCCTTTGTTTTATAGAGAATGATAAGATCCCCTGCCTTCATTTTTAGTTCTGTTAGTTTTTAATGAAGGTGTTTTTGCAATTTTTCCCACGACAGAAGGGACTTTTGCTTTTGCATATAAAATTTTAGGCTTGTTTTCTCAATTATGTATAATTATAGGGACATGTTGCAAATATCTGCTGTAAATTTACTGGAAGAGATAATGTATAATATATAACTGGTTTAATTAGCCATTTGTCAAACTCGATTAGTCATTTGTCTTCCTTTAAATTAATTCATGGATGGATCTACTTTAATGGATAATGTATTTTTTATATTTTTTCCCTCTTCTTTTTCATTAATTTTTATAGAAAAAAATTCTTAAAGTTGAGGGAAGCAGATCGCTTTCAATTATGAGAGCAGGTTGGGTCTGATGCCCATCGGACTTAAATTTAGTTTGATGGGTTCCATAACCGTTCGATCTGCTTTAAAATCTGTATGTCGGTTTAATATCCGTACACAATTATTTTAATATCTGTGAGCACAAATTTTGAAGTAGATCGAACGATTATGGAGCCCAATTTGAGTCTGATGATCGTCGGACACAAACTGCTCTCTTCAATTATGAGTGTGTATCCTCTGAGATATCTCAATTTTTGCGTGACCTACGTGTTCGGTGCCTATTCGGGGATAGTGTAGGGGGCCAGTATTATGTTTACTTTGAGATTCGTGCAAAACTATTTAAACGGTTAGGATTTTCTCTAAAGTCACGCAAAGTTTGAGATACCTCAGGGGATGCAAATTCCATGGGAATGGTAAAGAAAGAGATTGATCAAGTGACAAGTCACATCACTCTTAGATTTATTTAATTGAAGTCAAGCATTAAATTCGTTGAATTGAATTATTGAGACTTGAGACTTGAGAGTACAAAATAACAAGGACTAATTACTTGGAAATAATGCGTAGCGTCTGCGTTTCAATTATTCATTCAACGAGGGAATCAATTGATGGATAGGGTCGTAGAACAGTATCTAAATAATCTTTGCTATGCTAATTTGTTAACCATATCATTTTAATAAATTTCAAAATTGACATAAACGACGGTACATTCGATGAATTGAGATCCAGTAATGTAATTCAATTTTTGGGTTTTGAATAAGAACCGTCCGATTCGAAATGAGTGCGCGAGATAGAGTGCCGGATTCAAAATAGAGCACACATTCCGAGATAAATCATGCGAGATGGAACGTTAGATTCTAATTAGACGGTCTTGATCCAAAATCCAAAAATTGGGTTATATTAGGGGATCCGGACCCACATTTGATTTGGATAGTACATATGGAAAGGAATTCCTTCAACGATTAGCCAATTCTGAATTTGCTTTTGAAGATTTCTTTTTTTTAATCACAAAATATTAACAAAGCTTACACAATGAAAGAGAGGTCAATGTATTTGATAGTTGATTTATAATATGGAGGGAGAGATGTGCACTCTAGTATATCCTTCAAACAAGATGAAAGAGGGGCAGCAGATAAGAGGACAGTGGGGATATAGCTCACCGCAGCAAACAAGATGAAGAATACTGCTGATCCTTTTCTTTTGAATTTATTTACTTAGACTTCCTTCTAGAGTTCTAGTATATCCTTCAAATTTTATTTTTGTTTTTGTTTCTTCTTATTTAGCAACTCAATTTGTATTTTCTTTTGAGTGGACACATATCTTATATATGTACCAATTCGATATATATTAATGAAATAGGGGCTTGACCCCTGTTTTTCCTCAAAAAAATCCTCAGGAGTGTTAGAAAATTTCATATAACATATTAAGGTTTTATTTGGTTTAAGTCTACTTTATACGAAAAAAATAAATTACAAGTGTTCTCATATTACCGTTTCACAAACTTTGGCTAGACAACTAAAAAAAAAAAAGCAAGGAAAAAGAAGTTCCAGATTTAATATTTCTACAAAATAAATAACAATTCTCAAATTTATTTTTTCTACAAAATAAATGACTCAGTACCACAAATTAACAAACACACTAAACAAATGTAAAATAGACAAATCCGCCATTCAATCAATTGATGCAAACGGCACCGCATCAAAATCAGGTTTAGAATTAGGCACAGTTTGTGACGTTGGCACATTAGATCTGGCATCAAAAATACGAGCGGCCATGACGGCTCGATAGGTAGCTAGGTCAGCTTGCTCCATTAATGCTTGTGCATGAGCACGGAGCCGAATGGCCCGTTGTGCGGCCGTCTCCGCTTCTTGTGTCTTCTGAACCGCTTCCTCTTCTGCAACATCCAAAAATAAAAATAATAAATTTACCGACGTATATGCACGTGTTATTTCTCTTTCTAAAAATTTGTCCTAAATGATACATTTTTTTAATAAGGGTTGGATGTCACCGAACACTTTTTTCAAACTTTTGTTGTTATAACAAAAGATTTTTTCTATTCAGATTTCAAACTCATAACTTCTAACATAAAATGATATATGACTTTGTCATTAGAACAAGAATTTAATTAATTCTTGTCCTAAATGATACTTGACAATATGAAAAATATAAATATATAATCAATAAAAAAATTTACCGTTTTGAGAAATTTGCGAGGTTATTTTTCTCGCAACAAATGGGCCGCTAGAAGTCTTAGAGGTTCTTATTTTCTTGAAAGATGGGTTTCGTACCCATTGAGGCACCTTCCTCTTCTTAAGTTTCCCTTCCATCTCAAATAACACAAACAATTATGTAAAAATAATAAACAAATGGTTTCATATATAATAAGTGCTTCGGGGGTAATGTATATGAGAAGCACCGCCTTTCCATATTTAGCTGGTTCAAATATAATTAGGAATATCTATTTACTTTCCTTAAACACAGCATAAGCTAAGTTCTTAAAGTAATATAGTTATTTTTAGTAATGGAAAAACTAATGTGTTGAAAGGCAAACAACATTCCATAATTAAATCAGTACACCGTAACATAATGAAATTTGTAAGTTATGCCCCCAAAATGTTAAACAAATTGAAATTTCGAAGTTTAGAAAATTTTCCATTTTAAGAAAAATGCAAATTCTAAAATTTTACGAAATTGCACTCGTAGCACACTTTATGCTCTCCAAAAAAATATAGGTTGTAGAAACGCCGAAATTTGAAACACGAATCTGATTAAGAAAAAATGAGGTTCGAATTTATTTTTCATTTAAATTATAACCTATTTTCTTAGAAAAAATGATAATTTATATACATTCAGTATCAAGATATATCATATGAATAAGACGTTACTTGAAATTTGAATTAAGGTATATCATTTAAATTATAATTAACCTAGCTATTTGTGATCCCCTGTGGTTCTGAACATTTTAAAATATGCTGCTGCATTGCTGCCTATATTTCGAAGCTTATCCAAGTTAAAAAGTGGATGCTGCGCAAAGAAGATACACTGTGATCGGAGTGACCATGCGACTTCTCAAATGTGAAATAGAAAATAAATTCGCGTCGCATTCGTGATCGGAAGCAAAGATTAAAGGCAGCGAGAATCGATTTGAGAAGGAAAAAGTCGCTCAGTAAAATCGTGTGAAAAGTGGAGGTGTTTGACGAGAATCGGATTAAGATGTGGTGTTTCTGACTACTCAGAGGAGGATAAATCTTCCGATTAGATTTTTTTTTCCTTTCTCTTCACATTTGCTTTGATTATCTATATGTGCAGTTTTTATTTTGTAATTTTTTTTCATACTAAATTCAAAACCCTAGTTGTTAAATTTCAATAACAATTTTTATAAATTAAGTGAAAACTTTGACATTTTTTACTACTTTAAACACTGAATTCTCTCCATGTTTGAAGTTTTGTATCAATAAAATTCAATTTTATATCATCTCTTTTCTATTGAATTGAACTCAATTCTTAATGTTGATTCTCCGATTACAGTGATAGTGTAACAGCGATATTTCCGAAAGGAAATTATTGAATTTAAAAAAAAGTGTATGTTGCATGGCCGTTGGATTGGTCTAGTGAATTGATTTAGCATCAGAAGATTCGGGCTGAAAGAGAACAGGTGTCATCCGCTCAATGGTCAAGAGGTGAGTGGGGTGGGGCCCTCCACATGGGTGAATGTTGTTTCTCTGTAAATGTCTGTAACTGATCGACATGTATGCACTGTGATAGTGTGATGTATGGTAACAAGATTTGCGAATAATTCGTGAATTATTCGGTTTTTTGGTGATGCCGAACCGAAAGTCGAATTATTCGGTTGACCGAATTTTGACCGAATAATTTACAAATTTTACGAATTATTCTCAAATTTTACGAATTTTTTTCCGAATTATTCCGAATTTTTTCCTGAATTTTTTTTGGTTATTTTTTTTCTACTTCCTCACAGAACTGAAATCTCTGATCCGAATAATACCGAATCATTTTCGAATTATATCCGAATTATTTCCGAATCACGAATTTTTGACATCGCCGAACCGAACCCGAATAATTAATATGTCACTATGTTGCGATGTACTTCTTTTAACCCATTCTTGCCCTCTATAGTGGCCACTGCACACAAGACTACACCATTTGAGTTTTCAGCAATATTTCAATGAAAATGAGAGAAACATGGCCCATTAGATCGAAATCTTGTGCGAATCACGGTGAGGATCAACGGCCCAAAACACACCGTGGCCCAAATCTGGCCTGGATGTCACCCCTAACCTTTTAGTTAAAGGGCTATAAATATGAAAATCTCAGATAATAAAAAGAAGGGGGATTTCATGTAAACCACTCAAACACTTCAAAATTCTGTATTTTATCTCTAAAGTTCATTATATCATATTTACCCTTGTAATTTCAAATACTTACAAATTTACCCATTTTATTGTCTTTTAATATAAAACTCATTAAAAAGTAAAAAAAAAAAAATACCCATTTACTCTTTATTAAGAAAATAAAAAATTATGTAGTTGTTTTATGAAAACTTTAGTCTTCTAATTGGTCGGTTTCCGAGAATGAATGTTTTTTACTTCTGATGCATACATAATGACATTTAGGTATACAAGCTTCAAAAATAGTGAAATGAACCATTTGCCATCATAAATCGACCAATTACAAAACTGACATTTTTCTGAAACATGATACATATATATATTTTTTTAATAAGAGTAAAATGGGTATTTTATAAATTTAAATAAGTTTTAATAGAAAAGAAAATAAATGGATAGATTTGCGAGTTAATGAAATTTAGAAAGATAAATATGATATTATAAATTTGACTTCATGTGGCTTACATATCACATGCAGAGTTGTTTAGATTTTATAGTCCATCAGTCCATGTGCTGCATGAAGCCAGACCTCTGTTAAAATCTTGACCCCTGCCTTTTATTTTTGCAATTCATTTGTAAATACCAAACTTCTGTTGGTATATTGGTAAATATTCTGCGACCAATCCGAATCCGAATTCGAATCCGAATCAATCCTCCCGGCCCCCAGGTGATTTTTTTCGTCCAATTGTGATTTGTGAGAGGTTCTTTTCCTTTTATTCTCTTCTTCTTCTTCCTTGATCGCCTCAGGTCTTCTTCGCTAAGGCATCTCTCATTCTCTAGTAAACCCGCGTTTTCTCAAGAACCCATCATTTATTGACCTCTCCATTTCATGACTTCTGATCTGATTTCAGATCTCCGAGCGCACACCACAAAGTGAACTTGGGATTTGAGTATGTCTTTTATTAAAGTTTTGACTTGATAGGTTCAAAGGTAACAGAGAAGCAATGCAAACAAACAGCATTTCTAGTGACATTTCATCGAACAGTGTTGGCCGGGCTAGACACCGAAAGAAGTCCACTGAGGTCAGTTGTCAATTGTTCAATTTGATTTCAAATTTTAAATTTTAAATTTTAAAATTTAGTCTGTCAGATAACTTCCCTACTGGTTGTGTAACTTGGGATACTGTACTGAACCAACTTGAAATCTGTCCACGTTGGTACCAAATTTCTGAAAATGAATCATAATCTGATAATTTACTTTCAGTTGAGCACGGGTCGTGATATAAATTTCTCAAATTGATGCAACATAAGGATAGAAAACCCGAAGAAATAGAAAATTAGACTGGTTTACCAGTGAATACTGTTTGTTGGATCCAGTATGGTACAAATTGATTCTGGGATGGATATGCCTTTTGTATTATAACAAGCCAAAGGGATTCATTAGTGCTCTTTCGTTTCAGCTAAATTAACATGAAACCAAAGAAATATTCTTCTCTATATTTTCCTTGGAACATTTTCTCTAAAATGCATTGTGTATCTCACTTCAATTATATGTACAATATGTCTTACAAGCAATGGTGAGAAATTGTTGGTGTTGTTTTTTGCTTTAATTTCAAAGTTGCAAATGCATTTGAAGGATTGAACATAAGAATATAAATAAAGTCTTACATGCAAAAGATCAAAGATCACACTCATATATATATATATAGAGAGAGAGAGAGAGACTAATATGCTTTCGGTAGCACAAGCACTGAAATATATCCAACTCATTTTCTGATTTTCAAAGTCCAAACGGTCGATCTAAACCGTTAGATGTGATCTCTATATTAAAATGTGCTTGGAGACCAAATTTTACATTTTTTGGAATTTTTTACCTATTTATTAAGCCACTTTGAAAATCGCTGATCCAACGTTGGCTTAACCAAACAGTGAAACCGTTGGATCAGCGATTTTCAATGTGACTTAATAAATAGTAAAAAAATTTCAAAAAATGTAAAATTTGGTTTCCAAGCACATTTTAATATAGAGATCACATCTAACAGTTTTGATCGACTTTTTGGACTTCGAAAATTGAAAAACGAGTTGGATGTATTTCGGTGCTTGTGCTATCGAAAGCATATTAGTCTCTCTCTCTCTATATATATAAAGGAGCATTTAACGCATTATTTATTCATGTTCTCTTAAACTATTGAAATTTCAGGCTGTTACCGATGGAAAGAAAACAAAAGAAACGAATCTGCTGGTCAATGACCAAAACAAGTACAAGTCAATGCTGATTCGTACCTACTCATCTCTATGCATGATGGCCGGGTTTGTACTAGTTGTATACATGGGTCATCTTTATATTTGGGCTATGGTTGTGGTTATACAATATTTCATGGCACGAGAGCTTTTTAATTTGCTGATGAGAGTTAATGAAGCGAGACGGCTACCTTGGTTCAGGCTCTTAAATTGGTAACAAGCACAAATTTGTTGTTCTTTCTTCAAATTCATACTGTGATAACTCTATAGTAATTTGGTTCAGTTAATCCTCATTTGAGAAATTGAGTCCCAATTTTTACTGATAGGCATAGTAAGGTGTTAATTGCGCTAAGTGTTATAAGACAGAACCATTACTTCAAAGATTAAGCATAATCAACTGTCTGTACAACTGATGCTTCATTACTACATTGGTTGGGGGATTTGATTTTTATTTAGTGCAACTTATCTCATTACCTCTCCATTTGGTACAAATTAAACCTCATTTGTATGCCTCAGTCAAGCACGAAGCCTCACTTCCCATTTCTTCCTTTTAATACTTCCATTTTGAAATCTGCCTCAGTTAATCCTCAATATGCTCAAATTGCTTTAACCAAGTACAGTTTGGCATAAAACGGTACAGTATTTTTTTGGCTATAATTATGCGATCAATAATGTTTTTGAGTGATCTTTCTCTCTTCTTTTCAGGCACTTTTTCTTCACTGCCATGTTATTTACATATGGTCGGTTTCTAAGCCATCATCTTGTCAACACTGTCACAACAGATAAATTGCTATATAAACTCGTCAGTGCACTTGTCAAGTACCAGATGCTGATCTGTTATTTTCTTTACATTGCTGGTAAAATACAAATTCAATTTCAAATTAAGGTGCCAACCTGATGTTGTGCAATAAATGCTTTAATTAAGTCTCAATTTGATCCCTATTATTTTTTTGCATCAATCTAGGGTTTATGTGGTTTATTCTGACACTGAAGAAGAAGATGTACAAGTATCAGTTCAAGCAATATGCATGGACTCACATGATTCTTCTCTTGGTCTTTGCTCAGTCGTCTTTCACCGTTGCAAATATATTTGAAGGAATATTCTGGTAATATCAAACCTTTTTCTAAAATTCACAGAATAGTTGTAGATGTACATATATAACATCTGAGTAACTTGGAGGAAAAAAAATAAAGCTTAGGCACTCACAAAAGAATTATTGAAATTCATTGGGAAGTGCCTGAGCCATTATACTAAGTTAATTACTGCGTTGCCCCGTTTCAAACATGAAGTATGTTGTATGTTCGTTGCAAGTATGAGATATACCGGTAAATTGCTAATAAGACATTATTACAATGAAATAATTGCTTTTAATGACTAATTGGCTATGTGTTTATTAATATTAATTATTTGTGTCATGATTCATTAATTGTGCTAGATTGCTTGTGGAGATGCAGGTTTCTTTTACCAGCTTCTTTGATTGCAATAAATGACGTGGCCGCATATTTCTTTGGTTTCTTTTTTGGGAGAACTCCTCTGATAAAACTCTCTCCAAAGAAGACTTGGGAGGGTTTTATTGGCGCATCAGTTACTACCATAATCTCTGCCTTTCTGGTGAGAATTTGTCCTTTTTGTGGGTTTTATTAGCAGTTTTGGTTTATACTATGCAAATACCTAATATATCAGGCTTTCTGTTTCAAAAGTAGAAAATTTATTTTCTTTTTTTCTAATTTTTTTTTTTGTAAAATTTTTTTTTTTTTTTGGGGTAGTTATTAATATGTGAAGAAATGAAGGAGAATAGAATTCCATGTGACAATTCTTTTTTCAAATCTTTACGATAGATAAAAGGTATAAGTTTAGCTCATCCAAAACCCAGTGAATAGAAATCCAGTAAGCCCACTCAAGATCAAATTTTGGAAAAAATGGGATTTATTAGTCTAGCGTAAGCTAGACGAAATAATAATTGAAAAGAAGAGACTGAAATAAGTAAGTTATAAAGATTTCCAATCAAACTAGATAATTTAGAAAGAAATTCTATTGCTTAATTTTTATTCTATTTTTTATTAATTAAAATAATACATATTAAATTAACTAGATAATTTTATGTCAAAAAAATCTTTAGAAATGTAATAACTAGTTAAGAATTCTTACTGATTTTTTCTTCTTTTTCGATTCAAAAACCGAAAATAGGAGAGTTTAAGTTAAACGAATCAAAAGATATAAAGGAGGTTCATGGCTAAAGGGAAGGGTGTAAGAGTCAGAGTTTTTTTGGAATGTACTAGTTGTGTTCGAAGAAGTATTAATAAGAAATCAATGGGTATTTCTAGATATATTACTCAAAAGAATCGTTCTAATACACTCAATTTATTAGAATTGAGAAAATTTTGTCGCTATTGTAACAAACATACGACTCATAGGGAAATAAAAATAAAGAAATAGATCAAAGAAAACAAACATCATGTTTTCGATTTTTGAAAGCAATAAATAAAGTAAGAACTTACCATATTATTATATATATATAATATACATATATATATATATAAATGGAAAGAATATCTATTAAACCTAATCTCATTTTAACATGGAGATTATATCATTTGTATATATTCAATATATATATAAATATATATATATATTTATATATATAAATATAAATGAAATTAAGAAAATGATATCTGAATCAAAACCTATTTTAGTTGGATCTTAAATGAATCAAGAAATCGAATTTTAGAGATAATAAATAAACCATGGATACATTTAAACAACCTCTTCGTATTTGTAAAGCTAAGCAATCTCTTGCTAAGCAACCTCTTGTTCGTAAAGCTAAGCGACCTTTTGTTCATAAAGCTAAGCAACTTGTTGGTAAATTCAACAACCCTTTTCATAAATTCAGACAAGATTTTCCTAAATCCAAAAAATCTCGTTTACGGAAAATGTATCAATATATTTCTCTTCGGAAATACCTTTTTTTTCATCGTGAATTTGAATTTCGTTATAAATATTCTAAATATTCGAAAGACTTTCTTAACCAACGTAATATGCGTTTTTACATCGGATCAAGAAAAGAAATCCATTATAGGAATATAGATTCAATTGGTCGATTTATTGGTTTAGCAGGAAGAATCATACCTAGACGAGTTACTAAATTAACCTTGAGACACCAACGATTAATGACTGATGCTATAAAAAAAGCTCGTTTTTTAGCTTTATTACCTTTTATTGAAAATGAACTACATTTTAAGAAAAAATGGCGCGAGATCTTAGACCGTCGTAAAAAAAAAAAAGACAAAAAGAAAAACAGAAATAAAAGAAGATCAATAAAAACTCATCCTGAAACGGAACCGCGAGTTCCTCCTTTCGGAACCGAACCTTGGACTAAACCTTGAACTAATCCTTTAAAAATAAAAAAGGACAGGTTCCAACCTAATCCTAAAACGGAGCCGAGAGTTCTTCCTCTCGGAACCGAACGAGGGACTAAACCTTGGACTAATCCTTTTTAAAAGGACAGGTTCCAACCTAATCCTAAAACGGAGCCGAGAGTTCCTCCTCTCGGAACCGAACCAGGGACTAATCCTTTAAAAAAGGAAGGATTCAAAATGAATACTAAAGAGGTCAAATTCCTAGTCATCCAAATTTTCAGGTCTAAATTCCTCAAAAAATGGATTGTAAGCAGATTGTTTATTCGAACTTACTCCCTGTCGATCTAAATTGAGGTCCAATTCAAATAAAGGATTTTGTAGGATCCATTGAACCAATTGAACGGATTCCTTGTCGTCCGAAGATAACAGTTCGAATTGTTATTCGTCGTCCTCGAATGACGACTTAAATCCCTCACTCTCTATTTGTATCGGACTATGTTTTTGTTGAATTGATCGCACGTATTTGAAATCATCTTGCGTTAATTATCGGTAGAAAGGATTCTCCATAATTAGTTGATTCCGTACTACTCCCTCTCGATCTAAATAGAGAAATCCTATTCGTCTTAGTGCTTCCTGAAGTGGGACTCTTCGGATAATAGCATGTATTATCAAAGGGGGACCTTCGGATAGCATGAAACGACCATAATGTAAACTACGACTTTCGCGCATAAAGGAAACAGATTTCCATTCATGTTTATTGGTCATAGGTTCGATTTCACTATTATCAGTAATAATAAAGGCAGGCCTAGGCATTAAGGGTTTAATAACGGATGCCCGATATCTAGCTAGTATTACTAAAAATAGCACAACTGGAATTTTTTGTAAAACTAAAATTTTTTTTACTAAAAAAAGTACTTTTCTTTTTATAATAAAAAGAAAATAAAAAGAAAGTTTTTACTTTTTTTTTATTGGCATTTTCTATTATTTTTTTTTGATTACAAATGACTAATAGATTCGATTTCTTTTCTTTCAGTTATTCTTTTATCCGGCTAGGGTCAATCAATAACAAGACACATTATTCCAATATATCAAATATTGATTCCAATGGCTTTTGCTACTAGAACCTTCCCAACCACGATTCTTGCTTTTCTTCCCATTCTTAAATAAAGAATTCGATATTCATTCCAAAAAAATAGTGGTTTCTGCGGTCCATAAAAATAAAAACTTTTATAAATAAGAAATAGGTTTAGATCAATCTTAACCAGATGTTATTTTTCTCAATTTTCCTTTTTTGAATATGGAATACTCCATATTCAAAAAAGGAAAATTCAACTTTGAAATAGATTTATAAAAAATCACTCGGATCACTCAGGATTTTATTTCATTTTATTTTTTGGACTTTACTATGTGATCGATAATACCATAATCTTGAGCTTCTGTTGCGGACATAAAATAGTCTCTTTCCATGGTCCATGCATGTGTGCACACAGTCGTTGCATAAAGAAGCCACACATTTTGATTTTTGACATATGAGATTCATTCCTCAATGGCTTCATCAACTCTTTTAGTTTCCTTTTTGTGTTTCTCTCTCCTCTCTCTTGTTTTCTTAATTTTTTTTTTTTTTTTTCATGCAACTGCACCTTTTTAAGTTGGTATATCATATGAGAAAGGTCTTACAAGTTGTAACGAAGTACTATTACATTAATTGCATCAATGTAAAGAAATCTCTCAAAGAGTGAGGCTGTGCCAGTGTTTACCAAACGATCCGGTTCGGTCCGGTTCAAATCTGGCCGGTTCATGGTTCCGCACGGGTCACGGTTTTCACGGTCCACGGTTCTACACGGGTCGGGTCCGGCGGTTCTAACTTGAAATAGTTGGCTCAAAACCGTGCTAGAACCATGGTCCAGTCCGGTTCGGTCCCGGTCCAGTCCGAACGGGTCTACGGTTCTTGTTTTTTTTTAATACCTTGGTAAGATTTTTTTTTTCTTAAATGCTGTTGCTTATTTAAAATGCTGCAGGCTTATTCAAAATAAATCTAACGCGAATAACTCTCTGTAGTGCTTATTTAAAATGCTGTTGCTGTGCGTATAAAATAAATTAATAAATGCCGTTGCTTATTTAGTAGGTATGCCAAGTTCTTGGTTCTTCTGTGACCATTTCTTGATTTGAACATTAACAATGTTATTATATATATTAGAAGATTAGCCACATAAGACCAAGATTTCAATGAATTTTTAAATACTAAATTATAAGCAGAAGCTGCTGCCTACTGAGAAGGCCACAAAACAACAAGGTAGAATACTTTATATTAAACCGAACACAGATTATTCCATTTGATGATGAAAAATATTTATACCTTTGCATGTATGTTCTATTTGATAATGAAAGTATATATTTTTTTTAGATAATTTACATTTGATGATGAAAAATATTTATACCTTGCATTACTAAAAATAATAACTCCGAAAACTGTATACTTACATGTCTGACAGTAACTGTTCTTATGATTATTTAAAAAAAGAAAAAAATAATAAACACTTTGTATACTAGACAAACACTAGTGTATTTAGAATATAAAATCAGAGTAGGTGCAATAATTGAGTTTAAGTCCGGTTCTACACGGTTAGGTCCGGTCCGGTCCGGTCCGGTTTTATCATGGTTCCGGTTCTTACGGTTCACGGTTCTTGTCGGGTCCGGTCTAGTTCGGTTCTAATCCAAAATAGTAGCTAAAACCCGTTCTAGAACTTTAAATTTAATCGGTCCAGTCCGGTAAGGTTTTGAACCTCGGTCCGGTTTGGTACGGATGAGGTCCACGGTTTCCACGGTCCGGTTCTTGAACCCCCGTTTTTTTTTCAAAACACTAGGCTATGGTACTATGCATAGCACCGATTGGTCCATACTATGGATCATTATTTTTGTTTTCAAAGTTCAAATAGTTGATATTACTAAATTTTACATTTTTTAAAAGGGAAAATTGTGAAAATACCACTCCAAAATCTTCAAATTGTGAAAATGTCACTCCAAATTTTGAAATTGTCAAAATGCCACTCCAAACTTCATTGATTTGTAAAAATGCCACTCCAAATAATTAATGACTAAAATACCCTCTCTTGTCCATCTTCGCCTCCGCCCCTTCGCCGCCTCCTCCCGCACCCTCCGCTGACCTGACCCTCGCCTGTCGCAAGAGGCGCAAGAAGCAGTTTCCGGACATGATTCCCTTCGCCCGTCGCAAGAGGCGGAGATGGACGAGCGAGGGTATTTTAGTCATTAATTATTTGGAGTGGTATTTTTATAAATTAATGAAGTTTGGAGTGACATTTTCACAATTTGAATGTTTTGGAGTGGCATTTTTCACAATTTTTCCTTTTTAAAATTATTTTAGATAAGTAGAAAATCACTATTTTAAAATATTTATAATTTTTAGATCAAGTGATTTTTTACCAATCTATAAGTATAAGTATAGTAAAAAGATTAAAAAAATTTGATCTCCAAGCATATTTTCATATAGAGATTGTATTAAACGATTAAGATTAACTGTTTTAATTTGGAAAGAGAGATATTGATGGACCGATCCACGCTCCACGAGTACCATAGTCTTACTCATACCTCAAAAATATATATTTATTCAACATGTTATAATAACCTCTGGAAAAGGAAAAATAAAATAAAATAAAAATAACCATGGCACTTTCAAATTCTACAATAATTTAAGAGGAAAAAATGGAGTGCCATACCTACACCCCTATGAGTAAGAAGCCCTACTTTTATTTATCTATTTTTAGGGCTGGAAAGTGGCTTTTCATTTGTACTGTTCTCGTACCATCAAAATCAATCCAATGGATCAGATGCTTGATAACTTACCACTTGTATCTTTTCAATATCCAGTTGAAATATGCTAATGCTTTGTATAGATATCTAGAGTCTAGATCAAGGTTGGGTCCATATTTTATATATACCTTTTACTGGCTAATCAGGTATGTGGTTCCTCTCAAGGAGCGCATATACCAAAGTCTCCAGTAAACACCAGATGCACTGTTGACATTCTTAATAGGATAGATACATTCTGCTTGTTTCAGGTATAGGGGTGCAAACGGATATGGATTATCCGCGGATAATCCGCTCCGAATCCGCTTATTATCCGTATCCGGATTAAACGGATACGGATACTTGTGGATACGGATACGGATACGGATAATTTTAGTATATGGAAAAATAATGCGGATACGGATACGGATAATTCCGTGAGGATATAAACGGAGCGGATATCCGTATATATCCGGATCTGAAATTTAATCTTTCAGCAGCTTTCAATTCATTTCACCCTTGCGAAATTTTCAAAAAACATACATATTCGTTTAAGTCCAAGAATCTTGGTAGAAAAATCATATAATCTATTAGGATAATGGATTGGTTCTCTGAACTAATAAGCAATTAGTCATGCATAATCATCACTATGCAAACTTAAAAAGACTATTAAATTTTCGACAAATTATGTAATTTAAAATTATGAAATTTAGTATAATTACTCAATATCCGACAATCATCCGCTCCATATTCGTATTCGAATCCGTATCCGTGGATTATCCGTTCCGTATCTGTATCCGTTTAAGACAGATATGGTTTTCAATTTTGATATCCGTTTACTATCCGTATCCGTATCCGTATCCGTATCCGCTTGTTGAAAAACAGATGCGGATATAGTATTAGCATTATCCGCTCCGAATCCACTCCGTTTACACCCCTATTCAGGTATCATCTCAGTGGGGCTGTATTAGTACAAACTGCAGCATAAACTAAACAGCTGTGAGTTAATTTTTAGTATGCAAAATGTGAAGGGAAAATTGAGCATTTGTTCAGTAACTATTTTTACGGCATTGAGTTTTAGTGGAGATTTATTGGTTCTTACTGGTTTTGCCGCACCTGAAATTTTTTTTGCCCTCCTCTAAATGTTTAATTAGTAATTAGAGATAAATTTATAGTTAAAATTAGAATAAATTTCTTAAATTATGATTGATTATTATAATTACAAGTCAGAATATCAGAAATTATAAGCCGGAGCATTATAAAGTATAAGTTAAAGCATTACTTTTTTTTTTTTATCAAATATCCAATTAGTTAATGTGTTTAAATCCGATTAGATATTTTTTCTCCCCCCACCCCCCTTCCTCCGACAAAAATCATGGATCCGCCCCTGGGCGAAAGGTTATTCGCAATTCGCCAACAATACACACTTCGTTTTTTTTTTTGCTATATATTTAATTCCTGCTGGTAAGTTTTTTCTTTCTCTGATACAACATATTTTGTCTGGCATACATTTATGCAACAATTAGCAGCACTAATTAAATCATGTTATGGTGATGTTAGGATTCCCATTAAAGGTTATATAACATATTGACAATAGTAGACGAAAATAGAACATAGATTAGAGAGAATTGGGAAGGAGAAATTAAAAGAAGATAGTGGAGTAGATCAGAGAATTTCTCTAATGTCCATTTCATTTGTTTGTTGGGTAATTAATTATTTAAATTCGATTGGAATATAATAAATACAAGTAGAGTGGTACCAAACAAGCAAACAAACCAAAATTGAGCCGACACATTTTTGACAACCGACTTTAATTTAGCTTCCCATGAAAGACCTCCGCCTACTTTCATAAAAAATAATAATAATAATTGTGACCACTAACGAAATTTATACAAAAATATATTATGCTTTAAAATAAATGCTTGCATATGTAATGTCCGATTCGGCGCATTTAATTGTTGTTGATCGCTATATATAATCGCCTATAGTTATATATTTTGGGTTCGAGAAATTTAGTAAGTGGTTTAATTATTCTTTCATGTCATCCCCAATTCATGTACCAATATATTAATAATTAATGCCTGGAGTTATAACTTGATAATAGTTGCTTAAAAAAAAATTGAACAGTAAGACATACCTTAGTCTCAAAGCCAAATCATGATGATCTTTCTCCTTTAATTGTTTGTCAACAGAATGAATAGCAATTAAGCCATTGATATGATTTCTTTAACAAGTGCACAAGTGCAATTTATCAAACATAGTTATTTTTTTACACAAGTTCATAAGCGCACTCACATCAATTCAACTACTTTTGGAATTTGATCATAAAATACAAGCCACCAGGACTATGACTGATACTGGCATATAGAGAGTTATCCTGAAATAAGTTCTAATTTATATATGCAATGTTTCTAATATTAAGTTACATGCCATGTTTGATTGCAACTAAACTTTAAATTTAAGAAGGGTTAAATTGCTTATTTTATCTTGCTTTTATTTGACAGTTTAAATATGAAATAAATTAATTCGTGTGAATAAGTAAAATTTGAAAATAAACCTCTTTCTAGAACGACGACGTACGGGTCACACAAACAGAGTATAATAAGTATAGAGCAAGCTTAATCTGTCTAAAATGATAATTTAACTTCACTTTTATTTTATCTTATTCTTGGTTTACTTCTCGTTTGACAGCTTAAATCCTCTAACTCCACACTCAAATATGGCATGTGTGTGGGTGGAGTTAGCACCTCAAATAATCAATTTCTTATATTATATATGCAAGATTATGTTTGCATACATTTGACTGACTAATTAACAGTGTGTTAATTAGTGAAGTCTAAAAAAGGTTTTTAAACTTTATTCTCATGCATATCATGCATACTTTTTTTAGGTTAAACAGTTATGAAGGGCATAGAGCTACCTATTTAAAATGCAATTGTCTACATATTTGCATGATTAGTAAGTTTATGAAATTTAGATTTGACTGAACCCCACCTGCATGGTTTCTTTTACTCTCTTGTAGGGTTAGAGTTGACATCAATTGGATAAGTATGGTACCTATGGTACCTTTTTTTTTTTTTACTTTTACTGTGTTTATTTATACTTAAAAGGTGAAACTATATATCAGTGGAAGAAGGGTCCCAAGAGCTGGAGCAGCAATGATTGATCTATTCATTAACAAATACTATTCATCACTTTAAGATACTGATCATTCACTGAAAGAAAGTGGGCCCAAGTTCATTCTCGCTCTCAGTTCATATCCTCTGTTATGTTACTACTGCAAAATCAAATAAAATACTACTCTTGAACTTGTACAAATGAAGAGCTGATGGTTAAAAAGAAAAAAAGAAAAGAGAGCTGGTAATTTGATTTCTCTCACTTATATTTTTTGAGTAAAGTTGGAGGTCAAGCCACCCAACTATTTAATACATTTGTTATTATAACAAATGATTTCTTCCATCTGAATTTCGAACTCATGATCTCTCACATAGAGACCATGTGATTTAGCCACTAGACCAGATACTAGTTCTGGTCTGTCACTTATATTTCATTCCAATAATTTAGGTCTTGCTTTTAGTATATAATTATGCAGCCAATAATTTATTTATATATTTTTCCAATACAAAATGTGAGTGAACAAAGAAAACTCTATTAAAAGAAAAAGAAAAAGAATAATGGATCTTGCATGTGTTGTTTTAAAAACATAGTGCAACAGAAATATAAAAATCTAGAAAAGGACATTTTACCTCACTAAATTATTTATTGGATAGTTACCACTATTACATTCCTTATTTTCTCAACTCCCTTCTCTTTTTAGTAATCTCCTTTTATTGGTCTAATAAAATATAAGGTAGGCTTTCCTCTACCTACTTCTACTTCAAGAAAAAAAAATAGTAGTTACAAAACTTTTGTTTAAACTAATAATCATTAATTTAATTTAGTGATGTAATTATGGAATTAACAAGTCACATGTTGAAAATTCTTTTGACCATAAATAAGAAAATGAAAAAGAAGAAGTTTATATTAGTTACCTCTTGTATAAAATTGTATTGTTATGCAATAATGCTAAAGAACAGAGAACATGAACATTCCCTATATCTAATCATTCAATAATCCAGTTGGACCCACTCCCCAATTTGTATCCCCCACCCTTTCTGAACCTCTGTTACAATTGCACATGAATGCTGTTAAATTAATTTCCTTGAAATCACATATTGTTGTATAACTTGACAGTGAACTTTCAAATGCAAGAACATAACTACTAACCTAAGCATGGTTATAGTTACAAGTTCTTCTATGACAATTTGCTGTGTTGTTTGGTTATTTTTTTTTTTTTTGGTTGATTTGTTTGGTTAGTTTTAGCTACCATGCAACAGGAACAAATTAAGTTAGGAAAATGCCATCAATAAAAAATAGACATGTTATCTCTATGCATAAATATTGTTTAGTGCAGCCATATATATGGATACACTGATATACGTCACTTGATAATAATGTCATATCTGCCATTAACAAAGAGAATAAAAATATAAACAGAAAAGTGAAGCAGAGGCAAATTGAAAAGGCATCATCTTGTAAAGTTGCTAAAGAAGATTCTCATTCTTCACCCAAAAAGGAAAAGAAAAACAAGTAAAAAGAAGTCACGATAAAAAAAAAGGTTAAGGGAAGAAGAAAATTTTAAAAAAGAAGGAAAAAGAAAAGAAAAGAAAAGAAAAGAGAAAGAACCACATGTTCAGAAATCATCCTCTGTGATGCTTTCTAGATGCGGTCGCCACACCGCTACACGGCCTCGCCGTCTATCTCTATGTGTCGACGCCTTATTCTCCGTCAATATCTCCGACAAGTACCTCTCGTTGTCAAGCAATCTCGCCTTGTCGGACGCAACTGAACCACAATTCTCTCCTTCTTTCTTTTTTCTCCTCCTTCTCATGCCGCTACTATTCCCTGACCGCCCCTGAGATTTATCTGGCGTAGCTGTTGATACCGGCATGAGAAAATAGATCTTTCCTCTCTGTAACTCAGCCGACGGCGGCAGTATTGCAGACCTTTGTATGCAGCTGCCACCATCCACAGCACAAGCGGATGGCGGTTTTCGAACGACATGTTTCGGGTAAGCACGCATGATTTCACCGGCGCTTATACTTCCACAGATCTCCTCGACACGACCGTTAGCATGCACGATTCGGATGACGTCTAACGCGCCACAAGGAAGGATACATGCTATGCAACACCGTATTGTCTCCATCAATATAACTCTCTCTCCTAATTAGTTGGAGCTTGCAGCTTGGAGCTTCTTGTTTTTAATCTTTCATGTGGTATTTAATTAGGCCTTGTGCTATGGGGATTGGGGTAGGAGTTAGGGGGCAATCAGGGTAAGTTGTATCTCTCTTTTAAATCTCTTAGTCTGGTGCTGATTTGCTGATTTGCTAAGTGGAGTGGTGGGATGAGAGAGATGGATAAAATAGTGTGCATTGGTGGAAGCTCTCCTTGGATTGAATGATTGTAAAGTGCAATCCCAAGCTTGTACTTTGCTTGAGGTTTCAGTCCGTGGCCTGGCCTTTAGTCTCATATATGTATCTTTGGATGCACAGAATATTGAGTAGAACTAGGTTGCTCCTGGCACTATCAAGTCTCTTTGTACTCTTAACTCTAAAATCTATCATATTAACTTCAATGACAAATCCAAACTATTGAAATCCTTCTACTTCACAAGTGATGCGTCTACATGTGAAAATTTTAATTTTTTAATTAATTTAGTATAAAGTCAAGTAATCAAAAGCATTCCAAAAATTGAATGCATTAAAATTAATTTAGAAGCCTTCTAATTTTGACCACTTGAATTTATATTAAATTAATTTGAAACTTTAAAATTTTCACATGTAGACGCATGACTCGTAAGGTAGAAGTATTTCAACGGTTTGGATTCGTCGTTTGAAGTTAGTCAGATAAATTTTAGAGTTAAGAGTACAAAGCGGCTTGATACTCCTAGAAGCACCTTAGTTCTACTCCAGAATATTTATTAATTACATGAAAATATATAGCCCTATTATATATATAAATATAACAATATTATTCTTTAAAAAAGGATATAGCGCGCGTTGTATTAGTGTTATTTTGTAATATATATTATAAAAATAATGTATTGGTACTTTAATGATAAGTACATAATTCAAACAGTGATTGTATTATAAGTACTTTAATTATCACATTATTTGAATGAATATACTTCTCATAATATTCTCACACATTTATTAAAATAAAAAGAACTGTTCCCACTATTTTAAAACAGTCCGATAGCACTTTAATTATTTGGTGTGCTGTGTGGATGCCAATAATGTTGTTATCGCTGTAGGGTATGTTTGGATGCAAAAAAATAGCTCCTGTTTATAGAATAGCATTGCTATTCCGAACAAGGTGCATTCAAACGAGAAATGGAGCTATTCAGAATAGCTACTGTTTTTAAAATAGCATTGTTATTCGCTATTCTTACAAAAACATGGAATAACATTTGTTGCTTTCAATATTAACACTAATCTAATATTTAAACTAATATTATATTACATTTAATATTTAAATTAATATTATATTGTATTATATTTAATCTAATATTTTATTTAATACTAATATAATATTTAAATTAATATTATATTATATTTAATCTAATATTTTATTTAATACTAATCTAATATTTAAAATAATATTATATTACATTTAATAATTAAATTAATATTATATTGTATTATATTTAAACTAATATTTTATTAAATACTAATCTAATATTTTATTTAATACTAATCTAATTTTTAAATTAATATTATATTACATTTAATATTTAAACTAATATTATATTACATTTAATATAATATTTTATTTAATACTAATTAATTTTTCAATTAATATTATATTACATTTAATATTTAAACTAATATTATATTATATTTAATAATTAAACTAATATTATATTATATTTAATCTAATATTTTATTAATACAAATATAATATTTAAAATAATATTATATTACATTTAATATTTAAACTAATATTATATTATATTTAATACTAATCTAATATTTAAAATAATATTATATTATATTTAATATTTGAATTAATATTATATTATATTATATTTAATCTTACACATAAATTATTAAACAATAGCTATTCTCTCTAAACTCTATTCCAAATATGCAATCCAAACAAATTTTTCAGAATAGCATTGTTCTTAAACAGTAGCTATTTTTATTTACTATTCTAAACAGTAGCTATCCTAGCTATTTTAGAGTTCATCCAAACGTACCCGTAGAGACTAGAGACAGATGTTTTACTACCATGCTCAAACTTGAAACCCTCTGTTTATCTCAATTTCTATCTTTCTTTGTAGAAATAAAATGTCAAAGCTGAATAAATAAATAAAATAAAATATAATATAGACTACACAATGTACTAAATTGCGTATCGATGACATTTTCAATAAGCACTCATCCTAAAATTGATAATTAGACTATACAATGTACTACAAAAGCTTAAAAAAATATTTTAGTCATTATAATTTTTTCTTGACAAGTGACGATACTAATTCTAAGATGAAGGTCAATATATAATTCATTAAAGATAATTTTTGTGTTTATAAAAAAAATATGGTAATGGTATCCATTATTATTGTACATTCAAAACTAAAAATCTCATCAAAAATCGTATAACAATTTTTCTTGTATATCAAATGATACAACTGCTAGAAGGGGTACATTAGGTATATATATAATTAATGTCGAGATAAAATCAATGTATTCTGAGCATTAAATGCTCGGCATTAATATATTCATTTTTGCGTGATTGATAATTTGTCAAGGGAAAATCTTCAATAATAGTTTGTCTGTCATGTCTAATATAGATTGGTTCTATTAATTAAGAGGTAAACATTATTTTGGACAAAATAAAAGCTATATTAATTGTACAGACCAAATTTCTTAAGAAAAATAACCTTAATTTAATGTTTGCGACCTTGACTTGAATAAATTTATATGACATATATAGTAACGATCGATAAATCCAAATAAATTATCAACAATCAATTTTCAAATAAAAGTATGATACATGCGTAAATTACTAAGCTCATCAAATTTACCACTCATATAAGGAATCACATCACCTGCGGTTCTTTTAATCTAGTCCATTCATTTTGATCGGACGGACCAAATAAGATTTTGGCATGAATTTTAAAACAAAATTAATACTGCCCCTCCATCATCCGAGCACTCACTGGTTGAGAGTAAATCTAGGTCGTCCGATCAGCTCCACAGGAAAAAACTCCGCAGAGGATACTGGTCCCTCATATAGAGCCTCCTCAGGTTAATGTTGAATTCAAACTAGCTGAAGTAACTTGAAATTTGAATTTCTGCATAACGAATTCTAATCATTCAATTTGGATTGGCACAAATATTAAAGGGTAAAGGAAACCTGTACATTATGTGTGTTTGGATGGGTGAAGAATAGCTACTATTTCGGATTAGCACTATTCCGAGCTACTAATCTACGTTTGAGTGTCTTTGAATTAGTGAATAGCCACTATTTTTTATTTGTCTTTTGTGGGATGACTCATTGTTATACTCATCCTACAATATGTTGAGATAGCTATTATCTTTAAAATTGAAATAGCTACTATCATTGCACTATTCTTGATTCATCCAAACTCACATATATCTGGTCCAAGTTGGTTCGAATTCTGATTGAACAGTCGAGATTTAAAAACTCAAGATATGAGATAACTAATGTCATAATGCAGAGGATACGAATTCAGGAATATCCCCAACTAACGGCAGAATAATGGCGTAATATGCACAAGAATCGCATTAAGTACAACAGAGGAGTATCCACAGTAGATCCGTACCAATACATGGGGACCTCGTCAGAAAACAAAGCGGTTGATCCCATGCAACTGGATACGTGTCAAGCCCTCATTGGTGAATCCTAGTAAGCCTCGAAGGAGACTCGCCAGCTGCTACCAGGAGAGAAGAGCTCGGCACGTGACAGTGGGGGGCACACTGCACACATATGGAGAGGAGAGGAGCGATGCACTGCACCAATAATAAAATAACAAAATCAATCGCAAATATCGAAAAATGTAGGGGGAATTTCTTGTATACCCCTGTAAAACTTCAAAATTATGGATTTTCTCCTTAAAGTTTATAATATCATATTAAACACATTTTAAATTTATAAAGAACATATTTCTCTTTATTAAAAAAATTATTCAGATTGTTAACAAAAAATATGAGTCTTCTAATTGGTCGATTTTGAGAGCCAATGAGTTATTTCTCTACTTCATACGTATAGACAAAAATATATTTTAAGCTGTGCTCCATAAGACGCGAGGGTAAAGGGAACGAACGAGAAGGTAAGGAACGGATCAAAGGCATATTTACTTTGTCTACATCATTTAGGCTGTGCTCCGCATTGAGGGTGAAAATCCTCATTAATGGAAGGGAAAGGAAGAGTTCGGGGGTGAAGCTCATCCCAAACAGTGATTTTTACACCCCGATTTAGGGTGAAGATTATCGCCAAAAATCAGTACGCGTTCACCTCCGCACAATATGCGTTCACCTCCACACAGTACACGTTCACCTCCGCTTCTTCTGTTCTGAAGCAGGCGAAACCTTCGGACAGCTGCGGGCTGAGGCACAGTTCACCTCGCACAGTGTTTTTTCCTTCCTCTCCCTCCACGTAACCCCAATTGGAGCAGAGTCTTAGGGGTGACGAATTTGGAAGAGTTTGTACAACGAGTTCTCCCTCTCTGATTTTCCTCTTTTAGAGAATGAGAACGATTTCGGTTAGGTCCAATCTGTGGCCTTTCACATCCGCTTTGTTTCCTTTCCTTTAATGAGCAATATTCACCACCTTTGTAGCACAGCCTAAATGACATAGTGTATGTGTCAAAAGTAGAGAAATAACTCATTACTTTTGAAAACTGATATGTTTTGGTAGACATACTGCATATTTTTTTATTTTTAATAAAGATAAAATGAGTACTATCTAAATTTAAAATGTATTTTATTAAAAACAATAAAATGAGTAAATTTCTGAGTTAATATGATATTATGAACTTTAGAGGGGGGGTACACTTAGTATTAATGTTTTTCGGGGGTATACAAGAAATTCCCCCAAAAATGTACAAAGAAAAGATCAAAAATCGAATCGGGTGGGATATAAAGGTCAGAGCAGGGGTGCGTATCCTCTGAGATATCTCAATTTTTGCGTGACCTACGTGTCCGGTGCCCATTCGGGGGGACGTAGGGGGGCATTATTATTTGAGCTTTGAGATTCGTGCAGAACGTATTTTAACGATTGAGATATTCCAAAAAGTCACGCAAAGTTTGAGATATCTCAGAGGATGTGAATCCGTTAGACAAGGGGATGGATCGATGGATGGGTTCCATTGATCGGTGACTCGATCGACCGAACCATGTGAGCATGGTGGGTTCAAGGTACGACAGGCCACATTTAAGCGGGGCCCACACATCAGGCTCTCTCTAACCCAGCTCTAATTAAACTTGCCAGTTGCAAGAAGACTATCTGCTGACTATCTGGGTTGGGAAACATCAATTTCCCTAAAAAATAAAATAAAATATTTTTTCAGTGAGGCTACGGTATTATGGATATTGTTGTGAAAAAGAACTAACCGATTAATCGACAGATTAATCATTGGTGGTGACTAAATTGTTATGGTTTTTCTCGATTAATTGGTCGATTATTTTCAATTGACCAATTATTTCCGATTAATCGTTTGACGATATCATATCCGTCTGACAAACGTATACCGTTATTTACAACACTACTATGCATAGCTCACCGGTCCGTACTATAGTAAAATATATTTTGTGACTAAATTTTACATTTTATAGATTTTTTTTTTTGAAAGAAGTTGCTATGCCACATTTTTTTTGGATTAATTTACTATTTTTGTAAATATGAAGAAATACACTAATTTTGAATGATCTAGGATCTAATTAGATTAAGTAATGTTGTACCAATTTAAAAAATAGGAAATAAGTATGAAAAATATAGAATTTGGTCTCTAACTACATTTTTATATACAAAATTTATATCATGTTGAGCAGTCCGAATTATTTGTTTGGACTTTGAAAATAAAAATGTGAAGTCATAATACATATTGTTGTGCACTATAGTACCGTTTATGAAATTTTAAAGTTCTTTTCAATTATATAAAAATTGGTCCCACCACTTGTATCATTATTTCATAATGGATGGAAATTGTGCGATCTTTATGTTTGCACGTTTATATGATATAAATATTATTCTAAGGATGTTGGTCCAGATAAAATATATTTCTGTCAGTGTATAATTAAGAGCGAATTTAAGAGGAGCGGCCCCTGTATGTCAAAAATTATTTCTTTCATGGACAAGATATCATTTAAAATAATTATATATTGAATTTTACTTTAGACGTATACCATGCTTTTAAAAGAAATAAAAAAAAAATAATAGAGTGAGGATAGTGTATACTATACATAGCGCGGATTGGTCCATACTATGAATTAATACTTTTAAATGTTCAAACAATTGATTTGAACCGTCTAACATGGTATTCATATAAAAATATAGTTGTAGATCAAATTTTATATTTTTTACAAGTTTTTACTATTTTGTAGACAGTTGATCTAAAAATGATAGACCATTCAAAATGACTAAATTAGTGATATTTCTAACGATCGCAATAGTAAATTAAAAAATATATATATATAATATAAGTCTGCAAGTACATTGTTATGTAGAGATCATGTTAAACGGTTCAACTAGAGTATAGTAACTTTGAAAATAAAAATATTGATCTATAGGACAGACCAATCCGCAGTGGCATAGAACCATAGTTTCAATCAAAATATTATAATAGAGAAACATTAAATGTTTAAATTTGACTATTGCGATAAGAGTAGAACTAGGGTATTCTTAAGCTCACCAAATTTTATTATGAGCAAAAACTTATCGGATTGGTTTCAAACGAAATATTTAAACCATTGAAACCGATTTACTTTACGAGTGATGTGTTTAAATGTTAAATTTATAATTTTTCGAACTAATTTAATATAAAGTCAAGCGGTTAAAAATAATGAAAAATGAACGTATTAAAATTAACTTATAAATCATCTTTTTAATTTTGACGGCTTGACTTTATACTAAATGAGTTCAAAAATTTAAAAATTTGACGTGTTAATGCATCACTCATGAAATAGATCAATTTCAAAGGTTTGAATGTGTCGTTTGAAACCAATCTGAGAGTTTTTTGAATTATGCTCACAAAGAGACTTTGTGAGCTTAAAAACACCCTAGTTCCACTCGTGATAATATATCAAATAGAGAGAATTGTGATAATTGTGATAATTGAGAGCTGGACAAGCATTCAGGATTCAATCTATGTTATCTAAATTAGTTTTATATCGAATTCAGACCGATAATCTTGTTCATTTTTATGATAAATATTTACTTATGATTTCTTTTCTTTCAGTTCACATGCATCATATTAAGTCAGAGATATATGCATGGTCAAGAAATCAAAATCTTTCATTTTTTTTTTTAAATTTTAGTAGTTGTGCCATTTGAAAATCTTTCTTTAATTATTCACTGGTATACATTGCATATTTTGTGCGAAATTATCGTAATGTTGTATTTGGATGTATATATGGATCTGTTTTGTAGTTAGTTCCATTGCGATTTGGCTTCATTTTGTTCACATGCTCACTTTGTGGTTGTCGCCATTCAAATTGGCTATTGCATTTCCTATTGTGCTTTACTTCCTTTATAAAGAAACTTTATTTTTATTTTTATTTTTATGTTGTGTACTTGTGTTGTATTTAGTATTAGTAGCCCAAGTAAAAAAAAACACCTCAAAAGTAATCCACTTGTCCCCCAAAACGAATGCCGCACTTAAAAAAAAAAAATTACGATATATCCATATTATGATGAGGAAGGATCAAGTTACAACAACGGTTTTTTTTGTTTATAAAGTCCAAATTATCGATTCAAACTGTTCAATATGATTATTTAAATAAAATGTGATTCCAGATCAAATTTTACATTTTTTTGAATTTTTTTTACTATTTATTAAGTATTTTACAAAAACTAGTCAAATTCAAACCATTGAATTTTGTACACATCTTAATAAATAGTAAAAAAAATTCAAAAAAAATATAAAATTTGATCTGGAAGCACATTTTATTTAGATAATCATGTTGAACGGTTTGGATCGACGATTTGGACTTTGAAAATGAAAAAAAACTATTATTGTTAACTCAAATTTGTTATAACTTGATCCCTCATCTATTATGATGGTTATGTACCAGAAACGGATTCAGAATTTGTCATGGAGGTAAAAAAATAGTGAATTAAAATTAAATAACTAATGAGTTTAAACTCATTAGTTAAATTACAGTTTAGCTAATTTGAAAAAATTCAAGTAAATTACAGTTCTAATTCTAACTACTAGATTTACTTAATTTGTACAAATTTGAAGAAATTTGAAGAAAAGCAAGAATTAACTTAATTTTTTAACGACTTTTTACAAAGGAGCAAATAAAATTTCAAGATAAACAAAGTTAGTCCAAATCTGTAAATTTTCATGAAAATTCACAGTCACTTACTAAGTTCGCCCGTGCGTGTACCTGTTCAATTGCCTAGAGGGAAAACAAATAAAGAAAACTTTATGTTAAAAAAAAATCAAAATCGTTCATTTTTTATGTTCAATATGCTCGTGAAGCATTCGATTTCAAATCAACGCCTCAAATCTATGTGAAATTCACCAATTAATTCCATACTAATGCAGAGAATCTTAATCACAGAGCAATTTTATACTGAATTTCTTGCATTAGCAGCTACACGTCTCAAAATATCATCCATTCTCAAGAAATGCTCACAAGATCCACTGTTTTGTTTAAGTTACAAAAAAAAAAAAAAAACTTAAATATTACATTTTCAATATTCAGTTGAAATCATTTAGCCGATTTTGATTTTACGTCTTCCACACAAAATCATTGTCTTATCCGATTAAGTTGGAAGTCATTCATAAATTGGAATAGTGCAATTAATATATTGTATCTAAGACAATGATATCTTTTTGTTATTTTTTTTTTTGTATTTTATTTAGCTATCACTCTCTTTTTCTTTTTCTTTTTCCTTTGTAATACTTCATTATGGTTAATGATATGTTCAGTTGGTAATTGCAAATTAACCTTACAAAATTCTTCCTTAAAACATCAAAATATTTAAGTTTCACATATGGTGAAAACAATGGTCTAAATAGATATCCGAACGTGTTTAAAGAACTAACATTTAGTTTAGTGACAAAAAGACAACGTCCAAAAGTAGTGAATTTCATCTTCAAATATGAAATGTTAAAAATTATTTGAACGATTAGGATGAGAAAAAGTAAATTCCTGTTTTTCTAAAAGAACAACTACGAATGAACCTCCATATAAGAAGTTACATGTTCAAAATTCAGATAATAAGTCTTTTATGTTCAACATTAAAATTTAAAAGACTCGAACTTTCATCTTTTATCTTAAAAATATAATAGTTTAAGCTAAATAATTGAGTGAGCCTATGGTACTATGCATAGCACGTATGGGTCCGTACTACGGTTCAATATCTTCGTTTTTAAAATTCTAACGGTCGATCCGAACCGTTCAACATGATTGCCATATGAATATGTACTTGCTGACCAAATTTTACATTTTATTCGAATTTTTTCACTATTTTTTTAGATAGGTAGAAAAATATAAAATTTGGTTGGCAAGTACATATTCATATGACAATCATGTTGAATGGTTCGGATCGACCGTTAGAATTTTAAAAACGAAGATATTGAACCGTAGCACGGACTCATCCGTGCTATGCATAGTACCATAGACTTCATTCCAAGGGCTTCGATTTCCGTGTGCGCGCAGTGAAAAAGGAAAAGAAACATTTCCAAAAAGTTGTACTAGAGGCTAGAGGGTTCAGTAAGAAAGATATGCACCGGATTGTCTGATGATGTTGTTTAGCCCATAGTCACATAATTTGCTAGAGGGTTTATTCATGAACAAAACATATTATACATTTTTACGCTTTTTGACATATCCGAACCAAACTCGGAATAAAAAGCATAAAAATCTATAATACATTTTGTTCACGAATAAAACACATAAAACTCTGATCGGCAAATTATTCGCGATAAAAATGAGAAAAAAAAAACACCAAAAAGAATTATAAATTTTTTTCATTTTTTTTTCTGTTTTTGAGGGGTTTTTCTGGAATTTTTTTTTGCTTCCTTGTTGTACCAAATCATTCTCAAATTATACTCAAATCATGAATTTTTGACCCCTCCGAACCGAACCCGAATTTTTGATCTGTCACTATGGTTTAGCCTCCCCTATACTTAAATCCTGGTTCCGCCCCTGCTTCACTCTAAATAATTTGTAGAGTATAAATGGTACTGTCAATCTCCCTTTATTATTCCATAAAGTATAAAAGTAAAATTTGTAGAGGGGCAATTATGGGCACCATTAACAATTGGCCGACACAACTTTTGTTATTGATGTAAGGTTCACTGGATTCCAGTCCATGCATTTTAATATTATTTTTTCTTGGTTCTTTATTTTTTTATTTTCCTTTATATCCTTATTTTGCACGAACAGCTATAATCTTATAAACAAGAAACGTGTCTAAAGGTCAGCGTTGTAATTATTAAATCTTATCAATTATATAGTGCGTATGAGGAATGAGATATTTGAATTTTTTTATTATTCTCATGGCCATAAAATCGTTACCTAGTCACAAATGCAGCGTACAATTAATGATTACATAGCAAAAATTGTCAAAACAATGAGAAAACCATAAAGAAGATAAAAAAATAAAAAGGAAAATAAGATAAAAATGACCAAAGACATGTGACAAATATACGTGGGAAATGCATGTGAGAGGTCAAGAATCCGAAATTCAGATAGAAATTTTTTTTTTGTTGTAATAACAAGATATAAAATTTGAAAGCTTGATCTTTATTTTTCTTTAAAAAAAAATGATCAGGTTGCATTAGAAAAATGTGGATTTGGCACCATCAAATACTGGATTAAGAGGAATACATTGTTTTTAATTAGTTTTTCTTTTTAGGAGGAATACATGAACAAAAAAATTCATTGTTCAATTTATACTAAATTAAGAGGCTAAAATATAAAGTTTCCAAAATTAATCTATAACAATTAATTAGGTTCGTCCATTTTATTAAGACATGATTTTGTAAAAACGAACAAAAAAAATTACAAAATTGCACATGAAGACATTCATTAAAAAAAAAAAAAAAATTGACGATATCATAAAGACATAAACCTTCCTCAGAAAATAAAATTCTTGTTTCAAACGAAAAAAAAAAAAAACTTTACCAGAAAAGAGAGATGTATTGTGATGGCCACTGATAATTATCTTTTCTCAACCAAAGCTTTCAATATAAAGTTCTTTCACAAAATCAACCAAGCTTTCAATTATCTTCGCCATAAAATCGTCATTAGTCATTAAATGCAGTGTACAATTAATGATTACACAACAAATACAAACACAAAATTTTTATAATTTTTTGTTCAGTTTATACTAGATTAAGATGCCAACAATATAAAGTAGGTTCTTTCATTGGAAGAAGCTTGGGTCCGATGGGTTCCATAACCATCCGATCCGCTTTAAGATCCGTGCACACGGATATTAATGCGAATACGCACAGATATTAAAGCAATAAATACATATCTTAAAGCAGATCAGACGGTTATAGAACCCATCGGATCCAGTTTGAGTATGATGGGCATCGGACCCAAGCTCCTCCCTCTTTCATTACATAAACACATGATCTTCTTTAAAAAAAACCTAAAAAAGTTACAGAATTTTACTTGAAGACATCTTCATTAAAAATTGTGATGATATCATAAACCCTACTCTTAAAATAAATTAAAATTCCTGTTTCAAAACAAAAAACAAAAAAAGCCATACCATAAAAAAGGAGATGTATAATGTATTGTGATGGCCAGTTGGCCACTGACAATTATCTTTTCTCAACCAAAGCTTTCAATATAAAGTTTTTTCACAAATTCAACCAAGCAACATATACCAACCTGTTTATTTCAAACCGAACATAATTAACAAATAATAAAAAAAATAGAAGCAGATGCATGTATAGTGCTCAATGTCGTTTTCACAACTAAAGCGTTGCCAAAAATCCCCTAAATTAAGCTTTATATTTTTTTGTTCATTTCATACTAGATTAAGAGGCTAAAATACAAAGTCACTAAAATTAATTTACAAAAGTTAATTAGGTTGGTTCACTTTATATACGCATGATTTTCTCAAAAACAAACTAAAAATGTACAAATTTTACATGAAGGCATCTTTATTAAAAAAACGGCTTGAATGTTAAAACCAAAGCTTTCAACAGTTAATGAGGTTAAAACATAAATTTTAATTTTTTTTTTGTTCATTTTATACTAGATTAAGAGGATAATTAATAAAGCCAGGAAAATTAATTTACAACAGTTAATGAGGTTCGTTCATTTTATAAACACACAATTTTCTTGAAAACAAACTAAAATATTATACCTCATTTGTTGATTTATATACTCATTTTCCGAGAAATATGCGCACGTAAAATTTTATAATTTTTTTTGTTCATTTTATACTATATTAATAGACTAAAATATAGAGTCACTAAAATTAATTTACAACAGTTAATTAGATTAGTTCATTTTATAAACGCATGATCTTCTTAAAAACAAACTGAGGAATTACAAAATTGTACATGAAAGCATCTTTATTAGAAAACGGCTTAAATGTTAAAACCAAAGCTTTCAATAGAAAGGTTTAACAAAATCTACCAAACAACATATACCAAATTGTATATTTCAAAAGAATTCAGAGTAGGTCGGATGCCTATCGGACCTACCTTGGTTCGATGGGTATAATGAACATTAGATTGCATCAAAATTCGTGTTAAATACATTAAAACCCGTGCAAGTCTGTTTTAATTTTCAGACGCACATATCTTAGTGCTAATGGTACGGTGTTAGAGGTAATTGAACCTAAAAGTAGATCCGATACTCATCAGAACTACTTCTTTCTCATTTCAAAAAGGAAAAAAAAAAAAACAAATAATAAAAATAGAAACAGATTCATATAATAGAGACATGTGTAGTGCCCAAGGTCGTTTTCACAACTAAAGCAAAACCAAAAGGACACTAAATTAAGTCAGACAAACGTTCACTTGTGCCGCGTCAACTTATCACAAATTCATCATACAAGTAGAAAAAGAGGCCTAAAATGACAAGATAACTTTCGCATTTTATCCATCTATGTAGGGTTAGATTACCTTTTCTTTGAAAGTGAAATTACCTCTTCTTATCTCTTTGGCATCTCATTTAGAAGTGGTGGTCGATTCTGTTAGATTTTGCTGTCGCATTAATTCACTTTGGGTGAAAATATACTATTATTTATTTTTAGATTCAGGAAAAAAATTATATTGGAAATAAGATGAATTTTATTTTATTATATAGATGGGATCGAGTCAATGATTCGGTTTTATTGGAATAATCAATGTTCGGTCTCACTAGTTTCCGTAAATTACAGTATGTTTTCGCTGCAGATAATCCAAAAATCACAAAAATTACATTGATTTGGTTCCAGTAGAGGTACACAACTGCAGGCTCTCTTCTCGTCTTCCTTTCTCTCTTCTACCCAAGATTCTCTGGGTCCGGATCTTCTAATGTAACCCAACTTTTGAGTTTTGGATCGAGACCGTCCGATTAGAATCCGATGTTCCATCTCGCACGATCTATCTTAGAATGTGTGCTCCATTTAAAATCCAGCGCTCCATCTCGAATCGGACGGTCCCGATTTAAAACTAAAAAATTGAGTTACATTACTGGATCTCGATTCAGATTCTACTGAGAAGAGACCAATGGAACCAAACCAAATAATTCGAACCAAATGGTTCAGTCTCATTAGCATCTCTTCTCAATAGTTGAGTTCAATCTATTTATTCCGGAAAAAAAAAAATTCATCTTGTTTTCAACAAAATATTTTTTTTAATTTCTAAAATAAAAAATTGAAGCTGTATGGTGTGGGACCCGGAAGCACTTCCTCTTGTTGTGTTACATCTGTCAAAAGATAATGTAATGGAGAGATTTGATTTTTGGATAGAATACAAATTTGCCCCTACTTTCTTTCCAAATCCCAATTATTCTCAATTCCTTTTATAAAATAACATTTGATACTATACGCAATGTTGTAAAATGCGGTTTTGTTCATGTATGCGGAATACCACTGCATACTGCATATGCGGTATGCGGCCGCATATGCAGAATTTCATGTGAACTTATATATGTGGATTTTAAACTATATATTAATTTATTTCCACTCAAAACATGTAATATATTCCCATTAAAATCATTCAAACAATAAATTCGCACATATGCGGACCAATATGCGGATATATGCGGCCCAATCGCACATATGCAGACCAATATGCCGACGTATGTGGCCCAATATGCGGCCGCATATGCGAAACCGCATATTTGAGACTGCATGGAAATTTTTATGCGAAATCAAACTGCATACGCATATGCGGCCGCATGAACCGCATTTTACAACAGTGATTATATGCTCGCTCGAGAAAATATCAAAATAAGTCTAAGTTAACTAAAATGGACAATTTTGTCTTAAAAAATTACTCGATATTTATCGAATTATTTATTTTCATAAATAAATAAAGTAACGAGGCCAGAAGCCAGAAGGCCTCTACAAAGGAGGCCTTATAAGTCCTGTTAAGTGTAGTTTTTCCAGTCCAATTCGAGGATTTGGAGATTAGGTTTAGGCCTGCGAGTATGGAAAGCATCGATGGGCCAGTACCTCTCTGTAGTACTTCACGGTAGATCGACCACTTTACGATTTGAGATTCGGGCTAACCTAGAGACAGTAACATTTGTGCTTTGACATTTCTGCAACGTTAAAAGAACGGTCCGGATCCACTTGCTAGGAATCATTCTAAAAAAACAGTAAAAATTTCTGAACCATTGGATCAACGATTTTCAAAGTGTCTTAATAAATAATAAATAATTTCCAAAAAAATGTAACATTTGGTCTCTAAGCACATTTCAATATGGAGATCATGTTGAGCGGTTCGGATCGGTTATTTGGATTTTTAAAATGAAAATATAGTGTCATGGAGTTTTACTCCATGAAGCACCCTAGCTCAGCTCTCTCTCTCTCTCTCTCTCTCTATATATATATATATAGAGAGAGAGAGAGAGAGGGGTTGACTAGTGTGACTCGAATCGGTCCGTCCTTGACCCGTACTCGGACCGGAACGGACCGTGCACAGGTTTGGCACGGAGCAATAGTAGGCCGGACGGGTAAAAAATAGGGCTGGACCAGCCATTTTGAAAAAAAACCCGTTGAACCCGAACCATAGTTTTGACCCGGACCATGTCCATACTCATGCCCGGACTAAGTTTGAACCCGTACTAGGTTTGGGATTCGTGCTAAGTTTCCTAATATGATACTTCAGAAGTAACTCAAATTTCCAGTTTAGATCTAAACCATCTGTCCAGCTTTGGGATTCGTGCAGAATTAATTCACACTACTTTAGGATTCGTGCTAGTGTGGATATTTTGCTTTAAGATTGGTGCCAAGTTAAAAATAATGGTCTGGATTGACTAATTGTGAAAGATTCCCTGCGGGCAGATAAAAAGAAAAAAAATTGAAGAAAAAAAATGCCGGTCCGGATTTGACCCGGACTGCCCTACCCCCGACTCGGACCACTCAGACCGCCGACCTGAGGTGCCCATGCCCGAGTTACTCGTGCCCCCACCTGTATTTGACCCGGCCCGGACCGCCCGGTCTGAGAGCAAACCATTAGTCTCACAACCCCCTTCGGTATTTTCAAAGCTTGCATATAATGCAGTGGCATTACCGTGAGAACAGCTTTGACCATGGATGTGAGTCGACCCCCATAGGAGAGGAAGTTTGATTTCCAAACTTTTAGCTTGTTTTGGATTGCCGCTAACATCGGATGGTAGTCAATCTTATTCAGCTTTAATTGACAGAGGTAGTCCCAAATATGTTCTCGGAAGTTGTGACGGGGGAGGGGGAAGATAAGATGTTTTGCACTACCCCTAGCAAGTGGCTCGGAATGGCCACCGGCACGAAAGACTCTTGGCCCTGTTGATTTTTAGTCCTGACAACCTTGCGTAAACCTTTAGGACCCATTTAATGATCTTGAGAGTTGTTGGGTGAGCCTTTGAAATGATTATCGTATCATCTGCGAATTGGATTGTCTCTGGGCCATCCTTACATGTTTGCGGCATGTCGTGCTGTGCTGCCTTTAGGGAATCTATTCAACGCATCCGTAACAAGACTTTGAAGTTTTATGACAATGAAACAGGCTTAAGTCTTTTAAAAAAATAAAAAAATTAACTTGGACCATATTTTGAAATCCTAAAAAATTGTACATTATTTCGAAGTAATAACAAACACTTAGACTAAGTTTATTTATAATTATTCTGAAACATACAATAATTTATTGCACACAAATTTGCTGGAATTATCATACAACACGTATCGTGTGTTTTTAATAAATCCAAGACCCAGCTGAGATCTTAAACTCGCCAAGGTTGAAAAATTATTTTAAATAAAACCTTCAAGGCTTGAATGCTACTTTGTATTGGACCCAATTAGATCCATTCAAGGCTGATCATAGAAGGCCCATTAAAAACCTTTCTACGTGGGAGGAGCAGTCAAAATTGATATGTGATTTATTGAAATTTATTTTTTTTGTTCGAATTCTTTGATCATAGACTTGCAGTAACTAGTTTCTGATTTATTAAAATTGATAAGTGAATAATATCTGTTGTTTGAATTTTAAAAAGAATCGTGTTTGTTGGAATAAAAAAAAAAAAAAAAAAACTACACTTATAATTCCTCCTCTTGCGATGTCAAATATCAAACACAAGTAAAAAGTGTGTTTTCCTATCATCACACAACTACGATTTTATAATGATAATTAATTAACTATCGTAAAAGAATATAATATTTCACAAAGATGATTGAAGGTCGTGGTCATATTTTATGTTTGGCTACATTTTTTGGATTATCGTATTATGTATGGATATATTTTTCTATGGCTAATTAAAATAACGAGGTGGTGATACGAAACAGTCCCCACAATTTCTGTTTAGCCTTAATTACAGTTATCTTTGTTATAAAGCTTGCGGCACAAGTTATCCCTTTTCATCATTTATAGCCGTAAACTGAGTCGAGCTAAGTAAATTTATTATAATCGAGATAAATAAAATTTAAACTCAGCTTGTGACAACATAAATGATTCGAGTTGAGTATTATTTTAGACGATTCAATTATACGAGCTGAATTCAGCCAGCTTGTTCGTGACCTGCGACTATCATGGATTAATTTTTTTTTGTCAATTTCGAAGTTGCAGGATTGTAATCTGAGAGATTTTTTGCGGATATTAAATAGTTGAGTCACATGATTTCTAATTTTCAACTCCATTTTTTTTTTTTTTTTGACAATTTGATGTTGTGAGTCGTGCATTGACCACGAGTTAAACAATAATTTTCTATTTGATAGTTGGTAACAAAGCTAATATATTTGTCATTAGTAACTGCAATTTGCTATAATAAGACATACATAATAAAGGGACCGAAGAAAGGACGAGAATTCTTGATTAAGTTTCTTCTTAATTAAGAATATTCAACAGTTTAGGCTGGTACATAATAATTTAAATTCGACGCAATCCTTTTGTTAACATTTTGCAACTTGTGGACAACAAGTGATAATAAAAATCACTGGAATTAAAAAAAAAATTGTAGTAGTTGGAAGTTGAGTTTGAATAATAATCATAGGGAAAAAAAAAATTGCTAGGGATAATTGCATATTCTTGTAGGAGTTATAGACATTATATTTGACCGGATTTTTTTTATATACCATATTAAAAAATAAACCAATTAATTTTTTTTTCTAAAAAAATTTCTTATCTACTAGAAATCTAGAATTGCAGTTTGAAATTGTGGTACCAATAGAGAAACTGTAATACCTATATATTGGTATGTTTGGTTGCAAAATAAGAATAGCTAGAATAGCTATTATTTATCTTATTAGAATAACAAAATTTTCAAATTCTTAGAAATAGCCTATTCTAATAAGACAAAAAAATGAGTGCCGATTTTAACATATCTCTTTTTGAATCGGCGCAAAACTAAGATGAGAGGAAAAAAAAATTTGGACCATATTATTCTTTCCTCGAAAGGAAACTACTGTAATGATGTAATTCAAATTTTATATTCCAACTTTAGAGAAGCTATCTTTGTGGGACCCGCCAAAACTTATTAAAAAATGTACTCCAAATAAATAAAGTATTATATATATATATAAATAGCTATATTGAGAAAGTAATAATTATATATAAAAAAAAATGCATACATAAAGAAATAATAATTACAAAACGTACTCCAAATAGCTAGATTGAGAAATAAATAAAAAATCAGTTGTATAATTGTATTTATGAAGATATGTATGTACTATTATGAAATATAAAAAAAAAATGTGTTTTTTCAAGATTCTCCTGATAACTAGAGTTTTTTTGCAACATTGTCAATTCATAAATAATTTGAATTATTGTAAATTCCACAGGCTGTTAATAGAAAATTTTATAAATTAGATGTAAAAATAATATTTCATATAAATATATTGAAACAATAAATATTACCTTTGTTATGTAACCAAGCGTAGTTTTTTTCCTTTATAAAGTTCCAACTAATTTTGATCAAATTCTATTTCGGTCAAAGAATAAACTACTTTGTTTCAAATAGATAGAAAAATATCATACTCTTTTTTGGAATCAAAGCCTTTTCGACAATTTGTCATCAAGTTATTTTCTATATACCACACATAAAGAAAATGTGTAGTAGATGGAAATTTCAAACTCCTTTATTTATCTTTTTATCATTAATTTTAAAAGGACAATTGATCCGACTTATTCTCATTGTCTTTTCTCTTTCATGAAAATGCACATCACGTGTATCACGATATTGACCACCTCTATCACATTGTAAAACTACTTATTTCTCTAACTCTGAACTACAAATAGATGTGTATTGTTCAGCTGAGTAAAACACTTTTAGTAAATATCTTCATAAGTTTCGCACTTAAAATTGAGTAATTTGTGTTTTTCAACTTCATGTTCAAATGGAATTGCCGATCCATAAATATCCATATAGTAATCAAAAGAATATATATATTAATTATTTTTTTATTTAAATCAATCCCGTACACAATTAATAAAAAAGGAACAATAAACTGTTTGAAAAAAATAACTAAATATTTTGAATTACCTTTGTTGAGATAGAACTTGAAAATTAATTTGATAATCTAATCATTTATGGACAGAAAATAAGGAATAAAATTTGGTCCAAATAGTTTTGGACCAGACACCGTCCAAAGTCTCTAAAAATTGTACGATTAAAGTTCAAATAGTCGATCCGAACCGTTCAACATGATTTTCATATTAAAATATGCTCAGAGATCAAATTTATATTTTTGAAAATTGTTTACTAGTTTTTTAGATACGTACAACATTACTATTTCTGAATGGTCCAAAAACAATAATTTTGTAGGTATCTAACAAATAGTAAAAAAATTACAAAAAAAATATAAAATTTGGTCTCTGAGCACATTTTAATATGAAAATTATGTTGAGTGGTTCAGATCGACTGTTTAAATTTTAATTTTACGATTTTTAGAAACTTTGGACGGTGGTCCAAAGTTATTTGGACCAGAACTTATCCAAGAAAATAAAGCACGAAAGAAGAAAACAAAAGTTCTGATTCAGCCCCATAAAAAGCAGAGAAATAACAAATTTATCTCCAAGTAAGAAATGTTGATGGGTCCCACGAAATTAACTTCTCTAATTATTATTAAAGATTTGAAATACAATAGTTTCCTTCTCCAAACAAGGACAATATGGTCTAAATATTTTTTCTCTGTCACCTCATGTCTGCGCCAATTAAAAATGAATCTGTTAAAATCGACATCCAAAAAAATAGATTCACTCTATTCTAACCCAACTAAACAGCGAATAGACTATTCCGAATAGTCTAATTTCAAGAATAACCTATTCTTAATTCATCCAAACATACCTGAGATTGTTGTTTGAAACTGCGATACTGGCAAGTTTGTACTGCAGTTTCGGAATATGAAATTTTGATGAAAATAGAGTTAGCTTTTTTTTTTTCTTCCGAAGATGGTAAATAAAAAAAATAAAAAAAATCGGTATATTTGACGCCGCCTCGTAGCAGCAAAGCCTACATGAAATTTTCTTGTATTGATTAATTTATTAAATGTTCTCTCATTTGCTTCCAGAAATTAAAACATTATTTCAATCATTTATTTTGGCGTCGAAGCCTGTCAAAATTTTCCTATGTAACACACGACGTCACTCCTGAAATAATTTATAAAAATATTTCAAAATCATACGCGAGAATGAGATCGATGGATATTGGAATAGTCTGGACTCTGGATAAGTCTCGTCCAAAAAATTGATCAGTTTTATAATGATGGAGGTCAAAGATTTTTTTAGTAATTCTCGATCCTCTTCAAACGCAAAATCTTGTATTGGATTCAAAGTAAAAGGCAATGAAAATGAAATAAAGATAAACCATTGACTGCATCAGTCAAGCTATCAAAAAATAAAAAATAAATAAAGATCCCCTAATTCAGCATGAAATTCATCTCTCCTTGAGGCAAGAAGAAGCAAGGTTAAACGATATAAATCTCCAAAATCAAGATTAAGGTTACAATTAAGGTTCTGAAACTATAAATTAGATGATATATTACATACAAAATTAATATTATTTTCCTGTTATCCTGTCATAAATGTCCAGTCACTGGATAAGAACTACAAAATTCAAAATTCAACTATACATTTTAACAATGTTCCAAATAATATATATGTATTAATTAAATCAATACTATCCTTTTCAGGAGTGATGGCTTGATATATATCTTAATAATGCCGAAAATCATCAACATCAATCATATATTATTTATTAAACCCGTCCCCACAAACTTGATCATACGGTGAATATATGGTGTGCAATGATGTAATTAATTGTAACTGAGTTAATTTTAAATAAATTCAATTGCATAAGATGAGTAGAATTGAGAATCAGTATTTGGTCTAGTGACAAAGACAATATTCTCTATGTGCAAGGTCACACATTCTAAATCCGAATCAAAGGTCACTCGTGAATACTAAATTAGTTGGGTAGCTTGACCTCCAACTTTACTAAAAAAAATAAGATGAGTAGAATTAGGATGTTCTTAAGTTCATCAAGCTTCTTTGTAAATTCAACTCTAAAATCTATCAGATTGATTTCAAATTACTAATTAACCCGTCGAAATCTATCTACCTTATGAGTGTTACATCTACATGTGAAAATTTTAACTTTTGAATTAATTTAGTATAAAATCAAGCTGTCAAAATTAGAAGATATATAAATTAATTTTAATGCATTCATTATGAAATAGTTTGTGTTATGAACTAGTGTTTTTGTTTTTAAAGCTGAAATAGTTTATCTGCACCTCTTAACATGATCTCCATATAAAATATATTTATCGACCAAATTTTATATTTTAAAAAAAATTTGTAATATATATTTAGATAGGTAAAATATCACTTGATTTAAAAATTCTAGACCGTTCAAAATAAGTGTTTTTCTATCAATCTAAATAAATAATAAATGAATTTTAAAAACAAAATATAAAATTTGATCTCCAAATATATTTTTATATAAAAATTATTTTTAACCGTTCAAATATGCACATTATCCTAACCTCAAAAAAAGCATTTACAAAACTGCCCAATGTTATAGAAAGAAGAAGAGCACTGCTTCGCTGCTTGTTTTCTTTCATTCAAAACTGCTATTTGAAGCACTGTACAAAGGTTGAACATACAACTTAATTTAACAGGACCCGAGGCGGGTCTGGATCCCCTAATGGAACCCAATTTTTGGGTTTTGCATCGGGACCATCCGATTCTAATTCGTCGCTCATGATCATTTCGGGATCCGAATTCGCGTCTCAGAATATGTACGCTCATTACGGATGGATGGTCTCGGATTTGAATCAGACGGTCCCGATTTAAAACCCAACTTTTGGTTACCTCACTGGATCTGGATTCCTATTCTTTCCTATTTTCACGGGATGTAATTTGGATGCGCTTTTGTGCTGATTTGTCATGTGTGCGGCATCCATGGCCAATTACAACTTAACAAGGGTATCCCATTCCCACGTGGTGGCAGAGTATATCCAAGCACTTTCCAGCTGGCTGTCTTCACTGACCATATTTGAAATCATTTCTGTGGACCTTACTTTGTAACGCTGTGTGCAATGAATTGGCAGATTTGTAGTTCTTAGACTTCTTACTTCTTAAGAAGACTGGTCTTTTAAGGTCTTGTACGTTTTAAAGAATGATTTTTTTTTTTTCGTTTTATACGCATGCAAACTTATTTTTTTATGAGGACAATTTGAATACATCATTTTGTGCTCCAATATACTCTATATTTTTTATCTTCATTTTCAAAATTCGAACAATCAGTCTGAATTGCTCAACATGATATTCATAATAAAATATACTTGGAGACCAAATTTTATATTTTTTAGAATATTTTTACTATTTTTTTTTTACATTTGTACAATACCACTTTATCGAATGATTTAGAATCTCCTTAAAACAATAATTTTGCACCTATTTAAAAAAATAGTAACACAATTCTAAAAAATATAAAATTTAGTCTTCAAACATATTTTATTATGAAGATCATGTTAAGTGATTCGGATCGACTGTTCAAATTAGTATATATACACTGTGCATAGTATTATAGCCTCACTCCTGAAATTATTAAATTCTTCAAACCTCAAACAAAACTTTCCGAAGTTCTCAAATCTTAAAATTAAATGCAACAACTTGCTACAGTAACACAAATACTACATGACAAACTGGTTTGTGAGCGTAGGAATCCTAATCTGGGAGCCGGATGGAGAGTGCCAATTTCAAGGGTTTTGTCATATAGTATTTGTGTTACTGTGTAGCAAGTCATTGCACTTAATTAGGAAATTTTGTTTTATCCACTCTAAAACTTGATATTTGTCAAAATGCTATTTAAAAAACAATATTTGTCAAAATACCATTAAAACTCAATGTCTATTTTGAAAGATTATAATTTTTAAATTGAGATTAAAGAGAAATAATGACAAAATTAAAATAGACATTGAGTTTTAATGGTATTTTGACAAATATTATTTTTTAAGTAGCATTTTGTCAAATATCAAGTTTTAGAGTAGGATAAAACAAAATTTTCTAATTAAGTGCAATAACTTGCTACACAGTAACACAAATACTATATGACAAAACCCTTGAAATTGGCACTCTCCATCCGGCCCCCAGATTAGGATTCCTACACTCACAAACCAGCCCGTTCAGTTCTAAACTTCTCTCTCTCTCTCTTTATCTTTCCACTCTCATCTCATCTCTCGAAGACTCCAACCTCTCTCTCTTTCTGGAACTTCTATCCTTTTCGGTTGAAAAGTAACCTTTTCTATATTTCTTTGTTTCTTTTCCTTCTTTCCTTGCGCTGCCCCCGCCTCCTGTTAGGTGCCAGCTAGGTATATAGCTGCTCTTTTGTGAACATTGACCTTTGGAAAGTCAGAACCTGAGAAGAACATTTTGAAACGCCACCCTGCATCGAGAAGGCCTCGTTTCCAAATTCCAAATCGAACACTTTTGTTTTTCTGTTTCAATTTTTCCCATATATATATATCATAGTAATAAGCAATTAAAATCCACTTCAATTCGGCTTGTGGGAGGCACGTCTAATTGGGAAAGTGCAGATTTGAGAAACTCCACGCCACCTTTCCCAACGACTGTGGAGGATCAGGCAAATTACAACAGTCTTGATAGGAAGAGGGAGAAGAGTTGTGAAATTGAAATGGAGGTGTTAAGTTGGGTTTTGGATGGAGCAACCTTGCATCAAACCCTGACCTCAATCAGCCCATATATAGTTGGTCTGGTTGTATTTTTCTTCCTCAAGGAACAGCTTTCCTATTTGAAGAAGAAGGGTCCATTGTCAGGGCCCCACATCATCGTGCCGTTTCTCGGAAGCTCCATTTCGATGATACTCGACCCAACCAGGTTCTGGTCCCGGCAAGCCGAACGGGCTGAGTCGTCAGGCCTTGGATTCTCAGCTGATTTCATTATGGGTCGGTTCATCCTCTTCATCCGTTCCACTGAGCTCTCGCACAAAATCTTTGCAAATGTGAGACCCGAAGCCTTCCACCTTATCGGCCACCCATTCGGCAAGAAGTTGTTTGGTGAGCACAATCTGATATACATGTTCGATCAAGCACACAAGGATTTGCGGGCCCGAATCGCACCGAACTTCACCCCCAAGGCCCTGGCCACCTACACTGCAATCCAGCAGAGAGTCATCATTTCTCACTTGAAGAAGTGGGTTGAAATTTCCAATGGAAGCAAGCCAATTTCACTTAGGATTCCATGCCGGGATATGAACCTTGAGACCTCTCAGACTGTTTTTGCGGGGCCGTACCTCTCTAAGGAAGCCAGGGAGCAGTTCAACAAAGACTATAACTTGTTCAATATGGGTCTCATGTCGCTCCCTTTTGATCTTCCCGGTTTCGCATTTAGGAAGGCCCGGTTTGCGGTGTCCCGTCTGGTGCACACTTTGGCAGGATGTACCAAGGGCAGCAAGAGCCACATGAGGTCAGGAAAAGAACCGAGTTGTTTGATCGACTTCTGGATGCAAAATACTCTACGGGATATGGTAGAGGCAGAGGCGGCAGGAAAACCAATGCCGGTTCAGACAGCTGATGAAGAGATCGGTGGCCATCTGTTCGATTTCTTGTTTGCTGCTCAAGATGCATCTACTTCGTCACTCTGTTGGGCTATGTCATTACTCGAGTCGCATCCAGATGTTCTTCAGAAGGTGCGTGCAGAGGTGTCCGCTCTATGGTCACCTGAATCAGGGGAACCCATATCAGCTGAGAAGTTGCGCCAAATGCGGTACACTGAAACTGTTGCACGTGAGGTTGTACGGTACCGGCCACCAGCTACAATGGTACCACACATAGCTGGGGAGCCGTTCCAACTTACCGACTGGTACACCATTCCAAAAGGTACTATTGTGTTTCCTTCACTATACGAGTCATCCTTCCAGGGTTTTCCTGAGCCAGACAGGTTTGACCCGGATCGGTTCTCTGAAGACCGGCAGGAAGACCGTGTGTACAAGCGGTTTTACCTTGCTTTTGGTGCCGGGGCTCACCAGTGTGTGGGACAAAGATATGCAATCAACCATCTGGTGTTGTTCATCGCGCTTTTTGTGTCGTTGATTGATTTCAAGCGCGAGAACACAGATGGCCGTGACGAGATAATGTACGTGCCGACGATCGTGCCAAAGGACGGGTGCACAGTCTATCTGTCTCAGCGGTGTGCCAAGTTCCCCTCATTCTAAGCTTTCGCCTTCTCTGTTAAATAATTTCGTTGTGGTTATTTATTTGTAAGGGATTCTTCTCGTTCAGTGAATGGAAATGCTGATGCCGGGAGATTCAAATTCATTCATGCAATTTATTTACATGTCCATAATTTTTTTACTTTTTACAGTAATTTGGAAGGTAGGATGATTTGTTCACTTCTTGTCAATAAAATATTGGAAAGAATTCCAGAAAGCATCTTCCATGTCTGCGGATTGCAATTCAATGGTCTATTTTTATACTAGTCTCATATTAAATTAATTGGAAAGAGATTGCTGATGCGTACTGAACTGCTGATTAGCAAAATTTCATTGGTTGGTACGCCAAAAGATAAAAGGTGGGGCTTTTGAAAGGTTGTTGTTTTTTGTCATGTATATATGATATGTCGTTTTTAATCAAAATATATGATATGTCGTTAAGTTCTTTGAGCTTAATTGTTAATGTGGACCATAAATTCACAATTTTGTAATTTTTAATGTTTTGGTACTGTGGATGTACATGATTGCTATTTATGCATTTTGTTGATTATTTCATGTCTGTAACAGTGTAATCCATAATTGACTCCTCTTGGAATAAATATGCAGAGTAATTAATGTATGATAATGAACCAGATAGTTCCACACGTTTCTGAACCTATGTTCAGAGAGGAGGTTGGGTAAACAGATTCTGGTACAAGGGCCGGTACCGAGCGTTTCAGGTTAAAGTACTGCTAGCTGGTTAGTGGATTGTTTCAAGGGATGGTTTCATATCTGTTATTTCAATTCCTGTACTTATTAGGACCCACTTGGCAGTCTCTGCCCGTTTCTCAAAAAAATAAAAGACAATTGGAAAATATCAAGGCTTAAAGCAAATTTTTACTCAGCTTATCTAGATAGAGAGCTTGCACCGACAAATTAGTATACTATTTAAGTTAGTTAATAAAACCGGAGAAAAAACTCTTAAACAAGGTATAGAACTTCATTTTTTTTTTGAGAGAAAAGTTTTAATTTTTTTTTAAACAATGAGGATCATTTAGATGGTCCATATTTTGCACAACAACTTGCGGCGTGTCCCACATCAAAATACAACCAACCAACGTCCATTAAAATTTGATTAATGTCTATTTGGATTGTGTGGTCCAATGTGTGGCTAGATGGATCAAGACTGAACTGCCAAAATATTTTTTTTGTCAAATTGTTTGTACAACTGGTCATATATCGTAATTTTTTGGTCAAATTTTGCCAAAAAAAAATGAAGATCAATTGACTTTAATGGTGTATAACTCTCTCTGTTTTTTTTTAGTAAAGTTGGCGGTCAAGCCACCTAAGTATTTAATACATTTGTTATTACAACAAAGGATTTCTCAATCTGGATTTCGAACTCATGACCTCTCATATAGAGACCATGTGTCTTTGCCACTAGACCAAAGGCTAATTCTCGCATATAACTTTTTTGGAATGATGTAATGTGATGTATTGTAAATACTTTTTTTAATTAATCAAATTGTTAGTGGGCTCCTTGCCAACTAATCTTAAAAAAAAAGAAAATTAAATTTCTGTAGTTTAATAAGGAGTCAAGATCATCCACTCACTAGATATATAATCACAACCCCTAAATGCAATTTGTATGTATTTCCAATATTATTTGTAATCAGAGGCATAAGAAAATAGAAGAAAAGAGAACCAAGCACCTTTTATTAATATTTTTTTATTTCATGAATTAACACTATTTGTCTCTTTTAAAATAAAATAAGTTTTCGCATGCATATATAAATATTAATTCTTGGTAGATGTCTCTGTATACAGTTGTCAACGCACTCTAAAACTATATCAATAATTTGTAAATCAATTTTTCTGATCTACATGATTTGAGCTCACCTATAAATTTTAAGGTAGTCACTTTCATCTTATCTTTTTTTTTTTTTTTTACCCTTATCAATTAGGTCAGAATTATAGTTCTAATTGCATTTGCCTTCTTCGGTTCTGATCTCTCTACTTATCTACTATGGTCTCCTCCTTTTTTTAAAAAAAAAAGAAAAACAAAAATAATAGTTCTAATTTCATTTACCTCCTTTTTTTTTTTCTTGTTCCACAAGCACATAGAAACTGAATTGTCAGTTGGCAATGTCCCTCCGTTTATTACTTTGGTTTTCTTCTCTGCCTCTTCAATTGATTTTCCTCTTTGCATCCTTATGATATCATGCCACACATCTTTATTTCTATTTTCGATATCTAAACAGCTGATCTAAACCGTTCAACTCGATATTCATATTAAATATGTTTGGAGACCCAGATGGGAGGTCATGGGTTCGAAATTCAGAGGAGAGAAATCATTTGTTATAATAACAAGGGTATTAAACAGTGTTGTAAAAAACGCCCTTAACGGCTGATTAAACGTCTGTTTAAACGGAAACGGTGGCCAGACCGTTACGCACACTGTTAACGGATGGCTGTTAATAAGGATTATAAATCATGTATTGTAGTTTTATTTGGGCTTGGATGTGCATCCAATATTTTTTACATATGTTTTTTTTTCTTCTTACTTATTTTGAGATTGATTAATTCTTCTATTATTTATATGCCATATTTTTTTTTACTTACTGATTTAATTTTTTCAATTAGTACGACATGTTTATTTATGAAATTATGTTATTATCATAAATTAAATTTAGTGATTTTATGTTAAAAAAAAATTTTCTTTCAAATAATATGTTATTAGTATTTGAAAAGTCTTAATTCTCAAAATTATTTTTCATTAAATAAATGTGTTACTTACACATGTAAAATGCTTATGTGTCACGAAGAAATAAGCATAGTGTCATGTTATAATAATAAAACTAACTTAAATTAAGTTTATTTGATAAGTTTAATGAGTTAAATAAATTATGATATATATACATAAATTTAATAAAAACATTAAATTGTCCGCATAATTCCGATTAATCGGCCTCATACCGATTAATCGCTTGGCGGCACCCTGTCCGTCCGACGACCGCATACCGGTATTTACAACACTAGTATTAAATAGTTGGGTGGCTTGACCTCCAACTTTACTAAAAAAAAATGTGTTTGGATACCAAATTTTATATATATTTTTTTAATTTTGTTACTAATTGTTTACAGTAGTACAAAATCAGTGTTTTTGGACCATCCATAAACATTGATATTATACTTAGAGTAGAACTAGGGTGCTCCTAGGAGTACTAAGTCCTTTTGTACTCTTAACTCTAAAATCTATCGAATTAGCTTCGAACGACGAATTCAAACCGTTGAAATCCTTTTACCTTACGAGTGATGCGTTTATATGTGAAAATTTTAAAATTTCGGATTAATTTAGTTTAAAGTCAAGTGGTCAAAAAGTTTCTAAAAAATGGATGCAATAAAATTAATTTAGAAACCTTTTTAATTTTGACCACTTAACTTTATACTAAATTAATTCGAAATTTTAAAATTTTCACATGTAGACGCATCACTCGTAAGGTAAGAAGATTTTCAACAGTTTGGATTCATCGTTCGAAGTTAATCCGATAAGTTTTAGAGTTAAGAATACAAAGAGACTTGATACTCCTAAGAGCACCCTAGTTCTACTCTTATACCTATATAAGAAAATAGTATACAATTTTCAAAAATACAAAATTTGATCTCCAAGCACAATTTAATAAGAAGATCAAGTTGAATGATTCAGATCAATTGTTTAGACTATAAAATGAAAATAAAGATCTGAGCATAGTTGTGACACAAACCAATGGGCAAATTTAACTCTCTTCTTAAAAAAATGGGGAGTTGTAAATTAAATTGACCTCTTTGTAGATTTGAAATTATTTATTAACAAGCAGAAATATATGTACACAATAACATGTTGAGAGTGTCACTCGAACATACTCGAATGATGGAATTCATTTCCGAATTTGCTATTTGATACATGGTAACAAAACTAATATATTTGTCATTAGTAGTTAGCAGTTGAGAACAACAGGTGACAATAAAAATCATTGGAATAAAAAACAATTTGTAGTAGTTACTAGTTAGCAATTGAGTTTGAATAAGAATTATAGGAAAAATATGTGACTAGCGATATATAGTTGCATATCCTAATTGCTTCATTGTATATTTCGCCACCTTGTAGCCTACTTGAAATTTTCTTGTATTGATTAAATCATTAAATGTTGCTGTAATTTATTCAGAAATTAGAACATTATTTCAATCATTTATTTTGGCGTCGAAGCGTGTCAAAATTTTCCTATGCAACACACGACGTCACTGCTGAGATAATTTTCTAACAATTTATGAAATATATCAAAATCATACGCGAGTTCTCTGACTCTTCATGACCTGGCCACCTGTACAAAGAAAGGCCTTTATTGATAACATTTTTTTTTATTAATAGAAAATATTATCTGAATATTCATGACTTGGCCACCTGTGTTGGGAAAGGCCTTTATTAAGACTTGAGAGCATTTTTTAATAATAAAAATATTGTAAAATTACAGAGAAAAAATATATTCTGTGGGGGTATATGTACTGGTTCGATGTAGTTCGAACAATTAACTCTATGACTTGTTAAAATTCGGTTGGTGCTTAGGAGAACGGATCATTGCAACTATTAGAAAAATAGGCAGATTAGGTGGAACTTATGAAAATTTGCAACTTAAAATTTCAACGTAATGAAACCGACTTGAATGCGCCTTAAACAAATAAGTATTTCTTATCTGACGCTAAGGGTGTCAAAGATACCGTTTTAACCGTTTACCCGATCTGTATCTGAACTGTGTCGTATTCAATTAAGATGGATATTAAAATATATGGATAAGATTTTTTTTTTTTACCGTTAGTCTATTAGATATGGATATGAGTAAAAGCTATTTTGTTTCTGTTGTCCTATATAGAAATATATAATTGATTATATATGATAATTATTTTATTTATACATAAATATATAATTTTATTATTATAATTAGATTGATTTATATTACATTTCATATAATTTATATTTTTAAAAATTAATCTATCCTAAATAATAGTTTTTAATTAGTAATTTATGAATTTATACAATTTTATTACTTCATTAATTAATCATTTATATTTTTTAAAAACAATGCGATTAAAATTATAAATGAAATAAATAAGTTAACAATTTTTATAATTTCTGATATTAGATACATGATGTATATATATGTTATTAATTTAATCACTAATTATCATTAGTTATTTTATTATCCGTTATCTTAATGGATAAGAATATAATATGAATAAACTAATATTTAATAAGCAAGAATAAGATAAAGTATGTGTAAGATTAATTTTAAATGAGTACCGTTAGAAAAATGTCTCCCTGACCTGTTATTTTTATTCATGCCCAAAAACTCATAAATTTCGTCAACTCTGTCCACGAAACTCAAATTTTATCAAAAATGCCCAAACCGGCTACTATACCGCCGGCTCCTAATTTTTATTAGAAACCGGCTACTATACTGCCTGGTTCCTAATAAAAATTAGGAATCGGCTATTAAATTGCCGGTCGCTCCAAATAAATAGGTTATTTATAAGGGTGCACTATTCCGAAATTTCCTCACAATTCATTTCATCAAATTTCACACTATCTCTCCTCATATTTTCTCTTTCTCTCAGATTTATCCTTCTATTTCTATTTTTGCAAGTAAGTCCCTATATTTTATTTTATATTTTTAAGTAGGCCAAAATAGTTGTAAATTAGTACCGTTTGTTATAAATTGTTAAAATTGATTAGAAATTGCTACCAATTGTTATAAATTGCTACCATTTGTTAGAAATTATTATAAATTGCTACCAATTGTTTTAAATTGCTACCGTTTGTTAGAAATTGTTATAAATTGCTACCAATTCATTAGAAATGTTCCAAAAAAATTTATAGATTAGGAAGAAATTGCTACTGTTTGTTAGAAATTGTTATAAATTGCTACCAATTCATTAAAAATGTTCCAAATTTTTTTATAAATTAGGTAATTTAGTATAGTTTAGTATAGTTATAAATTAGGGTATAAATTATGGTTTGTTATAAATTAGGGTATAATTTAGTATGGTTATCTAACTTGGTAAAATTTTGTATAATTTAGTATAGTTATATAACTTAGCATAATTTGAAAATAATTAGCATAAATAGTATAATTAGTATAAATTAGTATATCAACGTATATTAGTGCATTTTAGCGAATTTTAACGCGTTTTTACACAATTTTAGCGAATTTTGGCGCAATTTGATAATAAATTAATTTAACTAACCATACTTTATGAAATTAGGATGGCTGGAGGTAGAGGTAGAGGACGACCCAGACGTGCACCACAGGTTGACCCGCGGATTGAGCCCACCAGTACTGAGCACTTCAGCCCTCTCTTTTGGATACCCCACCGCGAGCACCGGGTATCCCTGGCTTCCCGTGATGTATGCTACTTTTTGTCTACCTCCGACGAAGTTTCAATTTTGTTGTATACATTATGTAATGCATTGCTTGGACGCGGATTGGGACTATTATCACTGGGTGTTATCTAATTCCGGCTGGGCAACCTACTACAACTCTGAGAGACGTCCAGTGCAGCCACCGGTAAGTCGTATTTGTTATGAGTCGAGTAATTATTAGTAGAAAAATTTATATCATTGTTTGGTTTGGTTTGCAGGGTCCGGCTAGCATGCCCGCCGCTGCCGCCACCACAGCCACCACACGATGAGCCTTCATCTTTCGACCACATGGAGGATTATGGGCTGACTATCAGTCTCGATGAGATTGAGAGCCTATCACCATCCATGCCGGGACGATATCCTACGGCGATGGCACACGACGGTGAGGCCAGCGGGTCACAGGCCCCTTCTGACTATGCGGCTGGGCTGGCAAAGACTTTCTTCTCTACACCCCCGCCAGCTACTACTTTGGGGGATGATGATCTGTGGGAGACAGCATCACGTATCTGGGGAGAGGCTGATGCCGCTGCTGTTGCTGCACGTGATGCGGCCTGGTTGGAGCTGCCCGAAAGGGTTAACAGAGGACATCCGGCCGAGCGATACTCCCCTTCTCCGTTTAGACGATGATAGTTTTTTACTTTTATTGTTCCATAAGATTTACATTTGGATTTGTTATATTTGTCATTTTATGGTTGTATTATCTCTGTTTATTTATTTATATTTTCTACTCTATCGTTTGTCATTTGGATTTGTTATGTTTGTCATTTACGTATTGTTTTTCTCATTAAACTCATAATAAATTTAGTTGAAATAAATCAATCAACAAATTTTGTTAATTAATCGTCTTAAAAACGAGAATTTCAAACGATTCGTAACATATAACATCAAAATTATATTTCAAATATTCAGAGCGAATTTGATACTAACAAATTACTCAAAAATTATATATCAACTGTCCAGATTTCAAAAAAAAAAAAAAACCTAATTTTTATTAGAAACCGGCGGCTTAATAGCCGGTTCCTAATTTTTATTAGGAACCGGCGGTGTAATAGCCGGTTTCTAATAAAAATTAGGAGCCGGCGGTATAATGGCCGGTTTGGATATTTTTGACAGAATTTGAGTTTGATGGGCAGAGTTGGCAAAATTCAGATAATTTTGGAGATGAATAAAAATACGGCTCCCTGACCGACATTTCTTCGTCGAGATGGCGGCTCAAAAAAAATTCTGAATTTTCTGTGGCACCAAATAATGTGTACCACAACGCAGAAAGAACAGTAATAATTATATTTCGTAATTACGCCACAGAGGAACAAAGATTAATTCAACGAGGAATTATATCATGCTTTACTTGTTGCAATCAAAGTGACAAATCAATTATTTGGATTCAGTTCGGCGAGATCAAAAATTCGTGATTCAGGAATAATTCGGATATAATTCGAGAATGATTCGGTATTATTCGGATCAGAGATCTCAGTTTTGTAATGGAGCAAAAACAAAAAATAACCAAAAAATAAAATTCTAAGAAAATTCGGGAATAATTTGGAAAAAATTTGTAAAATTCAGAAATAATTCGTAAAATTCGTGAATTATTCGGAAATTATTCAGTTAAAGTTCAGTCAACCAAATAATTCGGTGTTCGGTTCGGCATCACCAAAAAACTGAATAATTCGCAAATAATTCGGAAATTATTCGCGAATCTTGTCACTATGTTGCAATTGCGAGTATCGACCGGTGGTATAAAGACTAATTTCAATGTGAAGTCTTGTAAACAAACCCGAATTATTCGCGAATTTTGTCACTATGTTGCAATTGCGAGTACCGACTGGTGGTATAAAGACTAATTTCAATGTGAAACCTTGTAAACGAATAAAAAATAAAAATAAAATATTTGGATCAGTCGAAATTTTACTGTGCATTCAAATATTGAGGAACCTTTTCTCTCACCTTCTTTTATTTTATAGTATCTTATAATATCTGATTGGAGTCAGTCAATTCAGTGTTGTAAAATGCGGTACATGCGGCCGCATATGCGTATGCAGTCTGACTTCGCATAAAAATTTTTCATGCGGTCTCAAATATGCGGTTTTACATATCCGGCCGCATGTTGAGCCGCATATTTCCCCATATTTCCGCATATTGGTCTGCATATGTGCGATGGAGCCGCATATGTCCGCATATTGGTCCACATATGTGCGAATTTATTGTTTGAATGATTTTAATGGGAATATATTGCATGTTTTGAATGGAAATAAATTAATATATAATTTAAAATCCGCATATATGAGTCCACATGAAATTCCGCATATGCGGCCGCATACCGCATATGCGGTATGCAATGGCCTTCCGCATGCATGAACAAAACCGCATTTTACAACATTGAGTCAATTTGCGTTAAGATTTAAGCAAATTTGATCCGTATGAAATTTCAAATGAGATATACATGCACATCTTAACGTAAATCGGACAACTCCGATTAGACACTAGACCCATTTTGCTTCAATTCTTATCGAACGATTTTGGTTCTAGTGAATGTCATTTCCGGGTGCTTAGAAGGTTCTGCAAGACTGCAACTATAAATTAGATGGTATATTAAATAAAAAAAATAATATTCTTCTCCTGTTATCCGGTATAGATGTGACAGGAGAAGAACAACGACATAGTTACTCACTATTCAAAATTCAACTATATAATTTAAGAAGATTCCAAACAATATATGCATTAAAATTTGAAAAGAACAACGACAGAATATTCAAAATTCAACGATAGAATTACAGAGTATTCAATATTATCCTCTTCAGGAATGATTGCTTCATATATATCTTATAACAATACTGATAATCATCAAACTTAGAATTTTAATTTTGAAATCCAACATCACAATCATGGTCACACGGTCAACATATCGTATCTATGAAAAATGAAAAAAAATTAATTGATACATATTTCTTAGAGATAGGAGTAGGTTCGATGGGCATTGGACCTACTTTTAGGTTCAATTAGCTATAACACTGTACGATTAGCATTATAATTTGTACGCACGGAAATTGAAATAGATCAGCACGGATATTAATTAGTTCACACGAATCTTTATACAATTGAATGGTCATTATACCCATCGAACTAAAGTTGGTCCGATGAACATCAGAGCTACTCTGAATTCATTATCGCATTATTGTACTTAACATCTCTTTACCAACTGCGGTGGGCCGAAACTGGGCTGAACTTGTTTGTAATTTTTAAGCCCAGTATTCAGTTTGATAACACGACCGGAAAGCTACCTCAACAATTATAGAAGCTATTTAGAGTATCAGTTATCCATTAAATTCATTTTCTGTAATAATTTTGAAATGCTGTAATTATAGTAAATTGTTGGACAATTTCTTTACTCAGTCATTCCACTCAAAATTGATTCCACTAAATTTATATAGATTTAGAAATTTACCAGGGAAAAGTGCAATTTATGGCGAAGTGGGATTACTATTACATAAAAACTACAGTAGAAACTCAATAAAAAAATGCAGAAAGACATACATTTGCAGATATGCTTGTGTAAAATAAATAGGTTCAATTACACAAGGATGGTAACCACCAAAAAATATAAATAGAAAACATTGCTCAAAATAACTGAGCTGAAGATTGCAAGGAAGTTTGATGAGGAACCTATTGGTGAGAACTTCATCTACTGGTGTGCTGTTCCTTAATTTCAACTACTGGTACGCTGCTCCCTAACATCATTTACTGGTACCAGTACACTGCTCCTTGACTGCATGATTACTCAAATTCCAGTAGATTCGTTCTGTAACTTCATCCACCAGCCCCTCAATTCCTTTGTCAGAATCAGTGAATATTCTAGCTCCCCTTTCTCTCCACAGTATAAAATTGTGAAATAAGCATAGCGGCCCTTGTTTTTTTTGCTAAATATCCGATATGTCATCTGGTTTGTGATCAGCGCTGTTGCCTAGTTTCCACGTCTTGGTGTTCTATGTATGACGGGTTTATCTTCCATAACACTTCCTCTTTTAGTTTGGTTACATCTTTAATGGTTCCTCAAAACATCTGGCACATCATTCCCTCCACAGAATAAATTGTGCAGTGAGCATAGTCGACCTCTGTAGTTTCCAAGCCTTTGGGCATGAGAAGTTAAGCAACTGTGTTGAGGGTATTGTGATGGTCGGTATCCGGTGGGGGTTGTCAGAAGCCAACATATTATATAATGCTATTGAATGCATCGATTCACTATTGGCCATCCCCTCCTGTTTAAGTTGTCGATTGTTAACAGTTGAGAAAGTTGAAAATAAATTATTAACATGTAAGAGTGAACTCACGAAGCCAAAACCTCCCACTATTTGTGTCTCATTATTAGACACCGTGTACTTTTCATGATCATGAGAAAGAAACTCGAAGATAAGGAACTTTCAGATAGGCAGCTGTGAATCTGTGATCAATCCATTTTCAATGTCGTCTTAAATCCACTTGCCGTATATATCAATCCTTACAATATTCTTACCAGAATATTTAAGTACTGAATTCAAGTAATCTGGTACAAATGAGTAACCATCACACCCAATTAATGTAGTGTCCAAATCTGGTCTAAGATTCTGAGTCACTATAATCGAACTCAGGCTTGCTGCGAAGGTATTGAAAGCAAGTTGGACCAGGTAAAACCACAGTATTATTATCACAATCTTTGTATGGTAACTTTGAGTTCATGTAAAAGAAAAAAAAAATGGTGCAAAATTAACAAAGGTACGGAACAGCATCAAGGTTAATATAGTTATAAAATAAAAAATTTAGTTACATAGACAAATAACATGTACTGTGCAGATGCCTTGCTTTTGTCTTTTTCTTTTTTTTCTTTTATAAGAGCTTGACAGAGGCTGTCAAGGAGAATAACAATTTAGTCCCTCGCAGGAAACCCAGACCCGTTAACCCTCTAACAATACTTTAACCACAAAATTCCACCGGTGTCATTTCCGGTACCAGGTACCATACCAGTTCATTTACCAGTCATCTATTTTGTATTAATTATCTTGAAATTATGAAATTACTTTGCAGGAGTATTGTTTTTAGATATGAACAGAAATATGCAAATAACTAATCATTTACCCAAAGAAGAAAATGAGGTACATTTATACTATTCAAACTCACAATTAAAATACCCCCAAACTACTCCTTCCACCTCTCAACATTTCATCAAACACCTCCCAGGCATTATGTTTCAGAAACATAACATTACAGTATTACACGATGCAGAAACTGAATTATTTCTTAAGAATAAAAGAAAAAATCTCAGAAATCCTCATCAATCTTGAAAACATGGTTGCCACCATTCCCATTGAGGCTAGACATTACAGAGGCTTTCTGGTACTCCCCGACTCTCTTCTCAAAGAAATTTGTCTTACCTTGCAAGGAAATCAGCTCCATCCAATCAAATGGGTTCCCAGCCCCATAAATCTTATCACAACCCAATGCCATAACCAGTCGATCTGCTACAAATTCAATGTATTGGGTCATTAAATCAGCATTCATCCCTACCAGACCCACTGGCAATGCATCACACACAAATTCCTTCTCAATTTCAACAGCATCCATCACTATACTCCTGACTCTCTCTTCACTCAGTTTCCTGTTCAACAATCCATACAGCAAACATGCAAAATCACAGTGTAATCCCTCATCCCGAGAAATAAGTTCATTGGAGAAAGTCAAGCCCGGCATAAGACCGCGCTTCTTGAGCCAGAAAATAGCACAGAACGAACCAGAGAAGAAGATACCTTCAACACATGCAAACGCCACAAGCCGGTCAGCAAAGGACTCTGACGAATCAATCCAGCGCAGGGTCCACTCTGCCTTGCGGGACACACATGGCAGTGTCTCGATAGCAGAGAAAAGACGCGACTTTTCGATGTCATCTTTGATGTAGGTCTCCAGAAGGAGAGAGTAGGTTTCAGAGTGGATATTTTCAATGGCAATCTGAAAACCGTAAAAGGCGCGAGCCTCAGGGAGTTGCACATCCGACATGAAGCGAGTGGCAAGGTTCTCCAGCACAATGCCATCAGAGGAGGCGAAGAAGGCGAGCACATGGGAGATGAAGTGGCGTTCGTCTGGGGTTAGGGTTACATCCCAGTGCTGCAAATCTTGCGAGAGGTCGATCTCCTCAGCTGTCCAGAAAGAAGCCACTGCCTTCTTGTAGAACTCCCAAATGGAGGGAAATTTGACAGGAAACATGCAAAAGCGCTCTGGATTCGGCGCAAGGAGGGGCTCGTCGAGGTAAGAAGCTGGACTTAGCGATGGTACAGCAGGCATTTTCTTGAAGATTGATGGGTTTTTGATTAAATTTTTTAGTGGAATGGATTGATAGGTCAAAGGATAAATAGGGAGATTGATTGATAAGATACGAGGAGAGGTACAGAGAAGGAAGTGATGGGTGGAGGCGGATTTATAGTGTTTTCAAAAGGGTTCGAAAATTTTGGGGGGAATTTTGAATGTGAAGCTTACGCTGCAAGATGGAGGGAGTCAGGGAGGGGTAGTTGGAAATTGGAATCGGGTAGATAAATTGCAAATTTGGGGGGAACTGAAATTGTAAATTAGAGGAACATAATTGAAGTTTTGGCGCGATTTTAGGGTTTTGGGAACGAAATTGGGAACGAAAGGGTTTGTAAATTAGAATAGTTTTTTTTATGGAAGAACTTATTAGTTATTAGTAGAAAGCATTCATTTTGTTTTTGTCTACAAGGAAGGCAAAATCGTGATTAAATTAGCTAATTTCATCGAAAAGAAGAAATGTAAGAGAAAATTTTGATGTTGGTGCTCTATGTTGTAAGTACTGATATTATTCAAAACTCGTTTGTAGTTAGTCACTTAGTCAGAGGTCAAAAGTTCGAGTCTCTCTCACGATTTTAAACTTAAACCAAATTATGAAAATTATAAGCGTGAAACTGAGGTTACTGATCAGTCTAAGTATTTAGTTAAATTATATAATTTATAATTAACAAAAAAATATTGTTAATATACTTTTCAATCAATTAAGTAGTATAATTAAAAGTAGGAAGTATTACAATTAAAAAAATTGTAAGTAGAAATTGGAATATATTATTTCGAGAAATTTTATATAATGTTTTTATTTTTCAAAATATAGACACTTCTTTTGAAATTCTTAATACTGGGCCCAATTACTTCCCTTTAAGGTTGATTATAGCAGGCCCATTATATGTTGTTTGGAAAATACATTAGTTATTTACTTGCTCTGTTTTGACGCTTGTAGCATAGTGATATGTCATACTACCTCTTTAAAAACTTATTGAGTAAACTTCAAATGACGAATCCAAACCGTTGAAACCAATTTACTACGTAAGTGATGTATTTACATGTCAAAATTAGAATGTTTTGAATTCATTTGATATAAAGTCAAGTGGTCAAAAAAATAAGAATTATAAGTTAATTTTAATACATTCATTTTTCATTATTTTTTTACCCTTGACTTTATACTAAATGAATGTAAAAATTTGTAAATTTTATATATAAATACATCACTCGTGAAGTAGATCGGTTTCAACAATTTAGATTTGTCGTTTGAAATCTATTCAATAGATTTTTGAAGAGGTAGCATGACATGTCACTATGCTACAGGTAACACGCCAGCCTTATTCAGAAAAGAGTTACAAGGATTAGCAAAATTTGAATTATGAAATGCATTATCTCGGAGAAATAATATTGGGCTCAATTACTTCCATTTAAGACTGATTATAGCAGGCACATTATCTTTTGTTGGGAAAATACGCTAGTTATTTATATATGTGCTCCATTTTGACTCCCCAGATCGAACAATTATTATTTTGTTTTATTATATTGATAACTTAGTATTGATTATTTAATTATTCTATATATTGATATTAACTTCTTCCAACTATGTGATTCTAATTGGACTGTATTAAGGCGACATGAATAATAAACAATTTGAATTTTATTTCAAGAACTTCAGAAATAAAATATGTTATATGTAGTTTAATTATTCTATTTTTTTTTAATTTCACAGAGAATTTGCAAAAAAATAAAAATTATGGATCGTGAACAGTGATTCCGATCCATAAATTGGTTGATTTTCTACGGCACAAAAATCCCTATAATAATTTTTTTTTATAGATACAAGAGTTTTGTACCATAGAAAATCATTTTTTATAAATCGGAATCACTGTTCACGATCCATAATATTATTTTTTTGCAAATTCTTTGTGCAGTTAAAAAAAATTCATGAATCGGAATCACTGATTCCGATCTTACTATATTTATTACAATCAAGATACTCTTTCTCTATGTGTTATTAGAATTTTATAATTTCTATAGAGAAAAAATTTCCCAACAAAAACCTCATGCAACTTTTCATTTCCTGTGAGGAAAGTTGACGTCTCCTCATGAAACTTTTGCCACTTGCGGCAAATAATATATGACCCGGGCCTCCATATAAGTCCCTAGCAATCAAGTTATCACTTCCCCACTCATGTTATATTTTTCTGAGACAATCATTTAAGCGGATATAACTAATATAAGCAAAATAAATGATTGTCTCAAAAAATATATATATATAACAATCCCTATATTCTTAAAATTGAATTTGTTTCACACAAAAAAATAAACATAGGAAATAATTGGCTAATACGGTGGAACTAAATGATAGGGGAAAAAAAATTATTCCTTAATGAGATTAATGATAAACTCGAGCAATAAATTTTCTTCCCATTATTGTTTAGTTGCAATATTTGAACCAATTTCGACTTTTAACCAAAATTACTTAGTTAAATCAGTTCATTTATTTATTAAAAGGTTTTGGACCAATTAAATTTTGATATATATTCTTGACTATCGTTGAATTTTTCGTAAGTTGTTATTCCTTAAACTATTGTTTTAAGCATATGCATCTGCATCTTGCATATATTAGTAATATTTAATCCTGAATTTGAATTTTATACAAGACAAGATCTTAAAAAATATTCAAAATAAAATATTAAATACTTGGCTCGTCAAGTCAGATATAAATAATTCGACCTCAAACTGGCTTTATTAATTCTAAGAAAAATAATTCGAAAAGAACTTCCGTGAATATATATAATTCCTTTTGTAAGAAATAACATTTGATAGCTCGGTCAAGAAAAATATCAAAACAAGTCTTTAAGCAAACTAAAATGGACAATTTTATCTTTAAAAATCCTTGATGTTTGTGGAATTATTTATGGTTACAAAAGTCAATTTGGAACATTTTTATGTAAAATGTGTAGATGAAGATGGCTTTTAACTAGGGGTGTAAACGGATTCGGATTATCCGTGGATAATCCATTATGAATCCGCTTATTATCTGTATCTGGATTAAACAGATACGGATACCAATAATTTTAGTATATGGAAAAATAATACGGATAATTCCGTGAGGATATAAACGGAGCGGATATCCGTATATATATGGATCCGAAATTTAATTTTTTAGCAGTTTTCAATTCATTTCACCCTTGTGAAATTTCCAAAAATCATACATATTCGTTTAAGTCTAAGAATTTTGGTAGGAAAATCATTTAATCTATTAGGATAATGGATTGATTCTCTGAACCAATAAGCAATTAGTCATGCATAATTGTCACTGTGCAAACTTAAGAAGTCTATTAAATTTTTGTCAATTTAGGTAATCAAATTATGTAATTTAAAATTGTGAAATTTAGTAGAATTACTCAATATCCGACAATTATCCGCTCCATATTCGTATTCGAATCCGTATCCGTAGATTATCCGTGTCCGTTTAAGACGGATATGGTTTTCAATTTTAATATCCTTTTACTATCTGTATCTGTATCTGCTCGTTGAAAAACGGATGCGGATATGGTATTAGCATTATCCGCTCCGTTTACACCCCTACTTTTAACACTGCATCTATCTTATTTTTATGAGTGAGTCTATGATACTATGCATATCACGATTTAGTCCGTAATACGGATCAATATTTTCGTTTTCAAAGTTCTAATGTTCAATCCGAACCGTTCAAAATAATTTTCATATGAATCTTGTAGACTAAATTTTATATTTTTTAGAATTTTTTTACTATTTTTTAAGATGGGTAGAAAATCACTGTTTTTGGATGGTCCAGAATTTTCAGATCAAGTGATTTTCTATCTTAAAAAATAGTAAAAAAATTCTCAAAAATATAAAATTCGGTCTGCAAGTAGATATTCACATGTGTATCATGTTGAACGGTTCGAATCAACCATTAACAAAAATATTAATCCGTATTACGGATCAACCTGTGATATCGCATTGCCATAGACTCATACTATTTTTATTCCACTACTTTTTAGTTGTTTTATATCTACGAATTGAAACCCAAAATTTCATTCCAAATAACAGCCTAAGCCAGAAGGCCTCTACAAAGCAGGCCTTCTCAAGGCCTGTTAATTGGAAGTTTGGAGATTGTGTACCTTACGGAGATATTTATGCGGAAATATATTCAAAGCAAAGAGCATTTTTTTTTGAGAAAAGTGGGATGAATCTCACGGGTTTCACAGAACCAAAGAGTTAGGAAATAGGCATCAAGTAGATGTCTATCTCCAATACACAAAAAACCTAGCCATTAACTTGAGTTTGATATCCAACAACTACAGTTATAAAGCAAAATATGAGTTAATGCAAAAGCTGCAACTATAAGACATTTCCAGAAAATCATCTAAACATCCACTAAGCATAACATCAGCTAATAGCACCCCTTATCAGTTCTACTAAAAACCTATCTTTTAAGTGGTATATTTGCAGCTAGTAGCCATGATTCTTTCAAAGATTATGAAAGGTAGAGATCCAATTCAAAATTTGATAAGAGAAAGGGCATGTAATTATGACAGTAAACTTTCCTTTAGAATTCCATCTCCGTAGTAATTAATCCTGTTGAGAGAAGTTAGCATTCAATTCACTGAGAAGAACACCTGTTAATTGTCTGTTGAAAGGAATAACCAATCCACTAGATGTAATAGCCTCAATTACCAGAATATATCAGACTCTAAAACAATGAATAAGTTTGGAAGAGAAACGCTGAGAGGAAAATCATTCACCCATCTGTCTTTCTAAAATAAAATTGTGCTGAAATCACCTAATTGTTTTGGAAAAAAAAAACATTGTTAACTTAGCTAGAAGGACTTTGTTCATCCAATCCAAGTCTAAAACATCTAAACCTCCTTGATTACTATTACAAACTATGGGCCAGGCAACAAGTCAAAAACATCAAAAGCTCGGTACGAGTGATAAGACACAAACTATGAACCAAAATAGCACACTATGTCTGTTCCTATTAAACAAGCAAACCAGCTTATACCATTCCAAAAGTGTTCTCAATTAATTTCAAGTTACTTACTTGCACAGCCCCCCTATTCTTAAGAGCACATCAGGCTCAAGGAAGGACTTTAGAATGTTATAAGTCACGACATCAGGCTTATGCCCTTTAGAAATCATATATGTCATTTAGAATATCTGTTGCCTTCTCAATTTCGAGAGCAATTTGGGTCCGATGGCCATCGGACTCAAACTGAGTTCAATGGGCTCCATAACCGTCCAATCTGCTTTCATCCGTACACCTAGTTTTAATATCCGTATGTGTTTGCTTTAATATCAGTGCGCACGGATCTTAAAGCGGGTCAGACGGTTATGGAGCTCATCGGACCCAAACTGCTCTCCTCAATTTCACCTTTCTTGCACAACCCATCAATGAGTGCTACAGGTGATGACATTAGGCTCAAACCTTTTAGAAATCATGTCATAGAGAAAATTCATTGCCTTCTCAATTTCTTTGATGAGCGTATACTGCCCCCTGCGATAGACTAGGAGGAATGTTAATTTTATGGGCAGTTATGGCGTACCGAATAGAGATAGCTTATTCAATGGAGAATAGGGCAGTGAAAGATGTACCGGTCTCTGTGCAGTATTGGATCCATGATGAGCCGGTTTGGGTTAGCCCCATTATTGGGCCTTGACGGTTTTACGTTGGGTTTACCTGTTTAGGACGTGTTCGGCCGCTCCATTGTTCCCGTGGGAAAGAAAAAAAATTCAGTTAAAAGTATGATTAGGCCAATCCCACTAGCTGTATAGTAAGCTAGTAAATATTGCAAAATTTTACAGTGTAGTTGTAATCTAAGAGATTCAGTATTCAAATGCTGAACTTTTTGGTTGTTCTTTGGAGTTGTTTGGAGTGTTTGCACATAAAACATTTTATTATGTAGATGCAAAAATGTTTTGAACTGGTTATAGTTTACTTTTGGACCATATTTTAAAGCATACCATCATAATTAGTAATAATTGCATTGTTAACATTTTTTTTTTCAGCTGTCAGATAACAACTCAAATGTTCGCCGCCAACCATCAAAAAAAAAAAAAACAACTCAAATGTAATGAAACCTTTATTTATTAATATTTCAAAATCAGCAAATACACAATTTTTGATATGTTTTATATGTCTTTTTTTTAAGTCTCTAATAAAGATTAAACAATCAAATAAATTTGTGTCAAGTTTATTATAATTTGTTAGACCAAACGTTCAATATTCAACAACACAACATTTTTTTCAGCCACCTAAAAATATTGAATTGCCAAAAGCACAATATATCCATATTCAATATTTTCAATGTTATGAATTACTCTATATTTTCGAGAATTCAGCTTAAAAAAATATATGCTACTAACTACTAAGCCAGTTGCAACATATTACACTTGTTAACCTTATAATGAGATGAGAATTGCACAAACAAGTTTAGACCGATTTTAAATACACAGTAGAAAATATGCACATATTATAAATTAATAAAAATTGCAGGGGTTCACTAGAAAAAGTGCAACCTAAAATATTTTTTCTTCACTATTCCACGTCGTAAACACTACTATATTCATGATTTCTTGAGAGAGGCGCATTAGCAATTAGTGAAACAAATTAATTTATTATTTATCCATTAGACTTGTTAAATATATTCGCTACATTATGCCCAAAACTCTGTCAGCACTGAAAAACTCGATCGAACAGAAAATTTGAATGAAAATTTGAAAAAAAAAAAATGAGAGGCCTGAGGCGAGAAAATGATACATAAATTTGACTCATTTGAAATATAACATGAGATGTTCAAATTTTTTTAATTAGATATGAATATAGTTTTTTCAATTATATCATACAGACGGGAGCAGCTTGGGTCTGATGTCCATCAGACTCAAACTGGTCTGATGAGTTCCATCACCGTCTGATTTGTTTTAAGATTCATGCGCTCTGCTTTAATATCCATGCGTGTTCGATATAATATACGTGTACATGGATCTTAAAGCGAATCGGACGGTGATAAAACTTGTCGGACTCAGTTTGAGTCCGATGGCCATCGGACCAAGCTCGTCCCATACAAACAACTTAATATTGGTAACTAAATAAATTCATCTAATAAGTAAGAAATAACAACTTTATTTACATCCCTACTGTGCATAGAGGAAGTTGACATGGTAATCAGCGTGTTATTACATGCATGGTATATCTACCATTCTACCCCATGTACTTCTAATAATGTACAATTGATACCACTTTGATGGTGGTTTGTAGTAATCCTATATCTTCCAACTTTCTCGTGAGAAAATTTTGTTTCCTACTAACGGCTACTTTTTTTTTTTTGAACTTGATAGTGACTATCAAGACAACTGACAGCTAACTACTTAATCAAGCTTTTTATGTACTAAACATTCCAACTTCTTGATCTAATAACACATGTTGTGAGACTATTTAAATATCTTGGAGCTAAATAGATGCATGGTTGGAAATGCACAATAACCTTTTTTTTTTGGCTAAATATTATTTATAGAAAAATATTATAGTCGAAGTTGTACATACCAGTAGCAAATTAAAAATAAGAACAACACAGTTACAAATAGCAACAAACAACTGTAATATGCCACTGTGTATGAACATTGTGACTTATGAGTCCAAGAGAGGATTCGAGCTAAGAAAAACAGATTAGGTAGCCTTCGAAATTGTACCTCTTGCTGTTAGATAGCCATCTAAAGCCACACAAATATGGAAGTGATGCATTGAAGAGTGCAAATTGCACGTGACATAGCCAATCACTTACCACAAGACCAGAACCAATTTCGAAAGTAGCTCGAAAGGAACTGGTATCAATATTCAGCTGTAGTCTCGGAAGAGCAGATAGAGGAGAGGCTGGAAAGAAAGAAGGAGATAGGAGAAGGGACCAACAGCATCACCACAACGTCATCCAAACCAACAATATAAACAAAAAACTGAAAAAACTAAAACTAAAAATGAAACTAAACTAATTTAAGATAAAGAGAGACAAGAAAGAGATCGATGCTGCCAAATGCCGTCACGAAACAAGGGAAGGTGGTCCTGAGAGCAATCCAAGGCCGGAGGCAGTGAAGATGGAGTAATTGGAGGTGGTGCCGGCTAGGGATGTAGAGCGGAGGTAGAGTAATCGGAGGCAGTATGGCAGAAACTTCTGATGCATGACCGATCGAACAAATAGGTAGCACCAAGAGAAGCTTGAAGAGGAGAGAAAGAGAGGAACGGGAGGGGAGGAGAGGGGGCGCTATTTTGAAAATATTAGACTGATTCATTTGAGTTTGACTTTAAATAATTTGATATGTAATTATATTAATTAAAAATTTAAGATAGAAGATCTAATCTTTAATATATCATGAGATATAACTTTTTTAATTAGATAAAATTATAATTTATTTATTTACAAAATTTACTATTAAACCAACTAATTATTGATAAATAAATGAAGTTATTTCAGAAGTAAGAAAAAACAATACCAGTTATCTTTACTTTTATTTTTTATAAGATAGTAGAAAATAAATAAAAAGATTTAATAATTTTTTTTTTTTATTGAGATTGATCTCGAATGGTGTTCAAATTAAATCAGAACTAGTTTGTTTGATCTCCATGGTCCCAACATATATATGTGTGAGTGCAAACGTACGTACATGTGGTGCCTCGTTTAATGCATTGGGATGTAAATCTACCGTGCTTGATGAGTCACAAGTCAAGTCATGACTTGAATTACATGTTGTATATTTTTTACATGTGGTAATTAAAATCAGTGTTTTGAAATTTGGTTCTCATTCGGTATTCGGAAGGCCACTGCATATACGGTATGCATGGCCACATATACAAATTTTTATTCGGATTTATATATACGGATTTAAAAATGAGAATCCATATTAATTTATATGCAAATTAATAAAGTATCTAATATTTTATATCAGAGGCTGAATATGCTACCGAATATGCGGAACCGAATAACTGGGCCGAATACTTATTTTCTATATGAATTCCAACCGAATATGAAATTCGGCTGAATAGACCAAATTTTAGAACACTAATTAAAATAGTGAAAAGCGTCGTAAATGGTTATATTTAATTACATTGATTACAGTTTGTCATTTTTTATTATATGTGATCACAAGTTTGATCATCTTTAACTGTTTTATTATTTAAATTTGTTTAAAAATATATATATCAAAAATGCAAAAAAAATTGTAATTATAAAATAACAATCTAATGTTGTAAAAAATGTATTTTTTTTAAATAAATGATGTTATAAATTTTGTATTTTTTAGTCACGTGTTATGTCATGTTGTAATCAGACCAGTTCACTTGCCATAATTTGTTATGTTATTTTTTCTGAAGTATGATTACAACACAAAATTGAACATTTTACGAGACACATAAATAATGCTACATAACTAACACTTATATATATCGTGCCATACCGTTCCGTAACAGAATTGTACCGTACCAACATGGCAAACATTTCGATGCAACATTTTCACATTAATTCCTACCATGCAATGGTGAAGTTGACATGCATGGTAATTAGACAGCGTGGTATTACATGATGTATCTACCCGGTGTACTTATAATAATGGACAATTGATACCCACGTTGATGTTGGTTTGTAGTAATTATCTTCCAACTTCCTCGTGGGATATTTTGTTTCCTACTGACAGCTACTTAATTGAAACGTCGTACCTAAACCTAACCTATGAAAATTGCCTCCATTTAATTCTAAGAGGAAAGATTTTATGATTTATCCCTCTTCAATTTTGTTTAGTAATCGCCACAATGATAATATAATAATTATAACCTAGCTCGTATCATGCTTTTAACGCATAAAACTAAGACTGAGGTTATGGTATTATACATAGTGTAGATTGGTCCATGCTTCAGATTAATATTTTAGTTTTTAAAGTTTAAATCATTCAATATGATTTTCATATGAAAATATACTTACAAACTAAATTTTATATTTTTTTAAATTTGTACTAAAAAATAAGTAAAAAAATATTATTTTTGAATGGTCTAAAATTTTTAAATCAAGTGATTTTCTATCTATCTAAACAACAGTAAAATAAAATTCTAAAAAAATAATATAAAATTTGATATAAATATGTCTTTTTATATAAAATTATGTGGAACGGTTCAGATCGATTGTTTGAACTTTAAAAATAAAAATATTAATCCATGTACATTTCATTATACGCTATGCATAGTACCATATCCTCACTCTAAAACAAATATACATATGTTGACGTAGCCGAGTTGGGCTACGGTGCATTGCAATGTATAGTTCATCTTGTACATAGGACTATAAATCATTAGTTTGATTTTTAAACAACCAATCCAAACCGTTCAATTTGATATCCATATTAAAAGGAGCTTGGAGATCAAATTTTACATTTTTTTGGAAATTGTTTGCTATTTTTTTTTCTTTGAAAATCACTATTTTTTTATGGTCTAGAAATTTCTAAAAAACAATGATTGTAAAAATTCTGAAAAAAATAGTAAAATTTGGTCTCCAAACACATTTTAATACGATGAACATATTGAGCCCATTTAATTGACTGTTTGAACTTCGAATCTAACCGCTCAGGGGCGGAACTAGAAAATTTAGTTAGGGAGGGCTAAAACTTAAAATACATAATAATTACTTTGTAGCTAGTGAGATTTGAATCCATGACCTCCCATAAATAAAATACAGTCTTAACCACTAAACTACAAGCATACATTTAACATTTTATGAGGGGGGCTAAACTATATAAAAACTTCAAAAAAAATAAAAAAATCAATTAAATTTCAACGTACGTGATTAAAAATTTCAAAATCATGAGGTGACTTAGCACCCCCTAGACATAATGTAGATCCGCCTCCGTAACCGCTTATAATTTAATGTATAAGAGAAGCTATATATTGCAATACACATAGCTCAACTTGAGCTATGATGTAGCTTATAATTATATATTGAAAATACTATATAACATATCTTGGCAAAACGTAGTCATTCATGCATGCATCCAACTAATTTTACCAATCAATTTGTTCACTACATTAAAATAGAAATAAAACGGACTGTATTGCAACCTTTATTTTTGTCCGTGTCATGCCTAAAATAGTAATTATTAAAGCCCGACAAGTCCAAAGTCTAAGTTACGGCACATTAGGCCCACTAACATGTCATAAAATTAGTTATAACCTTTAACTGTTCACATGGTCAACCTTTAAAAAAAAATCACATGGTTCAACTTTCTTAATAACAAAGAAGCACCATCTATGATCTATCACCATTCCAGAGGCCCACCACTGTTCACTAAATTTTGTCAGGCAAATTAATGCAAACCTAGGCAGGCACTTGGACGGAAATTTTTTATCCGTAGGATAAAAAAAAGAGAGAGAAATAGAAATAGTAGATTAAAATTTTGATGGGTAGTAAGAATGGTAAAACTCCTACCGATTCTAAAAATAAACAAGTTTGGATAGATAGGAGTTCAACCGATCTAAACTTAGTTTTTCTTTTCTTTTTTTAAATCTGTGGGAATTCTTTTATTAGATTTCTAGTAAAATATGAAAAGTTTTTCGAACAATAGATGTAATATTTCTATTATATATAAATTTTAAGATATTTTATCTATTTTTGTAAAAAGATTTACGTTTTACTAGAAAAAAATAGAAGGAAAAAAATTAACTAGTTTTAAAATCGGTAGGAGTTTTACCGATCTTACTATCCATCAAAATTTTTGATGTAGTCTTTCTGTTTCTCTCTCTTTTTTTCTTTGATTTCTATAGATAAATTTTTTCCCACTTGGACTAATTGGTCAAGATAAAAATAAAAGGGGAATAAATTGTCATCTATTCTTGGTCTCCATTATAGGTTGGAATTTAAATCGGCTGAAATTCAAGATTCTTTGAAATTTATAAAATTTGAGATCCCAATCGTTCAATTTTTTCTGTACACGCATCTTGGAACATCTGATTTTTCTGTGCACATATCTCGGAACAGTTCGACGGCTGGATCCAGATTGCAGGAATTTCGTCTTGGATTTCAGCAGATTCGGATCCATATAGGATGAGGATCATTATTATCATCTATAATTTTAAAAAAATGTTTGGATATCTTATTTATAATTTAAATAAATTATGTATTGTATTTGATGTCATTTGAAAATCAACCGGATATTGAGCAGTTTAAAAAAATTGGCAGTTCATTTTTAGTGGCTCTTGATTGATTATGGAATAGTTCCTAAATTACATCAAACTAGAGTTGTGTTCCGGACTTTGTTCTGGAAAATTAAATATCTATTTGAAGGGGAAAAAAATTTTTTTTTTTATAAGATCAGTATATTAAATAATTTTCATTCAACAAATTTATATTTTTTTTAAACAATACAATTTTATATGATGAAATATAATACTACAAGTCTTGTAAAATTTCTACAAAGGAACATGAAAAGAGCGGTATTACTTTAATATTTGTTGAATTTATATACATTATAGTATTATACCCTTCTTCTCTAAACTATGAAAGAAGAATGTGAAAATATAAGCCATCCGATCATGCCAAAAATGATCAAACGGTTGATGACATCACTAAGAAGTTTTGAAGCTCAACTTTCTTTATATATCTATAATTTGATGCCCAAGCAGAACCAATTTAAATTATACACAAATATGTTTAAAATTTATTTTTTCTTAATTCCAATAATTATTTAATCAATTATCTTATCGTAGTTCTGAACTAAATATAATTATCAATATACCGAATGAGATAGGAGTAGGTCCGATGGGCATCGGACCTACTTATAGGTTCAATTAGCTCTAACATCATATGATTATTATTGAGATTTGTGCGCATGAAAACTGAAAAAATACTTGCACGGATTTTAATGAGTTAGCACGAATCTTGATGCAAATCTGATGGTCATTTAACCCATCGAAAAAGGCAGGTCCGATGGGCATCGGACCTACTCTCAATTGATACCGAATATATGAAGTTAGAAAGAAAACGCGTCCAGAGTCGAATCGAGATCCAGTAATGTAACTCAATTTTTGAGTTTTAAATCAGGACTGTCCGATTCAAGATGAACGCACGAGATAGAGCGCTAGATTTAACAGAGAGCATATATCTCAAAATTGATCGTGCTAATCGTGCGACATGGAACGTTGATAATCAGAGGCTCCGGTGTTTGACTAAACAGTCAAATTAGATTCCTTTTTCTATTAATTATAGACTAAAGTGACGTCTCTATACTCTTTGGGTTCGTTGAAGAGGTATTCTCTGCGATATCTCAATTTTTGCTTGACCGACGTGTCCGGTGTCTATTCGGGGGAACGTAGGCGGCCAGTATTATTTGTTCTTTGAGAGTCGTGTAGAACGTATTTGAACGCTTAAGATATTCCAAAAAGTGCGGCAAAGTTTGAGATATCTCAGAGGATGCGAATTCCGTTGAAGATCCACTTGTTTTATAATGCCATCATGGCGAGAAAATGGACACTGAAGTATACAAGTCCAACTATATAAGTCAAAAGAAGAAAGGGAATAAAATGTAGTTTGAAAAGGGCTGATACGTTTTGACAGGTGCACTAACAGCTAAATTAGTTGACAGGGTCCAATCAGAAAATCAAAATTGGTTTCATTTTATAATAATGGTTTTTTTTAATAATAATATTTGTAAAATTTAAAAATGTTATAGGATAATGATGTAAATTTTTTAATAGATTGAGGGTGGTCAGCACCCTTTTCTCTATGCCTTCTTTTGCTCTTTTTTTAAGTAGATATTAAGACAGATAAAAGATAATAGCAATATTATTTTTACTTCATACAGTAAAATATATGGATGAAAACGGAGTGGATAATATCTGATTCTTATTTTTCTGTATTTGCAAAATATATACGGACATTTGATATTTGAATATCCGTGTGGATACAATTACAGATATAATTTTAAATTATAATTACCCGTATTCAAATATATGTACGAAAAAAATAATGTTATTTAATAAATAATCTGTATTCGTCTAATATCTAATCAGTAACTAAATAAACAAATATAATTTTACCACTATCTGCTCTCTGTATCCAATATGTTTTCACCCTTAGTTGTAATTTTGACTCTATTTACCGTGTAATGCGTGAAACTAAAACATGTCCGTTAATATCTTTACCCGATATTATAACCGTAGTTCAGATAATTGTATAACATGGATTCCTTTATTGCTAAGAGCTACATACATGACCCATTGATACAATATTAGGTTACCCATCATTTTAATTTGTTGTACTATTTCTGGTACCGGTAGAACTGCATTTATTGTATTGTTTCAGTCGACATAACAGAAAATGGTATAAAGTTTTCTTTAAATTGTAAAAATTAAGAGTTAAAAAACAAAGTAAATTGATTTCAATAGAATCTGTATCTATCATTACTTTTAGATTCAGATAGTAATATTCTTCCTTTTTAATCCAGACCGTCCAATTTAAAACTGACGTTAGATCGCTTTGCTATTGTTATTTATGAATAATTTTTTGTAACAATGTAATTTAATAAGAGTGGAGTTAAAATGCACCATTGGTTTTGTGCTCCAATCATACCCCATATCTTTATCTTTGTTCTCAAAGTTCAAACAGTCGATCCGAACCGCTTAAAATGTGCTTAGAGACCAAATTTTATATTTTTTGAATTTTTTTTACTATTTTTTTAGATAGTTACAAAATCACTGCTTCTAGACCATCCAAAAACAGTGATTTTGTACTTATCTAAAAAAAAGTAAAATAATTTCAAAAAAATATGAAATTTGATCTATAAACACATTTTAATATGGATATCATGTTGAGCAGTTCAGATCGACTGTTTGAACTTCGAGAACAAAGATAAAGACATGAGATATGGTTGGGGCACAAAACCTATGGTGCATTTTAACAATATTAACCTGTTACGGATTGATCCCTGCTATGGGACCATATCTCTATTTTCGTAGTTTGATCCAAACTATTAAACTCAATATTCATATGAAAATGTACTTCAAAATTCAATTATATAATTTCTTAAATATGTAGAAAGTCATTGCTTTTAGATGATCCATAATTTATATATCAAGAGATTTTTTATCTATCTAAAAAATAATAATAAAAATTCTAAAAAAATATATAAAATTTGATCTCTAAGTATATTCTCATATAGATCAAATCATATTTAATAGTTCATATCAACTATTTGAATTTTAAAAATAAAAAATTGAATTCGTAGCATGAGTCGATACGTAATATGCATATTATACTATAATCTCCCTCAATTAATGTTCTCTATTTTAAATCAAATCATCCAATTACAAAAATAGAATTTCCCATTTAAGTCCGACATGTCAATTAAAACAATATCAGTTTTTATCAGTAAAGGTGACAGCTCACGCTACTCAACTATTTAATATTTACAAAAAAATTATTCATTCAAATTTTAAATATGTAATCTTTCATATATACAGAGACCATTGTCTTTACTACTAGACTAAAGACTAATTCTAAAAACAACGTTAGTTTAAACAAACCAAAACATCATATTTGTAATTGATATATGGACGTAGATTGCATGATCAAATCTGCTCATTTTCTTGAAAAAAAGAGTACCCTCATTTTCTTCCATCCAGATTATTTAAAATTCATCATACGATTTCAATTAAATCGGAATTATTTTAATAAATTAAATTGATTTGAAAATTAAAAATAATTGAGACCATACGATGAATTTTGAACGATCCAAATAGAAAAAAAAAAGAGTCTTTTTTTCAAGAAAATGAGTATAGTTGATAATTTTAAAACTTGTAATTTTAAGAAAAAGGAGCAAGTCGGTTTCTTTTCTTAGATTGCACACTTTTTATAACTTGTAATTTTAAAATGTTGACGCACAGAGCAAAGGATTTATTAGTGATTATCTGACCAGGACGCCAGTACGCCCTTTTCAAGCTCACCTAACAGATTCCGAGCTGGCCATTTTACATAAGCTAACAAAATCAATTTAGCATTCTTTTACTACTACAACAAAACTACAAACAATAATGAAACGAGAAATGCGAGACAGACAGGTCTAAGTCGCTCTCATTCAGATCCTCTATGGCCATATTATATTTCACCTTTCTTCTTGCTAAAGAATCATGAAAAATAGTTAGAATTTAGAAACGTCACAAGGCAGGCCATTTATATTATTTTACAAGGATATTGAGAATGTATGTAAATAAACTAATATGATCCACTGAATGTACGGAAATAATGGCAAGTTATTCATAGTGATATTGTGCATCGTTCAAGTATTGTTTTGTAAATCATTAATTTATTTGAGATGAATTTAGTTAATAAAATCATATATTAATAGGGAGAGGGGGGTGTTCGATGCCCATCGGACCAGAGTCTGTTCGATGGGTAGTTTAGACCGTCCGATTCACTTTAAGATCTGTACGCATCACTTTAATATCTGTGCTATTTGTTTTAATATCCGTGCGCACATAATTTGAAGTGGACCCGACGGTAGAAACCAACCATCGAACAGACTCTAGTCCGATGGGCATCGGAAACCCCTCTCCCCATATTAATATATGATCAACTGAATTGATTTTAATCCATGATCAATCCAGGGAAGGATCAACTCAGATTCTCTGATAAATATTGACAGTGCTATTTTAACTTCATGCAGCGAACGATGCACATCTTTTTCATTTTGACTCTGTTGTAGTTGCTCTGCATGTAGTCAATACAGTACTGTCAATACCTCTACTCATTTTCTCCGAGTTCCAAACTTCCAACCGCTACCATGCAACTAAACGCATATTAAGAAACACAAGATAATCCACAGAAGATCCATTCCTCCCTCGTAAGGTACACTCCCAGAGTCTCTTCGTCCCCACTGCAGCGTGCAGATCCCTCTTCTTCTTTCCCTCCCTTCCCTTCCCTCTTTCCCGGCGAACAAATACTTCCTCCTCCCTTCCTTACCAAGTAACATTGGTACCTTCCCTTACCTCCCGTACTCCCCTCGGAGCAAAATTCCAACATATTCTCCTGCGACTCTTCCAAATTGCAACAGAAATTGGAATTGAGGCTGCAATGGACGAGCACAAGAAAATAGATTTAGACGCGCCGCTTCTCTCGATCCGCCGTTTCTCGGTCGAACCACCGACCTCTTCTTTTACATCTTCCAATTCCAATTCGACAAAGCAGGCGCATAAGCGGTCTTCTCTCCCCTTCTACAAACCCGATATCAAGTCGGGTCCAGTGAGGAATCCGGGTGTGATACCGTTCGTGTGGGAGCAACGGCCGGGTCAGCCTAAACCCAGTACAAAATCTCCATCTCGGCCACCATTTGTGGCTCCGAGGCCACCTCCAGTGAAAATGGGTAGCAGCGTCAGGACCCGCAAACCCGTTACCAATTACTCGAGTTCAGCGAAGAATGTAAAAGATCCGTATTTTGAGGATTTTAATTATCCAAATAATGAAAGATTAGAGGAGAAGCAAGAGCAAGAGCAGATTGAGGAAGAGGAGCAATTTGATAAGCCACCGCAAGTTGTGTCCGAAAGTGCTCAAGTTGAATTAAAGAGTGCCATCAGCAATGGGAATCACCAGGCCCAAGAAAGAGAGAAGGAAAATCAAGTGAAAGAGCAAGAGGAAAAAGAAATTAAAAAAAGAGAGCAACAACAAAAGCAAAAAGAAATGCAGGGAAAATTCGAAGAAGAAGAAGATGAAGATGAAGAAGATAACTTTTCTGATGCACTTGATACGTTATCTCGAACCGAATCCTTCTTCATGAATTGTAGCGTGAGTGGTCTAAGCGAACTGCCTGCTGGGCCCACAAAACCGTCTCCATATCCCGGGGGCAGTGATCCTGATGCCCGTGAGTTCATGATCGATCGGTTTCTTCCGGCAGCACAAGCTGTTGCTACTGGGTCCCCACAGTACACCTTCCGGAAGGCTCCGGTACCAGCTCGAGAAGTTGCAAAACCCGCACAAACTTTTGCTGGTACAGGTATAAATCCAAGTCAGAGAAGAGTACCAGTACCGCTCCCTTACCAGAACCAGCCAAAATATGAAAATAGTTTTGAGGATGAAGAGGAAGATGAAGATGAAGAAGACGATGATGAAGAGGATTTTGAGGAGTCTAGAAGATTCTCTGCCAAGGGTTGTGGGTTCCTCCCTAGCTTTTGCTTGAAAGGTTCTGTATTGATGATGAACCCGGTACCTGGAATGAAGGCCAGGGGTAAGGTGATGCCGCCACGTGGCGGTGCTGGTAGGAGAACAGGCAGTCCATTAATCCGGAGCTCCAATAATGGATCAGATTCAAAGCATTCCGACGAGGCCTTTGAGAATTACATGGTTAGTTACTTTTGACCTTTTTAAATTCAGTTATTTTTCCTATAATATTTGTTAAGCTTATTTCTCACAATACCAATTTATTTGTCCTCCCATCCCAAAATTGGGTATAGTCTGACTGTTGACCTCCGCACTTGACCACTTTGAACCCTTGGGTCAAAACTAACTATGACAGCGGTCTGTATGTAGCTTGGATTATATTATATATGTAGGTTAGATTTCTATTTTTAACCTGAATTGACAGATTACCAACTTACAGAGATAGACCTGTCAAGACAACCCAAAAGATAAGAAAGGAAAAATAAATTAGTTGGTTCAGTTCTTGTATCTCAGTTTAATCGTGGCATCAGTTCTTGTTAGCATTAATTTTAAATTTGAAAGGCAACATTACTGCATTTAGTTGTGCATTAAAATTTATCTTTGGGGTTTGGTTCCTCTGTAGCCTTCACAGTTAACATTAGTATTTAAGTTGGTGAGCTTAGAAAGGGAACAATTAATTTGAGAGGCATTTTTGTAATAAATGCAGAGTAATTTTCTAGCACAATAGCTCCTAGTAGGGGTGTCAACGGGTACAAAACGGGTCGAGTGGAAGCATTTTCACACCATTACACGTTATGTTAATGAAAAAAACTTCACCCGTACCCGATATGCTAAGGAAAAAATAACCTTACCCATATCCATCTTATCAAATACGGTACAGGTCGGATAAATAGATAAAAGGGTGCCATTGAAAAGATATACATGGGCTGTGAATAAAACTATATCATATCATGCATCATCCCCATATAAATATATATATCTATATATATAATTTTATTGTTAGTTTTATTACCGTATAAGGTAACAAGTACGGAATAGTCTTTATCCGTACTCTTACCCGTATCCGTCTTATTGAATACGATATGGGTCGGGTAAACGGATTAAAGGGTACCATTGACACCCCTAGCTTCTAGAAGTGGTTAATTGAATTCTCAATTCCTTTTTCTAATTCGAGATATATATTTTTTTTCTTCTTATTTTAGCACTCATGGGAACCAGTGTATAAACATAAACAAGACCAAACAAGCAATTCAAGTATGAAAATTAACGACAGCAGCAAGAATATAAACAGCGAAACAAGTCATCTCACCTACTGGAGCGATTCGCCAAACACAGGTGGAGGCTCATCGCCACTTATTCATTCAACTGGGAATTCTCTTGAGAAAATAGAATACAAGTCTTCTCCGGCTGTTCCATCTCACTGTAGCAGTCAAAACAGATCTATTTCTTTTGATAGGGATCCAGACCGGTTTCTTGACGCCCAAGACTCAAATCCTAGTGAGGCTGCCTCAGCTACCGAAGAGGTAGAAAATGTAGTTGAAGTGAAAAAAAATGGTGCGGATTGGGTGTTGCCAGTGCAGTTGTTGCCATTGCCGTTGCCGAAATCACCAACTGAGTCCTGGCTGTCTCGTACCTTGCCATCAGTCTCGGCCAAGCAGCAGCTGGTATCATCTTTCTTGGGTATGCAAGTGCAGAATAAGAAACAAGGGTTGAGAGAGAATGGAATGAAATTTTCAGGACCACCACGCCAGATACGGTTCTCTGAGGTAATTTTAGAGTACCATTTGTTGTGACGTTATTGTGGAAGTTTGATATTTTAACCATAAAATGTGGGTTCAGAATATATTAAATTGATACCAGTATGGTAGTGGGCCAACCTAGTACTTTTGGTTGTTTAGTTGGTATTTTAGTTTAGGTCGGGGATCCATCAATAATGAATTAACTTGATGATTTTTTTTTTTTTCGAATTAAGTATTTTGAAATAGAAGAAGTAATAGACAAGTTGTTGACCTTACAGATTCGTTGTACATCACATTTCATACAATTTTAAATTGCTTGATGAATTGTATAACTTGCATCAAATTTCACCACTTTTTATTATTTTTATGGTATAAATATGCAGTATAGATTACATTCACATGTCAGATTGAAGAATTAAATATTTTTAACAATTGCCAAGATTGTTTAGTTAATTAAATGTCAATAGATTCCCGACCCTTAGTTTATATTTAAGCATCAACTAAGCTCTCAATCACACAGATATTTCTTCTAAAACTTAGATTCCCTAATTGCTTATAATTTATGTCATGTATTCTGTTGATTTAATTTCTAGGCACTCGAGAGGCCAGTATCAGTGCAAAGTGAGATCTGATGTACAAACAAGTTTTTATTTTTTTATTTTTGTTTGTTTGTTTGTTCTCATTTTAAGAAAGTGGATCATGCCTATAAGCCGGTCCACTATTGTGAGTAAGCTGTACGTTTATCTCAAAATAATACAAGTGGTTGCAGCTATATTTATTAAATTCAATTTGTAAATCCGTGTATTATAGAAAGCTGTAGTTTGTAATAAATATTTCTATTTATTATGATAATAATCATCATCATCATCGTCATTATTGCTTAATTATAGGTTGCATTATAGAATTTTGCCTTGCTGGCTGAAGCATCTCTAGATGTACTTAATTATAATTTTATACTCAGGTTGCTAGGTAGGTGTAGGTGCACTGTACTTCAATTCGCAGTATGTATTAAAAAAATTTAAAATGTAATTTACCTAAACTCATATGGTTTCTGGATTATTATCTGTGAAATCCAAATTAAATAAACTATTAGCACTTGGTTTTACTATTATCTGTGAAATCCAAATTAAATTAAAAGTTTTCATACGTTAAATATTTAATTCAAAACGTAAAAGTAGGTGTTGGGAAAGAACTAAAACTTACAAGTGTTGGACCTACTATCTACTGATTTAGCTAGTTAATTTATGTATGAGTGCTGATTAGAAATAAAATTCTGTAAATAACTAAATAGTAAAAATATTTTAAAAAATATATAAAATTTGATCTCAAAGCACATTTTGACATAGAGATCATGTTGAACGGTTTGGATCGACTGTTTAAATTTTAAAAATTAGAAAACCAAATGTTATAACATGTTGTAACTTTCAAATATTGTAAGTGGATCCCTATATATATATATAGAGTCCGACTATGGTACTTCATAGAGTAAAACACGTTTGTACTCTACGTTATATCTTTATTATTTTCAAAGTTCAAATAGCTGATCCGAACCGCTCAACATGATCTCCATATTGAAATGTACTTGAAGACCAAATTTTACATTTTTTGGAATTTGTTTACTATTTATTAAGTCTATTTGAAAATCGCAAATCCACCGTGAACAATAAAACACAGTAAAAATTTCTGGACTATCGGATCTGTGATTTTCAAAGTGGCTTAATAAATAGTAAACAAATTCTAAAAAATGTAAAATTTGGTCTCCAAGCACATTTCAGTATGAAGAACATGTTGAATGGTTTGGATCGGTTATTTGAATTTTTAAAATGAAAATATAGTGTCATAGAGTAAAAACTTGTTTTACTCCATGAAGCACCATAGCCCAATTCTCTGTGTGTGTGTGTGTGTGTATTATGATGTACGTACGTTACTTATAAAATTTACAATAACTATTTTCGCTTTTTGTATATCATCTGTTCTTAATTACAACACCAAGCAAAGAACGTTCGAAAAGTAAAATAATCTTATTAAAAAGATTCACGACTATAGGTACTATTAAGCCAATAAAACGCAGTAAATATCAGCACCTGTGAGATCTTTTAGTACTTCATTAGTATCATTCATATGATGTGAGACGTTTAAACAATTTTTTTTTATTTAACTATTGAAGATCTGTCATGTTTTTGTTAAAAACACAAAAGATATGATCTAAATAAATTTCTTGTGGGTGAACTTGTCATATAAAGTTTCTTATGGATCAAAGATGTTACATATATCATATTAAAATGCTAGACCCTATTCGGCTTTATCACACATATAACTAAGTATTTTGTATTATATAATGCATCGGACATATATTTCGTTAAAATGTGATATTTGAGAAAACCAATTAAACCTGATTTAAAAGAAACAACAAACAAAACTAAGAAAATTAAGTATTAAAAGTATTTAGATGTTATACCATCCTTTTAATATGGAGCGAACAAAATTTCCTATAATAATAATGCGAAAACTAATGAAATCTGGTACATGGCTGGTACAAACACATGGTACTGGTGTAGAGTCAAAATACCATGCTAAAGGATTTTCATTTTTACAAACCCATTGTTTTGACAAATATGTAAATAACTCTATCATGAAGTCTTTTCTGTTACTTTTTCATCACCCTTGTCAGATCTTACTCTGCTTTGATTTGATAAATTTGTTTGTTAACTTTTGTTCTCAAGTCGGTTCAATTGAATAAGCATACTAGTTACGAATGTAAACCTAAACTAATTTATTAAAACTCAAGTCTTATGTTAATTTTCGTAAATGGAAACTTGCTTGATCAATCCTCATTTGATATACTACAACTGTATAATTTCATGAAAATTAAATGGAAAAGCAAGGTTGCTTTTAACACTGTTAATTTTCTATTCTCATGTTTTATGTTTGGAGTAGATGTGGTAAAAACTGTTCCAAACTCGGTTTGATGAGTTGGTTGCCCGTCGTTTGTTAGAAAGATTTGTTAGTCAATTTTCTTTATTTCTTTTTTGTTAACGTCGCATATAAAAGGCAGGTCATTATATCGAGTCTGATTATGAATTGAAATAAAATTAAGTATTTCTATAGTTCTTTTAGTTTATTGTTCTTTGTATCTAGTTCTCAGATTCCTTCGCAATTAGCTCCAATTAGTAGTTTGTTTGTTCAATTCTTGTGTTCTTAAGCATTGTCAGATCAAGAACCTGCCATTTTTTTGTTATTTCCCTCGGTTTTTTTTTCCTCTCTTTTTTTTACCTCTTTTTCCAATACTGGTGTAAATTGTATTAGACTTTTTTTTTTCTCCTTTTTCAGGGTCTATTGCAATTTGCAATTGAGGGAGGAATCTTTGTGAGGTCCTTTAGTCATGTCCTTTTAGTAGGTAGTCTTTGATTTTAGTGATGGTGTAATTAAACAATCCTCTTGCTAATGCAAATGGGCATATAATGCATCTTAAAAAAATATATATATATCACTTTTATTTGGGTCCAGCAAAAAAGTCTTTTATCTTAGAACATGAAATAAAAACTGTTTTTATGGTTCATCTTCTGAATAAAAGTGAAAAGAAGTTGCATCAAGACTGAAGCAGTATCGTAAAAAAGAAAACAAAATAACACTGGGCCCAAAAGGTCAGCTAGGCCTATTTTTGGGCCGAAACTATAAAGTACGACCCATTTAGTAAGATTATCCCAGCAAATATATGGAAAGTAAGGGAGTCCGTATCTCTGCATTAACGTAATATATGAGTTTTATTCAGTACCGTCCAATCATAATTCGGGCGAATCCGGGCTGTGAAAGTAATGTTTCGTTTTCTTCAATATTCGTGCGGATTTAATCGAACGGTCTGAATCTAAAATCAAAATTTGAGTTAACTCGGACAAAAATAATAAGAATTAGAGAAAAGGTCGGGGTTCCATCTCCATTTGTCAAATATTACAGTTTACAGGTTCTATTTTGCAAATTTGGCTCCCGAGCTGCTCGCGCGCGCTCCTTGTTTCCCCTTTTCTCTCGATCGACTGAAATGGCGTCGAATTCAGCAAGCGATTCTGGTTAGTTCGATTTTGAGTAGCTCTATTTTTGTTTCTAAACCTCTTTTATCACTTTGATTTCTTGATTCTGTTTTCTTTTTGATGGAATGCATTTCCTCTATTACTGTGTCAAACGATGATCAATTCCCTTTGTGAAAAAGTGAGAAAAAAAAAGCAGTAGTAGCAGCAATTAGGTGTTAAGATTCTCTCCATTTGGTACATGACTGTAGGCATCACCCCTCTCGGTGGTATTTACTTAACCAGTACTGCTAGCAAACCAAGAACAAAACACCCCCAAAATGAAGACCGTTAGCAATTATAAAAAGGTAAATATAAAAACAAAAGCAAAGCAAAAACAACAAGAAAAGAAACTACTTTGTGACAACTAAACTTAAGAAATGTGCTGTACAATGACCGGTACATCAAAGATAAAGTACTGTGTGCCAAACTGCCAATGTCATACCAGTGTATACTTGATTAGAATGCAACCCACTAGGTTATATCATGAAACATGGCTTTCTGCATTACTAATAAGTTGTAAGAAATCCGCTGAATTATGACTGGTACATCAAATATGAGTTACTGTGTACCAACGTTGTTTCAGTATCTACATGATTTGACTGCAGAATAGTAGGTTTCCATGAGTGATAAATATGGTTTTTGATGTCAGAAATTCACTTATGTCCTTTGTGTCTTTGAAGTTTTTCTGACAAACAGCTTGTGGGCCTAAAAATGTTGGTTAAGAAAATATAATGGAAAGCCTTTGGTTAGTCAATATGCTCCTTAACTAAGTGGGTTATTGTAACAGAGGCACTTTCATATTACCTAACATCAAATAATATGATTACCTATAGAACCCGTAAAATACTGAAATGGGTCTATAAATTTGACTGTTTTTCTCTAAAGAAATGGGTTATAAAGATGTTGGGTGAGGAGGGTTATATAGGTAATCTCCCTTTGAGTAGGGGTGTACTAGATAATTATCATTTTGCTGGGGCATATATTATTATTTTTATATTTTAGGAGCACCCATGTAATTTCCTTTATACATGAACTCTAATAGGCTAGTACAATAGTAATTCCCTTGTCTCCCCTCAAAATTAGTTTTAAGACATAATATTGTTTTTAATTGTATTATTTCAATGAAAGCATTTATATAAATATAGATATGAAAATATATAATAAGTTCTTTCTCATGTTCTGTTACAATTATACAGGATTAAAAGGCGAGTCAAGCAATCAATCTGAGGATCATGGTAACTTTTTTATATTCATTCATAATTGCATGCTTCCCCATACTACCATGGGTTATCACTTTTGATTATCTATATGGGTTTTTACTAGTTAGCCCCAGTAAAAAAATATGTTAGAGTTTGATTCTGCAACTGGCCCCTAGTAGGCTAGGACTGTGTAATTGAGCTTTAATTGGGAAATGGAACTCAATCAAAGCCAATTCATGTCACCTTTTAGTTGCGTATTTCTACATCAACAATGACTCCTTAAGTTGCCTCTCAAATGTTTGTTAAACCCAGACCATTTAATAAATCCTTGAAAATTTGACTTGAGAATTTATCATGTCATGTTTTTGTAGAAACTAAGGCACTAGTGGAGGAAACATGGAGGAAGATGAATGCGGGTTTACCCACTAAGTTGCCTAATCCCGTTATGCACAAGCTTGGTTCATCTACAAAACCTAAAACAAATAAAAGTACCCCTGTAAGTATCTACATATTTCACCATGATATTATTCAAGTTCCATTGATAAATGAGTACCCCTCCATTTCATCTTGTTATTTCTTTAGGTAAATTTGCACACCCAGGAGTGGGGGGTCAGGTTTACTTTTAAATACGTTTTCCAAAAAATTGTTCAGGGGTTTAGGTGAGTTTCTTATATCGGTTAGTGTAGATTTTCAGATGCTTCTCTTTTTACGCAGCTGTATGTGATATTTTGAGGTAACTTAGAGGCCTCACAGTGATTCCCTGTTATTCATATATTTTTTACTCGACTCCTTTTTAAGGATTGGATGGCAAAACTTGGGCTTGCACCAAAGAAATTATCATCAGAGAATAGTTCAATTGCTTCGGCAAAGACATCTGATTCTGTACAAAATAGTGTGGGAGAGGATGCAAAACGACTTGCAGCAGCTGCACTTGCAGCTGTTAAAGATGCTGCAGCAAATGCCCAAGTTGGCAAAGGGAAAATTCAAGTGAGTCTTTCCTTTTTACTATTGAATGGTATTGTTCTGGTGCCATCACTTTTGGGCGATTCAAGTCACCACAATCTCTCTTTACAATAGTATTTCAAAATTCAAATGGTAACTTCAAACAGTTGGTCTCATTCTTCTTGTCAAGTGCTGCATTCATGTAAATTTATAATTTTTTCGAGCTTGTTTTGTATAGATCAAAGGCCAAAAGATGAGCACACTAATTTTCATTTTATTTACACTTGATCTTGAGCGAAACAAACTCAAAGCATCATAATTTTATGTGACTGCATCGCTCATGAGAAAAACAAGATCAATGGTTCAGATCTATTGTTTTAGTTTTGGATTTTGAAATATTAATGCGAAAGAGAGGTTGTGGCAGCTTGTGACATCAGATTCGTCCTTTCTTTTTTCTTTTTCTTTTTTATTTTCTCTCTCTGTGTGTATACGACTATACATTGTGGTGGAGTGCAGGAGCCGAATTTCATGCATACCCCTAAAAGTTCTCAAAATATATACTCAGATCCTCTTTCAAAGTAAAATATCACATCTACCTATATATATTTTATAAGAACACAATCAATGATTTTCTTCCATTTAACAAACCACTCTTTCCAGGCACAAATGGGAGATGCATTATCTATTATCCTTTACCAGGATTTCTTAAGTTCGTATCTTGTAGGAATATGCAGACAATTTTCTCATTTTTTGGGGCATAAATGCAACTTCATGTTTTGCAGTAGTCAGACATAAATAATTTTAACAAAACCTTATGTGATGGGTACAGAAATTCTATGAATTAAATCTTTTATAGTACTTCAAATTTGCATAATCGCATCTTAATGTGTAAATATTATTATTCCTACATGCAATTGTAGATAACAGAGGTGCGGGATTTTGCTGGAGAAGATATCCAAGTAAAGAAACTTGTAGATGCCAACTCGAAGGAAGCTGAAGAAGAAAAAATAAAATCAACGGGGGCCCCATCAAGCGCTCTGGACAGTGTACTAGAACAAATAAAAAAGAAACCAAAATTGAGTGTATTAGACAAAACAAAGAAAGATTGGGGGGAGTTCAAAGAGGAGAATAAAGGCATGGAGGATGAGCTTGACAAGTATAAAAAGAGTTCGAATCAATACTTGGATAAGGTCTCTTTTTTGCAAAGAGCAGATTATAGAGAGTTTGAAAGAGAGAGGGATGCGCGATTGGCATCGCAAGCTAAGAGGAAGGCCGAATCGAGGGATCATGATTTCTAGGGATCATGATTTGCAGTTAGGATTCAATCGGGTTCGTTTGTTGTAATTTTTTAGGGTAGTTTGATGTACTTTTTGTGACATTTGGAACTTGTTTATTGTTCATTTTATTCTTGGAACTCATTACCATTTTGAGTGATCCATTTGCGGTGTTTACTAGGTCGAAATTTCGCTATGAAATTGCCTTTTGCTCTCTTTTTCGAGGCATTCCAATTTGGATAAACCAAAAATTGATAAAAAGGAAGGGAAATTAAAAGAAAAGTAAAAAAAAATACCGTATTAGACAAGATGGTACTGAAAAGTACTTTAGTTAATTTATAGTATTATTTTGTCGAAGAATATGATTGTAAATTTGTAAAGCTGTATACCTGTCAATTTGTTTGTTGTTGTGCAACTTCTAGATTCTGGTACCAGCTTGTCTGCTGTTACTATGTACCAGCTAAAATCTCAACCTGTACTTAAAAACTGTAATTCCATGAATCCCAGATATAATTTGGCTTGCTTTGATTTTTATGATCACTTGATTTCTTAGAGCTCAGCGCTTCCTACTAATGACCTTTGTTTACAATCTATTAAGTGCTTGATATAATTGCCTTGGAGAACAATTTAAACAGTCCATTTGATGTCATAACCATTATTTTTTTTCCCCTGATTTGCAAAACTTAATTTCTGAACTCACCGTGCAGAGAAAAGGGACGGAAGGGAAAGAAAGAGTCATCATAAAAATTTATTCTTTCTAACAAAAAAATATTTATGTTAGATATGTCTACAGTGTAATTTAACTCTTAGAAAAATAATACATGGACCATTAGAAAAATATTTATGTTTACAATGTTGCAAGATTAACTCCTCTTTAAAGCAAAAAATCAAATTAGTTATATAATTCTATAAAAAAAAGGCAAATAATTTTCATACAACAAAGCCTTCTCGAGAGTTATACACACACACACACACATATGCTAAGGACTATTCTTTATCGAAATTTAAATGACTTAGACCGGTGCTTACATGCATGGAATAATCCCAACTCAGGTGGCATGAAGAATTCAGTATTATTCAACTACACAAGGAATGATGTCAGCCCTTACTACATTATTAACCTTCTAGAAGGAAATTTAATTTCAACTGACATGCATACTGCTTTATTTTAATAAAGATTGGAGCCTTGATGCACGAAGCATGATGTAATATGATATCTGTTTATGTAGACTCAGATTTTCGAACTTTAAAGATAAAATACATAACGGGATTAATTATATAAATTTTTATGCTAATAATGAAAATCAATTTACATTATCTATGATATTTTACTATAAATTATATAGAAAGTTATACATAAGAAGAAAAAATTAAAAAAATACGAATCAATTGATCCCATTCAGATGTACTACCTTTTAAGCTTTATCAGATTTAAATTTAAATATTGTGTTATCTATGATGCATGATATAATTTTTGGATGGGGTTTTTGTCCGGCTTTGGACAAAATCTCATCCCAAGCCGCATCTAAACCGTCTGATTTATATCAAAATTCGTACAGACATTTAAATTCAACGAGTCATTTAAATTTATTAAGTTTTAAATATATTTGCACAAATTTCAATACAAATTGGACGTTTAAACTTGGTTTTGGTCGAGCCTTTGTCCGAAGCCCTTTGGACAAAACCAAATCCCCTAATTTTTCTATCAAATTTGTTAATTTTCTAGTGAACTAATTTAAGTTTGATATATGTTAGGTTAAATCTATTTTAATAATACCAGCAAGATTAACTCCTCTTTAAAACCAGTCAGTGTTAATTTTAAATTTGTCAGTTTCTTTTAAGTTTTAACCTAATTTTTGGTCCTTCGGGAAAAACAAAAAATATATCAAAATGTTTAAATTTATCTGGTCTATGTTTGTATGCATAATTGTCATTTAATGAAAAACCTAATGTGATATTTTATTTTTAAGATTGTATATTTTTATCTCTTAGTCATGTTTTGTACCTGCTGACTGTATCTTTATTTATTTCTAAGCCATTACTATTTGACTTTATATTTATAATAATTAATATATCCCTACTAAAAATAATATATTTATAATTAATATATTTATAACAAGAGGAGGGATTCAATTACACTCTTTTTTTTTTACACATCATGACATTGTTTTTTTTATAGTTTAATTTTGCGATTTCAAAATCCAAATAGTCGATTCAAACCATTCAACACGATTGATATACTAAAATGTGCTTGGAGATCAAATTTTACATTTTTTTGAATTTTTTTAATATTTATTAAGATGGTTACAAAATCGTTGTTTTTCAATGGTCCGAAAACAACGATTTTGTAACCATCTTAATAAATAGTAAAAAAATTCAAAAAAATGTAAAAATTGATCTCCAAGTACATTTTAGTATATTAATCATGTTGAATGGTTTGAATCGACTATTTGGACTTTGAAAATAGTAGATGTCAAAATGTGTCAAAAAAAAGATGTAACTTGATTCCTCCTCTTATAACAATATGACAATATTATTTTCAGAAATTATTTAATCATTTGCATTTATTTAACCTTATCGCCTTCAATAAATTTTATATAAATTAATCTAACAAAAATGTAAATGGGTGGCAACTGATGATCATCATTTATTACAATTTTTTTTTCATCTTATTTCTAACAATGATATTTTGTTATATGTATAAATCTTATAATAAGAGATCAGAGAAAATCAATAAACATACATGAGTAGAACTAAGGTGCTTCTAGGAGTACAAAAGTTTTTGTACTCTTAACTCTAAAATCTATCGGATTAACTTCGAACGACGAATCCGAACCGTTGAAATCCTTCTACTTTACAAGTAATGTGTCTAAATGTGAAAATTTTAAAGTTTCGAATTAACTTAGTATAAAGTCAAGTGGTGAAAATTAGAAGGTTTCTAAATTAATTTTAATACATTCATTTTTTGGAAGAATTTTGACCGCTTGACTTTATACTAAATTAATTCAAAACTTTAAAGTTTTCACATGTAGACGCATCACTCGTAAGGTAGAAGGATTTCAACGGTTTGGATTCGTCGTTCGAAGTTAATCCGATAGGTTTTAGAGTTAAAGAGTATAAAGGGACTTGGTACTCCTAAGAGCACCCTAGTTCTACTCAACATACATTGCTGTCTTGACAAGCTGCAATTAATGATAGCTTGGGACTAATGATGTATGTGTAATATTTTTGGGAGCAGCTTGGGTCCGATGCGGCGATGCCCATCGGACTCAAACTGGATCCGATGGGTTCCATCACTGTCCGATCTGCTTTAAGGTCCGTGCGTGTTGTTTTAATATCCGCACACTATCACTTTAATATACGTGCACATGAATTTTAATGTGGATTGGACGGTTATGGAGCCCATCGGACCCAGTTTGAGTCCGATGGGCATCGGACCCAAGCTCCTCCCAATTTTTTTTTTGTCAATATCTATTATATTCTAGATTTGTGTTGAAATAAATTAGTGTTATTACTTCACAATACGCAATCTAGATATTTGTTCAGTTTGTCTGTGTTAATTACAATGCTTATTTTTCACGTTTAGTTTCTCATGTCTTTCCTTTTCACTGGAGTTGCAATTTTACTACCATCAATTATATTTTATTTATATATTGGTTAGATATTTTAAAATCTTTTTGAAACATATATATTCAATAATATATGCCAAAAATCGTAAATAAATTTTAGTTAGAATGATGAATTTTTTTTGAACTTATTATTATTCCATAATTTTCTAGCACCAGTACAGTAGTATATACTTATTATAACAATATGACAATATTGTTTCGGAAATTATTTAATCATTTGTATTTATTGTTTTGCACAGTTTTAAACCGGCCTTTTTTAGATTTATCGCCTTCAATAAATTTTATATAAATGGATCCAAAAAAAAATGTAAATGGGTGGCAACTGATATTCCATAATTTATTACATTTTTTTGTCACTCTCTTAATGGACCGTTCAATTTGTGATATTCCATTCACACTATTACCTTGGTCTTGTAGCTGATTAGTCAATTTATAAATTTTTGTCATATTTCACTTATCACATACTAGTTTAGCACCAGGCGGTACCAATATTCAATCTGTAGGTATCTAATTAGATCATCAAGAGGAAAAAAAAATTAGATAGCTATGTATATATAGAAGGATAATTATCAGTCACACTACGTTATGTTACGTCATGTCACGTCACGTGTATCAGTTACATGACGTGATTCACGTGTCACATGACGTGACTGTCTTTCAATATCTTTGTTATCAGGGACGGAACCATACTTTCGAATTATAGGGGTCAAACATATAAAATTTTCCTGCAGAGTCAAATTTTCAAATTATGGGGGTCAATAATATAAAAATTTTCGTGCAGAATGGAGGTCATTTTTACCATTTCATGATATTTTATTGTAAAATATAATAAAATTACATATTAGTAAAAAAAAAAATTAAAAATGGGAGTCAATTGACCCCCATATAGCCTATTTAAATGCGCCTCTGTTTGTCATGTCACGTCATGCCAATCGATTCAGTCACGTTATGTAACCATTTTTTTAAATATTATTTATTAATTATAATTATTTTATAACAGTTTCTACTAATGTTTTCCAAAATTTCCTAACATCAGTGTACAAATTCACTTCTTAAATATGCAATAACATTTATATACAGTTGAAATATTGTGATGACTCAAGGGACAAAGATATTTTTATTTTCTATGTTTTAGATACCTTTTATTTTATTTTATGTAGAAAATTGTGATAAATATGATGTGTTTAAAAGAGAGAATAGTTCATTCAAAGGATATTAATATTCAAGTTTAGAAGATGAGCACAACAAATCTTTGACTGAACTATTCTCAATGGCTTAACATTCTATTTTTTTTTATTAAGTCATATAATTTCACAGGATTACTACGAGAAAATGGGACAAAAGAGGATTCAAATTAATTCAAAATTATAACTTAAGAGAAATTGAATTGATGAAATGGAAAAAAAAAATACAACTATTCATATTTCATACAGTGTACTAAATTTTGACTGTGTCACATCTACAATTTGGTCTTATTGTTTTCACAGCTGTATCATAGCTGACACATCAATCGGTGGCTTAGTACAAGCCGACTTCAGGTGATTTATCTCTCCACAATTGTAGTACTTCCCGGATCTCATCCCAAATTGACATGTATATTTATTAATATTGTAATTTTGAATTTAAATTGCAAACTATATATAATCCTTAATTTAACCGATATATGGATTCATGTCTCAACAAAGCAAGTAACAGTTTCATGTCCATCCGATCCGACGGCTGTAATTCTGTCCAGATAAATATACAGTCTGGGATAAAATGATGACAGAGCTGATTTTATTTCACACAACGCATCAGTCATATTTTTTTTCTTTCTTTCTCATTTTTATCTTTATTAATCTTGTGTTGTACGAAGCCAAACTAGTTTCGTCAACATCTTTTGAAAAAATCTCAGCCGTGCGATTTATTTCCAGACATGCCTTAAATTAATGCCCAGTGTCTTTGAAATTCGTACCAGATTAAAAATAAACGATTCAAATCGGTAGAATTAATCAGGTGCCTGACTGGATATGAATTAATTATTAAATTATTGCTCCTTGTTAAATTACAGGCGGCTAAAGTAGTAAAAGTAAACTACCAATTTAATTAATAACCGAGATTTAATTCATTACGGAGAAACAGTGTGAAGGGTGCAAACGGATCAGATATTATCCGACCGTATCCGACTCTGTATCCGAAAATTAGATACGGATATCCGATATCTGAATATCCGTGTAGATACGGATATGGATATGATTTTTAATTTTAATTATCTGTATCCAAATAGTAGATATATAATATATAGTTTAATATATATTATTGAAAAATTTATGTTATTCACTATTATAAAAAATGGATATCCATATCTGTATCCGTTTAATATCCATCTAATATCCGATCCGTATCCATATCCAAAAAATAAAAACAAATATAGATATGATTTTACCACTATCCGATCCATATCCGATCCATTTGCACCCCTAGTGTGAAGTCAAATACTCCTGCTCGGGACAAACTTGGGTCCGATGAATTCCATAACTGTCCGATCCGCTTTAAGATTCGTGTGCACGGATATTAAAGTTAATTCGCACGGATATTAAAGCAACACACACATATCTTAAATCATATTGGACGGTTATGGAACCATCGCACTCAGTTTGAGTCCGATGGACATCGGACCCAAGTTTGTCCCATGCTGACATCAGATTCTTTCTAGAATGCTTGACTTGTTTAATAAATCTCATCTCTTCTTCATCTGTGTTATCTTTTATCCCCTCCCCCAAGAAAAGCTACATCGCTTTCTATCTGGTGGAAAGCTGGTCACAGATAACAGATTTAACTAATCTATTTATTGCAAAGACATATTTGTGGTTATTATTTTGTTTGACCGTTACCGATCTAGCAACTTCTAACACGCTTTCCTTTTATTTAATTTTCTTTCCCCTTTTTCCACATTTTTTCCTACTAAACTAATAAGTATCTATCTCAAGTCAGAAATCACAAGAAATATACATGTCAGTAAAAGATTAGCATAAAGTAACATATCCCTGGTGTCCACAGCGAATCTATACAACTTTTCAACCACAGTGTGTGCTCCTATTTAAATGGCCAAGATGCCATGACTGATCTGAAGAGGAAAAAAAATCACAAATTTGAAAGCAAGAATGGATTTGTTGGTGAGAAATAATGAAGCATCTTACATATCCACATCCAATGGAGATGTAGTCACCATTTCCAATTTCATTTCTCAACTAGGTATATATATATTTCCCTTTTTTATTATCATTTTTTTTCTTCTAAACTAACCATCAAAAGAAAATTTCAATATTTTATATTTTATTCTTTGTGTAGATGAAGCTGCAGCAACAAGGCTTCAAAGGATGAATCAAAGATTGAGGGATTTAGAGATGCAAATGGAGTTGCTGGAAAGTGAGATCTGTAATACCACTTACGACCCCTACAAAGAATTGATGCAATTTCCTTCACCATTAGTCAATGGATTTCAGGCATAAGAAAATTTTGAGTTAGAATTAATTATATAAATTTCATGTGCCGTTGTGAATATTTCCATTACTTTCATTTTTTTTTTCTGATCAGTTGTATAGAATTTTCTTCTCCGTTTTATTATGCTATCATTCTACGAGCTTAGATTTTGTACTAAATTTTGTTACTTTTGTGATTATTTTTTAACTAGATTTTTCTTACTATCCTCTAGATGCACCAATTTCGTTTGAACATTTCCTCCATTAAAAAATGCCTTTTAAAATCATATTTCGCACTGTATTGGTTTTAGATACTTATAAAAGGGGCAATAACAATCGTTACTGATATATTTACTCTGGACCTTTCCAATTTTTTTTAGGAAAAAATAGAGATTTATCACCCAATTTTATTCATCAATGTGAACTCTTTACATTTCTACAATCCACATTTAACAAAAATTATAAATAAATAATATTTATTTTGTTGTTGAGAAAATGATTTATTTTACACGTATGCACTTAAGAATGGAGGACTAGTGTGGAATAAAAAAAAAATAATTAGGTTTTGTGTTAATTTAGTGGAACATGATACCTATGCTGACATGAATTCACATCCTCTCTCTTTACTGCACAAGGAATCTTTTACAATTATTGAATCTGGACCATTCATTTTAACTTGACACGAATCTCAAAGCCCAATAATACTGCTCCTTATTTCTCCCGAATCTCAAACCGTAAAGTGATACACATCCTCTGTAGTAACACAAAGAGGATACGGATCCTATGCTGACATGGGCTGTTTCGTCTTCCAACTTGACAAGTCAAGTGTGCAAGTTTTGCTTTTAAACTTATTTAACATAATTAAATTTTAAGGTAGTATCCTGAACAGTAAAAATCAGTTCCTATGTCCATTCTCCTGCCTACTGTGCATTCTCCTGCCTACTGTGCGGCCAAATATGCTCTAAGTGGGAAGGGAAAAAAAATGGGATCTTTGAAACTCTTCTTCTTTTCTTGTAAAAAAAAAATGCGCCCTTTAAAGGCCAAAATTGAGTTGGCTCATTATTAGAGTTTTGATAGCTATTAAAACTTGATTAAAATTGAGTTGGCACTTGTAACACCCCTTTTTTTGTGATTTCAATAGTGGTCACTATAAAATTCAATATTGGGCCAACTCTTTAATTAATTTAACTAGCTTAAACGCATAAATCAAATAAAATTAATTAAATAAGCACGGAGATTACATTAATTAAACAAGCATAATTAACAGCACATGAAATTTTAATTGACCCAATCCAATATGTACAATTATGTTATAATCTAAATCAATGCACTTAACATAGTTTCTCCAAATAAATTAATGTAAAACGGAAAAAACCAACTTCCTAACGAATTTTTAATGTATTTGTTGCACACCTATATTCTAAAATTTCTCATAAATTAAAATACCCAATATTTTTATTAATAACCCAAAAAAAATACTAAAAATAACTCTGTAATTAAGCACATCAAGTAATATGAGAGCAGCATATTTCAAAATTTATCTCAATTCTTTAACAAGATTAGTCAAATTATATTCATGTTCACCCAGGTGAATAATTCTGTAGTAGGGCCCGTTAATTTTGCACAGTACAATTAACAGTACCTAAATCTCCGTATCTTCCAAATCAAGTTCAGCAAATTAGTCTTCTGAAGCAGATGCATCACCTTTGTTAGAACCTAACTGTAAAATAATGCAAAGTTTTAGAATTTATAATACAGGGGACAAAAAAAAATTGCTTTATTTAAATTACTAACATGATAATCCATAGTTCATAGGCCATATTAGTATATTACCTACAACTTTTTAATCCAGACTAATTTAGAATCACAACTTCATTTTAATCCTGTTTGGCTTAGAAAAGGTGGCCTAATTAGAGGTAGGGGCAAATATGTGAAACACTTGATCATATATATGTTTTGCAAAATAACTCCAGCAGTTGGGCATTTCAAATACTCCAAAAGAAACATATTATACTGATAAAATAACACCAAATATTAAGCAATTCTCACTTACTGGAACCTGATTGATAGCCTTTAATCCAAAAATCTGGATCATAGCTACTCCATAAACCCGGTGCACCCGTCTCCACCTAGTCTTTGTGACCGTACTAGCATGGTGCAACAGACTGATGCAGCTACCAAATTTCTTGCCACAAACCAGACAAACAAGCACCCCTTTCTCTCTCCTCTCTTCATAAAACCTTTGACAGTATTGAAAGTAAATTAGAACCATGATCTTCAATAAGACTATTATACAACTCATTGTAGCTTAACCACAATTCTCAGTATATTAGTTTACCATTTCCTGTAGCTTACCAGTACCAATTCTTTTAGTGGTAGTACCACTCCCACTTCGGTCCAAATACATCAATAAGAAACAGAAACTGTATTGAAACCTTAGCAATTGGGTACCAGTACTACAGTTGCACTGCATCCGACTGCTTTAGTACAAGAAAGCAGGTACCAGTTTCATTCAAAACTATTGGTAATACCACCTTGATAATAACCAGTACATATATACCAGCTCTACAGCATGCCTAATTGGAATTTTTCACAATACATTGTCAAACCCACGTGAGTCCGAAATAGATCAGAGAAAAACCCTAAAACCCTTCCATGTCCCTCTCCCTCTTCATCTGTGCAATCGCCATTTTCTTCTTCTTCTTCTTCTTCTTCTTCTTCTTCTACCACGAAGAAAGATTTGCACATTTCAAGAGCACTAGTTTGCGCGTCTTTAGAAGAAATAAGTGGCGACAATGGTGTAGGCTTTTGTGAGGCACATGGCCGCACAAATGGAATCCATTCGGAGCAGTGTGGTTTGGCGGTGGAGGATCTGGATCGCATGGCCAGGGCGTGTCTGAGACGGAAATGGACGAGTCGGGTCGATCGGACGGACGGGAGGAAAGTGGGTCCCAGCAGCAGAGCGATTCGGTGAGCTTCTCTTGTCTCTTGCGCTCCTTGCGCTTCCGCCTCTCATCTCGCTTGAATGCAGTGGATTTGGTCGGGCGGAGGTTCGGATTTGAAGGAGACTGTGGAGAGGTGAGGAGCGCGGCGCCATTCTCCATGGCGGATATGAATTCGGGAGAGGGATACACTGCACAGGCGGAACGGTGCCAAATTTCAAATGCAGGTTGCTGCAATTAATAATAGAGTTCAAACTCAAATGCTTGAATTTTTTTTTATAGACCATAATTAAAAAAGGGGAAATTTAATGTATATTCTTAAAAAATTTCAATATTATGTATTTATTCCTCTAAAATCAATAATTACGTATTTATCCTTAAAAATTGTAGAAACTAACATATTTGTCCAATCCATTATATTTAACATTATTTTTTTATGTATTCCCATTTTACCCATCTTTTATTTTTCTTTCTAAAGTTAGTATGTTAGAAAGCAGTATTAAAACATACCAGTATCAGTAAATAGCCGTACCAGTACCACTATTGAACCGTACCAGTACCAGAACTGAACCATACAATAACAAATTGCACTGAACAGATTAAAGGGCAACTCAACAGATTAAAGAGAGAGATGAAGGGTATAATGGTCATTACAATATTAATTAATATTTAAAATAAATTTTAATGTTTAAAAAATATTATTTAATTATTTTTTTAGAGATATTTGATATATAATAGAGTTTGATTGGACAAATATGTGAGTTTCTATAATTTTTAAGAATAAATATGTAATTATTGATTTTGGAGGGATAAATACGTAATATTGAAACTTTTGAGGGATATACATGAAATTCCCCCTAGATTTAAAAATGGAGGGACATGAAGGCTGAAGCACACAAAAAAATGTATTTAATATATTATGTGAATATTGATTTTAAATGATATAAAAATCATACCTGATAATATACAAATTGTATATATGTCACACATAACAAATTAAAATATATAAATTTACGCTAAATCTTTTGATGTATCAAATTTTCTGAGAATTAACACACAATTTCTCAAGAAATTTCCCAAAAAATTACAAATTCCCCAAAAATCAGATTCAAACCAACCACCAGCAATTAACACACAAATTCTCAGAAATTCACAGTTTAAGAGAACAAAAAGGATTAAGAAGGTTTACCGATAATTCCTGGAGATGCACGAGTAGAGGTATGGGTGACGGTCGCTGAAAGAACAGAGTAGAGGTGGCGCCGACAGGAGAGGAGATGGTGGCTCCGAGAAAGAACTTGTTGGAGAAAGGCGGGGCCAGGCTGTTCTCGCGTGAAGAGGGAGGAGATCGAGGTCCAAGAGAGGCGGGGCTAGGGTTTCGCATGAGACAGAGAAAGAGCGATGTTTCGCCTGAGGATGGGAAGATCGGAGCTGTTTAATGAAACTGGATTTGCCCAGTGATACCATCTCCGAAAATTAAGTTTTCATCCATCTAGCATTTGGCACGAATCTTGAAGCACATCCAATAGCTTAAAACACAATTAAAACCAGCATTTTAATTTGCAATGCACGGTAGCCTTACTCCATATATATACGAGGAGGGATACAATTACACCATTTTTTTGACACATCTTGACACTGTTTTTTTTTATAGGTCAATTTTACAATTTCAAAATCCAAACAGTTGATCCGAACCGTTCAACATGATAACCATAGTAAAATGTGTTTGGAGATCAAATTTTACATTTTTCTGAATTTTTTTACTATCTATTAAGATGGTTACAAAAATTGTTGTTTTTCAATGGTCTGAAAACAACGATTTTGTAACCATCTTAATAAATAGTAAAAAAATTCAAAAAAATGTAAAATTTTATCTCCAAGCATATTTTAATATATCAATCATGTTGAACGGTTTGGATTGACTGTTTGGACTTCGAAAATGGTAGGTGTCAAAATGTGTCAAAAAAATGGTGTAATCCGATCCCTCCTCTCTCTCTCTCTATATATATATATGAGTAAGGCTGTAAATGAACTGGCTCGGGCCGAGCTGGGCCTTAGCTTAGCTCGTTAATTCTGGACAGAGTTGTTAGCGAGCCAACTCGTTAACAGCTCGCAAGCTAAAATCTCAGCTCAAACTCGTGATGAGCCAGCTCACGAGCTACGAGCTGGCTCTATGGGTTTGGTTGGACCTTGTTTTAAGAAGAAAATAAATTTTACAAATATTTTTTGACCGAGCTGGACCGAGCTGAACCGAGTTGGACCAAGTTTGACAGTATAAAATACACACAAATTCATACAAATTCACAAATTGATGCCTAGCCGAGCTAGGCCCCAGCTCAAACTCGTTAATATTAGCCCGAGCTGTTACCGATCGAGTCAGATGCGAGTCACGAGCGAGCCACGAGCTTTTTTGACAGCCCAATATATGAGTAGAACTAGGGTGCTCCTAGGAGTATCAAGCCCTTTGTACTCTTAACTCTAAACCTTATCGGATTAACTTCGAACGACGAATCTAAACCGTTGAAATCCTTCTACCTTACGAGTGATGAGTCTACATATGAAAATTTTAAAGTTTCAAATTAATTTAGTATAAAGTGAAGTGGTCAAAATTAGAAGGTTTTCTAAATTAATTTTAATGCATTCATTTTTTGGAAGAATTTTGACCACTTGACTTTATACTAAATTAATTCAAAACTTTAAAATTTTCAAATGTAGACGCTTCAAATTTAATTTAGGTAGAATCGATTTCAATGAATTAGTTGCTAGTAGTTAAGTGGTCAAATATTAGAAGGTATTTCTAAATTAATTTTAATAGAAACATGGTCATTGTTTGGCAAGCTCATAGTTTAACGACGCGCTTCTCTATAATTGGCTTAATTAAATAACCATTTAAACACACTAGATTAATCCTTAATCAGAAAACCGAAGCTGAGTGGTAGCCATAAACCCAAATCACATAATTTTACTGCTACAGTAAAATTAACCAATTAAAGACAAAATCCAAAATCAGCAACAAAGTTAAAATCGGAAATTTGAAATGACTCGAAAAATACAAAATTAATTACTTGGCCCAACAAAAAAAAAATTCTAAATTTGTTATTTTCAAAGCTACCACCTAAAGAAGAATCGCAAGGGACATGACAAAAACTTTTTTTTTCAATTATAGATGGAGATTTAATTACTGGGCGAAGTGGCTGGGGTGTTTCAGATTTAGGGTTGACGGAGGTTTAGTGGAGAGATGGGTTATGATTTTGGTATTTCTCATAAGGACATTTTTGTCTTTATTAAATTTTTTTTTAACAGAAGTAAATATGTAGTAATGGCAAATTTAAGAGTTAATTAGATTTATAATGGCATTCGCATGATTTCAAATTTCAGAGTGACATTTTTCAGATTTCACAGTTTTGGAGTGGCAAATAACCAACTTTCTTTTTTACCTATGAATTTAGCACAACTAAAGAAAAAGTGAAAGTTACGATAGCAAAAGATACCAAGTGAACAGAACCACGAATAACTATTTGATGAGTGGGGCTACATTACTACTATGCATAGAGCATATTAGTCCATACTATAGATCAATAATTCCATTTTCAAAGTCCAAACAGTGATCTGAACCGTTCAACATGATCTTTATATTAAAAATATATTTGTAAAACATATTTTATATTTTTTTAGAAGTTTTTTACTATTTTTTTAAACAGGTAGAAAATCATTACTTGATCTAAAGATTCTAGACCATTCAAAAGTAGTGATTTTCTACCTGTCTAAAAAAATAGTAACAAAATCCTAGAAAATATATAATTTAGTCTGCAGGTACATTTTCATACCGAGATCATGTTAAATAGTTCAGATGACTGTTTTAACTCTGAAAACATAGATATTGATCCATAGTACGAACCAAGATGCGCTATGCATAGTACCATAGCCTCACTCCAATTTGATTATCACACACTAGTTTTCCTGCTTGGAAGTTGAGACCTTGGCCTCGATTAAGACTTAATACCCTCCTAAAATCTCAATTAAAGACCAACAAATTCCTTGAAACAAAAAACTAACATTGAACTCAAACAAAATTAAAGAATATATATATAATCGCTTCAAAGTGTAAGACAGGTCTGCAGAGTTACATATATGTCAAAAATAATCAATTTTGAAGAAAGAATAAGAATTGAACTTTGTTGTCAAAACAAACAATCAGTAAATGAAGTGCAAGCTGACTTTTTAGATACTTGGTTCGATCATCTGCATTGTATTAATAAGGAGGAATTTTATATATATCCTTAAAAAGTTTAAATATTACATATTTGTTTCTGTAAAATCAATAATTACATATTTATCCTTAAACATTGTAGAAACTCACATATTTGTCCAATCCATTATATTTAACATTATTTTTTTATGTATTCCCATTTTACTAATCTTCTATTTTTCTTTCTAAGGTCAATGTGTTAGAAAGTAGTATTAAAACGTACCAGTATCTGTACATAGCCGTACCAGTACCACCATTGAACCGTACCAGTACCAGAACTGAACCGTACAGTAACAAATTGCACTGAACAGATTAAAGGGTGACTCAACAGATTAAAGAGAGAGATGAAGGGTATAATGGTTATTATAATATTAATTAATATTTAAAAAATATTATTTAATTATTTTTTACAGATATTTGATATATAATAGAGTTTGATTGGACAAATATGTGAGTTTCTATAATTTTTAAGGATAAATATGTAATTATTGATTTTGTAGGGATAAATACGTAATCTTGAAACTTTTGAGGGATATACATGAAATTCCCCCTGAAAAAAAAGGAGGGATCAAGTTACAACAATGATCGGAATCACTGACTCCGATCGCTGACTCCGATCCATACAAAACTTGATTTTCTGTGGCACAAAACTCTTGTATCCATAAAAAAATAATAGTTACATATATTTTTTACTGCAGAAAATCAACCCATTTATGGATCAGAGTCAATTATCCCAATCCATGAATTGTTTTTTTTTTTTTTGTAAATTCCCTGTGCAGTTAAAAAAAATAAAAAAAAATTCATGGATCGGGATCAGTGACTCCGATCTTACTATATTTATTGCAATTAAGGTACTCTTTCTATCTGTGTTGATCAGAATTTTATAATTTCTATTGATAAAATTTTTCCAATTTCATATGTAGGTTGCCTTCAATTAATAATAGAGTTCAACTCAAATGCTTGAATTTTTTTTTATAAACCATAATTAAAAAAAGAGGAATCAAGTTACAACAAATTTGAGTTACAGCAAAGTTGCAACAATGATTTCTTTCATTTTCAAAGTCCAAACCGTTCAACATGATTATCTAAATATAATGTTCTTCCAGATCTAATTTTAAATTTTTTTAAATTTTTAAATATTTATTAAGATGAGTTCAAAATTCAATTGTCTGAATTTGACTAGTTTTTGTAAAATACTTAATAAATAGTAAAAAAATTAAAAAAAATGTAAAATTTGATATGAAAGTACATTTTAAAGAGGAGGGATCAAGTTACAACAACTTTGAGCTACAACAAAGTTACATCAATATTTTTTTTATTTTCAAAGTCCAAATCGTCGATCCAAACTGTTCAACATGATTATCTAAATAAAATGTGCTTCCAGATCAAATTAATTTTTTTTTTTTTTTTTACTATTTATTAAGATGGGTACAATATTCAATGGTCTGAATTTGACTAGTTTTTGTAAAATACTTAATAAATAGTAAAAAAATTAAAAAAAATGTAAAATTTGATCTGGAAGCAGCACCTTTTATTTTATTTTTATAACATTAATTTGAGTAATATTATTCTTGTAGTATTGTTTTGGCAATAAAAAATGAAATGTCAGAAACTATATTGATTGTTTTTTCTCCCCAAAAATAGTAAAGATGATCCAATTTTGGATAGACAGTAATTCAGTCCCCCGTTATAGTGCCAGAGCACCTGTCTCGCAATATCAAAAAAGGGAGGTCTAAACTGAATATTTGATTTCGGTACACTCTTTTTGTTTTTTTAGATTTGATAATTGATATATATAAATAATTCATAAAAATAAGTAGTTTTAGTGAAAATAATTATTTTTATATTTTCTATTTTATTAGTATTGTTAATAATTTGAATATTATTTGTTTATGTGTATTGATATGATATTAGTGATATTAATAATTCAAAAAATTAAACTCAATTTTTGAGGCGTCAGACAATGTTATTTTATCTTGAAATCATAGAACTTTCGGGCTATGTCCGAGAAGCCTCGCTTTAGATCTCATTATGAGGTTTTTGAATTGGGTCAAACAATGAAATCCTAATTTCCTATAAAAAATTATATGGTCATTTAAAGTTCAAAATTTTATTTGCATTTCTTATTGGATTTCTTCAGGCTGCAAAATAATTTATACTGATTAAAAAATTTATTGACAGTCAATAAATTAGTTACAAAATTAATTATCAATAAATTTATTTTTGTTAATTTAATTCGCAAACAAATTATGATATCAGGAAAAAAAATTAGAAATCAATACAATTAACAATATATATATGAGGAGGGTTTCAATACCTCATCTTCTCATACTTCATTGATGCCTCATATCTTATATCTTCATTTTTAAAGTCCAAACAGTTGATCTGAACCGCTTAACATGATCTCCATATTAAAATATGCTTGTAGACCAAATTTTATATTTTTTGGAAATTGTTTATTATTTTTTTAGATTTATTGAAAATCGTTGTTTTTCAAACAAATATGGACCATAAAAAAAAATCAATTTTCAATAAATCTAAAAAGTTAGTAAATTTTTTTGAAAAAAATACAAAATTTGGTCTCCAAGCATATTTTAACATGGAGATCATGTTGAGCAGTTCGAATTGACTGTTTGGACTTTTTAGAAATATAGTATATGAGACATGAATGAGACATTGAAACCCTCTATATTAAACCCATAGACTGAATATTTGGGGATTTTTTTATAAAGCATAAATAAAAAAAATTAAAGTTAAGCTGTCGATATGATTACCGGCGGATTTATAAAAGCATAAGGAACGGCTTGCCAAGCCGTTCCCCAAATTTTTTTTTTTACAAGAACGGCTTCCGAAGACGTTCCTCTGATCATTTTTCATTTGTTTCGCACCAACAGCACAACAGCTGCAACAGAAAATCCAGAAATTTCCTTCTTCCGCGAAAAAAAAAACAGAGAAAACGGCTTCGCAAGCCGTTCTTGCGTGAAAAAAAAAATTAGGGAGAACGGCTTCCCAAGCCGTTCCCGTGCCAAAAAAAAATAGGGAGAACGGCTTCCCAAGCCATTCTCGTGCCAAAAAAAAAGAACGTTTTGCGAAACCGTTCCCTGAGGCTTTGCAACATCCCAACCATTTAAAATACGATCTTTGCGAATCTCAAAACTCCAATGATACTGGACCCTACGGTTACCCGAATAAAGCTATTTCCTTCTCTTCCCTTCCCATCACTCTCTCCCCGAAAGCGTTCCCTCCCCCATTTTTCATTTTCTAAGTTCTTTCTCCTCCAAAGTTTTTCAGCCCTCAATATTGTATTATTTTTTGATCTAATTATATATAATTGTATATTTTTCAAAGGACAACCAAACAAGCTTCAGATCTACAATTTTGGTGAGGTATGTAGTTTAAATTTTTTTTATTAAATATCCAAAAGATTTTAGTTTAAATAAGTAATTTTATTGTTAAATGAAGGGGTTAATTGATAGTTTTGGTATAAATTGAGGGTATTTTAAGAAATTTAGAATTTTTTTAATTTGAGGGTATATAAATAAATTGTAGAAAATCTTTTTTTAGTGTAATTTAAGTATTTGAGCTTAATTTTAATAATTGTAGAATGATTTAGTAATTTAGGTTTGTGCATGTAGTATAAATAATTGTAGATTGATTTAGTTTTGTTAGTATAATTTTAGTAATTGTAGAATGGTTTAGTTTGCATGTAGAGTAAATTTTAACAAATGTAGGAAAAAAATTATTTTAAAGCAATTTAGGCTAGTTTTTTCCTATGTAATTATTTATTTAGGAAAAAAAATATTTTAAAGCAATTTTAACAAATGTAGTTTCCTGTGTAGTTTATTTATTTGTAATTTTATGTATATTGTAGGCCAAAATGTATTACCAACCATCTTTATTGGAATTACCTCTAGACCAACACAAAATACGCCGGGCGAGTATGGAGGTATTTGTCATAACTTCGTGATTTATAAAAAAAAATTACTTATAAAGTTGAATTAAATTTTGGAGTTTAATTTATTATGCATGGCAATTATCGTTCCAGTCTCATTATACACTGCGTACTAGCACTCGTCAGATGGGCGTTCCTTATCAGCCTCAGATGAAATCAGGTTTAGTAAATCTAGGCTTGTATTAGATGAAAGATGTGACTAAATGCTACATTGATAAAGGGTTGATCACAGCTCTCGTTGAGAGGTGGAGACCTGAAACGAATACATTTCATCTTCCGGTGGGAGAGTGCACAGTTACATTAGAAGATGTCAGTTGTTTGTGGGGTTTGCCTATTACAGGTAAAATATTTTTCTATTACTAATAATCTGATATTTGTCTATCTAATGCAAGTATATATCTATCTAACTTTGTATTTACAAGAATGGCAATAGCTGGACATACCGATGACAACTGGTCACAACTAATTGAAGACTGTCTCGGACACAAAGTGTACAATGGATATGAAGACAGTGATGGTAACTTTTTCTTTAAAAAAGTGGAGAAAGAAGGCACAGAAGATGAGAAAATTACAATATCAAAACACTACATGCGTCTCAAATAGTTGAAGGACAGATTTGTTGAGAATTTGATACCGGCCAGTGACCAGGAGACAATCAACCGATACACACGTGCATATTGCATGAACTTGTTTGGATCTATAATGTTTCATGATTCGGTTGCAAGCGGTGTCCCAATAATGTACTTACAATTTTTAGAGAATTTGGGACATCGAAATGTCGACTACAATTGGGGAGGTGCTGTGCTTGCTTGTTTATATAGTGAGTTGTCACGGGCTTGCAGAAAATCAGCCGAGTCGATTAATGGTCCACTATTACTGCTCCAGATGTGGTGTTGGACTTGGTTTCCTATAGGACGGCCGAGGCCCAAAAATGATTTGCCATTTGGCAGGGGTGCCGCGGTAGAAAGACTGCCTTTCGGAGCAAAGTGGACTCAACCACATGAATGGGAGGGTAATCCAATAAGTGGACTCAACCACATGAATGCCGGACTTCCATCTGATATTTGTGATAGGATGTAAGTGATGATTATCCAGATCAAGTTCCGAATGAACCAAATGTCACAGTTCCTCCAACAACCCCCGAAGATGTTATGAACGGAAGTTACCACTCGCTTTCACAAATAGTGGTAAATGGGCGCAACCTAGGAGACAATGAGGGGTCATCAGGTGCGGGGCAGTCAAGTGCGGGGACATCCCGCGTGGGGTGCGGGCAACGGGTTAGAAAACCAACGAAGCGGTTTAGTTTTTCAAATTACCCAAATCCTAGTGGCAGAGAAGCCAAACCGTAAAGTGTGTTTTTTTTTTTTTAATTTATTATGTGTATGTTTTGTGTGAAGTTTATTATGTGGGTGTTTTCTGTGAAGTTTATTATGTCCGTGTTTTGTTTGAAGTTTATTATGTGTGTGTATGTTGAAACAATTAAGTTAGCTAGATAAAATTTAAAAAACAATAATACAAATATTAGTACAAATATTAGATCAAACAATAATACAAATTATATCTTAAAAAATAATAAGAATTGAAAAATAAACTTACTACAACTCTCGGACGAAAACAGAAAATATAATGCAAAGACTACTTAATTTTATATCTTAAAAAAACAATAAGAATTGAAAAATAAACTTACTAAAACTCTCGGACGAAAGCAGAAAATATAATGCAAAGGCTAGTCTGTAGATAACATAATACTCAAAATTTAGAATTTTTTGAAGAATTTCATTGGTTCGTAGTCTGTGAATATTTAGTATCCATCTGAGGAAGGAAGAAGGAACAAAGTAAGGGAGGAGATTAAGGCAGTGGAGATTAATTTTTATAAATAAAAAAAAAGAAATGGGATCCCAATCCGTTCTCAAGGGGAACCCAGAGACCAACCTCCCAAGCCGTTCCCCGTTCCCCAGTAACACGAAAGCCGCCAGCAATTTGCAAAAAATTATCAGAGAACAGTTTCCGCTTCCGTTCTCGTAAAAAAAAAATACCGTTCCTTATACTTTTTATAAATCCATCGATAATAATATCGACATCTTAAATTCAACTTTTTTTTATTTATGCTTTATAAAAAAATCTCGAATATTTACTTCGATGCACGTGCACCCCATTCTTATGTGACCTGGCATGTAGCGTTGTAGCAGGAATCTGTATCCTCTGTATCCTCTCAAGTTACATGAGATGAGAGTGTAATTAGAAAATTCAGATATTCTTTAACTCTAATTCAAATCTCAAGACACTCTCTATTTCTACAATATTCACCAAATTTCTTTTGGCACAACTGAGATTAAATTTACACCGTTCTTTTCTAATTGTTTCCTCAGACCTCAGGTATATGGAGAGATACACATCTAGTGGAACACGTATTCTCTGCATTAACTCAAAATTTTTTTTTTGAGTTAATGCATCTCAGCCGTTTGATTTTAAAAGAAGTCAATCTTGTTTGATTTTAACACAATGATATTTTAATATTAGTGCTGATTTAGTCTGCACGGATCTTAAAGTACTTCGGATGGTTGAGATTTATTAACGCAAAAGATTCTCTTTTGAGTTAATGCAGAGAATACGCGTTCCATCTATTGTGGCAAGGGGTGTAACGAATCAAATTTTCAATATCCCTGACTTATACCAGATATTTGCTCCGGTCTTTATTATTTTTAAAGAAAAAAATAATCAATATGTTTTCTGACATTTTAATTTTAATTTTTATAAAACAAATAAAAGTTCTACATAAACTAAAACTCGGATTTTTAGGTTAAAAATCTCAGATTTCTTTTTTTTCTTTTAGGGGAAACCCGTAGTACGGCATAATGATATCTTTTGGTTTTGTCTCAAATTTCTTCTGGCGAAATGTTATCTGATGGCACGTGACTATTGTGTTCTGTACGGTGCTTGTCTTCTAGACTTATACAAAGTTCCAGTAAGTACGCAGTAAACATCATTCCATACTTTGGATAAAGATGTCGAGTGACTATTGACAGTTGTGTTCTACTTCATACAGCGCACGGCTTCTATTTTTTCTATTTTAATTCAATTATCTGTGCACTGTACAAGCCAAAACTACTATGTCAATATCTTACCCATAAATTTGATAGCGTAATTATTAACCTCTACTAAACAAGGCATGTTTGATGTTTCCTTTTCAGATCAGGGTTTAAAGAGAGAATTATTAGTTCCACTGTGAAAACTGAAAAGTCACACTACTCATCGTATTAGGTACCTGAGACTATTGCATGGGAAATCAACGGCTCAGATTAATACCAGCCGGACTAAACTCAATCCGGTGCCTATATAGGGTCTGTTTCGAGATTCGTGTCAGGTTAAAAAACGCTCCGGATCTATTAATTGCACTGTTGTGAGTTTAGTCATCAGCCGTACCCAAGAAAAGGGATGCTCTGAGATATCTCAATTTTTGTGTGACCTACGTGTCCGGTGTCTATTCGGCGGAACGTAGGGGGCATCATTATTTGAGCTTTGAGATTCGTGGAGAACGTATTTGAACGATTGAGATATTCCAAAATGTCACGCAAAGTTTGAGATATCTCAGAGGATGCGAATTCCAAGAAAAGACGGTATTTATTTTGTTGGCTTGCTTTTCACGTGAGCATTGAGCAGACTCTTGGATCCAACAAAAACTCGAGCTCAGGCTCGAGCCCCCTCCTCCTCCTCCTTCTCTTCTCCCGCTCAGCTCCTGACCTCAAATCAAATCTCTCTGTCCTTCTCTCCGATCACAGCTCGATTTAATCCTACTTCAAGGTACTTTACTCGATCTATTTCGCATCGATTGATACTCGGTTCTGTTATCGATTTTGTTTAATTCTATTCTAGGTGAATTATCTAAGATAGGTTTGTCTGAAGTTCATCTCTGTTTGGCTGGATAACTTTACTGGGCGGGTATCAATTGATTGTTTACCTTTTTGTGATTTAGGGATTATGATCCATAGCTCAAATATAATAAATTCAGTGCAATCTTCAAAGGACGTTTTACAGATATAATTGTTTGAAATTCTCAGTCTTCAGATTTTGCATTTTTCCTATTAAAAGTACTACTTTTGTCAAATTTTGGAGGTTCTGTATGCGTTCTGCATTTTATTTAACTTAGTAGACTATCATAATCTAACAGCATAATTATAAAAAAAAATACATGATCAGTAGTAAGCTAATTGATCAAGAGAGATTTGTTATTTTTTTTCTCCCAATTTTTGATTAAATTTAATTTTGTGTTTAGCTGGTTGAATTTTATATGACATCAATATTAGATTTAGAAATTATGCTATTTTACAGATGAAGAGGGAAGAGTTGTCTAAATATGCAATGCATTACCTGTTATCCAGTTTATTTGTCATCCTAGATATGTCATCAAGCATACTACCTCTTTGGCATGCTTATATGCACTTGAGATTGTTTTAATGATCCTTTTTCATTGTCGGTATAAGGTACTATATTCATGTTCCCACCATCTAATGATTGTGTAAATCAAACTAGCTCTGTTCTTTCAATATCAGCATTCAAAACCAAGTCAAGATGGGAAAAAAAAAATCACGGTACACTAATTGAAAAGCATGCCAAACACAACCAATTTGCATTTATTTACATGGTTATCCAGGTCGGTCCGTACTTATATCAGGAACATTTAGAATAGCTAGTCCAGTTAAGTATTTCTTTTTTTTTTTTTTTTTTTGAATTGTTCATGCCAAATGACCCCCTTTATCACAGTGGAGCAATAGACATAGCATATTTGATGCGAACCAATCTATTTTCCAAAAAGTACAATTATCTTAGTTCAAATACAAAGCTTTATCACATGAAAGTGGGGTTTGTGTCAAACAGGAAGAACTTCAATTTAGGACTCGTGGTCGGCAAGTTTCCTATTTTCACCCAAAATTTCCAGTATGTTAGGTCATTTATGTAACATGTGGGTGGCTGCATGCATCTTTTGTACATAAAGTATCTTTATGTATAGTATATATCTCAACATAACCCCAAGTAATAGGCTGATAGTGGGAATCAGCTATCCTGCTTTATGTTACTTGTTGTTTTATTGTAGAAAGTTAGTAAAAGATCTCGGTACCAGATGTTTGTACTGTAAGATATATCAATTCTGATACTGTCTTTGTTACATAAGAAACCGACTTTTTGAAGATTTTTTTAATGGTATTCTCAGGGCCTTTCGGTTGCTTGTTTCAAAAAAAAAAATGAATCTTGAGCTTTATGCTATAAATTTCAGTCTTTCTAAACTATTTATGTATGGATGGTACAGGTTTGGCTATATCTGAACCAACTTTGTTAGGCAAATTAAAGGAAATTTCTAATTAGTTAACAACTGGTGATCGGGTTATAATTGTGGGCCCAACTATGCCCGCAATAAAAAGACTGCATAAAGCTTGCAAGAATTCATTCTCCGCAAATGGACCCATATCTGAAGAAGCTCTTGAACAAGTTCGTACCTTATTAGGTGAGCATGATAAAGAAAGACTATTAATTATTTTCAAGGAATGTCAATAATTGCCTTACTGGTTTGGTGCCAGTAAGTACTTATCTGGTAGAGTGCTTAGATTAATGGGAGTAAGATATGTTGTCAAGAAAAAAAATAAAAAATTGAATGATGAGAATTTTGGTTACTTTTTTTATTTTTTATATATAGCTAATATGTGAAAGTTGTGTTAGGAAGTTTGCATTAATTTTTGTTATAATTTATTTTTGTGTGACATGTTTAAAAGAATGTTCCTTTATGTGCTGAAGCATGAAACTGCTTATGGCTTACTGTTTTAATTTGGTTTCTGTGTCATTCAGATAAAATCAAGCCTGCTGATGTTGGGCTTGAGCAAGAGGTACAATTGGTACGCAGCTGGACAACCTCAACCCAAGGACCCAACGGGAGACGAGGTCGAAACGGACAATATTTGCCTCCTATTAAATATTTGCACATACATGAGTCGGAAAGCTTCTCCGTACGTACTTCTGTATTTTTTCATTCTTCTACTTTTGCATGTTTAAACAAAAATGTGACAATTTTCTTGTAAAGGTCCCAAAAAGTTTCACATGACTTTATATGATTTTGCACTGGCAAAGATGCAAGCAACACACGTCGTAATTATACTGGAAAAAAATATATTCAATATTTAGCTTGTGTTTATTTCAGCTTTTTAATGGAAGCATGCACTGCTGTGATTCTTGAGAATAGGCTTGTCTTAGTTTGGCCAATTTCTGCAGTGGCCAATTCCCGCCCAAATATTTTTCAAAGTATACCTCCAAAGCTATACTTCTCAATAAAATATTGTAAACATATGCTCAATATTTGAAGCAACTATGAAGTTATGCTTCACTGCACAAAATATGCCTCTAAAACTATACTTCTGTACATAATCATTATAAAAATATAATTAATTTAGAAACTAATTACAAATTTGTGTGCTACCCTAATTTTTTTCCCACCTTGCCCCGCTCTGGCTCAGCCCCTGAATTTCCTTATTTTGTTCAAAATCATGCTATGAACTATGGTGTGCAAAATATATGCACTAGATCTTGGTCATATTACAAGACAGATGGAGGATTCATATTCTTTTTCTAACCAAGGTTTACCATTTTAGACGGTGTATACCATTAGTGTTACCTTGTCACCTTGGTATAAACCTCCCATTTGGTAATTTTTTATTTTAATTTTACCTGGCTGCAATTTAGCTCAATTTAGCTCTTGTATCACATGAAGAGGCCTTGATTTAGCTTATTATGATTGAACAATCAACGGAGCGTATAAAAGATATAAAACTGGAATCTGCAGGTGTGTACCGAGCAGCACTTTTCATTTGCTCAAACTGAACTAGAAATAAAATTGTTATATTGAGTTTGTTCTGAGATTGAACTCAGCTATTATATTTTAAATCAGAACGTGGGTTGTGCTTTAGCTGAGCTTGAACTAGTCTTGACTGTCTAAAAAACATAAAATGTAATCAACATTGTGTAATATAAACTTTGAATACAGATTGGCATATTTTGCATGCCGCCATCATCCATTATACCACTTCATAACCACCCGGGGATGACTGTGCTGAGCAAGCTTTTGTATGGTACTCTGCATGTCAAGTCGTATGATTGGATTGATGTCGGGGAGCCATCTGAACCGTCGTCAGAAGGTTAGTTTTGTCTTTTAGTTTTTAACAAGAATGAGGCTATGGTAATGTGCATATCACACAATGGCCTGTGCTATGGACTCTCTATCTTTATTTTTATAGTCCAAACAATCGATATGAACCGTTCAACGTGATCTTCATATGAAAATGTACTTGCAGACCAAATTTTACATTTTTTAGAATTTTTTGCTATTTTTTTAGATAGGTGGAAAATCACTTGATTTGGAAATTGTGGACCATCTTAAAACAGTGATTTTCTACCTATCTAACAAAATAGTAAAAAAGTACAAAAAGATGTAAAATATGTTTTGAACTTTGAAAATAGAGATATTGATCTATAGTACAAATCAATCCGTGCTATGCATAGTACCCTAGCCTCATTCCCTTTTAGTTTTCAACAACTTGTATATATTAATACAAATATGAGATTTTATTGTGCTTCTTTCTATTTTCTCTGTTTTTGTTTTTACTATAGCTACTACCGCAAGACCAGCAAAGCTGGTCAAGGATGGCCAAATGTCAGCACCATGTGCGACCACAGTTTTATACCCAACAACTGGTGGTAACATTCATTACTTCAAGGCCATTACTCCTTGTGCTCTTTTTGACATTCTCTCACCTCCTTACTCCTCTGACGAAGGAAGACATTGCTCTTACTTCAAAAAATCACCCAAAAAGGATGTGATAGGTAAATTATTTCTGATCTTATTTAGAGTCATTATTTGGAAATCTCCTCAATCGGTTTAACTTCCTAGTTGTTTACCTTGAATGAGTGTACCATTCATAGGGTATATATGTCATCCAATACGGATGTTTTATTCAACCCAGGCCCCTAAATGAACAAGTTAAGATTTGAGGGCAATCTTAATAAAATATAACGTTTTTATTTTTTATTTGTTCATTGTGCAATTATTTCTTTGTATTGCTTTGTTATAAGGATGTGTCAAGAGGGTAACCATCCTATTTGCCAGACTGTTAATTACAGCTTTTTTGGAAGTCGGATTGAGTGAGACTATGGTACTATGCATAGTGCATATTGGTCCGTACTGTGGATCAATATCTTCACTTTCAAAGTCCAAACAATCAACCTGAACCGCATGAACTCCATATGAAAATGTACCTTGAGATGAAATTTTATATTTTTAGAATTTTTTTACTATTTGTTTAGATAGGTAGAATATCACTTTATCTAAAGATTCTAGACCATTCAAAAGTAATGAATTTTTACCTACCTAAAAAAAAATAGTAAAAAAATTCTAAAATTAATTGGAAGTACATGTTCTGATGTTCATATAGAGATCATGTTGAACTGTTCAGATTGACTAATTGGAAAACGAAAATATTCATCCGTAGTACGGACCAATCCGCACTGTGAATAGTACCATAGCCTCACTCAGTCAGATTTATACTGCTTGGGCCACCATATGTTGAAAAGTTCACAATTTTTGTTGGAAAAAGAATTCAAGCTTTGCATAAATTTTAGGCATGACTAAATGCATGTGTAGGTGCTTTACCGAGTGGCGTAGAGGCTTCAGAAGTGACGTGGTTAGAAGAATGCCAGCCGCCAGATAGTTTTGTCATTAGGAGAGGTTTGTACAAAGGGCCTGTTGTAAATACTTGAATGAATTCTCAACATTTATATAACATTTTTATTGGGTTATTGTATGGTTGGTCGGCTTTAGTTAGTCGTGAAGTTGTGCTGAGTTGTCTACTTTTGTTTCTTTTCTTTGATTTTTAGCATATTAATAACTATGTTGGGAACTATACTTTTAGGCCATTACGGTAGATTGTACATGTCTAACATATGATGCGTAACCCCCCGACCTATCTATGTATTTTTTCTTTTTCTTTTTTGCTAGTACATGTGTGTTAGAGCGTCAAACAAAACAAGCAGCTTTGTGCATGCCAGTTCGTATCCTGTTAGATTTAATAAGGTTACATTTCTATTATTTCTTTTGTTCGTTTATTCTGGGTGCATTTGGATTGTGCAAGGATTAGTGAAAGAATAACGATTTTTGGATTAGCGGTTGAGAATAGTGTTAATCCAAGTGGTTTGAGAATAGTGCTAACTTTGAACTATTTGAATTAGTAAAAATGTCGTTTGAATTGTATATTTGAAATAGCGATGAAGAAAATAAATAAAATAATGATTAAACTAATTAATATTATATTGCATTTAATATTTGAACTAATATTATATTACATTAAAGCTGAAATTTTTTAAATTAATATAATATTTTATTTAATACTAATCTAATATGATATTATATTTATTTAATACTAATTTAATATTTAAATTAATATTATATTACATTTAACATTTAAACTAATATTATATTACATTTAATATTACATTTAATATTTAAACTGATAGTATATTATATTTAATACTAATCTAATATGATATTATATTTATTTAATACTAATCTAATATAATATTATATTACGTTTAATATTTTAAACTAATATTTTATTTAATACTAATCTAATCTAATATTAGATATAATACTAATCAATATTTAAACTAATATCGTATTACATTTAACATTTAAACTAATATTATATTGTATTTAATATAATATTTTATTTAATACTAATCTAATATGATATTATATTTATATGATACTAATCTAACATTTAAATTAATATTACATTACATTTAATATTTAATCTAAAAATTTATTTAATATTAACATTTGATATTATATTTATTCAATACTAATCTATTATTTAAATTAATATTATATTACAATATTTATTTAATACTAATATAATATCATATATTTATTTAATACTAATCAAATATTTTATTTAATATTATTTTAATATATAAACTAATTCTAATTGAGAGGAATGAAAATTATTTTTTTATTAATATTACTAATCCTACTAGTTCTATTCTTGTTATTCCACCATTTCTTTGGATTAGTAGAATAGAACTATTCTTGAGCTAATCCAATTTTCCAATTTGTGTTTGGATGACTCAAGAATAAGAACAGTGGAGCTAATCCAAGAATAACTCTATTCTTGCACCATCCAAACACAACTATATACAGTGATTATAAGGTGCTCTGCAGAGCTTTTTAAGTAATGCGGTACTATACTATAACAATTACTCTTTACTTAAAATTAGTATGATAAAAATTTTAAACTGTGCATGTTGATATTCTTGTAGTTAGAAAATATTGAAGTCGTTTGCTTGTGCACGTTTGTGTGTGGATAATATCAGCGACCTAATTTTGCCTTATATATACTTTCTTTTAAGTTTACAATATTTTATTTTTATTTTATAGTTTGGCACTGTGTGCACCAGCACTGCAGATAAAGGGGTCCGGATCCCCCAAAGAAACCCAATTTTTGAGTTTTGGATTGAGACCGTCTAATTCGAATCTGTCACTCAGAATTGTCTCAGGATTCGAATCCGTTACTCAGGATGTGTGCGCTCCACTTTCAGATGGATTATCTCGGGTTTGAATTGCACGGTCCTGATTTAAAATCCAATTTTTTGGGTTACTTCACTGTATCTGAATTGCAGATAAAGGGTCACAATGCTTTCTTTCAGTTATTATTAGTTTTGTATCGAGTATGAACAAAGTGTGTACCATTAAAATGGTTATCTCGGATCAAATGCTAAACTAAACTAACCTAGTAAATTCACATAAAACATATGAAAGGTGTTCAAATGCACTATCATTTTTGTGCTCCAATATGTTCCACATCCTTTATCTCCGTTTTAAAGTCCGAACAGTCGATCCGAATTACTCAACATGATTTTCATAATAAAATATGCTTGGAGACCAAATCTTATATTTTTTATATTTTTTGTACTTTTCTTTTTAGATAGGTCCAAAATCACTGTTTTTAGGAGATTCTTGACCATCCGATAAAGTGATATTGTATATTTGTATATATGTAAAAAAAATAGTAAAAAAATTCTAAAATTTGGTCTTAAAGCAAATTTTATTATGAAGATCATATTGAATGGTTTAGATTGATTGTTCGGTCTTTAAAAACAGAGATAAAAATAGAGTATACGGGAGCACAAAATAATGTTGCATTTGAACCCTTATGAAAGAATTGCTCCAACTAAGTTTTGCTCCCCTGTGCATGCCAGAAAAAGATCTAAAATCCGTTGAAGATGTTTATTCAGGTTGTTTCTTATTCCTGTTATAATATTTTCTCAATGGGCCTTGGTTCAAGTAAGGCCCAATTTCATTGGTTTTGCATATACAACAGTGCGGCCCATGCTGTCATTACTCGTGGCAGGCTTGTTATTTTTGTTTATTTTTCTCTTTCATCTTTTCTTTTACACCTTGTTTGGATGGAGAGTAGAGGAAGGGAGGGAATGGAAAGAAAATAAAACTTTTCGTTGAATTGTGTTTGGTTGACAAAATTATGTTGGAGGTGAAGGGTACAGGAGGTTAAAGGTTTAACCTTGTATCATTAAAATTAATAGAATCGGTTTCCGTCTCGATTTGGGGTGTAACGGATGAAAATAAATTTTGTTACAAATATCGTTAGAAAAAATAACACCAATGTCCATCTCTATATCTTATCTATATAATTCTTATACAATTTTTTTTTGTCACAAATCTACAACAGTTTCCGAATTTCTCATTAACCTTCTAAATTTTAATCAACCAAACAAAAAATAAGATGAAAAAGAAAGTTAAATTTATTTTCTCTCATTAATCATCCAAACATAAAAAAGTTAAATATGTTAATCTCTCTTTTTATTCCATTCCATTTCTTTTTATTCTTTCCATCCCCTTCCTTTGTCTACTCTCCATCCAAACAAGGTGTTAATGTCATCGTTTCCTTATTTGAGCTCCTTTTGGTGCTAAAGTTTGCGCAAATGTTTTAGATTCACGGACCAATTAAATTTATTAAATGATAATCGATATCATGAATCTCAACACAGATCTTTTTTTTTTTTTTTTTTTTAATAAGAAGGGTTATATAGACAGCAGTTTTGAGAAAATTAGAGACTGGTACAAAATATATGTCCCATCTGCAAGAAATCCACATTAACAAGAGATAATGAAAATCATAAGATCTATGTTTTTACAAGTAATAAGGGCCATTTACTTTACAAATCTCTGTTTCTAGCAATTGCATTTGCATCTCCAACTCCATCAATCTCTGATTCATGCTATTAATCCTTCTCGCCGCAGCTTCATCTGCATATTGCTCTTAAATTTTAGTATGTATTCGGGTATTAAATACGGTATATTTAGTTGGTAGAAAAATAATAATACCGTTAAACTATATTTTTTTAAATGATTAAGAGACATTGCTGAAATTACATGATGAGCTGCAGATTATCACAATACCAAAAGGGAATATCTGTAAAGCGTTATAGAAATATTATTTCTAGTCTACAAAAAAAAATAATATTCTGATCTGTATGAAAACAATTCTTTAGCACGGACTAAAAAAAACAAATTTAAAAAATTGAGATTATATATGTAAAGCATGATAAAACGGTCTTTCTTCTGAAAAATATTCAAATGATTACACCTAGTGAAATATCCAACCAATTTACTTTTGATTGCAATTGGAATACTTGTTTTGACAAAACAATTAAGCAATTTTGGATTTCAAATGCAAAATTTTAATTTTTTTTTTTTTAAAAAACAGCGAGAGCGAGAAGAGAAGAGTGTACCTAATTGTGAGATATACTCTGAAATGGAAACTACATTTCCATTGTTTGGAGAGACCATATTGGCATCATTATTGAAACCAAAAGAAACCAACTGTACATTAGCCATGCCAATCCATCTTCCCTCCAACGCATCCATTTCTTCTCTCTCTCTCTCTCTCTCTCTCTCTATTCTTTCTTATTACCTATCTTGTTTGTGCTATGCATTTATAAAAATGCAAAGAGAGCAAGAGAGGTGACAACCACGTAGTTTGAAAAAGATGCAATTAAAATGGCCTCCACCACCTGAGATTTTAAAATAGAACAATTAATTAATGCATCGTGTTAAGGTTTAATAGGATGGTATAATTAAATTATATTGCTGATCGCTTTTAGGTTAAACAGGACGTCTTGAGGTGATGCCTCATGCCACGCGAATTCACATCGGAACTTTTACCTACGGAGTTCCTGCGGTGTTTTTAATCTAGTCCGTTTGTTTTGATCGGACGGACCAAATAAAATTTTGGCACGAATCTCAAAGAAAAATTAATACTGCCCCTCCATTATTCTGAGCACCCACCGGCTGAGATTAAATCTGGGCCGTCCAATTAGCTCCTCACAGCTCCGCAAAGGGTATTGGTCTCATGCCACGCAAGATTAAACTATTATTTTTTTTATAGGGACTTGTGAATATTTCTTGTTTTCGTTATTTTTTATCTGAAATTAAAAACTAAGAAATTTTGTGCTAACCATACTTTAGGTTGAATTATATGTTAAACTTCCCCAAGCACACGCCTCAATATTTTGAGATATATTGCACGTATTAAAATATATGTACCCAAATACCTAATACTTAAGTTTTTTTAAAAGGTTTTTGGCGCCTTAGAAGCCTTTCAACAAAATATTATACCCGTATAGCCTTTCTTTTTCTTTTTCTTTATTATATATTTTTTAAAGTATAAGTAGTATTCATGAAGTCAACATCTTGTGCACTTTATTCTGTCAAGCATTGCTTTAGCTGTATTGCTTTGTCATCTAAATTTCATCCAATGAAAAAGCCACATATGTTTCTTTAGAATTGTTTCAACTTTTTTTTTTTTTTTAATTATTTTGGTCTTTGGTGTTACTCATCAAGATCAAGACTACTCTAATATCACGTTAAAAAAATTCGGACCCAATCCTCTATTTGTCCAGAGAAAATATGAACCGTTCATTCAATAGATCTGAGCCACTCATCAAAACGCATCTCAATCTCAGCCTTTAATAAAAAAATTTGATTTTATGTATCTATTTCATGTTGTCTAGCGTGTAGAAGTTTAAATTTAATTTAAATCGTATCCACTACATGAGAAGACACGCGAGAAGACACATAAGAGAAAATCCCGATGCGTTTTCTTCCGACGCGTTTTCATCTGAATTCGCATCCTCTGAGATATCTCAAACTTTGCATTACTTTTTGGAATATCTCAATCGTTAAAATACGTTCTACACAAATCTCAAAGCACAAATAATACTGCCCCCCCGACGTTTCACGAATCTCAATCGTTCAAATACGTTCACAGATATGCCCCCTTTCCTTCTTCTCCACGCGTTCAGCGACATTCCTTTTTTTTCTTCCCCGCGTCGCCAGAGGAGAACGCTGGTTCTTCGATTCCCTCGCGAAAATCCTTCTTCGATCTCTCCTCTGAAAAAAAAATCAAATGTCCCGCCATTCCAAGTTCAAACGACGTTGGTTCTTCGATCTCTCCTCCATGGATTTGGTTCTTCGATCTTCTTGTAGTTCAAACCACCGCAAATTTGCTCCTCCCAAATCGCTCTTCTATCTTTATATATCAATCACCGCAATTAGCAAAGAAGCTCACCCAGGTATATTTGTTCTTGTAGTTCGGATGCTTTAAGTAGAGTAAGGCAGATTTCGCCCCCCATTTTGTGCTTTTCCTCCTACCGTCTTTTACAAGAGTAGGTAGTGAATATTAATGTAATTATACATCACTGGGTATTGGTGGATTTCAGAAAATTCAGTCTGAGAGGTAGATTTCAGAAAATTCTTAATTGGTGGGTGTGTATTTTCTTCTTGCTTCAAACAAAGCACAAGGTTGTTGTAACCTAAATCTTGATCCATCTTACCTATGTCAGATAACTGAAATATTTTTATCCTGAATATTCAAGCATTAAATATTAAATTACAAATTTGCAGATTATATAACATTTGTGTGTACTATTTGTTATAAAAAATAATCTGTACTTGTAAATGCTCATTTTTTAGCATGCTTTACTACTACTGCAATAGAACTAAGATTTTGGGAAATTATTAGGCTCGTTTGGAAAATTTTCGTTTTTGGATTTGTCGACCAATCCTATAGTGCCATGTGCAAAATCTACTCAGTCAAGTTTGAAATTAGGTGGATTTAAAAAAAAAAAGATTTTGAAATTAGGTGATTTAATTTTAGGAGGTACTTTTAGTTTTATTATTCTTTTCAAGTATAAGAGCTAGACTTGTACCTTGCAAGAATACCAAGTGGACTTATTTTGCACGATTGTACTCTTATTTTCAGTTTACAAATAAGTTGAGGTAATTCCTTCCAGAGAAATTTTCACAAACTAGGTAATACCCCTCTGTTAATTGCTTCTCTCTGTTAAATTTTAAATTTACTTTTGTTTTTTTAAAACCTCAAGTTCTTGTAGTATAACTTGAGACTTTTAAAATGGCAGGTGAGTTTGTCATTGATACCCTAAAAAAATTAAAGGTAAAGCTTGAATTGGTAAATTTCTATTATTATAGTAATGTTTCACTATATTCATTTTGTTTTGTAAATTGTGAAGGCCGAAGCTCTTGGTTAGATTGAAATTGCAACCAAGCTTCTGGAGGAAGAGGAAGATGCTGAGGTTAAAATTTTATTTTTCTCCCAAGTTTTTTTTGTTCTTTTTTGTGGAGAAAACTCATATCAATAATGAGGATTTCCTGGACTAGATTCAGGTTGGTGCCGGCCTTGTTCGTTCAAATAGTCGCCACTCTTTCTGTTGGTGTCAGCCTTGTTGGTTTTGTGCCTTGTGTTTCTTGGTTCTGGTTGTGGTGTCGATTTTATGCAATGTCGTACAGCAGCTTCCGTGGCTGTAGCTGGTCGATTTGGCGCAATTTAAACTGGTACCAAAAGAGAACTCTGTCTATATATCAATAAACTGTTCAAAGAACAAAGCATCCAGTAGAGGAAATTCCGGACTAGGGTACAGTGCTAATTCAGCATTGCAGCCCACTGTATTAGGTTTTCTTTTTTATTTATTGGGTTTCACTAAATTTAATTCATGTTTGTACAACTTGTAAACATTTTATGTTTTAATGAAGAAAGTGCCCTTTCTTACTGGATACTGACAAAGAAAATACTAAATGTGAAGACAACAACTTTAATAAAAATCGAAAATCCTGACTCAGTGGTTTGCTTGACAGCTATATTTTAGCTTTCATCAGATTTTTTGAATTTCTTTGTCTCTCTTTCACTACTTTGAGTGGATCATCATCAACTTTATCTGCACAAACATTAAAAAAAAGTACAAAAAATGAAAATGAGAAAAGAAAAGCTGAGCAATATACCAGCAAAGGAGTATTGTCAGTATACATCAAACCACCAAATCCACCACTGCAACTTGAACAATACTACATGTAATTGGAATCAAAGGTAGTTTCCAAGTCAAAAGAATTCAAAAGCTATAACCCAGGGCACCTCTATTAAACTAGATTTTTAATAATACCCAAATTACCCCTCCCTTTTTAACCTCTTATGTTGAATATGAGAGTAGTTTTAGCAACTTAAAAGGAAATTTTTCATAATTTCTAGGTTTGTGTGACATTTTGTATTATATGGGCATGCAACACATTTTTTGTTTTGATAGACACCTACTGGATATTTCGAAAATGTGCATGGGTACCAGAAATTATCTCTCTGAAAATATCAAAATAATAAAGTGAAAAGAAAATGGAAGTGGTGGGGTTGAGCTAGCTAGCTTCCTTCACCATCTCCTTAATTAAAATGAACCTAAGTACACATGATGAAAGCTTGATCCTTGATGCAAAAGCTATACTCAAAGCTGTATGTACTAGATTACATAATGCAAAAGGGGCAAAGTGAATCATGTGTACATATTGAGGGATTGAATGTTAAGACATGAATGAACTACAATATATGTTGTTCTCAAGCCATTCATGTTCTTAATATAATGACATCTCAATGATTAGTTCAATATATAGATGAAAAGATCATGACAAATATAATTTTTCAAAGGCCAGGGGTCTATATGCAAAGTTGCAGACTCTGGCAGCCTTCATGTATAACTATTCAATGATTTTTAAAACTCAAGTTCTTGATTTTGATTCTTCCTCTTTTCTGGTACCGAGACAGTGGCCCAATGCCCCTTGAAAACCTGTTAAGCACCAAACAAAGACATATGTCATGTCCAGTATACTATGAACCAGCACTTGGTATGGTACCAAGCATGAATTCAGTAGCCAAATACGTGTATAGTTCAACTGGTACAAAGCAAAGTGCAAAAAGGCGCTATATGACCTGTTCTGGTAATTCTGGCAATACAGAAAAGCACAAGGACCAAATTGCAAATTGAACTTCTTAGTCTTATAAAGAACTTTAAAACACACAGGATTCCAACAAATTTCATAATATTCCGATTTTATTTCGATCTTATATGAATTTCCAAATTTCGGTTTTCTGAAATTTTGAAGTATGCATATGCTGTCACCAATGGGAAATGGACCCCTGACAGCCGCATTGGCTTTTTCAAGCCACAAATGGCACTGAAATGATAAATAAAAAAATATATTCATAAACCTTATTCTAAGATGATGAGAATGGACTCAAAGTTTGCTCCAATTGGATTTGTATAAAGCTTAGAATAAATTCTTTTAGTTATTCAAATATATTGCAAAATTATACCACTGTATGGACAACCATGCCCCTCCTCATGAAATTAAAATATTAAAACCCAGAATAAATTTCATAAAAATATAAAATTCCACTTGATGACTTATAATACACCATACTTTGATATTATGCACAATGTGCCTATGTGTATTCTCAAAATTCTGAATATAAAAGCAAAAATCAGAAAATGGAAAAAGGTGAAGAATTCCATTGTATATACATATGACTTTGAATCCGAAATTAAAGGGTGGCTCATGTCCAGAACCCATTCTCAACCTATGTTATGTTCAATTGAAATTGATTTAACATCCCATTCAGCTCAGAGACCGTCTTCAAGCCGATCGGTACCCAGTTGGTACCGAATCAGAAGCTCAAAAGGGGTAATCTTGCTCAATCCGTCATTACACCTCAAATTAATGTTCTTATTAGTCTCAGGCATCCCGTGTGATGTGGAAAGACCCAATATACGAAGGAAATCATGTCTAATTCCCCTCTTGTATGAAGGAAATTATGTCTAATTCCCCCGTGTGATGTGGAAAGAAATGCGGCCCTTGAAGTTTGGCCCATAAAACATTTAAAAAAAAAGAAAAAATAAATTGGAAGGTTGGCCCATGAAGTTTGACCCCGGATTAGCGCCCCCCCATAGTGTAAGGACGAAAAAGAGAAATTAAGAAAATTAGTGCGGAGATACAATTTGGACATTTTTTACGTATGTAAATACAGTTCTCTTTACAGAGATTAATACTTATACTATCTAAGATAAATACATTAATGCTACATGTTAAATATTATTATTATATTAATGTTTTAGTGGTCGCCCGTAGTAGCGCAGGGATGGGGAGTACGGGAATGATTATCAGGATCCATAATTATTTGTTGCAACTCCAATATTCATACAATGGATTTTTAGTGTTATTAACATATTGGGGAAAAATGATTTTTAGTGTTCAGAGCAATTTCCCCCCTTGTATGATTTATGTGAATTTTATTAAAATTAATTTTGTTACCCTTCAAATAAATGCATTCAATAAAAAGTTATTTCTTAAAAAAATATTTTTATGAAATCTAACACCAAGTTAAAACTTGTATAAAATTAATATTGTCAATTCTCACAGCAACGCGTGGGCACTTGACTAGTTTGTATCAACGGTTATTTTACACGTTTCTATACGAATGATACAGAATATACCAATGCCATAAACATTTTGTATCTTTGCTTTATAAACAAGGAAAAAAAAAAGGCTTTGATTCTTCTTTAAAGAAAGAGGAATTGATGTGAAATAAACTTTTCTAAGAAAATGACAGCGTAATTGTCTTTTGCAAATTATAAAAAGAGTTGATTTATTGAAAATATATTATTTTAGTAAATGTTACAACCGTAATTCTGTAAAAATAACTTACACAAAAGTAGATATTTGAAATGTGATTTTTGTTTTAATCATATCATATACACGAAAAATGATTTTTTTGTAGAAGTTCTATTATTTATTAAAATAATTTGAAAATTAGAACAGTCAATATATACAGACTTTTGATGAGATATCAAATGACAATTAGATTAGATAAAACTTCATATATATTAAACCTCTCTACATATATATATATTTTTTTGAAGCAATATATCTTTGCAAACTAATTTAGACTTTCTTTTCACGGTTCTCTCTAACATAACTTTGATTTAGTTGAAAAGTTTCTTATGTAGCCTACAGTGGTACCCTAAATCATTTCATTTTTAATGGAATAGTTAACGGGCTAACTGGTAAAGGGTTGAGTAAATTTTGTTCCATTTTGTTTTTATATTTTATTTCTAATTTTTGAGGAAATTTCCTTTTTGCTTTTGAAGGTCCGTAGGCCAGGTTAGTACACTACTGGTACCAGAAGTTTGCATATCCATCAGCTACTCACCAACCGGAGAGGAATCAGCACTGTACCAGTAGACCATAACAGTAGCTAGCAGCTCGATTTATGCTGGTACAGATCCATTCATGGTGTGATGTCCACCCAGTAATGTTTGATTACGACTGGTACCCGATGGAGTTCCTGGGTGAAAAAGAGCCTGCTATTCAAACTAACAGAAAACTGATCAGGGGTAATTCGGTCATTAACAGTGTACCAGTATGTACCACTCTCCTTGCTTTCACCTTTCTCATTCTTGTTTACACATTAAAATTGGTCTTCTTACATTTGTCCTCGTAACACAAAATTTGGAAATGAAAATTCCCTTCTATCCCACCCGTACAATCTCGCCAGATTAGTCAATTTATGTGGGGTTTCCATTTCAGGTTTGTTCCCTAGTTTATGTTGTTCCCTTCTATCCCGTACCAACCTTAAATGCTCAGTTGTGGTAATGTGAAGTGCAACCGAGTACCCAAATAGTTCCACATGTGTGTTTCAAGATGTATAAGAGAACTTACCTTAGCTTCTCTTTGCTGTTTTGATGACAGCCTGAAGCTGGTCCATGCTGGGAACTATACACTAGTAAGGATTTTAATTCATGGTTTTCTGAATGCATTTGATCACATTAAACTTGAGATTGTAACTTTTGACTTTCAAAAATTGTCTCCGTTCAAGTCTTGAACTTCAAGAATTATCTCTCTTCTTAATTTCCATTTTTAACCATCCAGTTTTTTACAGCTCGTCGATCGAATTCATGTCAACTAATCAATTCCAGCACAAGATAATTACTGAATTAAGGGATAATTCGGTCATTAACAGTGTACCAGTATGTACCATCTCCTTGCTTTCACCTTTCTCATTCTTGTTTACACCTTAGTATTGGCCTTCTTACATTTGTATTTTGTTCCAGTAACACAAAATTTGGAAATGAAAATCCCCTTCTACCCCACCCGTACAATCTCGCCAGATTAGTCAATTTATGTGGGACCTTATAGCCGGGTTCAATACAGCCCTCTGTCAGTCATAAACCACTGGCGCTGCAATAATTTTAAAGGGAAAATTTCCTGTATGCCCATCCAAACTTTTAAAATAGCCAATTTCCCCATGATATCACTGTAATATCCAATATCCCCATCAAAAAGTCATTTTCTTTCTTCCATCCCCATTTAACAATTTAATCATCAATTTAATTATTTAAAATTTTGAATTGACCATTGTACCCTTTAAAAATTAAATGGAGGTGTCCATTAAACTTTATACAGGATTGAAAAATAACTTTTGTTCTTTGAGACGCTTCATCTTTCTCTCTCTGATGCTATTCCCGCTAATTCTGGTGTTGTTTGCTAACTTCTGCATCTAAACAAAACTGGAGGCATGTTGCTTCTGAAAAAAATATTAGGCATATAGACTTTAATAGTTCATCTTTAGTCTTGTACTTTGTATTTTCACTTTTATGAAATGAGGATATTTTTTATGTTGGATGTTCAGATATAGGCATGAATTTATGATTTATATAAAAAGAAGAAGAAAACATGATAATAAAAAGAGTTAGGGTTTAATTACAATTTTCCCTCATTTGGCCTAACATTTGAGTATTTGCAAATCTGAATTTTTGTGAACTTATCTACAAATACCAGTCCTTAATACCTGTACCAACATTTAAAACTTATGTACCAGATTCTGGTACCATTTACCGGTCTAATTCATCAGCTGGTTATAAAAAGTCACAACTGGTAATTAAGGATCTTGATGGATTCGAACCATCATCCCCCTGAAGATTCAGGAACTCTTTTCAAATGTTTGAGCTAAAGATCCATTGCACAAGACAAACTAATATTACTATAGGCTGGAAAACTTGAAACTACCTATATATTAATGGACTGTGCCTTCTCATTTTAGTATGGTAGAAAATATTTTCAATGTATTAATTACAACAAAAATTATGCTAATTTGTTTTAATGATCATATGAAAGAAAGACTGTGCTAGTCTTCAATTGAAATAACAAAAAAAAATAGTGTCTGATACCACATAGATCTGCTCCAACTTATTTAGATGAATCAATTAAAAAATGGAAAAAAAATCACACATTGGGATATAACTGAAATCATGCGCATATGCAATTTAATTTGGTACGTACATAGGTACACATGAAACAAAACTCAAGACCTGATTCAATTAATCAGGAAAGCATGCTTTTACAGCAGATTATAGACTATGTTGAAATAAATAACTCAAATATTCAGGGTTCTAACACAATACCATCATCTTTATTTCACCGAATAAAAAATTTCCAAATCGTTAATACCCATCAATTAACGTAGACAGAGATTGAGAATACACTGCAATTATATCTCTGTCACGAAAACAGTTAGGCAATCAGATTTGCATACGCCAATTAGGGCACCTGTGTGCCTACCGGTGTGGCAATGACACGATGTGGCATGGTCTGAGTGTGAGAGTTCCGCCGGCAAGAAGCAAGAGCTGAGTCGAAGGATGGTTTTTTTGTGCGCGAGATGAGAGGGACGGCAAGGCCGCACAGGCGCTTCTGGTGATTTAGGAAGGGATGCTTTTAGCATATGAAGATGGCTTTTTGAAGAAAAATAAAATAAAAATTAGAACAAAATTTAAAAGCATCGGACATCTCTGTTTAAAAATAAGGGGTACAATGATCAATTCAAAATTTTAAATAATTAAATAAATTGAAGGTTAAATTGTTAAATGGAAATGGAACAAAAGAAATGATTTTTAGATGGGAATATTGGATATTATAGCGATATCATGAGAATATTGGCTATTTTAAAAGTTTGGATGGACATACAGAAAATTTTTCCAATTTTAAATTAAGATGCAGTTGCAGCATGAATATTGGCTATTTTGTTTGGATGGACATACAGGAAATTTTTCCAATTTTAAATTAAGATGCAGTTGCAGCATGACTAGACCCGAATACAAAACAAAATATCCTGTCCTGACGTATTTCAAAAGTTGAATTAAGAAATGGCAGGGGCCGCGCGAACGCGTACCCCCTCAGAAACAAATTACGACGTCCACTCTGCCACTTGGGCAGATGGTAAGCCAGCACTCCCACCATGTGCAATGTGGGCCACTAGCCTAGGCCATGAACCTTCTTGATCGTTCATAGACCCCGTCCAGGTAAGTACTTCAAAACGTTGCACCTCCAGCTCGTTTTATAGATTCCCTGCGTGCTCAGCGCTTTTGTTCTTTGCATGTGGGACTAACTAAAGAGTCAGAACTACTAGAAACCGGACAGAGCGTTTCCTTCTCGTCTGGGCTTTTTAAATTTTTAAGGCTTTGTTGATATCATTGGGCCTAATTTCATAGAAGCAAAGTCCAAAATGCAAGAATTTCCCTTTCCAAATAATTGAATTTGTTAATTCGTTAACAAAATGTATAATTTAAGCGACGATCTGTTCTGAATGCATTTTATCTAGGGGTGTAAACGGAGCGGATAATGCTAATATCATATCCGCATCTGTTTTTTACGGATACGGATACGGATAGTAAACAGATATCAAAATTGAAAACCATATCCGTCTTATACGGATACGGATACGGATTCGAATATGAATACGGAGCGAATAATTATCGGATATTGAGTAATTCTACTAAATTTTATAATTTTAAATTACCTAATTTGATTACTTAAATTGACAAAAATTTAATAGACTTTTTAAGTTTGCACAATGATAATTATGCATGACTAATTGCTTATTGGTTCAGAGAACCAATCCATTATTCTAATAAATTATATGATTTTTCTACCAATATCATTGGACTTAAACGAATATGTATGTTTTTTAGAAATTTCGCGAGAGTGAAATGAATTGAAAGCTGTTGAAAGATTAAATTTTGAATCCGGATATATACGAATATCCGCTCCATTTATATCCTCACGGAATTATCCGTATCCGTATCCATTTTATCCATATATTAAAATTATCCGTATCCATTTAATCTGGATACGGATAATAAGTGGATTCGGAGCGGATTATCCGCAGATAATCCGTATCCGTTTACACCCCTAATTTTATCACATTAAACTTGAGATTGTAACTTTTGACTTTCAAAAATTGTCTCCGTTCAAGCCGCCTTGAACTTCAAGAATTATCTCTCTTCTTAATTTCCATTTTTAACCATCCAGTTTTTTACAGCTCGTCGATCGAATTCATGTCAACTAATCAATTCCAGCACAAGATAATTACTGAATTAAGTAGACTAACCACAGAGCATTTTAACAAACAGGTGATAGGCAATAAAGCATTTTAACTTCCTTTAGAAAATTTAAGAAATTTTATGCCTTTCCGAATATTCCTAACATATTAATTTTTCGATCGCTAATTGATGGGCGTGTGATAACACCCAGATATATAGCGAAAATCACTATCTTTTTACAAAAAAAATGACAAAAAAATGATATGTTAAGTAGTTATTTTTCTAGATTTTTTACCACATACGTGTTTTTTTAATATTTTTGGAGAACTATTAAATTTCATATTAAATTTCGTTTTAGAGAACTATTATATAAAAAAATATATTGATTGTGTTGGATTGAATGAGGTAATATTAATTCGTACCACCAAAATAACATCAGAAGCAAATACCCACCAAGTAATCATTCTCATAATTTTTCAAAATAAAAATGTACTTCAAGGAAATGAAATAATAAATAAGTAGCAAAAATTTACAAAGTGAAGCAAGCTAGGTCAAGGATTGGAGCTCCGATTGCATTAATTAAACCCGAAACCCAAAACCCGTAAACTAAGCTAGGAGGCAACTGTAGCCTTCACTAGGATTGTGATTGCTTTTACAGATCTCATTTTCAAGCAATTCCATCTGCACCTCCAGTTCCCTCAGTCTCTGGTTCATCCTTTGAAGTCTCATCGCCGCCGCTTCATCTGTTTCGGTATATCCATCCATCAGTTTAAGTAACTCCATATATAAGTCGATATAATTTCATATAAGATGCCAAGTTATAAAGAGACACATACCAAGTTGAGAAATGAATTCGGAGATAAACACAACATCACCACCATTGTTATTGGAAGAGAAGGGGGTTTCCTTTTGTGAAATTGTGCGTCCATTTGTTGTTGCTATGATACCCCTGGTTTCCATATGTACTACCTTAATAAGAGAAGAGAATCTGAATCTTTTGTGTGTGTTTCTTTTTTATGTTTCAATTTGTCTTAGAGGGTTCCTATATAAAGAAACCCAGAGATGGGAGAGGAGGGTGTCCGATACCCATCGGATCAAACTTGGTTCAATGGGTGGTTCTACCGTCTGATTCACTTCAAAATCTGTGCGCATCACTTTAATATCCATTCTATTTGCTTTAATATCCGTGCACACAGATTTTAAAGTAGATCGAACGGTATAAAATACCCATTGAACACTGTTCTGGTCCGATGGGCATCGGACAGCCTCCTCTCCCCCAGAGATAGCTTTCGGATTAAAATAATTAAATAAAGGTGGATGCACTTGTATGGTCGGATGGATTAGGGATATAAAGTGTAAATTTAGGGCACTATAGCTAGGGATGCATAAAAAATTTGTAATTCGTGATTCGATTCGAGTTTGATTCGAAAAGTTAAAAAAAAATTCGATTCGAAAAGTTAAAAAAAAAATTCGATTCGAAATAGTTCGAAATTAATTCAAACCAAACTTAAACTGGATCTGATTCGTTCGAAAAAGGTTCGCAAACTATACTAGTTTGAATCTCAAAGTAACGTGAACAGTTGATTTCTGCTGATGATTTATGTTGGTTGATGACTTAAAAGTTAAAACATAAGGCCGCCAAGTCATAACTCGTAAGTCGTAACTCTCGCTCTCAATTCTGAAAATCCTAGACGACTTTCACCTCTCTCTCTCAGCAACTACGATCACTCTTTCTTATCGTCAAAAAGTTCGTAAAAGATTCGAAATTGAGTTCGTCAAAAATTCGATTCGAAATTAATTCAAACCAAACTTAGTTTGAAATTAATTTACACCAAACTCAAACTGGAATAAGTTAGATTCGATTCGATTGGTTTGCAGCTCTAGTAGTGCCTGTGTTCCCAAAGATCAATAACTATTTTTTAAACAAAGTAATTAATGGATATTTAAAGCTTGTAATCTGATTGGTTAGATCTTGAGCAGTAGCATCCAATCAGCACATAGTAGCGTGCTTGCTTCGAAGGAGGGAAGAGGGAATTCGCATCCTCTTGAGATATCTCAAACTTTGTGTGACTTTTTGGAATATCTCAATCGTTGAAATACGTTCTACACAAATCTCAAAGCTCAAATAATACTGCCTCTACGTTCTCCCGAATAAGCACTGGATACATCAGTCATGCAAAAATTGAGATATCTAAGAAGATAAGTAGAGTAGAAAAAACGTGACGTACCGTACTGTGTTGTGACCAAGTGAACAGTTATACGTGTCGTGTCGTGTCTTGACTAAAATGTGGAGGGGTGGCCACGGCACGTGAGTCACGGTGGTGCCGTATCCAAACGTAACTAGTCACGTTTCTCACATTTAACTATTTTTTTATAATTTAGATTAGTTTATTCAAAATTCACTATTTGATCAAGACTTAACTGTCCTAATTACACGTGACTTGTGTGACCACGTGTCGTGCCGTGACCGGATTTTTAGCGTGCTGTGTCAAATTTTCAAAAGATGATCACAGCACGCAACACACAAGTCACGACACGAAAAAGTCACACGTGTTGTGCCATAATCATACCGTTTCGTAACAGAACTAGCTCTGCCGTGTCATTTTTCTCACTTTAAAAATACGCCCTTAGATAAGGAAGGGGTCAACCTTCTAGAAGGTCACTTTCATCTTCTTTGTAATTTGCACTTCCCGAAGCAATGTATCATGATCCCTTTTTGCTTCCCAATAAAATTTGAGGCAGCTCACTGTCATGGACTCATGGGAGCTCACTTATATTTTATTTAATTGAAGTCCAGTCAGTGTGCACCAGATATCTCTCTACTAGTGAGCCTAATACGATAATGCTATATATATGTGTGTGATAACTGAAAATTTCAATTCGTCGTGGACATATTTTAATTGTTGCTTTGAGATAATATCTCAGGATGCGAATTCTATGTAGTGATTGGTTACGAGCTGCAAGATAAACGAATTCTAATAATTTGAATTTGTCATTTAAAATTAATCTGATAAATTATAGAGTTAAAACTTGATAAACTAAAAAACACAGTAGTTCTATTCTAAATTATAAACATCTTCGTAAATGAAATAGAGTTACTTTGAATATCTCCGATTAAGGGCAAGTAATTTATTTGATTATTTCAGCTGAAAATGACATGCAATTTAAGGCGTCTCAAAGCATGTTCGATGAATCCGATTTCCACTTTCTTCCTCTTGTTTATGTTTTTTTATATAATAAAGCCTGATGACACAAGCTGTGTGAATTCAAGTTCAATGAATCCAGGCAAGCAGACACGGACCTCTGCAAAAATTGCACAAACGTAAGCATTTATAAAATAGTATATAGAAATAGAGGTGTCTATGTATGTAACTATTCCTAAAATCATTGTAGATTGTTTAGACCAGAATTTCTGGTCTAAACAATCTACAATGATTTTAGGCTACTTTTGAAGATCACATAATCGCCTAAAAAATAATGTTAATTCGTATAATTAGTAAAGAAACAGACCCTACTTTTTAAGTTGTATTATTTTATACAAGATGTTGATATTTTGTGGCTAAATGCATCTTAAATATCTCTGATTCCATCATGATTTCAGAAAAGGATCTAAATGTTAATTAATTAGAGATAGTTTAGTTATATAAATTAAAAATTAATAGTTTTATCCAGTGTTGTAAATAACGGTATGTGCTTGTGGGACAGACATGGTACCACCAAGCTATTAATCGGGAATAATAAAAAATAATCGGCCAATCAGTCGAGAAAATTTGTGACAGTTTGATCACTGCCAATGACTAATCAGCCTATTAATCGGTCTAAACGGTCATTTTTTACATCACTGGTTTTATCCTTTATATTTATATTTTTTTTATAAATACTTATATTCTTTAATTCCTCTTATAAAAATAAAATCATATTACAATAACTTGTTCAGTTTTATCAATTTAAATTTTCCAATTCTATGGGTTGAAGCCTCGTTGTGTTTTTTTTTCTAGTATGAGCAAAGGGAGAACATTTATTTGCCTCTCCAACGTTGTATAAAAAGGCCAAACGGGCCAGACCGATTCGGGCCGGGCTGCAACTTGGGCAAAGATTAACATTACTTGAAACAATAGTTTAGACTTTAGAGACTTGACTGAACCAAAATTAAATTTAAAGACTCAAATGAACTAAGGACAAAGTTTATAAGCTTGATTGAATAATAACAAAATTCAGGAGCTCAAATAAATCCAAGACAATAATTTAAGAGCATAATTGAACAAAAAAAGAAAAGTATATTGGCCCACTTGAACCAAAGACCATAGTTCAGAGGCTTGATTGAACCAAAAAGATTTTTCAAAGACATTTGAATCAAATGCAACAATTCATCAGATGCCAAAAATATGTACAGAACTTTACTGCAGTACTAAATAATATGTGCTTTAATTGCAATATCAATTGTGAAAATTGCCCATCCTTACAAGGGAGGTCCTGAGAAAAAAAGGAATTGTCACCAAAATGCATTGTATCAACTGTGAAAATTGCCAATTGAGTCACTGGTACATCTTGTGTTTTTGTGTCCCTATAAAGTTGCAGTTTGGTTCCATATTGCAAGACTGCTGGGCAAGCCCATCTTCACAATAGCTATCTCGGTACAGGAGGTTTGGCGGAAATCTTGTGAAATGGTGAAAACATGGGGTTATATGAGCAAAAAGGAATGTTTCATCAAGGTTTATATGCACCATCTGGTACATCTGGAAAAGAAGAAATAATGCTTTCTTTAGAGATGAGAGACCTCAAGCAAAGGAACTGGTATGAAAAGGAATGTATAGCTACTTAGGTACTGGTGTGTTTTTCTGCTTTTTTCGCTCTTAGAGTATCAGTATAAGCTGTAAGCCTGTAACTCTAACTTCCCTTTGATTCAATAAATGCACATGGCAGCTGCTGCCAGGTTATCAAAAAAATAAAAATTGCAATATCAAACTTATATGCCGCAAAATATATGTTTTGTTGTAGTAAAATAGTTTTATGCAAACTGAAACTTTATAAAAGACATGTAATTTATGAACTAATACAGTTCGTTTAGTACACTTGTCTGACTGTGCAATATAAGTATATAATCATTGTATCTAGGGGTGTTCATTGGGGTATGATTTAATCGGTTTTAAATCGAACCGAGAGTGTTTGGTTTAAACAGTTCGGTTTTTCTAATTATTGGATCAGTACGATTTATTTTTAAGAACCGGTTTAATAGTTTTGTTCAACTCAGTTTAAATTTTTAAAAATCAGTTAGACCGAACCAATTAAATTTTTTAAATCCTTCTTCCTCCTGAACTAAATATTAAAAAAAAAAAATCATTTTTTTAATATCATATTTTGGTTCAACCGAACAAATTGAAATTTACTACAATTTGTTCAGTCCGGTTCTTATTCTATTTTAATTCGTTTAGTTGATTTTAAATAACCGAATAAAACTTTAGTTTACTTGCTATAATTTAATTTGAACCGAACTGAACCGCCTTAATCGTATCACTGAAAGTAGGATAGACATGTACCGAGTGTGGAAAGGGTGCGTATCCTCTGAGATATCTCAATTTTTGCGTGACTGACGTGTCCGATGCCTATTCGGGGGAATGTAGAGGGTAGTATTATTTGAGCTTTGAGATTCGTGCATAACGTATTTAAACGATTGAGATATTCCTAAAAGTCATGCAAAGTTTGATATATCTCAGAGGATGCGAATTCGTGTGGAAACTGGAAAGCAGGTAGCATCGACACATCTAAATATATAAAGATTTAGCTAAATCGTCAAGCATAAATGATAAATCTAACGATTTAGCATAAAACCATTTGCCAAGAACAAACAGAGCTTTAATTTGATATACCTTGGTACCAAACTTTGTATTGCGTGATATCCATCTTCTTCTAATTCTTTTTTTGTGAGATATTGATAGCAACTATCAACCATTACAAAGAAATAGATTAACTGATGAGATGGAAATAGATTTCATTTTGGACAACTGATCAAATAGTTATGGAAAAAATAATTACATCTGTCTTCTCTGTAATTTAGGTAGATTATGTATCGATATTAAATTTTATCGATGACCAAATGATTTTTAAATTACATTGATTTGATTTGCTTTAAGATTTTTTTGTTGAAATATCTACTTAATAAATATATTATTTTTTATTGGTGAAATAATGGGCTAGCCACCCATATCATTGTTAATCACCAAGTGAAGATTTTACCATGATCGGATACTTTGATAAAGAGCATTAATTAGATACGTTTAAATTTGACCACATATTTGAAGCATGAACTTTAAGGGCCGGGAATGGGCATGGGCACGGAAATTGAACTAAAAATTACTGTTCATGTGGGAAAAAAAAATTCAGTTGAATTGAATTTTTCTTTTTCCACAGGAACAGTGGAGCGGCCGAACAGGGACCTAAGAGAGAGAGAGAAAGGGAAGGTAGTACAGTTGGATAGGAAAATATTCTAGAACTGTTAGTTATACAAAGGTTGAGAATTTGATTCTTCCTCACGACTTCGCAGCATCTGTGAAAATTTTCAACAAAAAAAAACTTTAAGAATTTAGCAACCAATGTTATCTTCAAATCATTGTTTGATCTTTCTAAATTGTATTTAATGTTATATAATTTAGGCATAATTTCCAATAGTGTACATTTAATTAAATACATATATAAAAGTATACATCTGATGTTAATTTGAAATTAAAAAATATATATATATGAAACCATGTGGGGGTAGTTATAGATTCCAATTGGTAGGTGGTTGTACAGTCAAATAAAATTTTAAATTCACCACTTCCTCTGATATGATTCTCTGTTAGTCACGCTACTTAATTTGTAATATAAAATCATTATCCACCTACGTACCTAGCTCCATCTAAAATTATAATTTAAATATTTGAGATGATCAGGACAGTCAAGCTAGAATGCTTAATCATTGATCTCCATAATCTCATATTGAAATTTAGTTAGATCTTCTTTACTTAAAAAAAGGTTTATATATAGCCCTCTTAAATATGTAATATGTTAAATGTTTGTTTACAATTTAGAGTTTAGAATTTCATTTTGTGTGGTTGTGAAGACAGTTCAATTTTTAATGACAACATGCATATTATGCATTTTAATGAGTAAGACCAAATTTATATGACCTACCTGTAACTTACACATTGACACTCCTACCAATGGAAATTCTTTAGTATAATGTGCTTAAATCATATAATGACTACATCATGAACAAATCAAAGATCTAATTATTGCCTTCCCCTGCTCCTCTACACTACTAGCTGCTACCATGGCGAATATCTCCGAAAATGAACAAGATCAGTCATACAATTCCCAAGAAAAACCAAACTTCCTAGCAAAGTATGAACTCATGGTTTTTACTATACAAAGACACAAAGGACTAGGCTTTATCCCTTACTGCAAATACCAGAATTTCTGGTACCCTGAACACCTCCTCCCTGTCAGCTTGGCCATGAAAGACATGTTCGAATCACGGCTTTCTGACGTGATTCTTGCCACCATGGCAAAATCTGGTACAACTTGGTTGAAGGCCATTGTCTTCTCAATTGTCAACCGAAACCGCTATGCCGCTGCTCTAAACAATCATCCGTTACTCAACTCAAGCCCACACGACTGCTTCCCTTTCTTGCACTCTATTTATGAGAAAAACAGCCAAAACAATCTTGAATCCATGCCATCACCACGCCTTCTGGCAGTGCACATGCCTTTCTCACACTTGCCAACATCAATAATCGATTCAGGATGTAAAATTGTATACCTTTGCCGTGATCCGAAAGATGCATTTGTTTCACTTAGACATTACCTTGACAAGATTATGCCTATCGGATGTGAGATGACCCCACTCGACGAAGCTTTTGATTTGTTTTGTGAAGGGGTTTTTCCATTTGGACCATTCTGGGACCATATGCTTGAGTACTGGAAGGAAAGCATCAAATCTCCGCAAAAGGTGTTGTTTTTGAAGTACGAAGATCTAAAGGAAGATCTAGTAGGAAATATAGAAAGGCTTGGAGAATTTCTCGGTTGCCCATTTTCAGTCGATGAGGTGAAGAGAGGGGTGATTGAGGAGATTGTTAAGCTATGTAACATTGAAACAATGAAAAATGTCAAGATAAATGAAGAAGGAGAGCATGGCGAATTTGTAAGTTTCAAGAATTTGGCGTTTTTTAGGAAGGGGACAATAGGGGATTGGAAAGAGCATATCACTCCCGACATGGCTAAAAGGATTGACATGATCATCGAGCAGAAGCTGCATGGCTCTGGCTTAACGTTTTAAGATGATCGATGCAATGATACAAGGTTATAATCCTCTTTATTTTACGTGAATTAATATGGATATTATTATCATTAATCTGATAAAGTTTCTTTTAAAATGACAGTATCTTAAAGGAGTGATGGCGCATCTATTTTATCAGTAAAAGGAGAATCGGCATTAGGTTTCATCAGCATTGCATTTAGTAGCATTTATTAATTCATACAGCGAATTGTTTTTCTTTTTCTGTGTTCTGTTTCGGGCATATTTCCCATTGATCCAATTGTTGTGGTTCCATTCCATCTTCATTGTCTGTATGCATTTCTTACTGGCACATGGCAATGTTTTGGTACATTGTTGTGGTTGTGTTCTTGTTTCAATAAATGTAGTGCCTATACTACTGCGGTTTAAATTGTGGCAAATTTGTTGTTCAAATTTTGTTGTCTACAAAAGCTTGAAGTGATTATATATTTGATTATGCTTGCCAGTGTATATGTAATTCTTGTCGAGATTTATAAAGGCCTGATTGCAGCATACATATAAACATGACATACAATTTTGACACAGTTGATCACAATAAGAAAACAACTGTAGAAAAGGAGGTGCCATACATATCATTTGTTTTGCTAATTAATTATAAGCAAATTTGTTTGAAATATGTTACAGTAGAGGCTTAATGTTGCATATAAGGCTGCGCAAATGATGATAGAAATCCAATTTTTCTTAGTATGACCTGCACAAGTAATTTAGAGTATCTATTAATAGAATAATTTTTTTTTATGGTTAGTGGTTAAATTAATAGAATAATTAATGTATTGTTAAAGGAAAAACAAAGATGCTAGAGGTCAGAGTGTTAGTTCAAAGTCATTTTGCCAGTAAATTTGACAAGTTCAAAGTTATTGTAAACTTAACATATAGATAGAAGTAAATCCACAAATATTAAAGCTCTATGAGCTTGAACCATGGGCAGAGTCATTTTACCAGTAAATTTGAGCACATTCGAAAATCTAGAAATTCGACAGCTAACAAGAATCAACTAAGCCGGTTGAATTTTGAGTTTAACCCAAGTGGAAGAATTAAAAATTAAAGTGCGTAAAATCTCACAGAAACTAATAGTAGTTAAGAGTTAAGACTCCTTTGGAGCACTTGAAGCAGATGAATCAGAACCAGCATCAGCTTTGAGTGACTTAAATTCCATTCTACAAAGGAATTGAACAAATATAAGTTGGTGGTTAATATTCAAGAGGATTTATAATATAGGTTTAGGTATTTAATCAAAATGCATCTTACATGATGTCAGAGTCTTTGCTCTCAACAAGACTTGTAGAAGGGGTGTCAATAGCAGAGTTATCAACCTCTTCACTTATGCGTAGTTTCTTATCCACCTTTCTGTAAAAACTAATTTTTTTTCTCAAGTCATTAAAAGAACAATGTTCTGTTTTTTTTTTTCCATTATAACCAGCTCCATGAAGTAAAGGAAAGAATGACAAAAAGCAGGACAAAGAATATTAAATATTTGTACAGTAATAATTTTATGATTGATTGGGAATTATAAAAAACTTACAATTTGCGGTTGTTTTTCTTCCCAAGGCCTTTGCTTGTATTTTCATCATCCCTGAAAGGTTTCAAAATGACATAATAAGACTAACAACAAATTGAAAAGCACGCAAACGGAACCAGGTCACTGACCATTAGCTTGAATTTCTCTACAAGAAATAAATAATCTGCTCTCCAATCTCATCACTGAATTATTTGATATGATATTCATTGCCACTACTCAATAAAGACATGGCAATTTGGAGATAACAAACTGACAGGCTCATAATTGATTAGGCCTGGTGTTTAACAGCCTAGAGAAGAAATGGAAAAAAAACAAATACAAGGTCTAATATATGTACACCATTCAAAACATTTTGATCACCCTAGATTCCAGAAAAATTTAAGTCAAAAGAGCTGACACTTTTGAAAGGTTGTCATGGAATGTAAGATTATATAGCACCATTGAGTTCAATAGTTGCTTGTAAAAAAATGGCATATTCCATTGTAGAAGACCCACCTTAATTTTGATCCAGAATCACCGACGTTCACTTCAAAATTAAGCCGACCAGAACTCCTACAGAGATCCGTAGCTTGGGAATGCTTTGATTTCTGGTAAAGAAAAGCGAAGTTGCAATGTAAAGTTACATAAAGGTTTTTTCTTTGTACAAGTAAACTCCAACACAAATTACTGGAGCCTATGTTCAATAACAGAAAAAAAAAATAGCAGTACTTCAATGCGTACACTTTTCTTTTTCTTTGGGTGGTGAACAGAATCATTCTTAGCCACAGAAGTAAGCATCCCAATTTTATCCAGGCAACTAGAATCCTTGAGGTCCACTTCAAGATTAAGCTGACCAAACCTCCTACAAAGATCCATAGCTTTGGAATGCTTTGATTTCTGGTAATAGAGAAGGAAAGTTGCACTGTAAACATAGTTTAAGGTTTATTTTCTGTAAGTAAACTCTAACACAAAATTTTACTGGAGCCTATGTTCAATAACAGAACAACAACAAAATTTTACTGCATCTCTCCTTAGAGAGACGGGGTTCATGCCACTGAACTAAGCCCGCAGTTCTAAAAAAATAGCAGTACTTCGAGACATACACTTTTCTTTTTCGTTGGGTGGTGAACAGAATCATTCTTATCCACAGAATTAAGCTTCCCAATTTTACGCAAGCAATTAGAGATTGCCTTGGAAAGAACTTTATCTTCACTGGCACTAAAGAAACAGTGACGAGTCTTTGCATCTTCAACCAATTCCCCCCAAATGGAACCACTTTTAGACAATGTTTCAGCATCTCCAACTATCCAAAGACAATATCTGGAATTCAAAGTTCAACAACAAACTACCGTAAATGCTAAAACTTCACGCAAAATTTTAGGATTAGTACCAAGTTGTTACAACATAAGTGGGTACAGAATGGAGGTTACAATGGACTGAACAACTGTTTAGTTTTCAAATGAGTTTTGGTTGTTCTCATATTGTGCCAATTGTATATTGTTGAACTTGTGGGGACAACTTGGGTATACGAATCATTTGTTTAATGATACCTGGTGTGATACCTGGTAGGGTACCACAGATCTTGTTTTGGTTTCTATGATAAATAGAAATCGGAGGCTTTTTCCACTTCATTCAAAAAAAATATATATATATTGACAAATTAGCAATGAACCAAAATAATTGTAGACATGAATTGAAATTAGTACCACCTTGCACGGGTCAAAGCAACATTGGTTCTCTGAGAATCAGCAATGAAACCAACTGATCCACTGCGGTTTGACCGTACAGTGGATAGAATGATAATATCTTCCTCACTCCCTTGAAACCCATCAACAGAGCTAATTCTGACAGCAACTGGGCCCTTATCAAAAATTCTCAACACCTTGTCTTGAATTACCACAACTTGTGCACTATATGGGCAAATGACACCAACGCTTACTTCTTTCTTCTGTGTTAGACATTCTATATGGTAAAAAGTATATTTTATAATTAGCACAATAATCTGCAAAATTAATTCCTACCACCAATTAAATGATATTCAAGTTGCATTCATAAATAAAATAAAATGTACGTAGAAATTTTTAAAGAAGAATGACTATGTTTTAGGTTCCAAGATCAGATATTTTAATATTAAAATTGTGGGTCCTAAGATGAAATCAAATTTAGTGTAATCACCTTTTTTAAGGGACTCTAATATCTGAACAACAACAGCCACTTCAACCATATTTTTTCTACTATGGCCAGCATTGTCAAAATCCTCTATTCCGGCCCCGATATCAATAAATGAATAAGGACCAAAGAGCTTGCTGGGGAGGTATTCTCTTTCATGCTCTTTTTGGGTGACATTCGGACCATCTAGAAGCTTCTTCTCATAGAAACTAATATTTGGAAACATGCTAATGCATGGATGCATCCTATACTGCACATTTAGCAGGTTCTTCTTGTGTCCCAGCGAACTCAACCTCTCAAACAGACTCCTCCCAAATAACGCATCAGCTGATACCTAAAGAAAACAAAGGAAATGAAAAATCAAGGTTTTTTTTTTCCTAATTTCTATAATATTATTCTTCATTGTAGCAAAGTAATCTGGGAAAGCTCGAAATTGTAGACAGTCAGTGCAGAAAATTGAGGCAAAAGATTTTTAAGTCCAAACTAAAAAGGGCCATGAGCAGGATTTTTAAGTCCAAACTTAGCTGATACCTTAATTATACCTTTTCTTTAAGGTAACGTACCATAGTGGGCATTTTGTCTACTATATACACTTCAAGATTATAGAAAGAGAAAAAAAATGGAAACTCAGAAAATTGAAGGAAAAAACAATTTCATTGGACACCACTGTTTGCTCATTCAAGACCAATGCAAAGAAAAATAATAACCTTGCTTTTCACCAATGCTGGAAGTTGACACTCATCACCAATAAGGACAGCATGCTTCAAGCCTCGAAGTTGCAAGGGTATCAGTGATTCGCACTCTTTCAGCTGTGCTGCCTCATCAATCACTAACAACTCCAATGGCTTGCCATTTTTCACATTATACATTTTAAATGAACTGGAAGCAGTACAAAATATGAGGCAAGAGTTCTTCAAGCAGAAATCTTTGAGTGTTTGCACGTTGAAGCCTATAGGAAGCTTCAGCGAATGTTTTAGAGAATTTATGAGAGCAAGGATGTCAGATTTACATCTAAATGCCTCTCTTTTGTAATTTGTACCATTTACAGTATTACTAAATCCAGAATCAATCTGTTTAGGTAAAAAAATATCCCTTATTCTTCCGTCAACTTCTTTTCTCTGAATAATATTTTTAAATTCATTTAGCAGAGCAAGGAGACGGTTAATGTTTGAAGAGTCAGCCTCCGGAAGGCAAGATCTAGGAATATGGAGAAGTAATTTCCTAAAGCATGTAGCAAATTTTTTGTATAGAATATTAAATCTTGTTCTTAGGAAATCAGTAAATGACATTTTTCTAGGTCCCTTTGCAGATTTCAAACTTGTAGCATAGAGTGAATGGCACGATTGTAGAAATTCATTCATTGAAGAGAAGTGGTGGTTCCACCCGGATCTAGGAGAGACACATTGGAGGAGCTCTTTGACACGGTAGTCCAGAAATATCTCCTCCGTATCATGATCCAAACACAGTCGATTTTTGTTGCCAAAAATTAGAATGTCACCTAAGGCTAAATTTCGATCAGAAGAATTTTGTTTAACCAATTTCAGTAGGCGTGAGGCAACTTGCATGACAGCTGTGTTCGTGGGCGCACATGTGAGAGTCCTATGGCCCGATTCTAGCATTAACCACAGAAGCGATGTTGTCGTTTTAGTCTTTCCGGTGCCCGGTGGACCCCAGATAAGGCTTACTGGATTCCTGTTCTGGTGGTGTATCTCTGATATGCAACTCAAAACAGCTGTTGTTTGAGACTCATTGAGATTTGATGAAGCCATGTAACTCTTGATATCTATTCTAGCAATCTCATCTACCTCACTTGAAGGAGCATCATTTGTTCTTGCTACCTGTTAAAAGAATATTCAAGTCAGTCCTACACAAACTATAAACAATTTTTTCTACGCATATTGTTAGCTGACTTGGTGAATCATAAAAATATAAGGAAATACTAACTATAATTAAAAAAAATTAATATATGTTCTCAAATGTTTTAATAAAGAGAGAAAAGCTTAAAGTAGAACTAGATGGAAGATTTCTTGTTTGACATTTTAGTTTTCCAGATAAATAAATTTATAAAAAATAATGTATCCAAAAGCATGGGTGCATATATACATACCAGTGATCCACATACTATTTTTTTAATGAGATTCTGATCTGTTTGTCTTGACCTATAATCAAGGCAAGACCAAACTCTGCTGTAGGTCGTCATATTCACCAAACAAAGCCCATAAAACGGCTTTGTATTCAAGGTTCCCCTGTTATATCCAACAATTTCCACCTGTTTTGAAGCATATATATGACACCATTGCCATGGAGTTCTACTATCCCCAACCTTTATTACAAGTGCAATGTTAAATGATCTCCCATTGTTGGTCAAATCAGAAATTCGCTTGGCTCTGATATCGGATATGATGATTACATCGCCATAAGTTGGCATGTACCCTTTGTTCCCACTAACAGGCATCTCAATTTTGTATCTGTACAAATCTGAATTTTTTAAATGTTTAATTGAGCTTATTGTTACAAATGGCAGAGAGGAGAGAGAATTCAAGCCTGCTGACATATCTGCTCTCACTTCCTCCATTAATGGGATCTCGAAGGATTTTAAATAGCTCTCAAGACAACTGAATGTGCTACTAATCTCCCCAACCTGTGATGCAATTAATGAAGGGTATTAGATTTCATAGCTATATAGGCAAATAACAAACTATGTCAATTTGCTCTACATTGTGCTCTTTCATTTCATGCTGATGTAGAATAATATAATTTATAGCCAGAGCAAAAGTCTGATGAATTGTAAGGAGGCTTAAGTACATATATATGTATAATGATGTCAGGTGGGTCTTGCAACAGGAGTAATGTTAGAATGCATTTGATTTGCTGGTGATATTCTCCTTGAAGATAGTCATGAAAAACCACTGTAGGATGATCAAGCTATAAAATTACTTTATTTTATTTAGTCTTGAATTTCCCTCTTGGTGTTTTTCCCAACTAAACCAACAGCTCCTATAATTGTGCAAAGCTGCTTTTTTTAATATATATATACTATTTTTAATTAATTGAAGTTCATTAAGAGAAATCCAATCTTTCTTTTACTCAACTCAATAATTGTACCTATCTAAAAAATAGTAGAAAAATTCTAAAAAAATATATAAAATTTAGATTCCAAGCATATTTTAATATGAATATCATGTTGCACTGTTCGGATCGATATTTTAAACTTCGAAAATGGAGATATATGATATGAGACATGAGGCATTTGAACCCTCCTCCATAAAAAAAATCATACAAATATACTTAATTTATAAAATAATTATATTATTTGCTTCATCTTAAATTTTGCCTACCGCCCCTGTTAAATAATAACACTAATATAAAATGAATCATACCTTCTTCTTTTTTCCATTCTTTTATTTAGTTCATTGATGAAACAGAACATTTTCAAACATTACATGTAAAACTTCCATTTACAAAATGCAATGCCACATTTTTTTTAAACTTTTTTTCTGAAATATATTTGAGCTGCATAAACTTAAAGAGAAGGGTTCCATACCTCATCATACCTCATATATCTTCATTCATTTTCAAAATCTAAACTGTCGATCCGAACCGTTCAACATGATATCCATACTAAAATATACTTAGGGATGAAATTTTTTACTACCTTTTAAAATAGGTACAAAATCACTGTATATGGACCGTTCAAAAACATTAATTTTTTGTCTATCTACAAAAATAGTAAACAATTTACAAAAATAGTATATTTTAGTATAGATATTATATTGAGCAGTTCGGATCGACAGATTAGATTTTGAAAATAAAAATATAAAATATATATGAAGTATTGGAACCTCCTCAAACTTAAATTAAAAAAAAATGAATAATCTAGCTTATCATGGAAAGCTCAAAGAGATTACAAACGAACAAAGAAAAAATACTTTCACAAAAATGAACCTTATCTATGAACAACTCCTCGTTCAAGATGTCTTCCAGAGACCATGAGACGACGAGATTCCCTATATCAATTCTCTTCTCACCTTCAGTAGCTCTTTTGCTCTTCTTCCCTTTCATATTTGCTTGCTTTGTGTATGCTTTCCTCAGAGGAGCAAGACGCTATGCGAAAGGTAAAATTTAAAAAAGCACTTGTGAAAGGCACTTTATGCCTTTCTTTGAAAAAGCGATTCAAATCTGCTGCGATCCTCTTCTTGTGAATAGTAACCATGCTATTCCTGATTTCCTGATTTTCTGAATCTAACCGTTCAATTTTTTTAAAGAACGAATTTCAAAGTAACTTTTTTTTAGAACTGTTCTGTGCACACATCTCAAAACAGTTAAACGGTTAGATTCAGAAAAGCAGAGATAGCAAAGTTACTGTTCACAGCCAAAGATTGTAGCAGATTTAGACCCTTGATAAAGAGCAAAGATGTTCCTTCCTGATTGGTACTGGTATGTTTTCAAGGGAAGGATGCTGTTTGGGGAATATCAAGAGACATCGTATTGAGAGCACCTCAATGGTACACAACTAAAATTGGAATATCAAGAGACGACGGTAACTTTTTTTGGGATGGGTTTTGTATGAATGCTCTCAAAATCTAATAAAGATATATTTTATAGAAAGATTTTGTAGATTTTATTGAAACTTATATAGATGGATTACGATTATTTACGAACCGTACCAATTTAAATTATTTATACAATTAAATTTTTAAGCAAATTTTGATGTAATTTAACGTTTAAATCCGATTTTAAATAAGACTTCGGTCCAAAAACCTTCAGACAAAAAAGCCATCCACTTTGTTTTTGACAAAATAGCCTTAAAACCACCGATGCAATTACAAAACACATCTCAATAATTTATTTATTATAAATTAAGGATTATGGAGTTTATGGTTAAAATGTTCCATTATTTTTGTATTTCAATCATGCTTCACATATTTATATTTATTTTCAAATTCCAAATGGTTATTTGGAATTTTTTACTATTCAATTTTTTACAGATGCAAAATCATTTTTTTAGAAGATTTTGGACCAACCAAAAATATTGATTTTGTACATATTTAAAAATATAAAATTTGATATTCAAATAAATTTTAATATGAAAATCATGTTAAGTGATTTGAATCGACTGTCTAAAATTTAAAAATAAAGATAAGTATATAAGATATAATTAGAGTACGAAGCAATATGACATTTTAATCCTACTATAATACATAACTAAACAAACACCATGCATGTAAATTATTTTATTTTGAGTAATATATTTTGTTAGATATATCAACAAGAAAAAAATTCTTTCAAAAGAGAAAAATAAAGCTCAAGCCTTCAAGTTCTATTGGCCAAACACTAGTGCTATCAAAGTCACAAAAGCTTTTAAAATTGAAAAAAATAAATGAAAAGAGAAAGAAGATAATGTTAAATTCAGTTTTACATTTGTCTCTCTCTCTCAAGTCATGTTTGGTTGTGGAGTAAGAGGTGGAGTAAACTCCTTACTCTATACTTAAGGAGCCAAACAAGAAATAAAATAGGAGTAGTAAGATGGAGTAAGAGATGATTTAATCCGGAGTAACTTACTCCACCTATTTAGGTGAATTAACTTACTCCACTTGTATAGTCCACTGTCATAAAAAAAAAAACACATTTTCCAACATCTTACTCCACTAAGTGGATTAATTTAAGTCATGATTCCAACTACCAAACAAAATGTAAAATATGAAGAGTAACATAAAGTAAGCAAATTAATCCTCATTAATTTTACTCTACAATCAAACATGCCTTATGTATCAAACCAACTATTAAACTTACTAGCAACTTCTATTGTTAAGAAATGTATTTTTTCTGGCTTTTTTTTAAAAAAAAAAATTCTGCATCTCTCGCTTCATATGACAAAGTAAACAATATTTTATGAGTCATATGGCAAAGCAAACAATAATTTTCAGTGATTCACAAGAAATTTAATCTGAGCATGTATGCTCGGGTAAACAAAAGCCGTGTAAATTAAAGAAAATAAAATTAAAGCAGGCAATGTTTTAAAATTAAAAAGATTGGAAACACATCTACATTTTTTTTTAATTTGATGATATCAAAAGAATAGACTTACCTGTTCATTTATGGTTGACTATTGAAATGACAAACTAATCCTCTGAGATAAATTATGGCGTATTCATGAGTTAGATAAGATACTGTTTAGGAAACTTGAGTTAAGATGTGTTCAATTTTATATATCTAGTAAGGTTCTGCTTAAAGCATGGTAATTTTTTCAATAGAAGGCACTTCTAATTTACCAAATAACTAGAACACACTCTGCATTACCTCACCGTTAGATTTTAAATCCGAACCGCCCAATAAGAATCCGGACCATCGGTCCAACTCAAGGACTCCATTAATATTACTGCAATATACCATGGAATGTTTGGTTGGGTTGAGAATAGACTATTCTTAAGATTGGACTATTCATAATATCTTATTCGGAGTTTGATTGGATTATAATAGCTAGAATAAAGAATTCAAATTTTTTATCTTATTAGAATAGATTATTCCTAAGAATTTAAGATTTAACTATTCTAACAAGATAAACAAGAGCTATTCTTGATCTTGCTATTATAAATATTTTTGTTTTACAACCAAATAAGTGGTCTGATGTCTATTTGATTGATATTGAGATATCCACAAACAGCTTTAAGATTCGACAGGATTAAGTAAGTACGAATTTTAACACAGATTTAACGGTTCTGACTGGATATTGGACCGAGCCTACTTTAAGGTTTACTTTTCCTTTTGTGACAGTAAATTTAGTTATGTTTGGTTAATTAACAAAGTAATTAATCCCCAGTAAAATTTTCCAACCCGGGGTTTTTTTTTTTTTCTAAAATATATACACTAAATATGCCAATTGTTTATTTTCCTACAAAATCTCACCGTTGACAACATCATTTAACTTGTCTGAAAAAAAATTACTACAGCAATTTTCCAAATTTCATGCTTCATGCTTGACATACATGACAATCAGATCGTTCCATACCACATCTCGCAATCGTTGTTTTTATGTAATAAATATATAATTCCATACATCCAACAGTATCAATACTTTGGATAGCAAGTATGAAGAGTTTGATTGTTTAGTACGTCGATTTGATAAGTACGCAAAAATAAATGAAAGGCGGTGATCAGTGAGTGCTCCAATTTTTTTTTTGACATCTAGCAAATTCGTTATTAATTAAAAATCATCCGGAACAGTTATATCAAAAAATATCACTTCCGCAAAATCATTTCGCGCCAGCCAAACTAGGTCCGCACAAACCTTTTGCACATTTCCAATGATTTTGCGAATCTATTGGTGCATCAAAATTGATTCACAAATTTTAATATACTTAGCATGTATCTTGATGCAATCGGATGGTCCAAAATTAGACTTTGAATATAAAAAAATTAATGTGACATACCGCTGCAAACGGTCAAAGACGCATCTTAGACCCGTTTCTTTGTGACATTAACTTTTTATATTCAAAGTCTAATTTTATAAGGACTTATTAGTGCATCAAGAATTGCTAAGTAATTAAATCGTGCAACTATGTCAATTTCCATAATCTAGGTGTGCAAAATCATTGCGCGGACCCGGTGCGTCAAATCATAGTGCGGGCCAAGAGGTGCGCAAAAGGGTTGTGCGGACCCAATTTAGCTGGTGCGCGAAATAGTTTTGCGGGAGTGATATTTTTTTATATAAACCGTCCCGGATGGTTTTTAATTAATAACGAATTTACAGAATGTCAAAAAATAAAAAATTCCGGTGAGTGCTCCACCATATCTCAAGAAGAATAATAATCTTTAAACAATTAATCATTTGTTGTGAAGGAGGAGAAGTATTTGCATATTATGATTGCAGATAATTTCAGCATAAACTATGATAATTGTTATAACTTCAAAAAAAAAAAAAGTAAATAGAGTTGAAATTATAGGTATTAATATCTGAGGAGGGTTCTAATATTTTTATTTTGTGTGTTTTCATTATACTTTTATTTTTATAAATTTTAAAACTTATAAAAAATAAACTGACAATACATGCTGGGATAGATCTTCAAGTTATGAAGATCAATCCTACATACAAATTTTTCTTGCCAATCCTACATACAAATTTTTCTTGCCACGACTGGTGTCAATTTTACACAATCTACAACATTTTACAATATACTACATAAAATAAGACTTAAGTACAATTTTTTTAATAATATAGAAATCAATTGATCTCCATTCATCTAAGGTGGCTTTTCCACTGTCTACATACATACAAATTATCATTTATTTTATTTTATTTGTATATAATTAATAAGTTAAAAAATACCATTCATAAATTACTCACATCAGTATTATGTAATCTCTTGATAACGAATCAAAATAAAATTGAAATATTATAATGTTTTACGTGTGTAAAAAATAATTGATCGAATTAAGGTTTTAAAATATCCATGATGCTGAATTAGTTCTGCATTTCTGATTTTAAACATTGTCCATAGCAGCATACATGAGAACAGTAAAATGGGTAAAGTAATTTCTGTAGATTTTATGTAAATTTTGTGTTGGATTTTTTTTTATTTAGTCGGCAAATAATATGCATTTTGTAAATATTTTAAAAGAAAATAGCGGTTGAATTGAAAATATTTTATCTATAGAAATTATTAAATTTATATGTACAGAAATAGAAAAAGTACCTCATTTTCAATAAATATAGAAAGATCGGGTGTAGTGAGTCTCAATAATTCAGATTCAAATATTATATTTTTTTTCTTGAAATCATCTGTACACCAGGGTTTGATATGATCTTTATATATTTGTTAAAAAAAAAATATTGTTTCTATTTTCATACATCTCAATTTAATAATTTCTGCAAATAAAAAAATTCTGGTTAAATTAGTCCACTTACCGGTTCCACCTGTGAACTGTTGACTATAGGGTCTCCATTGCTCTTGAAGTCTGAGGTGAAATACTCATCAGTTTATCAGTTTATCACTTTATCTTAAGCCGGCCTGTTATCTTGCTTTGAGATTCGTGCGTAAAGGTCTCGAACGGTCCACATTTTCTACAAATAAGTTAGTCTTTGAGATATCTCCGTGAATACGAACTCCCCTCCCCTTCGGCGTGACCGACGTGTCCGGTGCCTATTCGGGCAAGCGTAGGGGAACCAGTATTATTTTTGCTTTGAGATTCGTGTAGAACGTAATTTAACGGTTGAGAGTTTCCAAAAAGTCACGCAAAGTTTGAGATATCTCAGAGGATGCGAATTCCTCCCCTTCACTCCCACCACCGTTAACCCTTTCTGGAGGTGAGGCTTTTAATCCCCATTTCGCTCTCTCTCTGCCTCTAGCTCGGGCCGCCGGTTCTCTCTCCCTCCCTCCCTCCGCTGCTCACTGTCGCGCTTCTCTCGGCGACTTTGGTCTCCTCCCCTCCCTTCGTCTCCCTCAGAGTCAGTAGGTGGCTCTTCAACTCAACTCGGTTAGTTTTCAAACTAAATCAGACTAAATAAGAATCAAATGGTGTCAACCTTATCTCTTGCCCCCTTCTTTTCACTATCACTATCACCTTCAGCTTCCCAATACCAATCTCCATCCCCATCCCCATTATCTTCTCGCCAAGGCCTTTGTCTTGTCTGCTATGCGTTCCCCCACTCTAATTATCAACCCGAAACACCAAATCCACGGCCTCAGCCGCATTGCAAGAGGTGATTCACCGGTTTGATCAGCTGTTGGCTTCCAAGAACCTCCATCAAATCAACCAATACCTCAAGGACTACACCAAAACATCAAGCAACCCTTACCCCGTCGTCTCTTCCCTCTTCACCCGCTTAATCCAAGCCGAAGGAACCGGTCCTAATGACTATACCTATGAGATCTTGATGGAGTGTTTTGCATGAATGAATCAGGTCAGCCTAATATTTGGTTTTCTGGGACGGTTTCTCAAAGAAGGCCGTAGAGCTCATGCCAAGATCTTTAGTCCAATTCTCAAAGGGCCTCTGTTGGGAGAAAAGAACTGGTGAGGCCGCTACTGTAATTCTCTACAAAATGCCTAAGATTGAATGTGTAACCAATGTAATCTCGTACAACATTCTTATAAATGGGCTGTGCAAGAAAGGTGAAATTGATAAGGCAATGGATATTGTAGATATCATGATTTCCAAAGGGTATGACCCTAATGTCATCACCTATAGCACTCTTATAGATGGGCTGGGCAAGAAAGGTGAAATTGAGAAGGCAATGGATTTTGTAGATGTCATGATTTCCAAAGGGCATGAGCCTAATATCGTGACCTACAACACTCTTATTGATGGGCTGTGCAAGAAAGGTGAAATTGAGAAGGCATTATATTTTATAGATGTCATGATTTCCAAAGGGTATGATCCTGATGTCGTGACCTACAATTCTCTTATAGACAGCTTGTGCAAGAAAGGTGAAATTGAGAAGGCACTGAAGTTTCTAGATCTCATGATTTCCAAAGGATATGACCCTGATGTGGTGATCTACAACACTCTTATAGATGGGCTGTGCAAAAAAGGTGAAATTGAGAACGCAATGGAATTTGTAGATGTTATGATTTCCAAAGGGCGTGACCCTGATGTCATCACCTATAACACCCTTATCGATGGGCTGTGCGAGAAAGGTAAAATTGAGAAGGCATTAGATTTTGTAGATGTCATGATTTCCAGGTATGACCCCGATGCCGTGACCTACAATTCTCTTATAGACGGCTTGTGCAAGAAACGTGAAATTGAGAAGGCATTGAAGTTTCTAGATCTCATGATTTCCAAAGGGTATGACCCTGATGTCGTGACCTACAACACTCTTATAGATGGGCTGTGCAAAAAAGGTGAAATTGAGAAGGCATTGAAGTTTCTAGATCTCATGGTTTCCAAAGGATATGACCCTGATGTCATGACCTACACCACTCTTATAGATAGGCTGTGCAAAAAAGGTGAAATTGAGAAGGCATTGAAGTTTCTAGATCTCATGGTTTCCAAAGGGTATGACCCTGTTGTTATGACCTACAACACTCTTATAGATGGGATGTGCAAAAAAGGTGAAATTGAGAAGGCATTGAAGTTTCTAGATCTCATGGTTTCCAAAGGGTATGACCCTGTTGTTATGACCTACAACACTCTTATAGATGGGTTGTGCAAAAAAGGTGAAATTGAGAAGGCATTGAAGTTTCTAGATCTCATGGTTTCCAAAGGGTATGACCCTGTTGTTATGACCTACAACACTCTTATAGATGGGTTGTGCAAAAAAGGTGAAATTGTGAAGGCATTGAAGTTTCTAGATCTCATGGTTTCCAAAGGGTATGACCCTCATGTCGTGACCTACAACACTCTTATAAATGGGCTGTACAAAAAAGGTGAAATTGAGAAGGCATTGAAGTTTCTAGATCTCATGGTTTCCAAAGGGTATGACCCTGATGTCGTGACCTACAACACTCTTATAGATGGGCTGTGCAAAAAAGGTGAAATTGAGAAGGGATTGAAGTTTCTAGATCTCATGGTTTCCAAAGGGTATGACCCTGATGTCGTGACCTACAACACTCTTATAGATGGGCTGTGCAAAAAAGGTGAAATTGAGAAGGCATTGAAGTTTCTAGATCTCATGGTTCCAAAGGGTATGACCCTGATGTTGTGACGTACAACACACTTATAGATGGGCTGTGCAAAAAAGGTGAAATTGGGAAGGCAATAGATTTTCTAGATGTCATGATTTCCAAAGGGTGTGACCCTGATGTTGTGACGTACAACACTCTTATAAATTGGTTGTGCGAGAATGGTGAAACTGCCAAGGCATTAGATTTTTTAGATGTCATAAAAACCAAAGGGTATGACCCTGATGTCGTGACGTACAACACTCTTATAAAAGGGCTGTGCAAGAAAGGTGAAATTGAGAAGGCATTGGATTTTGTAGATGTCATGATTTCCAAAGGGCTCGATCCTGATGGTGTGACCTATTGCACTCTTAGTGTGGGGCTGTGCAAGGAGGGTGAAATTGAATGAGGATTGGAGTTTTGATTTTACATGGTTTTTAAATGGTGGTTACTTTAAGTTTGGTCTTGCACCCCAGCCTTCTATGTATTGATTTTTTTGTTCTTTTCTTATAAGGACTGTTTATGCTTATTCTATCATTTTCTTTTTAGACAAATGGATGATTTCACGCTAAATGAAATTGATGAATTGGAAGGGGATTTAATGGATGGTTTGGATTAGCTAATGGGTCGAGAGCGAATTTCTAAGGCGCAAGAAAATGAAGATAGTAGTGAAGTGATAGTTCCTATGAATTTAAGACTCAAGTTTGGATTGAGCTGTTGATGCTTAATGCCTAAGTTTTTATATGGGCTGATATGTTAAATATAGGCCGAATTCAAGGTTAATGGATTGAATTCTTGAAATGCTGAATTGGCGTGTAGAAGAGAATAATTTCTCTTCTTTGAAGTGCAGCATGCAAATTAGTTTTCTTGGTCAGATGAAAGCTGATTTTTGCTTATTTCCAAACGTATTCATCTGAATTTTGCTTATTTTCCAACGTATGGGCATAATTGACAGTTATTGTTTCCTGAACTGAGTTCTAAATTAGCTTACCTAACTAGTATATGTTTCTCTAAGCATGCAATTCCTGTATTATACACTTCTTACCTTCTCTTAGCATGCAATTCCTGTATTATACACTTCTTACCAATACTGCTGTAGTATCACAAAGTGTCAAAGTCCATATACTGTCACTATCATAATTGAGAAATCAAAACCACGTTTGGGAAATTAATAGCTGATTTGGGTGACGATTACGGATGGATTTTGAACTTCAAGGTGATTTTGGGCTTATACTAAGAGATATCACATGACAAATTACACTTGTATTTGTATCTATCATGTCTATAAAAAGGAAGGGGATAATACTTTGTCAACGTTTTGAGGTTCAAACCATTTGCATTTCTCAACGGTTTGATAACAATCATCAAATGCATTATCAAACAACGTTCAAATAGCATGAAATTTTATCTGTAGGCCATCTTGCTGTTTAACAATACTTAAATTGTATTTTATTTGAATTAATTAGAGAATTATTGTTAAGATTGTTAAATAAAATTAATTGCCACATCATGTATCCTCTTTGGACGGGATTCTGTTTTGATTATAATCATTATATAGTCTGTGCGCTCTATGAAGCCAAAACTGCTGTGTTAAAATATTCACCCAAAATCTCTGTTCGACAACTTCCTAATCATCTCCCACATTCTAAATCCCTCCAATTTCCAAGAACACGACGCAGAGAGTACCTCGTGACAAGATTGGTTAATTAGTACTATAAAAGCCATTGCAACACATGCAAAATGCAACCCAAGTAATTTTACAATTCTGCCATTATGCAAAGATCACAACTTTGCCCAGTTACAGTACAAAACACCGCCCTCTTTCAACAACAAAAATAAAAAAAAGCAACTACGCCCAAATATAGAAAGCCTGTTCACCATTGAGATAAGCTACTGACCACTCTAACAAATCCTTATACAGAGATCCAAGTATTGGTTAATTTGATAGATAGATAAAAATAAAAATAAAAAGACAGATATACCATAAGAAAACATCTTTTTGTATTTTTCTTTTTTTAATATTTATTCACAAGCAAGCTTGGTGCCAAAGCTGGTGAGGCAGATGGCGAAGGCCTGAAAGGCGGAGAGGGGATGTCTATAGTCCATGGTGAACATATCGTCTCCAACCTTGCCGAACTGGAGAATAACAGTCTCTTCATCTCCTTCGGTCGAAACCAGTTGGAAGTTCTTTACTGATGCAACAGTCACCCTGCCGTGAAAATTCAGGCACCAACACTGGAGATGCTCATGCCATCTTGGTGCTTTGTTTTTTAGCACCACTGTTCCTACATGCGGGAGGTGTTAACAAGACAAGAATATTGTGAAAGTACCCTTTATTTTATATTTTTTTTGGATGGGATCCATTAACAGTGGAATATTTCTCGAATATAACAGAAATGTTTCAGAACCAAAAAATAAGGTTTGTATCCGTTTCGGTAGATATATAGACAGCCTCCCTATCAAATTTCATGAAATTTAAGTATCCTTTATAATGCATCAAGAGTTGTTAAATCCAAATTATTGGAAAGCTTGAATCGCTTACCATTTTCTATAGGCACAATACAGGTATCATAAATATCATGCCTAGAAAGTAGGATCTTTTTCAGTTTATATTTGACGATTGTCAAGATTGTTAAGTTAAAAATATTGTTAATGGATCTAACTTATATTTTACAGTAAAATAATATTAAGCATGTATTTATTTTAATTGGATATGGTAACCCTTTAACAATAAGCGCATGAATTACCATGTCTTACCAATTTGTGGCTTATTGATCACCGACTTGGTGGCATCATCCTCATTTCTATCAGAAGGCTGTGGATCCTGCTCAGTAGAACTAGAAGAAATGGGAGACTGGAGGGTGCAGTGCATGCGGCGTGGCCCACGTGACTTGAGGAGGTTGAACTTGTAATGGACATGTCCAGTCTCATAGTTTGCTGACGGGACCTGGGGACTGATGCGCTTGCTACCGAAGCGGCGAGTTAATCGGCTGTTAGATGCCTTTGCACCCTCATATGGCGCCTGGCTATCATATATTTGATACTTTGTGCCCAAGAAATCAGACCTGGTGCAATACATAGCATTATTTTTTCATTTTATTATAAATTCAGGGCTTGAAGCCTTTTTTTCTGATGTTTGTGTGTTTATATGCAATGATGACATGTTTTTGTTAGAGAGCAATTGTCTATTAAATGACTATATCTCCAATCCATTATATGTGTTGATCCTCTGCGGTCACTCATGGAAAATTCCCAGATGCACAGAGAATTCTAATGGTTCATTAGTTTTTCAATTAATGAACAAAATAACATTCCCAGTACAGGAGGAGATGGGCTAAATTAAAGCCCCTGTTTTAAATCGCACCCATATTTTGCGATTTCAAGGTCCAAACAGCCAATCCGAACCACTCAACATGATCTCCATATTATGTTGTGCTTGGTGACCTAATTTCACCATTTTTGAAAAAAATTTACTATTTTTTTAGATAGGTACAAAATAGTAAAAAATTTCCAAAAAATGTAAATTTGGTCTCCGAGTACAACACAATATGGAGATCATGTTGAGCTGTTCAGATAGGCTGTTTGGACCTTAAAATCGCAAAATATGGGCACAAATTAAAATAGGGGCTTTAATTTGCGGTGTACATTAGCCCATCTCAGTACACGAGATATCAAGGAAAAAAATAATCCGTAACAATAAACAATGGAATTATAATACTATTTTAAATAGCTAAATGCATTTCACACATTAATGTACTTTTTATTCAATTATCCAAACACTGCATTATTAATGTTCCTACTTCCTTCATCACTCTAGTTTAAGAACTGTACAGAAATCACCGGAGCTAAAAGTTAAAAAAAAAAAAAAAAGGGCTGCATCTCACCTCAGCTTTCCTACATAAGAGTTACTTTCTTGAAACAAATCCTCAGGATCAGTAGATATGGCATATTCTATGTGGGCCCTATTTCTGTATCTTCGAGCAGCCAATAGAAACTTCCCTTTATCTGCAAATGCTGCTAAAACAAAGCAAGATTATTGGTTGCAATATTTTAAGGATATTCAAAAAACTTAAACGACAAATTGAAACTACTGCAAAAGAATCAATTATGATTTTAGTTTTAGGAGGCCTAATAAATATGGTATCACGCAATTAAAAAGGTATCCACTATCAGTACAGAATATCGTATAATACATCAAAAATTAAATAACATAAGCACGGGCATACTATATAGAAAGTGCAATATGGTAACGACGCGCCCACAAGGAAATTTCATAAACTAGGATATACTCTCTGTGAAATCAAAATAATTATCCGTTCAATACAGTACATTAAGTACTTACATACTCAATCAACTACCAAACCTTAGCATATTCCTAAGCAGAAACGCAGAAAGAGAAGTTAACAAAAACTGTTCTTACACTGTGTCAGGCCAAGATAAAGAAAGAAAGTCGAGTTCTTCTTTATCCTTTTTATAAAGCATTGCATAGGAGAATCTTTTGGCCCAGGCTGTTGCAACAAAACAAATAAAAAAAGAATGACTAAGAACAAAATTATTAATCCTTTGTAAAATGACAAAAAAGCAAAAATTAAGGCACCTAATTGTTGTAGTAATTGCAATTGTTTATAGCAAGCTTAATGCATATGGACCAGCAAACAATACATGGTGTGTTATGCAAAACAATGTTATAGCAAATGCCATGTAATTGTCATATATAAATCACTGAACATAACAAATTAAATTACTATAGTCTACAGAGCAGCTGTTATTTCAGATGAAAAAACCCCATGTGAAACAAAATTGTAGCTTCCGCAAGTATCATTAGCGGGAAATCATATATAAAAATGCTCAAACTTTACTAGCTAAATTCCCTCAGAATTTCCAAATTCCCATTAAATCACATCCATAAATCCCCATTTATAGCCAAGGGAAACCTCACACATCACCAATCAAAGATCAAACTTTACACGCTTCCCTAGGGTGTGCTCCAGAACCAGAAATCAGAAGGGAAGGCAAATACATGGAAGTTGCAAGAGGGGAGGCTATCCCCAATTTTGTGTGAGTGGGTACAAATTGGAGGGGAAATGCATGGCCCTTTGTTCCCCTTCTTCTCTTCTCCTCCTCTTGTCTTCCTTCAAAAATTTGAATTTGTGGAGCAAGTGGTCACCCCTCCTCTTCTCCAATAGTTAGTAGAGAAGACCCTAATCCATAGATTAAAACCCCCAATTCAACAAAAAAATACCTGTTTGAGGGAAGAAGGGAAGGTGATTTGACCACACGACAGAGGCGACCTAACCACAGACTGAGTGACGTCGCGCCACCTCCTACAAACACAAGCACAAGCAACCACATCTCTCCGCCTTGGCCACCTCTCGGCGCCGCCGCTCTCAACCCGCCTCACTACCTCCACCACGAGCTCAGGCAATAGCCTCGACCACGTTTCCTCTTGCTCCTCCAGCTCCTCCTTTACGGCGTTACCTCTGATGTCATCCACCTCCACGATTGAGTCGTCGTCACCGGAGATCGTGCCTGGTTTATCTCTGGCGCCAGACATCTCGGCTGAGAAAGAGGACAGGAGAGCACGGCGCGACGACATAGGGCATATGGTCTTCGTTTTTTTTATTTTTTGCTTTTTTTTTTAGCTACAGCTAGCTGCTACCTCGTCCAAGAAAAGGCGAGGGTTTCTCGCTCTCTTTCTCTCTCTCTCTCTGTATTACCGTTTCTCGTTTCTAGTTTAAGCTTTCCGCAATTCAAATCACCAGAGTTAACACGGATTTTGAGTTTGAATGATGACCGTTCGATTTTCTTTAGCGCGAATATTAAAGAATCCGTGCATTCTACTCGGACCGGATTGGTTCGGATCTAAACTCAAAGTTTGCTTTACTTTGGGGGATCTGCACTTGCTATTAATGTTTGAAAAGATTAAAAGAATGAAATGTAAACAATTATACACTTATTATTTCTACTCTAAAATATCAGAACAATATCCAAACCATAAATTATATTATGCGCTCCTCGCGATAAAATATTGTCAAACAATTTTAATTATTTATCATAATAAAAAAAAATCTATAATAATTTGATTGCCGTCAATAACTCTTGTGGGCGAAAAATAGAAACCAACATAAAAAATAAAAAAAAGGAATGGAGATAATTATATAATTTTAAATTATTTAAAAAGAAAAACAAAGTTCTTTTTATAATATTTTTTTATTATATATGTATAATTGAAAAGCATATTATACAAATAATTTGAGCCAGACATGTGTCCCACTCTATTGTCATATGGTTCCCCCTAACAGCAGTTGCTTAATTTGAGCCAAGAGAGTAGGTTCAATTCAATAGAGATGAATTGAAAAGAAATGATTTATTAGCTGATAGCTACTCTCAAGCTTCTCACAAAAAAAATGATTTACAGCTAAAATTTATGGATCAAAATACAATTTTTTATCAGTAAGAATTCATTTAAAAACTGTGAGAAATTATCCAGAGTTGTCTTAATTTACAAACTCTCCACCTAGCTAGGGTTTGTTGGAGCTCGAGTTAAGATTGAAAATGAATTAGATACGGAGAGCAGATAGTGGTAAAATCATATTCATATATATTATTATTTCTTAGTTGATAAGATATTAGACTGATGGACCGGATAAGATATTTATTAAAATATTGTTAAAAATATTAAAATTCATAATATTTATCAAATCATAATGATGAATAACTTAATTTTTTCATAATGTATTAAAATATAGGTACGGATAATTAAAATATAAAATTATATTTGTACCGTATCGACACAAATATTTAAATATTAGATATTTATATCTAATTTTTCAAATACAAATCAAATACAAATCATATACTATCCATTTCGTTTTCAACCCTAGCTTGAGTACACGAAGGTAAAAAAATAATAATTTGAATACAGAAGGTAAACAAAAATAACAAAATATAAGAGTAAATATATTTACATAATTAATTTGGCTGAGTACACGAAAGTTATAAAAGTCTAATTAAATACAAAAGTTAAACAAAAACAATGAAAGATAAACGATAAAAATATTGACAGAATTAATTTTACTTCATGCAACGCATCAGTTATGTATTTTTTTTATTTTAAATGACGGATTTAATTATTTTATTTTTATTTGTTTGACGATAAAAAAAATATATTTTGATTTTAAACCCACAAATTGAAGTTTGCTTCGCAAAGGTCGGAAAAATAAACACGTAAAAAATAGTATAAAATGTGTATGAACTTATGCTCAACTAGCTTTATTTAGAAAATATGTATAAAATGTTGATCACAAATATGATCTATCCTTCAAAATTTTAGTTTATCTTCTTCGTATACAACAATTCATAATTTCGAAAATTTATTTTTGACAACAATATAATAAACAGTGAAAAATTAGTAAATTTATATTATGTCCAGAGAGTTTACAAAAAAAATGTGTTAGTAACGAATTAATTAAGATAATTTCAGAAGAATTGAACAGCATGTGAAAAACAAAAACAACCAGGGAAATTAAATCAAATTGAAAAATGATAAATGATAAATGACAAATGAAAAACAACCAGACAAATCAAACTTGAGTGACCAGTTCATGACAAATGATAAAGTTTAGTGACATCCAGCGAAATGTATTCTATTTTATAGATATAGTATGTAAATAATACAAGTCATGGATATAATATTGGATTTTGAAATTATAACTTTGTTGTTTTTAAATTATCATAATTTTTTTGGAGATGCAAATATATTGATACTCTGTAAAGATTATTGTGTTTCAAGACCTTTACAGCATGCTATCAATCATTGATTATTATCTTCAAATCCGCTTAGACCAACTAGACCAAATCTCCTTCTTAGAGCAAAAGCTTTTTCCACTATAAGGAAAGGATAATTGCGGATAGAAACTACCACCACTAAATATAATTTTATTTTTTAATAATAAATATTTCTCGATATATTGTGTGTAATTAATATTTTTTGGTTAATAATTTGTAGGTATTTTTATTAGTCAGGACAAAAACCGATTACATCTATATATTCGTATCAGTATACAGACAAAAACCAATTCTCTCTCCAATATATATTTTTATTTTCGAGATGAAGTCCAAAAAATAGTCGTAGTTTTGATAATAATGAGTTTATCTCTATCACGAAATGCAACAGCTACACTATTCGATTGCTAATATATGAGAGTATTTTCATTTCAGCAACTTTACAATTTTAATTTATTTGTCATATCGACAATTCAATAATTTTCTTCACATTAATTTCCCGACGTTACCATCCCTATAAGACAAAAATGTAGGAGGTGGGTGTCAATGTGAATATGGGGAGTGTTCTTTTTCTCAGCATGTTGGGTATTGTGGAAGGAGCGTAACTAAATTTTTTTCCGAACGTCATTGCGGATCCAAATTGGGCAGCAGAACAGGCAATGAGAAAAGCTATATTATGGTTGTAATATTGTTGATTTGATAGTTTGCTTTATGTTGTAGCTGTAGATGTTTACATTTACGTTTTATGCATCTACTGATAGTCTCTATCAGTTTTTCAAAAAAAAAAAAAAAAAAATTCACCTCTTGCTTAGATCAATCCCTTAAACACAAACTAACACTTCTTGTAAGCTTTTCAATTACAGCATGAATAATAAATTTACAACTTTTAAAAAATAATTCAAAAAATAAGAACCAGGATAGTACTGTCTTGTAATAGAATAGAACAAGCATGATATTTTAATTTCTTTCCCCTAAAAGCTGTTAATTGCTTATTGAAATAATGATATAATAGGTGATATACCGGGATGAAAAAAATAATAATATCAATATTGAATTTTCCTCTATTTAATTTTCATTATCCGCAATAATTGAACAAATATATAAAGATAATTCAAACCTTTGCCACACAATTGATCTTTTGTTTTTCTTCGACCGATTAATATATGCAACAAAAATATAGAGGGAGAATTCAAATTCGGTCCCTGGAAATTTTCAAAAATACAAATTAGTCCTCGGACTTCTCTCAAAATTATCTAATTAGTCCTTCTGTTAATCCTTTTTGAAGGACTAACAAGGTTATTTTGGAAGAAGTTTAGGCGGTGTTTTGAAATTCGGTTCTTATTCGGTATTCGGAAGGCCACCGAATACCGAATATACGGTATGCGGCCGCATATGCGGATTTTTATTCGGATTTATATATGCGGATTTTAAATGAGAATTCGTATATATAAACAAGCATACGGTAATATGTGGTATGACACACTGTTAATATACTCTAAACCGGTATTTTTATCACTTTTAATATACTCTAAACCGGTAATATGTGGTATAAATCACTTTTAATGTACTTTAAACCAGTATTTTATCACTATTAATATACTCTAAACCTACCACTATGCTCTAAAATTCATATTCGGACCGAATATAAATTTTCTATTCGGATTGCAACCGAATAGGAATATTCGGCCGAATATCCGGGTGAATAGACCGAATTTTAAAACACTGAGTTTAGGCCATGTTCGGATGCCTTCCTACGCTAGGAATGGGAATAGGAATTGAACTAATTTCCACTGTGCGCGTGGGAAAAAAAAATTGAGTTGAACTGAATTTTTTTTTTCCACGAGCATAGTATGCTCGCCGAACAGGGCCTTAAGGATCAATTTGACTTTTTAAACGCTAAAATGACTGATCTAGTGCAAAAAAAAAATTTCAGGGACTAATTTGACGTTGTTTTAAAATTTAAGGACCAACTTGACTTAAATAAAGGTTTAAAAAAAAAAATCTAAAAATCAAGTGATTTTTTTTTTGGAAAAATTCCAAGGCCTAAAAAAAAACAAACTTTCCAACTCGTTATTGAACAGCTTGTAGTATAGATTTAGTGGATGTCCCTTTTTAATGGAGAAATTAAAGTTTATTTGAGCTGATCAATTCCTAAGCCTTAGAATTTAAGATTTGACTTTTGACTTGGCCATTTAAGATGTGCTTTCCTTTTCCTCTTTTTTGCTTTTTGACCCCTGAAATTTCTTTTAAAATTATTGCGCAGTCAAAGAGGAATTTTTTTTGTGATTTTCCTCCTTGTTTCCACTCTTAGTCAAATCAGAATTCACATCCTCACGAATCTCAAAGCAACCCAATTCCGATTGTGATATACTGGTCATTACTCATTGGTCAATCGCCCCTTACAAAGGGAACATTTTCGCATGAATTTATAATTTTGCATTGGTCAAAACGGTATTATATATATTGATTACATAATATAAAAGATTATTAGCTAAAATTAAAATATCTTAAGTGTGCACAACAAAATAGATTTACCACATAATAAATTGTAATGTTTTAGTATAAGATGAAGATTAATTAGAACTTTCAAATCAATAAGTATATTGATTACCTAATAACACATGGCCAAGCTACCCCTATACTTTTAATTTTTTTAATTATGTATATTAAAATTTAATTGAATTTTTTTTAATTTTATATGATTTAGACCTCTCATAAAATATTAAATGTGTTATTGTAACTCAGTGAGGCAGAATGGACCTAACCAGACTCGGCTGAATTTGTCAATTTAATATTTCATTTAAGACTGACTAAAGATTAATAATGTCCAAAATATGTTTTTGAACATTTCGAGTATTAATTATTTATTTTTTTACTGTCAATTTAGAAGAAAAAAAGGCAATTAAAGTTCACAGTCAAAAAGTTCTTAAAAATCTAACATATTATGTATTTGTGACTCAAATATTTTTCAATATAAGAAATGCAAGCCATTATATAAGTATATTGCATAATACATGAATAATTAAGTTGTTATAGTTTTTAAAAGACAGTAGTAATATGTACATTTAGCTAATATAAAATATATGCATCTGATCAATATAAATGAACACTTGACAAAGAAAAAAAAAACTATACCAAAATTATCAATTAATCCCAAATAATTGGAAGAATTCTAATCAATGTGCTCACTGCTCAGGTGCAGTACAAGGATATACACAAGCTCTGCTTTTATATTTTATTTTTCAGATAATATAGAATTCAGATCCTACCTTGGTTTGATGGATGAAATGACCATTCGATAGCATCAAGATCCGTGCTAAGTGCATTAAAATCCGTGCAGGACTGTTTTAATTTCCGTGCGCACTAATCTTAATGTTAATTGTACGGTTCTATAGCTAATATGGGCATCCGACCTACTCCTATCTCGGATAATATAAGGCAATAAAAAGAGGACTTGGTTTTTATACTAGACAGTTTTGGCCCACATTACAATACTACTAGTTGGAGGCCTCGCGTTGCTTCGGCAATTTCTTTTGAAAGTATGAATAGTTGTTTTTAGAAAGTTTATGTATGAGTACATTTGAGCTCAAAATGTTTTATAGATATTATGAAAGCTACATGAACATATTGCAAAAACTGTACAATCTGACATGTTACAAAATGTGAAATTAGAAAGTTTATATTTTGATATAACAAAAACTATACAATAGAGAGCATCTAATATTAGCCTATTATCTATGTTTGGAAGAGAGATAACGGCTTTATTGAAGCATGCTATCTCTTTGTGACAAATCTTCCAAACAAAGCTTTTTGAGTATACAAAATGGGCGTTAGTGGTTTTGTCATTTGGTTTTGCCAAATAAAAGTCATATAATATTTACACCTAATATAATATGTAAAACCTTTTACACATATTATCTCATCATTCTTCTTTCTCTTTTCCTATTGCTTTGTTGCAATCTCCACTGCACAAAAATAAGAATTTGTGTTATTGTTTTCTTTTTTGTGAAATCTTTTAGTTTCTGATTAATGGGAGAAAGCAAATATGTGAACACTAATATTAAAAAAAAACTTTTGTTATGCAAATCAGTTGTGGAATTTTGCCAAATTAGCAGGGGGGTTTTATAAACATTTTAGATTGAGGGGAAAGTATACTTGGCAGTGATATTATATTATGACTTACAGTACTTTGAGAGATGAGTTGTGAAAAGCCTGTGAATTAAGAAGGGAATTTTTTTTTTTAACTGATATGGTTTCTAAATAGTAATTGTCTTGGTATTGCACTTTTTATTTGTATATATGGTGTGAATAGGAAATGAAAATTGTATAGAGGGCATAATAGGAGCTTGAGATTTGTCATGGCTTTATGTTCATCTCTTTATTTATATTTTTGAATAAATAGAAATCATAAAAATGATTTGATCCATTATAGTTCAAAAATATTTGAATATTGAGTTCAACAATATACTGTTATTTGAATGTTAAGTGAGAGAGGAAGTAAAAAATATGCTAGTTTGTTACTGACAACCTAAATTAATGTGGTGTAAATTTGATGAAAAAAGTTGAAGTGTTATGTCTAATTAAGATGAAAAATATCTTGTTGCCTATTGTCAGCGAAGTTTATAATGTTGTGCAACAAATTAAAAGAAATAAAAAATTAAAATTAATAAACAAAAAAAGGATCAAAGAAATACCTAAACAGCTGGAGAAAGAGCAATTTGTAGAGTTGAAATGCAAGTAGTGAAAGAGTTGAGACCCTACGACAAATAGTTGTTATTGAGAACAATTGAATTAGGAATCATGAATAAATTCAATAATGTTATAAATAAATCATTTGCGAAGTTTTCTTGACTCGATCAATGTGTTAGCAATTTAGTTCCATTTTAGCAAAATGTTTAATGAAATTTGGTTTAGACATGCTGTAAATATGTGGAGATATTTTTTTGACCAATTAAAAGGAAAAATAATAAAAGCTATAATCAGAACTTAGAAATGAAAATAATATATTTATTTGATATAGAAATATAAATATGCGTTCTAATTCAAATAAACATGGAAATTATAAAAAAAAAAAAAAAAGAGCAGAACTAAGCTTTTACACTTGACAATTAAAGAAGCAAAAAAATAAGGACTACAATTAGTTTAAAATAAAAAATTGTATGGTTAAAGCTTAACAAAAGCAGGTCTGCTTTAAATTAAGTATTATTTAGACTAAATTTTGTGCTTAATTGACCATGTAGCAAAAAAATTTCAAAATGAACCACTCCAATAATGGGCAGCCAATGTGGATTGAATGCTAATATAACAATGTTAATATCTAGTACTTTTCATTATTAATATAACAATGTTAATATCTAATATTTTTCATTACTTTAAGCCAAAAATTAAACTACAATTTAAATTTCTAGTCCCCTTTGAATAAATCTATTAGTACCCCCATGCCACTATTGTTTTTTTTAGTTCTGCCAAGATAGGAAAAAGGAAAAAAAGGGGAAGACCAGGGATTTCACTACATATAAAATAAATTAAGCAAGTCTATTTTATTTCTCTGAAGCTCAATAGGCACTCAAATATAATAGAAGACCCTAATGAAAACACAACAATAGTTGCAAAATATAATTGTATTTTGTTACAAAGTTGTAAATAAGTAATAGAATCAAAATCTGACAATAAATTTGATATTGACAACATTTTCTATCTTTCATTTACACATAGAAGGGTACTTTATTAATTTAATTTTTCCAAGATACTTCACTTTATATTAATTTCCAATAGATTGAGATATAAATGAACAATAATAAAAGTTCTTGTGCGTGAAGAAAGTACCTGAAATGCTGTACAAACAACACGATAGAACTGTGCTTAATTTCCAGCAAGCGGATTATTGCAACAACGAAACTGCTGAAACAAATGTGAGGGTAAAGTCAAATATTTTTATACTCACCCTTTTTATAAATCTAAAATATGGTTATAGGTAAAACGTGAAATCAATCTAAAAGACAACTTAGACTGTTGTACCTCTAACTCTAACTTAGATTTGAAACAATCATAAGAATAATTGAATCAACTGATGTACCTTATCCAAATTTTTAAAGTATTAGTAACCAAATTAATTAGTGCCCCAAAACAATATTTTCACTTTTTTCCATCAAGGATTGCATCTACCTATTTATTATTCAAATCTTACTGTACCATACTGTAGCACGCCTATCAAAGAGCAAAAGAAATTGAAGAATAGATTGAGTATAAAATATAAAGTAATAGATTGAAGAATAGTGTTTTCACCTTTTTCCATCAAGGATTGCACCTATACCTATCTATTTTCCAAACCTTACAGTAACTTACTGTAGCATGCTCATCAAAGGACCAAAGAAATTGAAGAATACACTGCTTGAAACACAGTTTGAAGAATAGATAGCAAGAAAACAATGCTTGAAACAAACTGCGCCTACCTATATTCTTCAAACGTCGGAGAAGCAGCACAGTGAGAAATAGAGTAGTAGGCGTCCTTGAAGAGCAAGACAGTCAGGGAAACCGAGTAGGAGAGAGTGAGAGTGGAAAAGATTTGACAATGAGCGGGAAAAAGAGAAGAGTGACTGAGTAGAAGAAAGTGAAAGAGAGGCGATTGACGGTGGAGAAGACGAAAAAAAAAGTGGAGAGAAATATCTGGCTTAGTAGAAGTTTCCAGTAGCTCCAGTGAAATAAAAAAAAAATTAAATCGATCGACGGTGGGGTCGGTGGCTGTTTATTTTCGACGTGGGATCCATGGAAGTCTTTTGTTCTTTTAGCACGCCTATCAAGGATTAAGTATAAAGTAACCTTACAGGAACTTACTGTAGCATGCTCATCAAAGGACCAAAGAAATTGAAGAATACACTGCTTGAAACACAGTTTGAAGAATAGATAGCAAGAAAACAATGCTTGAAACAAACTGCGCCTACCTATATTCTTCAAACGTCGGAGAAGCAGCGCAGTGAGAAATAGAGCAGCAGGCGTCCTTGAAGAGCAAGACAGTCAGGGAAACCGAGTAGGAGAGAGTGAGAGTGGAAAATGATTTGACAATGAGCGGAAAAAAGAGAAGAGTGACTCGAGTAGAAGAAAGTGAAAGAGAGGCGATTGACGGTGGAGAAGACGAAAAAAAAAGTGGAGAGAAATATCTGGCTTAGTAGAAGTTTCCAGCAACTCCAACGAAATAAGAAAAGAAATTAAATCTGATCTGACAGTGGGGTCTAGCTGGAGGTCTGGCTGTTTATTTTACTGACAGTGGGATCCAGCTGGAAGTCTTACTGTTCATTTTACTGTAGCACGCCTATCAAGGATTAAGTATAAAGTAATAGATACCTAACACAAACAACACACGCGGCAACACTATTTCTTGTGAGGACCCAGCACACGCTCTCTCTGTTCCTTGCAAGATATATGAAAAGAGGATTTTTTTTTTAAATGAAAATCATAACAAACTTATTAATCAAGTAGCCAATCGAATAAAAAAGCTATAAAAATAGCCTCCACCGGATTCCCAAATCGGTGTAGCTTGAGAGGGTCGGACTACACCGGTTTTCCAATCCGGTGGAGCCAGGGGCGGATCCAGCTTATTCCAGGGGGGGCAGCCGCCCCCCCTGGATTTCGAGTTTTAGTGGAGATTTATCGGTCCCGACTGGCTTTGCCCCCCCTGGAAATTTTTTTGCCCCCCTCTGAATGTTTAATTGGTAATTCGGGTTAAATTTATAGTTAAAAATAAAATAAATTTCTTAAAATATGATTGGTAATTATAAATATATGTCAGAATATCATAAATTACAAGTCAGATCATTATAAATTATAAGTTAAAGCATTATCTTTTATCAAATACCCAATTAGTTAATGGATTTAAATCCGATTAGCTATTTAAACCCGATTCGATATTTTTTTGCCCCCTCCGGCGAAAATCTTGGATCCGCCCCTGGGTGGAGCCATTTTTTCCCCCGTCTCAAGCTACACCGGTTTCTCAATCTGGTGTAGTCCGGCTCTCTCAAGGTACACTGGATTGGAGATTTGGTGGAGACTATTTTTGTACATTTTTCATTCGATTGGCTACTTTGGTTAATAAGTTTGTTATGATTTTCATTTTAAATAAAATCTGAAATGAGCCTTTGTCCCTTTTTGATAAAAAAAATATATATATAGCGGCGTGTAGTTTAAGACCTGCTTGGCGTGTGGTCTTGCTATCACATCTATAATGTCAAAATCTCTACTCATTCGTGCTCGCTAGTCCCCACCTTACCTTTCTACATGTGCGCCTAAATTCAGAAAGAATTAAGCACAAACTAACACCGTATCATTACGGAATCTGATTACAAATTTTCAGGTCATAAAAACTGATATGACCCACAATCAGGTACAGGTTTTTATGTCTGTTGTTGGAAAGACTGGACATAGTTTTGTATAGTGAAACTATAGTGCTCTGTAATGCGAGTAGACCAGGGTGCTCCTAAGTTCACCAAACTTCTTGTAAATTTGATTCTAAAATATATCGAATTGACTTTAAACAATAAATTCAAACTATTGAAACTCTTTTATCTAATGAGTGATGCGTCTACATGTGAAAATTTTAAAGTTTCGAATTAATTTATAAACCTTAAATTTTTTACCACTTGACTCTATATTAAATTAATTCGAAACTTTAAAATTTTCACATGTAGACGCATCACTTATTAGGTAGAAGGGTTTCAACGGTTTGGATTCATCGTTTAAAGTCGATTCGATATATTTTAGAGTCAAGTTCACAAGAGATTTGATGAACTTAGGAGCCACCCTAGTTCTACTCCTGTATGCACAATTATATCTTAGTTTTTAAAATCCAAACAGTCGATTTGAACTACAACATTCTGTTGAATATCACCAGATCTAATTATTCAGGACCATACTGAAGTAGTGATTCTAAAAAATAATAATAAAATTCTAAAATTGTAAAATTTGGTCTCTAGACTCTAGTAATGCACAATATCTTAGTTTTTAAAGTCCAAATAGTCGATTTGAGCTACAGCATTCGGTTGAATATCACCGGATCTAATTATTCAGGACCATACTGAAGTAGTGATTCTAGAAAAATAATAATAAATTTTTAAAATTGTAAAATTTGGTCTCCAGACTCTAGCTACATTTTCATATGAAAATCATACTGAATGGTGCATATTGATAGTTTGAACTTTTAACAAAAGATATAAATCCGTAGCACAAACCTATACACATTGCAAAGTACCATAACTTCACCCTAGTTTTGTAATTTATTTAATCAGACGCATGCTTCAATTTGTTTATTTTTTTTTCTAAGCAGGGATATATTTAGAAAGAGAAGTTAATTGAGAACTCGAAACTATCATTATAATAGAATAATTATGGGCCCAAAATGTGTTGAAACACCTTGTCGAGGCCCATATTTATACCACATGATTTTCTAAACTCTAGACTTTGACAGAATATCTCTCGTTTTATCTCTTGACAGCCCGCAGTCACGCAGGCCTCACGCTTTTACATGCTACACTACAAAGAAAAATAATCAAGGAATTGATCGTTTCCTCCTCTTTACCGATTAACAAAACAGGGGGAATTTCACGTATATCTCTCAAAAACTTCAAAAATATATATTTCTCTTTCTAAATTTTAAAATTACATATTCCCCCTCTAAACTTCAATAACTCACATATTTACCTATTTTATTCTTTTGTAATAAAACTCATTCTAAATTTATAAAGAGGAGAGATCAAGTTACAACAAATTTGAGTTACAACAACTGTTTTTTTCATTTTCAAAGTCTAAATCGTTGATCCAAAACATTCCGCATGATTATCTAAATAAAATGTACTTCTAGATCAAATTTTATATATTTTTTTGAATATTTTTACTATTTATTAAGTATTTTACAAAAACTAGTCAAATTCAGACCATTGAATTTTGTACCCATCTTAATAAATAGTAAAAAATTCAAAAAAAAAATGTAAAATTTGATCTGGAAGCACATTTTATTTAGATAATCATGTTGAACTGTTTGGATCGACGATTTGGAATTTGAAAATGAAAAACACTATTGTTGTAACTTGATCCCTCCTCATATAATACCCATTTTACCCCTTATTAAAAGTATAAAACCCCCCATCAAACTCAAATTTGAATCTGAAGGATTCCTCTACCGTCCGATCCGCACGCATCGCAATATGATCTGTGTATTCGCTTTAAGATTCGTGCTGATCTAGTGCGCACGAATTCTAAAGCAATTTTATCTGCGTGCATCGCATTAAGATATATGCACATTGCTTCAAAATTCGTGCGTGTTTGCTTCAAAATTCGTGCTGATCTAGGACACAGATCTTAAAGAAATTCGGACGGTAAAGGAACCTTTCAGATTCAAATTAGAGTGAGATGGATGTTTGATGTTTTTAATGAAAGAGTAAAATGGATATTTTATGAATTTAAAATGTGTTTTAATATAAAATACAATAAAATGAGTAAATATGTGAGTTTTTGAAGTTTAGAGGAGAAATACGTAATTTTAATATTTAGATGGGAAAATATATAATTTTGAAGTTTTTGAGGGGTATACGTGAAATTCCCCCTAATTTTTAAGTGGGCACACATTTTACATGAATCTACACTTCATCTTCATGGAGCAAATATGTAATTTAACCAGATTAGTAATCTACACTTAATCTACACATTTTACTCGATTAGTAATTTATAAGTATCGATTTAGATTTCAAAATCGAGTAAATCCAAACCGAGTAGGAACCATATTTTAACTTTGAACGATGAATCTAAATCGTTAAAATTCTTCTATCTTACGAGTGATGTGTCTACATGTGAAAATTTTAAAGTTTCGAATTAATTTATTACAAAATCAAGTGGTCAAAATTAAAAGGTTTCTAAATTAATTTTAATGCATTCATTTTTTGGAAGACTTTTGACCACTTGACTTTGTACTAAATTAATTCGAAACTTCAAAATTTTCACATGTAGATACATCACTCGTAAAGTAGAAGGATATCAACGGTTTGGATTCGTAGTTCGAAGTTAACTCGATAGATTTTAGAGTTAAGAGTACAAATGGACTTGGTACTCCTATGAGCACCCTAATTCTAATCCGATTTAGATTTCAAAATCGAGTAGGAATCACAAATTCTGTCAATAATTCGCTTTGTTTGCCATGAACGGGCGAGTCAGGAGGCTCTGTATTGCGCTCTTTTGGCGGCTATTTTTGCGAGTTGATGTAAATAATTTTTTTAGAGCATAGACGAATTACTAACTTTAGTAATTACGTTATGTAAATAAATATTTTCTTATAAATATATTGTTGGCGGTTAACTGCCAACTTAAAAAAAAAAAAAGTTTCAACATTCTGAAGAGAGCATAAATTCTTACTTTTTACTTTAAGTCAAAGAGGATGGCATAAACAATACAAATCATTTTCTTTTCGATAAAATTTCGATAAACAATGTATGGATAAGTTTTGTCTCATTATGTAAATATATCACCCTAAAATCATAAAAATAAAACTATGCTTAGTGAAAAAAATGTATTATGCAAACAAATATATTTTTTTTTTTACTAATTTATAATCTATAAAAAAGTTTACGATATAATGTTTAGTGTTATTATCAATATAAATACATATTATTTTTCCATATTATATGATAAAATATTAAATGGGAAGCAACATATGTATATCATTTCTATATATCTGCTATAATTGCACATTTTTGGGGTTGATTTAATAAAAAAAATGACTGTAAAAAAGGTGACGGAATATTATAAATATATCCGTATTTTAAATAAGCATATACACTTCGAGATTCAAATTAATTTGTAGAATGCAAATACAAATATTAAATATTTTAAAAAATATATATTAATTAACAACTCAATGACCTGAAAAATGGGTTGGTTATTTTAAAGTAGAGGGGTTCCAATGTCTCATGTCCTCATATCTCATCCATACTCCATATCCTATATGTTCATTTTTAAAGTCCAAATAGAGTCGATCCGAACCGCTCAACATGATCTCCATGTTAAAATATGCTTGGAGACCAAATTTTACATTTTTTGGAAAATTTTAACTATTTTTTTAGATTTATTGAAAATTGCTGTTTTCCAAACAAATTTGGACCATAAAAAAAATAACGATTTTCAATAAATCTAAAAAAATAGTAAACAATTTAAAAAAAATATATAAAATTTGATTCCAAGCATATTTTAACATGGATATTATGTTGAGTGATTTGGATCGACGGTTTGAACTTTAAAAACAAATATATAAAATATAAGACATAGATGAGGCACGAGAAAAGATGAGGCATTGGAACCTGAAATTTGAATATATAATTTAGGATCGGAGCTTCAGAACAAGTTATCAAACCGTACGTTAACATTAATTGAAGTCGTCTGTGATAATCATAGACAAGTAATTAAGATGAATATGCAACTCGATAAGTCGGCTGTTCTATTCCAACACGGGGGCCCACACGGCTAATTTATTGAGCTCGCATCTTCTCCATTAAGGTTGGGAGTGTTCATCGGTTCGGTTGGATTAAAATCGAAATAAAATAAATAAATAAATTAAAATTTTATTAGATTTTTAAAAATATAACTGAATCAATCGAAATAAATTTATTAACGAGTTAAAACCGAACCAAACAAATATCGGTTGAACTAAAATGAATGAGAAGATTAATTATAAAAACACACATTATTTGTTTTTTGTTTTTTTTGAAATTTTTTAAGATGGATTTACAATTTTTGTTTAGTTCAATCTAATCGGTTTAAAACCGAACCAAGTAATACACATTATGTCATAATTTTTTAATTTTTTAATGTTTGGTTCGAACAAGAGATGAGTTTAAAAAATTCGATCATTTCAGTCTAATGAGTCTTAAATTTTCAAGCCGAACCGAACTAAATAGTTAAACCATATTAAAAATGAACTGAATCGATCTATTTAACCGGAAAATCTAAAGCGTTTAATCCGAACTCTCTCGATTCAATTTAAATCTGATTAAACCGGACCCGATGCATATTTGGAGTTTAGTTTCAAACCGTATAATCAGAATTCGAGTCAATCTGATCTATCCTATAATGCATAGGACCGCATTAAAATTTATACTAGTATGTAACGAACGGTTCGGATCTAAACTAAAAAATTACATTGATGGAGAAAATAAAAATTCTGAATTATTACTTTATTTTTTTATCAGCCCTCCATGAGAATTTTTCCAAGAGCGCACATGCTTTAGACTTTAGTTCCACGGCCAGAGAATTTTATACTCCCTGGTCACAAGGCAAGTAGCAATACCTACTGTTAAATGGCAGAAAGTTATAAAAAAATTATTGTAATATAACTCAAAAAGAAAAAAAATAAAATAAAAGACTAAAGGATCAGAAAAAGAAAAGGGAGGTCTGAGTTTTTATTTTTCAAAAGTAAGAAGGGAGATCAGAAAAAAAAGATAGGGATTAGCAATTTTTATTTTTAAACTTCATAATTTTTATAATTTTTTATGAACATAAAATTATACTATAATAACTTATTTGGTCTCTCCAATTTTATTTTTCTAGTTCTGCAACTATATAATTACATAAATATATTCCTTAAATAGTGATAGTTTCACTAGATAAGTATTTACTAAGAGATAAAACCAACCAATTCCATTGATAATTATGACCCAAATTGATGACTTTGCTATTAATTTTCCATAGTACAAAATACAGAACGGATAAACTCTATTTGTTTTGGCATATGTTATGACTTCACTAATTAATGACATTTGATTTTGTTGGCTAATTAATATTATATATATTATATGAGGAAACTAATTAATGTTACAAAAGTATGAATAAGAATGATGAAAGATTGTTATTCGGAATTATCCTTAATTAGTATGTTTTGCAACAAAAATAAAATAACATCAAAATAAAATGACTTTTCCTTTGACTTAATTATCATCAAAATTTAGGGTAAAAATAAAATAATCAAAATAATACGACATGAGTGATTTAGTAACCATAATAAAAAGCTTACAATACTTTTAAGCATAGAAAAATATGCATAACTACAAAATTTATTTGAAGGACCGTAACATAAAACACATAATGCGTAGGGAAAATTTGAATTGAAGTTTCTACAAGTACACATTTAGCATATTATATAAAGAGACTGAACTGTATTTTTTTTTTTTAAATAATTAAATTTTAATATATATAATTACAATTAAAAAAATTAAAATCGTAAAGAAAACTAAACACCTCTAAAATTAATCACTGTTGACTCATCCTGAAACAAATTCAGATGATACTTTATATTTACTCAACAATAGTATTGTAAAAAACGATATACCTTCGTCAAATGTGTAAGATACTGTTAAACAATTAATTAAAAATAATTAAGAATAATTAGTCACAACTAATTAGTTAAAAAATTTGTGACAATTTAATTGTTGCCAGTAACTAATCGATCTAAACGAATGTTTTTGACAATAATGCTAAACAATGTGCGACTGCTCTAAAACACAATATGCGTTCGTCCGACGTATAAGGTACCGTTCAACAATTAATTGAGAATAATCGATTACAATCGGAAATAATCAGATAATTAGTTAAAAAAATCCGTGATAATTTAATTGTCGCGGATAACTAAATCCATCTAAACGAATGTTTGTTTTTGACAATGCTGCTAAACAATGTGCGACAGCTCTAAAACACGTGCATTGTTGAATAATTCAAAGGAGACGATGCAGCAATCAAAAGTAGCGTGATAAATGGGGCGTCTTACATGCCAACGAAACTATGTTGATATATTGGACCATGAAAAAGATGGATGGATTAAATAACTAAAAAAAAAAGGCTGCTTTGATACTACAACTTTGATCATCCTACTCTATCACTTGTTTATAGAAGTGGTTGGATTTTTAAAATTTACTAACTATGTCGATAGTAACAAGACTCGTGATTTATTTGCGTTTTATTTTTTTTTTTTTTTTTATATTTCTGAACCGAACTCCGAATAAAACGCAAATAAACCTATAATACGTTTTATTCACGGATAAAACGCGTATAAAATGCGAGTCACGAATTATTCGCGATAAAAACCAAAAAAAAAACGCTGATTTAATCTTCAAATTTTGGGCTGGTCCGCTGAGTGAATTGATTTAAAAAAAAAAGTGCTAAGACGCTGTCCAGTGATTTCAAGTGTGTTGGATCCACTCCAATTAGTGGAGCACCCGCATTTTGAATCACTTTTTTTTACTGGGGTTTTTTTTTTTGCCTTGTTATTGTACTAAATCATTCCCGAATTTACCAGAATCACGAATTTTTAATCCTGCCGAACCGAACCCGAACTATTGATTTGTTACTATGGCTATGTCATACCATATTTGTTACTGTCTGATTGGTTTATTTTTATTTTTTTATTTTTTTGATTGAAATGCTTATGTACTTTTGCTTATTTTCTCACTTTATTAATATTAAAAGTGTGTTCATTGTGTCTAAGTACAGAGGTTCTAAAATGATACAACTCTTTGTGTTACTCTACATTGATTCTCATGATGCTAATTGTATTGTTCTTCATTTTTAAAAGATATTTTTTAATTTGCCTTGTGAAACTTTTTTTTTGGCAAAAGTTGTGATATTTAAAATTTTAATTTCTATTTGTAAAATTTCCTTTTATGAGGTGAAGTCAGAAAAATAACGTTAGCAACTTTAAGCATGACCTAAATTAGTGACACTAGCTTAATGAAAGCATTATTTTATTAAATATATACACTCTTACATAAGATGAGAATTAAGACCTTCAATCAACCTGACAGATAAATGCTGAATTTTAAACTTGTGACCTTCCACAAAACAGATGATACTAGATATCGTTCTTATTTTTTTTGTCAAACAATTAATTATAAAAAACTATTTATCTGCCTAAGCTAGTTTATTTTTGCAGCAAGTTGTTGTCAAAGTTACAAGTTAATATGAGCAATTAGATAAAAGCAGAGGTAATTAATTAATTTCATTTAACAACTTTGAGTTCTTTGATTTTTATTTTGTCAAGCTAACAAAATATATAGATCTAAATCATGTTCTACATTATTGGATATATTATTTTTCTCTAATAAACCTTAGAAATATGTTCTAGAAAATAAAACATACAAGCTAATGATAAATTATTCAAGAAGGAATAGTTGAGGTATTATAAAATGATAAAATTTTCATACATCATACTCTTTATGATATTATTTGTGGTGTGTTATTAGAGTTTTTATTACTTTACTTTATACTAAATCAATTTGAAAATTTATAAATTTTGTATGTACATTTGTTATTTAAAACTAATTTGATATATTTTAATATTAACTCACTAAGAACATCCTAGTTCTACTCTATATGTGATAACAAAGATTGTAGATCATAGTGGGTACAACATGTTGGTGGAATGGATCATAACCATTTCCCTGTAAACGACTCAAGAGGCCAAGTCAACGAACAGTATTTAATCAACATATTTCATTTTCTTCGTTCCAGTCTTCCACATATTTTAACATTTTTATTCTTTGACTATTTTTCTCATGCTATCTAACCGCAGCCGTTAGATGCCTACTCAATACCAACCTCAGCTACCATTTTTTCTCTTTCCTCTCTCCTTTTCTAATCCCTTCTCTGTTCTATTGAGACAGGTTAACTTAACCACCTGTAAAGTGTTCCCCTTAAAAAATATATATATATATATATATTTTTTTTAATACTTGAGGTTGCTTGAGTCTGGTGGATAGAATCTAGTTCCAAAGAGAAAAAAGTGATAATGACAAGTGCTTTTTATTGGTGAGATGTGGAAGTTTGAACAGAGCTTAGAAAGCACGCGAGGTGTTCGACCATATGTCTCTTAGAAAAATCAAGAGCTCCTTTCGATTTCAGTAATTGCATGATGGAGAAAAGATTGTTGGTTTTGATTGTTTTGGTTTAAGAAATTGAATTTGCGCTGGAGATGGGGAGAAGATGGAAATATGGGGCTTTCTTTGTTGTGTTGGTTCTCCTTTTGTTGAATTATGAGTGCTCTTCTTTAGAATTTGAAGGTATTAGTTAGTTAATTAATTGTTTCATTTTTTTTATCATAACTATGCTATATATATAGTGAAGAATAAACATTAAAGATATACTTCCAAAACTTTGTAAATTTTAGGTCTCAAATAATAAAACTTAAAATCTTTTTTGAACCACATAAAAAAACTTATTAGGAATTAGGTTGCATACTAGGGGGCATACTCAATAATTATTTTTGGACCACAAAGAATTAGGGGCATACAACAATTACTGATAGTTCATGTATCTAATTATAAACTTTTAACCTTAGTTACTACTGTGCAATTGCTTACAGATGATAATAATCCATACGAAAGAAGGTCAGTGCAGCAAAGCAACCTCAAAGCAATTGAACCTCCCAAAGAAAACACAACTCATCCTCCTTTGCTGAAGGAAACCGGTACGTTTCCTGGAAGAGTTGACCCACCACACATACCAAATACTAATACAATCACAAATTCATCTGAGGTAATACAGGCACCGGCAACACAATCAACCGGTGTTGAAACCGGATCAAGCAAGGGATCAAATAAGTGGGTCTACTTTGTGTGTATTCCTGTTGCGGGTTTGTTGGTTGCAAGTTTAGTTTGTGCAGTTTTGTTCTGGAAGAAGAAGGGGGTGGCCACAATTCGGCCATGGAGAACTGGGTTAAGTGGCCCGTTACAACAGGCCTTGGTCACAGGTAAGGGTTGAAGTTTATTTATTGATATTTAATTCTTATATATTCTGGCTTTGATTATAAAGGAAAATTTTTGGTACAAAATAATAAGTTTAAGAACATATGTCATTTCTGGGTGCAATAGATCCTATGTTTTTTTTTCATTGGCCATGGTTTGGTAATCTTATTTGAGTGAGGCTATGGTACTATGCATAGTGCACATTGGTCCGTACGATGGATTCATATCTTCATTTTTAAAATCTCAATAGTTGATCCGTACCACTCAACATGATCTCCATACAAAATTGTGCTTGAATGCCAAATTTTACATTTTTTAGAATTTTTTACTATTTTTTTTAGATAGTTACAAAATCAATTGATCTAAAGATTGTGGATTATCCCAAAGTAGTGATTTTGTACTTATCTAAAAAAATTTGTAAAAAATTCTAAAAAATGTAAAATTTGGCCTCCAGGTACAGATCATGATGATTGATGAATGTTCGGATTGACTTTGAAATGAAGGTATTGATCCATAGTATGGACCAAAGTGCGCTATGCATAAAATCATAGACTCACTCATCTTATTTTGTTTGGTTTTGCTTATAGTTAGGTCAATTTGGCTTTTTGATCATCCTAATATGTAAAGGTATGAGATAAATGTTTCTTGACATACTTTGTAATTTATCGCTCTGGCATTTAATAGAAGTGCTATATTTCTAACAATGCAAATATGCAGAATTAGACTTCTGCTACTATGGTTTTTAGTGCAGAGAACTCCTTAATTTTTGGACCTTCCCTTTTTTTTTTTTTTTTTTCTTAACCTTCTTATCTGAAACAAGTTCAAATATGCCCTAAAAACACAAAATATCGTGCTATCCCTGCACCGCAAGATGTATTTCACATACCCTAAAAAATGTGGAGAAAATATTACATGTTTTATTCCACTTCCACTTCGTCTTCTTATTTTTTTTTTTTCCCAAGAAGTACACTTTATCCATATATGTTCTCAACTTGCATCAAAATCAATAGATACTGAGGTATATTTTGGGCTTGTGGGTTAATGTGGCATCTCCTATAATATGTGGTGATGTGACCTATGATCTGTGAGGGTTGACACAATATATCTAAGTACATGAAATCTTTTACTGTAGTAAATTTCGATTGTTAACCAATCTCTTATTTTACAAGCTCAAGCTTTGAAAATAGTAGTTTTAATACCTTTTTTTGTATTTTAGGTGCACCAAAATTGAATAGGCTTGAATTGGAAGCCGCTTGTGAGGAATTTAGCAACATAATAGTGACTTGCCCAGAATATACTGTGTTTAAGGGGACTCTGTCAAGTGGGGTCGAGGTAGCAGTTGCATCCACATCAGTAAGATCTTCCAGTGATTGGTCAAAAGCTTCTGAAATGTGCTTCAGAAAAAAGGTACATTTTTACATGCTATGTATTTAAAAGTGCGAAAAGAGTTTTTTGTAATTTCGCCAAATATTTTAATGTAATTCTGAAAACCCAATTTTTTCTGACAAATGAAGGTAATTACACTCATCACTGGGGGCTTATTATTTGCAGATAACACCCAGTTTTGAAGTCAAGGTCAATTCGAGAAAAAAATATACTAAATTAGACCCATACTTTAAGATATTACTAGTTAACAAAACCCTACAATGTTTTGCTTGATTTTAGTCCAATTGCACTCAAAGAAAGTAAAAGGACTTGGGAAACAAATTTCTCCAGTCAAAGCACTATGCAATAGTAATAACCTAACAGTTTGAAATATCTCAAAGATCTGGGGTGTTACTTCCAAATTCGAGAAATAGGTATTACTTGCATTTTTGCATTTAGCTGAGTACTAAAATTGGAAATACAACTGAAAAGAATAATATGTTGATTAAAATATTCACCTTAGAATTAAAAAAATGGCTAGTTCTAAAAAGATCTTAGATGGTAAATGAAACAATATACTAATGTAAGCTAATTAAGCAGTATTTTCGTGGGATTTAAGTCTTGAACAGGTGAATTCGGTACAATTAGTTTTTGTATTGGTAAATTTGGTATCACAAATTTTGTGTAATGCAAAGGAAAATTTCACATCTTAGGATGCCTCCATGAACAATTAGTAACATATATCATTTTGTTTTTCTTGTTTATTTATATTACGTGTGCCACTTTGATGATACTAGATAGAGATGCTGACGAGGATAAATCATAAAAACTTTGTTAATCTTTTGGGATATTGCGAAGAGGAAGTTCCTTTCTCAAGAATAATGGTTTTTGAGTACGCAACAAATGGACCTCTATTTGAGCATCTCCATGGTGAGAATTGCATTTCATTTTAGCTTATTATTCTTTTGACATTATTGGACCCATATTTAAACATGAGTAGGGTTCAATGCCTCATGTCTTTCAAAATCCAAACAGCCGATCCGAATCGCTCAACATGATTTCCATATTAAAATTTGCATGGAGACCGAATTTTATATTTTTTGAAAATATTTCACTATATTTTTAGATAGGTACAAAATCATTGTTTTTGGATGGTCCATAATCTTCCGAAAAACACATTTTAATATGGAAATCATGTTGAGTGGTTCAAATAGACTGTTTGGACTTTAAAAGTGGAGATAAGGATGTGAAGCATCAGAGGGCCATGCTTTATAAAGCATATTAGCCTAATTCGATACTAGAGAGTGAAGTATTTTAATATGTTGCATGGTTTTATTTCAGTGGAAGGAAATGAACCTCTTCAGTGGTACACGAGAATGAGGCTTATAATGGGGATAGCATACTACCTCCAGTACATCCATGAATTGGAACCATCCATTGTTCACCCAGAAGATCTCAGCTCAAGCCTCATTTTTCTGACAGAGGATCTTGCAGCAAAGGTACATGTCGATATTTTATAACGAACTTATAATGCTCTGGAGTAATGTAACATATAGCATGCAGGGGTGGATCTACATGTAGCCCAGGGGGTGCTTAGCCACTCCCATGCATTATTTCAAATTTTTTAATCATGTGTATTGAAATTTAATTAAATTTTCATTTTTTTTTGAGTTTTTATATAGTTCAGCCTCCCTCGTGAAATGTTAAATGTGTTTTTGTGGAGACTTGGGTTCAAATCCCGGTGACCACACATTATGCATTTTCACATATTATGCATTTTACATTTCAGCCCCCCTATCTAAATTTTCTAGTTCCGCCCCTAATAGCATGCATAATTTTTTTTTTTGTCATGTCATGTAACTGTTAAACTGTAATTGAAAGAAGAAAGTCTGATCTTTTTGTTGATTGTTTACTCAGGTTAGTGATGCCACCGTTTGGAAAGAGGTAATCAGAAAACAGAAGGCATTGAAAAATGGAAATATTGATCTCTCAGAAGAAAAGTTAGTTGATGTGAAAAGCAACATGTATAGTTTTGGGTTGCTCCTACTTGAAATTATTACAGGCCGGCTACCTTACTCTGATGATGAATTCTCCCTTCTAAACTTGGTAAGTTAAAGCTGATTAGATCGAAAATTTTCTGGCATTCTCAGTAATTTTTTAATTGTCCAGAGCATAGAACTTTGGTAACTTACTAGGTTGCACAGTGACAACTAATGGCCGTTATTTCCATAACACCAATTCACTGGTATTATGACTGCAAATTTCAAAAGTTGAGATTTAAGAGTTCGACCTGAACCACTCAACTTGATCTATATAACAAATCTCATAGAAAAACAAATTTTACACATTTATAAGATTTCTTTACTAAATGTTTTTTTAACCGGTAGAAAATCATTAATTTTATAATATTTAGGTCATCTAATAGGAAGAGTTTTCTCCCTATCCAGAAAGTAGTAAAACAAATCTTAGAAAATGTAAAATTTTGTTTCCTATGAGATTTTGATATGCAGGTCAAGTTGAGCCGCTGGAATTGACTGTTTGAATCTCAAAATGTGAGGTTTGGAGTTGTAGTACCGATTGTTTTGTACTATGCATAGTATCATAGACTCGTGTCTTCAATGCATTTTGTAATATTTTCATGGTCCTTGAATATATTATATGTTACATAACTTGCCTGTTGATAACATTTTCAGGCAGTAGAATGCATAAAAGAAACTGGAAGTATCACCCCATTAGTGGACCCGGCATTGAAGTCTTACAAACCAGAGGAGTTAAATGTCATATGGGAAGTAATTCAAGCATGCACCCAAATATATCCCCAGCAAAGACCCACAATACGCGAAATTACTACGAAATTGGGAGAAGCACTAGGTATATCTCCGGAAATCGCTAGTCCTAGACACTCTCCACTTTGGTGGGCGGAACTGGAGATTCTTACAGCATAAGCATATCAAAATGCACAAGTTATGCATCTTGATTCGACTTCAAAATTGTCGCAAATTAATGCTTGTAGATATGTTTTTACTATAATGTTTGAAGTTTTTGTTATTAAGTTACAACTGTTGATGTCTTGTGTGCTAGACAGAGTACTATAATTTCGGTATATATTACTGGTATGTTTCAGAGCTTTTATGTGTATAAAATTCTTTTGCAAGGTGCATATTTATGTGATGTATTAATAATTTTTTTTTTGTGTACATGCTTTAAAATTGATTATAGAGAACATATAAGCCATTTTTGGAAGAAAGGTAAATGTCAACTCAATTTTTCATATTAGCCTTCAACATCATTAATCTGTGTAACTAAGAACTTGGACTTAAGGGATCAATATCAGGAGATGAGTTACGGTGAGTTGCGAAGTAAAGGTTGTGTTTTATTTCTCGTCCATATTTTTAAATTTCATAGTCCAAAATGTCAATCGAAACCATTTAACATGGTCTCCAAATGAAAATGTCTTCAGAGATCAATTTTTTCATTTTTAGAACCATTTTGCTATTATTTAAGATAGGTAGAAAATCTTCTAAAAACAACGATTTCTGCTTATCTAAAAGTATAGTATTCTGAAAAAAAAAATTGAATTTCAAACACATTTTAATATGAAAATTATGTTGAATGATTCAGATCGACTGTTTGAATTTTACAAATAAAATATAGATGTGAAATATACTACAACTCGTTAGAAATTGGATTCCCGATGAATTTAATTATTGTGGGGTGCATTTGTCGGAAAACATTTTTTTAAGGTTTGATACCCAGCTAATTTTGTTGGGATATATCATACGAACAACAAAATTATTTGACGAATATTACAATTGTTTAGCGGTTAATTAAAGATATTGCCTTTAAACACTAAATCAAAGGCAAACTTGGACTGTTGCTTTTAACCCTTTTTCATGTTTTTGATTATAAACAATGTGTTCTACTATTCAATTTTCATGCTCTTTGATTCACTTCTGTTTTTTCTTTCTACTTCACCAAATGATCTTTTATAGGACAGTGAGGATGTTGCCTTTTTCTATTTCTCTTAATCTAAGCCCAATGATCATAATGTGTAGACCATAAATTCTTAGATCAAATAAAGGCCCATAAAAGGCCCATAAGATACATATGGTCGACCTAAAGTTATTAGATCAAATAAAGGCCCATAGGTTAATTCCTATGGTTCATGGTGACGTCAGATGGTTGATCCGATACTTAATCAACGCCGTTCGATCGACATAAATAAATATTCGTGCGAACAACTTTAGAATTACTGTATCAAGAGCGGTTCGATTGTTATCCAACACTCTGTAATTGATTTGGAGTTTATAAAAAAGAAAGTCCACGACCTGAGCATTTCCTTTACTCTAAAAAAAAGGAAAAAATAAATTTTTGTTGATTACTCGTTAAATATACTCATATGTGTTGGAGATTTATCACAAAATTTCACAAATATTTTCATGTTCAACTTGAAGCTCGTCCCATCATCAATTGCTCTATATATAGGAACTTATTCAACAAGTGGTTCTTTTATAAGTTACTAGATTTTGGTTTAACAACCTTCAGTTGATTTTATTGGATTTACATTTGCGTTCTTTAAAACTGCAATTCACCAAAATAAATCTCTCTCTTTTTTTTTTTTTTTTTTTTTTCTGAAAAATGCTGACAGGGGCATGTACCAAAATAAATCTCAATGGCAAATATATATATATACATAAATTTTCTAAATAATAGAAATCACACGATCAACGAAAAAGTATATGAAACTTGAAGTTAAAGAATATATACTGTTTGAAGAAAGTACTAATGCAATTTTTTTTTTGTTTTGACAAAATTAAGTGAAGGAAACCACCGAGATCATTAAGAAAGTAAAAGGATATACAAGAGCTGGTACCAACCATCTGGTACCAAAACTTCCATTACAAACCTAAAATCAAAATTACAGGATAAATTATATAATGTAAAGAAAACATCAGTTCATACATGCATCGTCAATATTACACAAAATGAAGCAATAGTTTTTTCCAAAGATCATCAACCATCTTCAAATTAAAAAAACGGTACTGGGGATCTGGTACCTCTTCCCTCCCCACTTGATTTGCTTATACCTACAACGGTACGTAGCTCCGTGAATCAAAAAATATCACATATCCCATGCACGGAAAGAAAACATATGCTGATTGGAGAATTTGTCTGCTTTTATCAGGAAAAATATATACAAGATGTAAAAATCAAACTAAGATGTGACCGTGATCATCTCTTTTGTATTGCTGGCATCACCGCATCAGTGTATTGACACGTGTCAGACATGCATGCCGTTGTTAGCCGACCTAATCTGATCTAGACTTTGGAGCCTGTAGACCAGGCTAAAGTACAGGCTTCATAATCAGAAAGCACATATATATACGCTTTTAGTGTTTGCAATAATGACAAATTAAACAAATATAAAAATCAAAATGTATAATCCTAATACGTGCAATAATGACAAATTAAACAAATATAAAAATCAAAATGTATAATTCTAATACGTGGATCAGCTTATATGACACCTGTCAACTTAATTATGATTCAGTGGCAGATCCACGTTGAGTCAGAAGTAGTCAAGTGTTCTATTCTAAATTTTAAAAAACAATTTTCAGAGTACTGAATTTTGAACTCTTGGTTCACCCTGGAAAATTAAATGCCATACTCTGTTAATTGTTGAGAGCATGGTTCCGAAAATTGTTGAATCGTCTGAGTTGTACAACAAAAATCAGTGGAATCGAAAAATTGAGTAGAAATAAAAGATATTTTGTTTTGTCCTTAGAAATGGGGAGGAGAAACTGACAATGTGAAACTGATATTTGAGATTCATATGTTGGATCTAAATTTAGTTACTGTGGGCCATTCTTTATTTAATATTTATTTCTAAATTTTATCTTTAAATTTTAGCCTAATATGTTAATTTTCATATGTTACGGCGGACTCAATGCAGAAATCGGACGAATTTAAGACTTAGTCAAAACTATTTTTATGATTTCAAAATTTTAATTATATGTATAAAAATTTAATTAAAGTTTATTTTTTATAAATTTTTTATATAGTATAGCCACTTTTAATACAAGACAAATATTTTGTTGTAGCTTATGATTGTATAAAAATTTAATTGAAGTTAAAAGCTTTATTTTATGATTGAAATGTCTTGAGTTCAAATCTCAGTCATTTTAATTCTACATTTTAATTTTCCACAACTGTTAAAATTTTCTAATTCCGCCCAGAAATATATATACCAAGTTGTTGCTATATAATCTGACATCTCAATGTGATATCAAACAATGAGAGAATCCCATCTCTGCATGCCAACAAAAAAAAAATTTAAGAGAAGAGAAAATAGTCAAAATACATATTAAAACAGATAAAACAAAAGATAAATATATATTAGACAACGACTGCATACTACATGCTTAATTCCTGATGCTTATCCAAATACCATATATAAGCACATAATATACTTACTACACACCATAATACACATAACATATAATACACATCTCGTTAGCTACCAAGCACACCGCACAGGGTACAGGGGTGGCAAACAAAATTGTAGAGTAAAACATTTTTAGAATTATTTTAAATCTCAAGTATACTTTTTCTTAATTTTTCTTGAGAAAAAAAACATAGAATATTTGAAGTATATTGTTGAAATTATTTTCGTGCCAGTGCCACTCCTCTCACCTATCGCTCCGCCACTACCTCAGCCACGGCCCTTTTGGAGGTCTCTCTGCTTGCCCCAGTCATGCACGGATAGATGCAACTGCTTCCCGGCAATAAGCAGCTCGACGGCTTGCTTGGTGCTCAATATCTCAAACACCAGCTTATTTGCCGTGGCTAGCCTTAGTGCATCGGCCTCCTCCACCAGCTTCGCCATGCCATCTGCATACATCTTCATTGCCGCTTGCACTTCTCCGTTCTCATCTCCCGCATCAAACACCATATGACTGTCACTGAAATACGGAGTGGAAGAAGAAGATGAGGGGGCGTCAGTAACAGCAGCAACAGCAACAGCAGCAGAAGTGCTTGCACTTGCCGTTCTTGTCAGTTGATGTCTCTCCCTTACGATTGGAAATAGAGGCTTGTCGGCAACGTTCTCCTGCAGAGTTGCCTGTCTAGATGAAAGTCGGTCTTCGGCACGTAAGGTTCTTTGATGGAGCTCGTTAATCTGATGCAGCTGATAAGGTGTCAGATTCATCAACCCGATATTAGTTGGGCTCCGCTGGCCCTGAAGGAATTCCTCGAGGTGGGCCTCCATCTCACAGCCAGTGAGTGTGTAGACGAGACGAATCATGAGAGACGGGCGGCAACCGCCCATAAAGAGCACAGAGTTTTCAAAGGAGGTGCACCAAGGGGGGCAGAAGAAGGTGGGCCCGTCCTCCCGAGCTAGGGTTCTACGCCGCTCGATGTAGTTCTCGTAGGTGTGCATGCACTGCTCCATTATCAAACGGTGCTGGATTTCGGTTGCGTTTTGCGTGGTGGCGACACGGAGGAGGTCGGTAAGCTCGGATTTTTGGTTCTGGATCCAGTTCTCAAAGCAAGAGACGAAGCCTCTCTCCATGGCAGTGTATTTTTTGAGTGGAGGGGAATATGGTGAGGTTTGGGGGTATAAGTTATAACAAGGTGAGAAAGAGGATATTGGAAAAACAGGGTGCTGTGTCTCTGGTATCAGTTTTGTAGTTGGTACAAATTAAGCAACCGTCATGAATAGAGGAGCGTCTCATATGGGTCTATATATTATAAAATATAAATAAATAAAAGGAAATGAAATAGAGCATCTTGTTAATTAATGTTGTACATTTTTTTTTGAGATAATATCTTGTTGTATGACAGTGTTCGTCGGTTTTTTTTGGTAGCGTGCATGAGCTCTTGCTAAATGTAAGTATATATATATACATCTTGCTGCTTGTCATTTGTTTGCTCTTTTCATTGATTCGTCTCATTTCATTTTGTTCAATTTTTCCATTAACCTATTTTTTATGTAAAATATATATATTTTTTAGTTGATATACGATGGGCACGTAGTTTATATAATTTGTGAGGAATTAACAATTAATTTACTTCTCCATTGATAGTACTTGTATATATTAAGTATTTTAATTTTCATCAACATCTATATAATCAAAATAAAACAATTTTTTGACATCATGACTTGATATACTAAATAGATTTTAAAATTTATATGGTATGTAAGCACATTATTTATATAAATATATATAGATTGAGATTGACTTGAACTGTTTAAATTAGGGGTGAAAACAGAGCGGATGGTGGTAAATTCATATCTATATCCACATTTCAAATGAGCGGATACAAATACGGGTAGTAAACAGATGTTAAAATGTAAAATCAAATTAATCTTAAATGAATATGGATACAAAGCGGATAATTCACGAATACGAATTTGAATATGGATACTAAACAAATATATATCGGATAAATGAGCGCTTTAAGGTAAAATTACCAATTAACTAAATAAAAAACAAATAAAAAAATAAGACAAAAAATATTATTCAACCATCTTTGTGTGTAACAACGAGTATGTAAGCAATTCTCACTAAAAAATAAATTATTTTTTTATGAAGAGATTCAAATATGGTTGATATACAATATTTTTCATATCCATATTTATATTTCAATGAGCGGATACAAATACAGATACAGATAGTAAATTGATATTAAAATATAAAACTAAATTCATCTTAAACAGATACGGATACAAAACAGATAATTCACGAGTACAGATTCAAATACGAATACTAAACAAATATTTATTGGATAAATGAGTTCATATGAACGCTTTGAGATACAAATACCAATTAACTAAATAAAAAAACAAATAAAAAATAAGATAAAAAATATTATTCAACCATCTTTGTGTGTAACAACGAGTATGTAAGCAATTCTCACTAAAAAAATTATTTTTTTAATGAAGAGATTCAAATACGATTGATATAGAATATTTTCCTAAAGTTATTCTAGCTGAAACAACCCACGTACCTACAGCTACGGAGTTGTATTAAAAAAAAAATTATTCTAGCTGATTTACTTTATCCGAAGCAATCACGTGAGTGATCATGAAACAACCATTCCCCCGAAGCAATCCGGACTGAGCTAAACTTTTAGTCCCACAGTCAATATTTAAACAAGTTTGGAGTGTATATAAATTCGCTCCAACAATGTTCTTAAAATTTTATATGATTAGTTCTTAGCAGAAAAGGTAGAGGAGATGACTGATTCTCCGCACTCTGCAGTATCCAAGGAAAATGGATTCGGGTAAAAATCCTTCTTGCGGATTATTTTGGATACATATCCACTCCGTTTTTGACGGGTCAAAGAAAATGGATTCGGGTACAAAAACTCTGCTTGCGGATTTATTCGGACACATACAGATATTCGCTCTGTTTTCGGGATAATTTCTTATTCGGATACCTACGGATATCTACTTCATTTTCGGATCAAAGAATTATCCGAATCCGAATCCGGTACTGTTCTGCCTATATATATAGAAATTTATCCGATCCAAATCCGGATTTCATGTAGATATGGAGCTGATTTGGAATAGATAATCCGACTCTATTTTCAGTCCTAGTTTAAATTTATCGTTTAAAATCTATATATATTAGATAGATTTTGAAAACAGACGATGACATTTAAGCTGAAAGATATGTGATAGTTGTCAAGACTCACATTTATTAAATTTCCTACTTCATTACAGGAGCTATACTACTGCCAAATTAATAACAAGTACAACTGGACAAATATGTGACCGAACTATTTTCAATACCTGATAATAAATATTAAATAGTCCTACCACTACTTCCATCTCTCAAATTTGTCTATCTAAATATTTTATTATTAATTGTAACAAACGTGGAGTCCTTATAAAACAACAAAAACGCATCAGCGTTGGATGCACGTCGCACGTGAGAGTCCACAAGCTCAGTTTGCATTCACGTTTTTTTTTTTTTTTTTTAATGGTTCGCAACAAAATGCCGACAACAAATATATTGATAAAAAAAATATTTACATCAGTAAGTCAAAAATAAAAAAATAAAAAATTAAAAGAGAACACCTCAAATTGTATAAATAGTCTCCTCCGTATTTGAGTAATTTAACCCCAACCCGCATTGGGTCCATGCTGAATGCATGTCCTCCAACTATCAATTTTCACTATTGTTTCATTAATGAGGTGGCCTACCAGTTTATTCTTGCCGGAGAACAATCTTCTATTTCTCTCTCTCCAAATCCCCCACGCTCCTGCCCCCAAATGTCGACACTCCATATTTTATACTGAAGCTTGGACATGTTAGCTTTAGCAGATGTCCATACTGATATGATGTCTACCGGCCCCCGTATCGATATGTTGAAGTGACCCATCAAACCCGTCCAGAATCTCCTTGCATACGTACAATCCCACATAATGTCATCTTTACTCTCAACCATGTCAGTATTACGAAGGTGACAACTTGTGTTTACCAGACATCCTCTAGACGACAACACCTCATGTGTCAGAACCTTGTTGTCAATTACTAGCCAGATGAACATCCTGACCTTAAGCGGCAACGCAATTTTTCAAGTATCCTTATGGTAGATGTTTTATATAACAAGAGTATTAAATAGTGGCGAGGCTAGGATTTGAGATAGGGGTAGGCAAAAACTGAATTCGGGTTCAAATAAATTAACGGGCTCGGTTTCGGATTCAAGACACAATTAAAAAAAATAGCAAGAAATATATCAAAAATTTATAACAAATATTCTTTTATATATCAAAAAACAAGAAATATATTAATGTTACAAAATCAAGTCCATGGAGGAAGCTGTTCGCTCGAAAGCATGTAGGCTTTTAATAACCTAGAACACCTAATTCAGTTGCAAGTGTACAACAGAAGGTGGGTATAGCTGGGTGTCGAATCCACAGGGACGGTGTGATAATTACCAGACTCTACTTAAATTTACGGAAATTCTAGAAGTTGGAAAAATGTGATTTGGTTGTATTTAAAACAATAAAGATTTTTGGTTTTGGTTTTAGAAAGAATAAAAATATACTTCCTAGAGTTTCTGACTTTGTTTCAGTTTAGCCTCAAGGCATACGGCCCGTACAGAATCCTGTACGGTCCGTATGGACCACTGAGTTAATACTGTAGCTACTGTTTCTGTGTTTATACTTTTGTCTAGGGTTTCTATCGACCGTATCTAAATTTCTAACCTCAGCTGTCGCAATTTTGGTTTAGTAACCAGATTACCGGATTCAAATACTCCCCTCTTAGGTGCCTTAAACCTCAACTTTCGCATTTTGGCTTAATTAACCTAAATCACTTGTTGGTTTACTAAAGGTATCCAAGGACTTTCGCCTCAAGGAAAGTTTCGCCTTTCGGTACTCCTTAGTTCGTAAACCTACCTCATATACTTGGTTCAGTTGGATTGAATGTTGTAGACTTGTAACCTATCGACTTAGATGTGCGCATTCATCTAACAGGTTGACTATTCGATTCAAGCAAGTAAAAACCAAGCAATTAAAATACTACTCAACAAAGTGAAAACAAAGCATTCAACACAAATCCAAGTAACTAGCAAGTAAGACCAAACATGAAACTACATCTTAACCCTAGAAACAAAAAAAATCTAAACTAACATAGTTAAAAAGAAAACAAAACAAATAGAAAGAAGAAAAAAATGATAAAACTCCAAGAAAACAAGCTCCAAGCTTAGCCTCTTCTTTCCAAACCCTCGAAACAAAGTGGAGAAGAATGGTGGTATCCTAGAGATGGCCTCACCAAAGGGGAGATGCCCCGATGCCCCTCCTGCTGCTGCCTCCTTCTCATTTATAGCTATTTTGTGACTTGGGGAGCAAGCAACCATGGATGGAAGGTAAATCAATCAAGATCTCATGAGATATGATAATAAATTTCTGTTGATGCTTTCCTAAAAATGATCCTACGACTTGCACATTATAAATTCTAATTTATAACCTTCCTAAAATTGTAGATCTCGTTGTCCTCTTTCCAGCAAGCTTTTATTTGCCTAAAACGGAGTTCGTATGACCAAGATATGGTGAAAATACGAAAAGATGTCGAAAGCTGGAATTTCTATATTCGGCCAAGGGTGCTCTGTCTGTTTTCTGTACGGTCCGTGTTTAGGGTTTAGGGTTTAGGGTTTAGGGTTTCAGTTGTGAACCAAATTTCAAATGGGCATAACTCATTATCCGTAACTCCGTTTTCAGTGTTCTACCACTTTTCAGAAAGCTTGCGAGAAGATCTGTAATTTGCTCCATTTCCTGAAATTTAAATAGACTTGGGCAGTAATTTGATTCTTGGTATAATTCTAAACTAAATTAAACTAAACTAAACTAAATTAACCTAAATGCATAGAAATTGGTGAAATTAACTTAGGCAAAAGTACACATAATTTATGCTCATCAAATTCCCCCAAGCTTAAATCTTGCTTGTCCCCAAGCAACATCTATACTTGGACAACAACTCGATCTCATATATCAAGTATACATTTCTCAATCGAAAAATTTGTATGATCTTGCCAAAATTTAGAAACCTAGATATGAATTTCTACAAATCTAAAGTTCAACCCTTGGCTAATTATGCTTCACCCCACAATTCGATTACTCTAACTTTTATTTCCTTAAAGGTTTAGAATTTGTAAACATCGGTTATCTAAATTTGTTACAAAAAATACACTCTTATTTGTGGAAATTCTTCGAAAAATCTCCCAAGCTTGGATCCAACTTAGGTTAGAAAGTTGCGGACTTCGTGTGTTAATATATGCAAAAATTTACTTCTTTCAAAATTTCATGAGCTCAAAGGCATCCCATGGGATTGTGCCAGTACTCTTTTTTTATTACTTTGGGAGATGAGCTCAAAGGCATCCCGTAGGATTTATTGTGCCAGTACTCTTATTTATCTCCATCCTTTTTTTTTTCTTTTATTCATTTGCATATATCATGAATACACACATCCGTAGGCATTAAATCATACCCATGGATATCCCGATCTTTCTAAATTCATTTTCCACATACAAGTTGCATTTTCAAAAAAATAAATTTAAATTTCTAAATTTTCAATTTCTTTAACCTTTAATTCCACAAAGTTTTTCGCCAAATTATGTGGTTATTTTTAATTATTTCAAGGATATTCCTAAAAACTTGTTAAAATTCGCATCAGAATTTCTAACTTTACGGCAATCACTCAAATTTATCAAAATATATATATATATATATATATATATATATATATATATATATATTTTTTATATATATATATATATATATATATAGATATAGAGAGAGAGAGAGAGAGAGAGAGAGAGGAGGGTTCCACTGCCTCAATTTTTCATGCCTCCACTTAACCTCTAAATCAAAACCGTTCATCAACTAAATTGATGAAAGGACCAAATTAAAACACTCATCAGCGAAAAAAGTAGTTCATTTCATCTCCATTTTACCTCTTTCCCTTCCCTCCCGACCTCACCTCCAGTCCTCCCAGCCCTCTCTCTCTCTCTCGCAGAGAAATATCCTCCCTCTTCTCTCCTCCTTCGTCCATCCACCTAGTTCTGCCACCTCGATGATCTCTCCCCGACACTCCAATCAGCGCTCTCTCCCATCTCGCGCAATACCTAGCTCCTCTCCGCTTTCTATCGTCCCTGAGCTCGTGTGTGAAAAGGAGTGCTTCCAGGCGCCTCCATTGGCCTTTTGAAGCTCCTCTCAATTCCTGGTAAACAATCCCTCCATCTCTCTCGTTCTCTCTCATTTTTGCTCAAATTGGTTCGCCCCTTGTTAGTTGATACTAGCTTGTTGTCAGAAAAGACATATGGCGATGCACAAATGCACCCTCTTCATACTCAAAACTCTTTTCATCAATCTTTTAATAAAAAACGAGCAAGAGCTCATTTAAAAAACTATTCAGGATATCCCATCCTAATTTTCCAATCAAAGGTAGTGAAAGTGTCTGCTAATATGTAATATTTGTGTATTTTCTTATCTACTTCCAAATTATTCCAGTAAATAGACCGTGAGATTGGTATACAAGCACTAGCACTGATAATTACCTCAACGTAAACTTTACATCACACAACTATTGTTGAACTTTGCTCTGATTCATATTACCAATACATCCCCAAATTTTGCACCTGTATTTTTTTAAAGGAAATTTTTTTTTTATACCACTCCAAAACTTAGAAATTAGAAAATTGTCACCTCAAAACATAAAATTAGTTATTTGCCACTCTAAAATCATGAAATTTATGAAATTCCCACAATTATACATCTATTATACAAATTTGATGAAAATTATGCTGAAAACTATTGTATAAAAAATGTATTTTCATACTTCCCAATATACCCTTCAATTCAACAGATAATATGCCCAACTTGACATCTCTAGTAGCAACACCTTCCCTTCTCCTTCGCCTATCTTTCACTAAATCTCCGTCAAACCAAATACCGCTAGAACTCTAAAACTGATTCCAGCGCTTCAATCAGCGGTAATTATTTCAGCGCTTCGCCTATCTCACAAAGTATCTACGACTGGTTCCAGTGCTTTAATTATTTTTTGTCATCTTGGTTCCAGTGCTTTGAGGAATCTGAATCTGTTGTTTCCATCAGCTCAATTTGGTCTTCTTGGCTCTGAGGGTTTCGTTTCTTTCTTCTCTTTTCCTGCTGCATTCGGGAGAAAGTAATTTGCTTTTTGCGATTTGAGAACCCAGATTGGGGTTTGGGGTAATATAATATTAATTTATTGGTAATTAATATTAAAACAAGGGTTCAAGTCGAAACTGGCATGAAATGCTGAATTTTGAAACAAAAATGGCATTGGCAAGCTGTACCTGATTTCTGTTTCAGCAGCATAAACTTTCAAAATTGATAAAATAATTAAATTGGGAAGATGATCAAAGGAACGAGCTTTGCACTTAATTGCTTGATTAAAATAAACTCTCCCTGTTTTTAGTAGTGACTGAAAGGGAAGGGAAGGGTAATTTTGGAAATATCAAAATATATTTTTTATACAATATTTTTCAGAATAATTTTAATCAAATATGTATATTAGATGTATTATTGTGGCAATTTCATAAATTTAATGATTTTAGAGTAGCAAATAACTAATTTCATGTTTGGGGGTGGCAATTTCCTAATTTTCATATTTTGGAGTGGCATAAAAACAATTTTCCTTTTTTTAAAAGAAGAGAGAACTACTACTGTTTACTGTGGGTACTGGTACAGAGCAAGAACTGCTCGTAAGTTCATACTTCGACATGGTCTTCTTCCACTAACTATCGAGCTGCTCGCAAGTGACCGAACGATATAAACAATTCTTCAACTCTCAGCTATAATGGTGAATTATTCTTGTGACCTGTATTTTTTAGGAAATTTTTTCAAAATGTGGCAAAGGCAAAATCAGTGAGTAACAATTGCAAAAACCTTATCAATTACATTTTTAATTGCACGGTCTTGATTTGTAAAGATTGAGGTTCCTGAAACCATATATAGGTAACTTTTTCACTCATTGCCTCTAATTAAGTTGGAAATGAGGTTCCTGAAACCATATGTAGGTTTGCATTTTCAAGGTTTGTGAAGTCATATTGGTGAACCATTCAAACTTAGTTTAGGCTTGTTGTTTTTTTCTTTCCTCAAACTGGACTTGAGCTAAATGGTACTTTAGGTACTCCTTACCAGTATAAGCAAGTAGGTACTCCTTACTAGCTTTAGGTGTTAATTTTTACATAAATTCACATCTATTTCTAATTTCTTATACATTAGTGATTTTTGCAAGTTGGGTACTGTATATTGGACTGATATGTTCTGTTACGTCTAAATTTGAGGCTTTAGCATGTATTCTAGTAATTTATCTAGTGATTTGTGGCTATTTCAGATATGTTTATCATATATTTTTCTAGTTGGGTATATATGTTAAATGTTGAAGTATGAATTGTTTACATCTTTGAATGTGATAACATGAATTGAGTACCATTTGCTAGTCTCAGTACAATAATAATTGGGTATAGATTTGTATAATTGTATGTATGAGGGTTGGGACCTTTTGATTATTCAAACAAGAAAATAATGGTTTATAGCTTTATTTTTAATGTGCAGGTTATGTGCAGAATAGTCTGAGTAGGTGTCATAACAAAAGAGAACGACGAGCTGCTAAAATTTCTTCATTTCTTGTTATTTCATTTTTTATATTTGCGATAGGTTCAATTCACAAAGATGATAGATCTTTGTACAAGATCATGTTAAATCTGAAATTTTTGTAAAATTTAATTTTTTTCTATTGTTATTTTTGGTTTTTTAACTGTTACAAATCATGTACTGGTACAATAATGCAATATTATTATTGTGAATGGCTGTCCCTTTTTACTGTTATTATGTTGAATTCAACTGTTCATTTTTGGTACAATTTAATTTTTTCTATTGCACATTTCAAACTGAATGGGGTCAACAGTGCCTAGCTGAATTGGTTGACAATCTCGTTCTCTAATTTCATCTGATGTTAGTTACATGCCAAGTGTTGTTGTTATTCACATGTATCATAAACTTAGTGTGAAATTTTAAACAAAAAATTGATAGAGCAGAAGTCATATAAATTACATTAAATGATAATTCAAGGATGAACCTACCAGCACTACCAATGAAACCTTCTAATTTACGAACTTGAGAAGACTAGAAGTGACTATTGTATGACAAACCCATCTAGTCACATTTGTGGGAAATTACAAAAGCATGTGATCCAAATAATCATCTGACAATGAACCTAGCAATCAATCTAGCAACAGATAAAAGTACTTTTAACTGCAAACAATGCAGGGAGATGAATATTGGTTGATTACATCTCAGTTTTCACGTGACCCTCATACTCGCGCACCTCAAGCTTGCTCTTAGCCAAGCATACCCTCCATCTTCATTAGGCACACTCATACCATCTCACAAAAAGAAAGTACACTCATGCAGTGTTGGGTCAGGGTCGAAAGGGGTTGGAACGGGTTGAGAGGGGTCAGGAGGGGTCGGGAGGGGGTGCGGCGTCAGTTCGTAGTCGAGAGTCATGGGAAGAGGGCGAGAGGGGGAGGTCAGGGGGGAGGGGTGCGCGAGGGAAGTCGTGGGGTGGGGAGGGGGGCGTTGTGGGCCACATGGGGTAAAGAGCGATAGGAAGAGAGGCAGTACTGGAGGTGAATTGAGGGAATTTTTTTACTGTTGAGAGTTTTAATCCAGTCTATTGATCAAATTATGAATGAACGGATAAGATTTGGAGGTTGAATGGAGGCATGAAAAATTGAGGCAGTGGAACCCTCCTCATATATATATATATATATATATATTGCCAACTTTTAACACCAAAATTTAAACATAAGTTTTATACTTTATGCATTTTCAGATAGTGAAATTCAATTATGCAAGACTCTATTTTTTATAACCTCGTAAAACATCTTGACAAATTTGCAATTTCAAGCAATTAAGTTCAAAATCACAAATTCTATTCAAGGTCAAGTAAAAACCAAGGTTATAAATCCTAAAAACAAAAAAAAAAACAAAAAAAAAAATTTGAAAAATAAACATGACCTAAATGCAGATACAATTTTATTCTATTCCACCCCCAAGCTTGAATGAAGCATTGTCCTCAATGCTTAAATTCACACAAGAAAAGGTAAATAAAAGAAAACATGGAAACTTACAAAACATGGAGCGAGGGGTGAGGTGGGGGATGATTGGCGAGGGCAATTGCCTCCTTTTCGCCAATGTGTTTCCTGTGAAAATAAGAAAAAAAATAAGAATAAGTAAGATACAAATTAAAATCTAGAATTTAGCAAAAATAAGAAAAAATCAGAATTTTTGCAGCCGTCCCCGGCAACGGCGCCAAAAAGCTTGTTCGCTCGAAAGCGTGTAGGCTTTTAATAACCTAGAACACCTAATTCAGTTGCAAGCGTACAACAGAAGTTGGGTATAGCTGGGTGTCGAATCCACAGGGACGGTGTGATAATTACCAGACTCTACTTAAATTTACGGAAATTCTAGAAGTTGAAAAAAGGTGATTTGGTTGTATTTAAAACAATAAAGATTTTTGGTTTTGGTTTTAGAAAAAAAAAAATATACCTCCTAGGATTTCTGACTTTGTTTCAATTTAGCCTCAAGACATACGGCCCGTACAGAATCCTGTACGGTCCGTATGGACCACCGAGTTAATACTGCAGCTACTGTTTCTGTGTTGATACTTTTGTCTAGGGTTTTTATCGACCGTATCTAAATTCCTAACCTCAACTGTCGTAATTTTGGTTTAGTAACCAGATTAACAGACTCAAATACTCCCCTCTTAGGTGCCTTAGACCTCAACTTTCGCATTTTGGCTTAATTAACCTAAGTCACTTGTTGGTTTACTAAAGGTATCCAAGGACTTTCGCCTCAAGGAAAGTTTCGCCTTTCGGTACTCCTTGGTTCGTAAACCTACCTCATATACTTGGTTCAATTGGATTGAATGTTATAGACTTGTAACCTATCGACTGAGATGTGCGCATTCATCTAACGGGTTGACTATTCGATTCAAGCAAGCATAAACCAAGCAATTAAAATACTACTCAACAAAGTGAAAACAAAGCATTCAACACAAATCCAAGTAACTAGCAAGTAAGACCAAACATGAAACTACATCTTAATCCTAGAAACAAAAAAATCTAAACTAACATAGTTAAAGAGAAAACAAAACAATTAGAAGGAAGAAAGAAATGATAAAACTCCAAGAAAACAAGCTCCAAGCTTAGCCTCTTCTTTCCAAACCCTCGAAACAAAGTGGAGAAGAATGGTGGTATCCTAGAGATGGCCTCACCAAAGGGGAGATGCCCCGATGCCCCTCCTGCTGCTGCCTCCTTCTCATTTATAGCTATTTTGTGACTTTGGGAGCAAGCAACCATGGATGGAAGGTGAATCAATCAAGATCTAATGAGATATGACAACAAATTTCTGTTGATGCTTTTCTAAAAATGATCCTGCGATTTGCACATTATAAATTCTAATTTATAACTTTTCTAAAATTGTAGATCTCGTTGTCCTCTTTCCAGCAAGCTTTTATTTGCCTAAAACGGAGTTCGTATGACCAAGATATGGTCAAAATACAAAAAGATGTCGAAAGCTGGAATTTCTATATTCGGCCAAGGGTGCTCTGTCTGTTTTCTGTACGGTCCATGTGGAGTCTGTACGGTCCATGTGCTGCCTCTATTTCAGCTGTGAACCAAACTTCAAATGGGCATAACTCATTATCCGTAACTCCGTTTTCAGTGTTCTACCACTTTTCGGAAAGCTTGCGAGAAGATCTGTAATTTGCTCAATTTCCTGAAATTTAAATAGACTTGGGCAATAATTTGATTCTTGGTATAATTCTAAACTAAATTAAACTAAACTAAACTAAATTAACCTAAATGCATAGAAATTGATGAAGTTAACTTAGGCAAAAGTACACATAATTTATGCTCATCAGAAGCATTGTTTTACAGTTCTTCATATTTTGAAATTGTTGCATAATTCATTCATTATCTAGGACAACAAGTTCAACTATACCCTTTAACTCTAAAAAAAAATCATCACTTCGCATATCCATGCGATAATTCTCCAATTGACCATTTAGGACAACAAGTTATATTAGCTGAAATCAGAGGGATAAAATCGAGCTAATTGAACCAACCAATCTTTATTAAATAATGAAAAAGAGTTATTCGGGTCTACGCATGACATACAAATAATTAGCTGGACTGCTTAGAACTGTGGGTTGCTACTCTGAATTAAACACTTTTGAGTTATGAGCTGCATATAAAAGCCCGGTACAAAAATAAATCTAAGAATAGGCAAGTGCCTACTCCTGGTATACATTGGCCTCGCCTATGATATTAAATAGTTAGATAACTTGAGCTCAGAACTTTACTCAAAATTTTAATTAACAGCATATAACTTACAATAAAAAGTGACGTGACATGTAACAAACAGGATATATACTGACGTTCACTTCGTGGTACAAATTTAATATTTTAAAATATGTAACATTATATGCATACCACTGACGAAGATGCATAATTTACTAAAGAGGGAATAATATAATGATCAAATTAAGCTAAAAGCACTGTATGTACAAAAAATAGTAGAACGGTTTCTGTTAGAATTGCAAGCTGCCCACTAATAAAAGGATCTAATCAAAGAAGGAATAATAAAACACAGAAGGCAACTCGTGGAGGTGAAGATTGGTGACATGGTGCATTATTTCTTTATATGCCGATATCTTTATAGAATAGGATCTTGTTTTGATTTATTTCAATTGTAATTGATTTGACTTAGCTGTAGTGTGAAAGGAAAAGAATTATTGTAATTTATATATAAGAAAGGCTACAAAGAGAAGTAAGGAGTAAGAGAGAAAAATTTGTAAATTAAAATTATGATGAAATAAATAGGGAGGGAGGATTTGTGGGAGTCTGGTGTTCTTCTTTTCTAATATTTTGTCGTGGTATCAGAGCGTAGTTCGATCCCGATTGTGTAATAAAAAGATCTGTCTTCCATAATTCTTCTCTTTCTCTATAGTTAAGGTGAAAACTGATTCCACACAGAATTCAAAACCATGTCTGGTATACCTCCTGAAAATAGACAAATAGGAGAGATGAGTAATCGTGAGAATACTGCCACCCTGTTGGAAAAACTTACCCAACTACTTACCTTGCAGCAAAGTCAGATTCTTGCTATACAAAACTCTTCTCAACAACAGCCAAACCACGTGCAACCATCCGTTACCAGTGAAAGCTTTGTTCACCCTAACCCGATTCATGTAAAGTTAGATGGTACCAATTACGGCTTGTGGTCCCAAAGTGTCGAGCTCTATGTTAAAGGCCGGGAAAGGTTGAGGCATATCACAGGAAGGCCATCACCACCGGCAGTGACAGACCCTCTGTACAAGAAATGGGAAGTTGATGACTCTGTTGTGAAGGGATGGCTAATCAACTCACTGGATATCAAATTACGAGGAAGTTTCATTCGATATCCTACGGCGAAAGGAGTTTGGAATGCGGTGGCTACAACCTTTTATGATGGCAATGATGCCGCTCAGGTATTTGCATTAAATAGAAGGGTTAATCGGGTTAAACAACTGGGAAGAACAGTAGAAGAGTATTATAATGATTTGCAAGAGTTGTGGCAAGAAATTGATTTCCGTCGCCCAAACCCCATGGTGTATCCTGAGGAAATTCAAAAGTTCAACAAATGTATTCAAGAAAACAGAGTTTACATTTTCTTGGATGGTCTCGATGATAAATTAAACAGAGTACGGGCAGGTGTGGTGCAAATGATCCCCTTTCCGACAATAGAGCAGGCTTATGCACGAGTGAGACAAGAGGCAACTCGACAAGACATCATGATGAAGGGAGGAGATAGGGCATCTCAAACTTCAATGGTGATGGTGTCAAAAGGCTACAAACAACCTGAGGTAAATCTTACTTTGAATAAAAATTTACCAAATCAGGATGGAAGGCAGGGATGCACTCATTGTGGAGGATATAAACACACAAAGGAAAACTGCTTTAAGTTGGTTGGGTTTCCTGATTGGTGGAATGAAAGGAAGCGTCGGCAGCAAGAGGGGAAGAAGGGAAAGGCCACAGTCCATGCTGTTTCGACTGAATTTCAAGAAGGGAAAGCAAGTCTGAGTTTGAATAGTCCATCGTGTCAAAACCAAGCGAGATTGGAAGCTGCTACAGCGAACAGTGTCTCAGCACAGAAGTATTCAGAACCATGGGTAGAGGGACCGGGCTCAGGGTCCTCAGGTAAGACCCAAAGTGAAGGTAGAAACTCTAATTTTAAACTTGATTATGCATTATTTGCTGGAAATAAAATGGACACTATAGAAGCTTGCAATTGGGTAATAATTGATTCAGGGGCATCGGACCACATGACCCTATCTGAAAAAGACCTTAGTCGAATATCCTAATTGGGTAATTGATTCAGCTTGCAAATGGTATTATAAATGCTAATGGGCAGATTTATCCAGTCAAAGGAATGGGAAATGTGAAAATTTCAGAAAAAATAATTCTTGAGAATACCTTATTTGTTCCATCTCTGTCCACAAGATTAATCTCTGTTGGTAAAATTACAGAAGACTTGAATTGCGCAGTTCTAATGTTTCCAAACTTCTGCATTTTCCAGGATATCCTAACTCGGGAGATCATTGGGCGTGGTTCTAAGCGAGAAGGATTGTATTACCTAAATAAGCCGCTGTTAGGAAACGCATATTCAACTAAGGGTAATCCCATGGAATTACGAAACAGAATGTGGTTATGGTATAAGAGACTCGGACACCCATCGTTTGGGTATATGAGAAAATTATCTCCTACTTTATTTTTTGGTTTAGATGATGAGAATTTCGTTTGTGAAACCTGTATTAAAGCTAAAAGTCATAGAACTACTTATTATTCTAGTACTAATAAATGCCTTCACCCTTTTGATCTGGTTCATACTGATGTATGGGGACCAGCCCCGATTATTTCTAAGTCTGGGTATAGGTGGTTTGTTCTGTTTACTGATGATTGTACTAGAATGACCTGACTCTATTTGCTTAAAACCAAAGATGAGGTTCCAAAAGTGTTTCAAAGTTTCTATAAAATAGTTAAAACTCAATTTGATAAAGGAATAAAAATAGTAAGAAGTGATAATGGGAGAGAATACATTAATCAGAACTTACAAGGTTTTTTTACTGAAAATGGAATCATACACGAAACATCCTGTGTAGGAACACCTCAACAAAATGGGATTGTAGAACGAAAGAATAGACAAATCTTAGAAACCGCAAGGTCTTTATTATTTGAAGGTAATGTGCCGCAATTTTTTTGGGATAATGCTGTTTCAACTGCGGTATATCTGATAAATCGGATTCCCTCGAAAGCAAATAATTTTAAAACTCCTTTGCAAACACTAGCCACTCATACAAACATTCCCTCATATTTAAATCTTTCTCCCAAAATTTTTGGATGCATAGCTTATGTTCATGTGCAAAAAGTCTCTCGTTCAAAAACAGAACCATGCGCCGAAAAGTGTGTTTTTTGGGCTTTGGATCACACCAAAAGAGCTATAAGTGTTATAATCCGGAAAATCGAAAATTTTATACTACAATGGATGTCAAGTTTATTGAAGGTGAACAATATTTTGGCAAACACCGGGTTCCTGTTCAGGGGGAGACGAGTACTAATGATAGGGAACATGAACTGGTGTTTACAAGTACTGGAGATACGAATATTTTGACAACTACTGGAGAACCTTTGTTTATAAACTCAGCCGAAATATTAGAAGCTCAAGTTGTATGTAGTAATTCGGATCCTGTGGAGAACTCTGGATTGGATCAGGCCCAAATGAAAGTGAGGAACAAATCAATAGCGAACCACCACCTGTAGCATCCAGAAGAGAACAAAGTATTGAAGAGTCAATGAATTTTTGGATTGAAGCCAATGAAGACGAAGAAGAGGTAATACAATCCGACTCACTACCACATAGCCCGAATTCTCCCAAGGATAATCCTGAGGTAAGTTCACTAAATTCTTCATTTAAATTACCAAGTAGAAGTAACCGTGGTTTACCACCAAAGAGGTACATTCCTGAGAATGGAGGGAGTGAGAGGATTAAATATCCAATTACAAACTATACTAAGGCCAATCATTTGTCTGAACCTCTAAGAAATTTTGTACTCCAAGTCTCATCTGTTAGTATACCAAATAAAGTGGAGGAGGCTATCCAGGATCCGAAATGGGTAGCAGCAATGAAATGTGAGATGGAAGCACTTGAAAAGAATCATACCTGGAAATTGGTAGATCGACCCGAGAATAAAAAAACTGTGGGGTGTAAATGGGTATTCTCCATAAAATATAATGTAGAAGGAAAAATTGAGAGGTACAAAGCACGGTTGCTAGCAAAAAGGTTCACCCAAACTTACGGAATAGATTTTCAGAAAACATTTTCACCAGTTGCGAAACTAAATACTGTGCGAGTGTTGTTTTCTCTTGCAGCAAACTTCGACTGGCCACTACATCAATTTGATGCCAAGAATGCTTTTTTGCATGGCGGGCTTAAGGAGGAAATTTACATGGACATCCCACCAGGGTATCAGTGTTCCGAAACTGGGAAGGTGTGTAAGTTGGAAAAAAGCACTGTATGGTTTGAAGCAATCTCCGAGAGCGTGGTTTGGACGCTTTTGTGGTGCAATGAAGGAATACGGATACACTCAGAGCAACTCCGATCATACACTATTCTACAAACGAGATCAAGGTAAAATTGCTATACTAATCATATATGTAGACGATATGATAATTACTGGAGATAATAATGAGGAAATACAAATGCTTGAAACAAGGTTGTCAAAAGAATTTTAAATGAAAAACCTAGGTGGTCTGAAGTATTTTTTGGGAATTGAAGTGACTAGAAATAAGAACAGCATTTTTTTTATCTCAACGAAAGTACGTGCTTGATCTGCTTGCTGAAGTTGGTATGCTAGAATGCAAACCAGCTGACACTCCCATAAAATGAGAACTGACTCGAATCAGAAACCTACAAATGGAGAAAGGTACCAAATGTTAGTCGGAAAATTAATCTACCTATCTCACACTAGGCCTGACATAGCCTATGCTGTAAGTGTTGTTAGTCAGTTTATGCATAATCCTAGCGAAGAACATATGGAGGCAGTGAAGAGAATCCTTAGATATCTTAAAGGTTCACCGGGACGAGGATTGATCTTCAAGAAAAATGAACATCTTGAGGTGACAAGATATACAGATGCTGACTGGGCTGGAGCCATAGACGATCGGAAGTCAACTACAGGATATTTCACATTTGTAGGAGGCAACGTAGTCACTTGGAGAAGTAAAAAACAGAATGTCGTTGCACTTTCAAGTGCTGAGGCAGAATTCCGAGGGATGGTCAAAGGTATCTGTGAGCTTCTATGGATACGAAAGGTGTTAACTGAACTCGGTTTCGAACCAAAGAATGAGATGAAACTATTTTGTGACAACAAGGCTGCGATAGACATATCACATAACCTGGTACAACACGATCGAACAAAACATATTGAGGTGGACAGACATTTCATTAGAGAAAAAATTGATTCAAAAATAATTGAGATCCCATTCGTGAGGTCAGAAGAACAAATTGCAGATATGTTAACTAAAGCAGTCCCTAGCAAAGCGTTTAACAGTTTCCTAGATAAACTTGGAATGACTAATATGTATGGTCCGCTTGAGGGGGAGTGTTAGAATTGCAAGCTGCCCACTAATAAAAGGATCTAATCAAAGAAGGAATAATAAAACACAGAAGGCAACTCGTGGAGGTGAAGATTGGTGACATGGTGCATTATTTCTTTATATGCCGATATCTTTACAGAATAGGATCTTGTTTTGATTTATTTCAATTGTAGTTGATTTGACTTAGCTGTAGTGTGAAAGGAAAAGATTTATTGTAATTTATATATAAGAAAGGCTACAGAGAGAAGTAAGGAGTAAGAGAGAAAAATTTGTAAATTAAAATTATGATGAAATAAAAATAAGGGAGGGAGGATTTGTGGGAGTCTGGTGTTCTTCTTTTCTAATATTTTGTCAGTTTCATATATAGAAAGACTAATAATATGGATGCCTTGAATTGAGATGTTATATATGTATGAATCCAGTCAAAATCAATCTTGTATAAAGTGCAACTCCTTCGATCGCCAAAACCGCATCCAATTAGCCTGTAGTAGTATATTATAACTTATCCTGTAGTAGTATATATATAACTTATCCTTTGAATAAAATTATTTTAACTTTTTAATCTTTTTATCTATCAACTATAAATTAATTTAGCGGTGTGTGGTCTTCTTTTCATCGTATCTCCGGAGAATTGGACAACATGCATGCATGTCCGAATGCCAAGTCTAGAACTCCAAGATTAATTGAAGATATATATCATTATAAATCAATGTACCAAATGAAACGATGTTTTGAGACCATGACTTTATTTTATTTTTGCTTGGTCGTATATGTCTGATGTAAGGCTTTTTGTCAGTACACATATCCTTATCACCTCTGTGCTGGTGTAACACACCGTAGGAGCGGATCGAAAGATAATTATTTTGGACTATATATCTTTCAATAAATATCTACATATTCATACCGTTGTATTTTATCTATTATCTAGAAAGCAACCCTAGCTAAAATTTCATCCGGATTGCATCTGACAAAAACCAAGTGCTTCAACAGGAGATGCTTGGTTCTCACTTCTCAGAGACCAAGGGTTCAAAATCCAAGCTGTCTGCAGGTGGGGCCTACGAGCTTTAAGGGGGTGTATGCGGCTACAGGAGGGGACGGTCGGAACCGTTTGGGGGGGGGGATTAATTGTGCTTTGTTAACAAGTGGTGGTAGAGATTTAATTAATGACCCTGGGGTACATGGGAAATAGAAGTGCATTTTAAAATCTAAGTATGGAAAGTTAGGTATCACTACTACTATGCCTAGGGGTGTTCAAATGGTTTGGTTTATTTGGTTTTAAACCGAACCGGAAAATTTCGGTTTAAATGGTTTTGTTTTTCGGTTTAAATGGTTCGGTTCGGTTGATTTTATGAAATAGTTTGGTTTAAATGGTTCGGTTCGGTTTTGAATTCTCAAAATCGAATAAACCAAACCGACCGATTTTATTAATAGTTTGAGACTTCGTGTATTATTTTGGTTCATTTTTTTATTTTGAATCTACGTGTTTTGATTTTTTGATATTGAATTCCTCTATTCGGTTCAACCAAACAAACTATTTATTAATAGTTTGAGACTATTTATTTTAAACAATTTATTTATTCCTCTATTCGGTTCAACTGAACAAACCGAAGTTTAAATCAGTTTAATCAGTTCGGTTTTAATTCGGTTTGCTATTTTAGTTCGGTCAGTTCAGTGGATTTTCAAAAACTGAAAAAAAGTTTGGTTTGATTATTTTAGTTCGGTTTGGACCGAACCGACCGGTTGAACACCCCTAACTATGCCTGCCTTTTGGTATGGGGTGTGTAAACATAAGCATATAGTGGATTTAGGTTTTAGAAAACAACTTAGCAATGGAGTGGATGTCCTATTTTGGTCTGATAAATGGTTAAGTGATTGTGCGTTTTGTGATTTATACCCAAAATTATTTTCAATAGCCATAGATACTAACGTTTCAGTGGCTGACGCGTGTGCTAAGGATAATGTAAATTTGATATTTAGAAGACAATTGGTGGGGGATTTTAGAGAGGAATGGTTGAAATTGAGGGATCAACTAGGTAGTGTGCATCTCTTTAGACATAGAAATGATAGACTTTTTTGGAGATGGGATGGTCAAAGTCGTTTTACGGTCCATTCTTTATATAAGTGATTGGAATTTGGAGGAATTAGGAATCGAGATTACGATACTGTGTGGAAAGTCAAAATTCCTTTTAAGATTAAAATATTCCTTTGGTTAGTTAAGAAAAAAAAAAGGTACTTACTAGGGTGAATTTGAGTATGAGAGGATGGCAAGATGATGTATCTTGTGTGTTTTGTGATCATTTGTTTGTGCAATATCTTTTTATTAGAAGTATTTGGAATTGGATAGCTGAGTTCAATAATTTTACTTTTCATTATACAACTATAGATGGATTATGGCTTATTGATAAAGATATCCCTTTGAAAGACAGGTTATTGGTAGAAGTACTTAGAGGAGCTGTGTTGTAGTCTGAAGTTGTGTTTTCAAGGGATTAAAATTAATTTGAAGTTAGTACGCCGCGGCTCAAATCTTAGCTTTGGCACATTATTGGGTGAATAATAAGGATTCTGGTTCGTTGTTGAAGTTATCGTTATTACTTTCTAATGATATTGATCAAATTGTGGTATATTATGTGGATTTTCTATTGCAGGAGGGGCAAATTGGGCAGGACGGGGTAATCAAGAGGTTGCTGCCTATCGGATCCGACCCAACCATTCACCAAAGTGAAGGATTATAAAATCTAGTGTAGAGTTCATTTGAGTAGTTTGATTTTGGATAGTTTTATCATTTGATTTCTTGAAAAAGTGTTGTGCATGGTTGTATCTTTAATTTGTTATGTGTTTTGTTCTTATGTTAGAGTACTTTTTTTAGGGTAAGGTGGCAACTTGCCATCTTACATTTTGATTAAAAAAGTTATTTATGGGAGCCCAAGTGGACATATCGGAATAAAAGATAATTTACAAAGATTACAGCTCCTCATAAGTATTGAATCAGAGTGGAAAAAGAAAACAATGCATTCCTAATGTACTCAACAGGTTTTAATCTACTAATGAATATCCCTGAGTGTTTCTCCGGTGAGCAACGACACCGTTTTTGATTTGTCGTTGAAAATTCTGTTGTTTCTTTCTCTCAAGATGAACCATAGGCCTGCTGCCCATGTGATTTCCCATGTCATAGATCCGTGTGAGAGAACTTGATGTATGCTTTTGTTTTTATTGTAATAACAAGATCGGCACCAGTTTGATACCGAATTCTGAAATAGTTGGTTCTTATAATAGAATTGGTGACTGTATGCTCACTTTTATCAACAAAAAAAAATTGGCGCCAACGAAACGTTCAGCGGACCACCGCTGATTCTGAGGCCTACATATAGGAAATAAAAATGACAAATGGGGAGTCCCACCTGGCCACCTAGCACTTCCTTTCTGGGAAAAGATTGAGGTTATTGGATTGTAGCTTCGATTTTGGGGAAGTATTTATGGCTGTAGCAAATGAGCCCACGTGGCTGGCGTGGCTGGAGTACTACTGATCTGACAAAATATTGGCTGACAACTGAACCCTCAAGTAATTCAGACACGTATATATTGAACCTCCGACACGTATTAAAATTAATTGGACTACTATTACTAATTTGTCTCAATATTATTAATTTTAACCGGCCCGTCTAATTCCCATCTGTAAGTAATTAAGGTGAAGAAATTTTTTTTACTGGTAATTAGACTGGGAGAAGGAGGTGTCCCTGGAATTCCATCTAGAAATTGTTACAGAGAATAGTATTTCTTTCATTTATTCGATGTTTGATACAAGGAATAGTATTTCTTAATTTCATCTAGGTTTTTTTTTTTTTTTTTTTTTTGCATTGAACTAGAGTTATCAAATACTTCGAATCAAAACCATAATGCTATGTGTTGCAGTAGTATTGCACCACCAATTAGCAAAAGTTGGTCATCAAGTCTCATCGGATGCGTTTGGGTGGGTGAAGAATAACTACTATTTCAAATTAACACTATTCCGAACTACTAATCTATATTTGGGTGTGTTTAAATTAGCGAATAACCACTGTTATTTATTTGTTTTTTTGTGGGATTGTTTACTATTTTACTAACCCTACAAAATGTTGGAATAGCTACTATTCTCAAATTAGAAATAGTTACTATCCTTATTACTATCCTTAGAGAGTTGAGTATATATAGCTACACAACTTATATATGCTCATGAATGATCACCGTTTTCATTCTCAATAATTCACATAATAAGTATAAAAAAAATGCGGATTCTATGTCTTTATATTTGTTTTGTACTTGCATCATGCATCTATATATTTTTTTAAATAATAATTTAAATTTTAAAACTCAAATATTAAAATAAAACCTTAGATTTGATCGATATCATCTTTTCTATTCATATATAAAAAATTATGACATTGCAGCTTTGTTTTGATCGGAACTTGCAATAATACATTGATATAGATAAATTTTGGATGTACAATTTTCTACTTGTTTATTCACATAAAAACAAAATTAAAAAGTGATCGGTTTTTTATATGTATACAGAAAAAATAATATAAATCACATCTAGCAGTTTTATTTTGATATTAGAGTTTAAAAATTTAAATATTAACATTTAAAAAAAAAACAAAATATAAACACATTTGAACCCTTTGGAATAAAAGGAGGCATTACACTTGAATTATACATGATAGCTAATAAAAAACATAAATTTTGAATTTTTGTTTTATCAAATTTCTATCACAGATTTCCTGCAATGACGAACCTCGATTTTGAGAAAGAGAAGAAATAGATATCAATTCAATGGAAAAATCGGTCAAACGAATAGGTTTTTTTTCCTAACATAGTTTGGTGTTTTTTTTGGTTGGGCCGGAAATATAAACCCAATTCCTTGCGAGAAGGCCCAAAACCATACAACCATCCGCACTACTTGAGAAAACATGATAAATGAAAGGGTCCTAGCACATTTAGCAAAAAAAAAAAAAAAAAATCTTAGAACTGTTGTTTACTAAAGATTGGAAGTCCAATTCTCTCTTACGACTTCTGCAAAAGATTTTCAAAAAGTTGGTCACCAAATCTTAGGACTGTTGTTTACATTTTTTTGAATTTTTTTACTATTTATGAAGATGGATACAAAATTCAATAGTCTGAATTTGATTAGTTTTTGTAAAATACTTAATAAATAGTAAAAAAATCAAAAAAATATAAAATTTGATCTGGAAGCACATTTTATTTAGATAATTATGTTGAACGGTTTGGATCGACGATTTAGACTTTAAAAATGAAAAAAACCGTTGTTGTAACTCAAATTTGTTGTCTTTCTCTCTCTCTCTCTCTCTCTCTCTCTATATATATATATATATATATATATATATATATATATAATAATAATAATAATAATAATAATAATAATAATAATAATAATAATAATAATAATGCCCAGATGGCTGAATTTTCTTTTGTCGACCGCGCAGAAACCTAGTGGCTCAAAAAAGAATTGGGCCGCCGAATTTCTCAATGTCTAAATACTTTTATAATTTTTAAAAAAATGTGGGCATTTCTATTAATTTTTATTTAATATTAGATATTAAAAAAATGACGGTGGAAATCAGACGTGCCCTTGGTACACTTAAGTTTAAAAGCGAGACCATAATTAATAAAGAGTTGCGATTTTAATCACACAAGACAAGTGCAGTCCTTGAAGCTAGCACTTTCCTGCATTTGTCTTGTAATTGTGAGATGGACTATAGAAAAAAAAATACAAGTAGAAACGTCACGTAATGATGATACACCGTGCACGTTATGGCACGATACGATTTTGACATGATGTGGTAGGATACTCATGTTGATTATGTATCATGATTTGTGCATTTATTAACAAGTTTATTCGGGTGTTCTAATTACCATCCAGACAAAAATGACACACCAGGATGTATATGTCATGTGAATTGGTTCAGTCGTGATATAGTATGAGTCACTTTTGATCACGTTACATACGAAATAAAAACATATGAATCAATTATTATGCATTAAAGTTTTACTAAATTTAATTTACAGTGAATTAAGTATATGTGTTTGTTTATATTTTTAATTAATTTTAGTAACAATTGTCATCCTAAAATCACCAAAACTGATAGATAAGCTCTAGCGTATGTCCTTTAGTATTTGAATAAATTTATTAGTGTAAAATAAAAAAAAAATAGATACATCAAAACACAACTACAAAACAACCCTCTTATAACGGTTCAAAATAGTCTTCATCAAGGTTTTCCTACCGTCAGAGGAGCCTACCGATAGCGAATGTGTATGTTCTCTCTACTAACGGTTAAGAATTGTTACAGTAGAGTAGTCGACTACCTTAATTTTGTAATGCTTTTTTAATGAAAACCCTTTAACAAAACTACCTTAATTTTCTAATGGTTTTATATTGGAAACCCTTATAAGAGAGTTGCGAACCCTTACAAAAAGCCGATTAATTTTTGACAGAATTTTGTTTATAATTGGCTAGTCTCCAAATTTTGTTAGCCATAAATATTAATTTGAATAAACAAACAACATTAAAAGGAGATTGTTTAAAGTACATTAATTGTTCAAATCCTTGTTTACAAGTTTACAACCTCACATCCAAGACAAAATTTTGGCTAAATAGAAAATCATTGTTTTTGAATAGGTAATTATTATTTTTTGATGGTCCATAATCTTATGAAAAACAAAAAAATTGTACCAATCTAAAAATAAGTAAAATATTTTCAAAAATATATAAAATTTTGCCTTCATCAAAAACATTTTGATATGGAGATCATGTAACTTTTCAACATTCATGATCATAAAATCATAAATTCTACAAGTAAGCTCTCACTTATGTATTTCTCATGTGAATAGATTTATCAACACGTACTAAAGAAAGACAGATACATCACTTATTACGCATACAATTCGAATAATTTGTATATATCCTTTCGATTTCGCTCTAATAATTTGCGAACTATAAGGTAATATAATCATTTGAAATGAGTTTTTTTATTAATTAAATATCCGTATCATGCATGCAACGTGATGTAAATACGCTGTAACAACTACTTTTGTTTGCCTAAAAATTGATGTATACTTTCGAAATTATTCTAACAAAAAAGTTTGTTATGTGAAAGCTACACCGCAGAAAAAAAAAATAAACATCCCTTAAATAAAATTACGGCGAACTAACAAGCCTATGGAAGTTGGACCTTACGTACATGCATATTCATAATTCATCACTCCTTGATTAACAAATATGGATATATTTATAGTTATTTTTTGGCAGAATAGTCAAATTTAACTAGCCACAGTTTATCGATTTATCATTTAGCAATTCTCTGTTACCATGCATGTGATCAAGTGTATAAAATGGTTTCACGTGATAAATTAAGTATATCAATCGAAACAGATATATACACACACATGCACACAAATTTGTACGTACTTTGCACTAGCTATATGTTTTCCTTTTTTTTTTTTTTTATGGTGTAATTTCTAATCCTACGAACATTTATATATAATTGGGTATGACAGCAAGCGCCACAGACAATCTCCATACCATGCTGGTGACCGTTCTTAGCGGGAATATATGCATGTTCTAACTAACATTTTGGTTACTAATTTCAAGTTATCATGATTAGTTAATTACCAAACTAAGTTATTGGTCAAGCAAATGTGAACGGTTGAAAAGCTGATTAAGTCGTAGTAGATCATTATTCTTTTGGATTGGTATGATCGATAACATAATCATTTTGCTGGCCCGATTCTTTCCTGAATTAATGCATTAGATTTTATAGTTTAATTTGAATTTTTTTAATGTTTGGTACTCGAGATGTATATATCAGACAACTAACTAGCTAGTTTTTTTTAGGGTTAACTAACTAGCTAGTTAGAGTTGTTTTTTATTTGTATCTTCTGTTGAAACAAATACATGTCTGATTTGAGATTGCAACAGTTTACCTAATTAATTGTCTTCTGAAGAGAAAATTTGAGTTCATCTTGCTAACAATATCCTTAAAACATATCTAAATTTATTCTTTTTTTTAAATGCTTGGTAAAAACTCCTAAGTATGAATTATATATTATATAAATGTGTTTACATCACAATCCTATATACCCAAATATACACAAATATATGCTACTCTCTCGTCCTTTCTGTGCCCAACATATATAAATCTAATTAAATTTATTCACTATAGAAAATTTTCTCTCAGCGATCCTACTTTATTGGATGTCGGCTAGCTTTCCATCAGATACCTCAATTCATTATAGTTGGATTAATATTTTCAATCATTGATTAATTAATAACCAATCACAAAATAAAACTCATGATTTAGCAAGTAAAACTGTAATATGATCCTCTTACTTAATCTATTGTTTCAATGAAACGGGCATTATTGGTGCCTTTTATAAAAAAAAAAAAAACTTAATCTATTGTTTGATGGACTTTTCTTGAAGAATTAGTCATGAAGATAAAATAATCGAACAGCTCAAACGGCGGTTTGAATCTCAAAAATCAAAATTTAAAGTCATAACACCAATATTAACAATGGATTAATTTAAAAAAATGCTATCTAAAATATAACATACTCTAGATCAAGTTCTAATTGATTTTTTAAAGATACCCCGTCATATGTATAATAATAATTAATACAGATATATATATAAAATAATAATAATAATAATAATAATAATAACAACAATCATAATTAATGATGATGATGATGCACGTACAACAGTCAAAAGTATTAACCGACTTTTTCTTCACAAAATCTGTCAAAATTAATTTTGCAGAGTTGAATATTCAAATTGACTTACATTTTTTTTAATTTTTTTAACGTTTTTTTTTATTATTTTATTATTTTTTATTATAGCCCGTAGGCCTCAATTCTGCCTCCAGGCAGAATCGATCCCGTGTCCCTCCTTAGGAGACTATGCCTTTACCAACTGCCCCATGCAGTGGTGGCTTTTGACGTTTTTTAGATCAGCTCGATCCGATTGATTGGATTCTATTGATCAGACCTTACCTTTATTCTCTAGGTATGGGATTGGATTATACGTTCAATAAAATATTTTAAAATTGACTTTCAGAACTAATATATCGTTTCATGGATCGAGTCAACCTGCAATCAAGATAGCTTTTTTTTTATTCTTCAAATCCGTCTCAATTGTTAATAGAGCAGTTAGGCGGTTAGGGCTTGAAATCCTAACTACAAATAGGCTTTTAGACCAATTCAAAACATGTCAATAACCTTTGAAGCTCGTTACAGAAAGAAAAATGGAGAGGCTACCAGTCATGTTTTTTGTAATCTTTTTGGTATCTCTTCAATGGAGGGGGTCAATGGCTCAATGGGTCTCGGCCTTTGCTACATTTTATGGTGGTGCCGACGCTTCAGGAACAATGGGTGAGCTGTTATTTTGGGTTGATAACATCCTGTGTAGCTACATATATAGTACATGTTCTTTTATTTGAAATTGGACTAACCACCAGTAATACTACAGTAGGTAGTATCTCTCTCTTTGTAATTCTAACATGAAAAGAAGTATAGTGCTAATTGAGTTCATGCTACGATATACATATGCACAGGCGGAGCATGCGGTTACGGAAATTTATACAATGATGGCTATGGAGTGCAAACAGCTGCGCTTAGCACAGCCTTGTTCAACAATGGAGGAATGTGTGGAGCATGTTACCAGATCAAGTGTGACCCCACCAAGACGCAGTGGTGCAAAGCTGGCTACCCAACTGTCACCATAACCGCCACGAACTTCTGCCCACCGAATTATGCGTTGTCAAATGATAATGGTGGCTGGTGCAACCCTCCCAGGCAGCATTTCGATATGGCTCAGCCTGCTTTCGAGACAATCGGAGTTTACCAAGCTGGAATTATCCCCATTTCTTATCAGAGGTACTTGATTACTCATTAGTCATTACTATGTTTTGTTTTTTTTTTTTTTTTATTTATTTATATGATCATCAGTAATTGTTTTAGTTTGTAAACTTTCATTATCTTGTTATTGTACTGAGCAGCATATATAATCACATATGTTCTTTGCATGAGCATGTATTTTAGCCAATTTAAATGTAACAGCTTGCTACCTATCAGATGGTCTAAATTAATTATAACAAGCATTGTTTATCTACAGGGTAAGGTGTCAAAGATACGGTGGTGTAAGGTTCCAAGTAAACGGGAACCCGTACTTCGAGCTGGTTACAATCAGCAATGTAGGTGGAAGCGGTGTAATTCGTGCAGTATGGATTAAGGGATCTAACACTGACTGGATGCCGATGTCGAGGAATTGGGGCCAGAACTGGCAGAGCGGTGCATACCTCAATGGCCAGAGCCTCTCCTTTGTAGTTCAGACTGATGACTGGAAGACAGTGACCTTCTATGATGTGGCACCCTTTTATTGGTGGTTTGGCGGTACCTACACCACCAACTGGCTAAATTTTTAACCATTTGTATACCATTTTCAAGAGAAGATGAGTCTTCAAACATACTGGCTCTCTTGAAATATCATTCATTATTCAGCTCTCTTTTACATAAACTTGAAAGTAAAAGCGTCATTATTTTATGGTTCCTTTCTTATGTTGCTATTTTTTATTCTCAATTAAGCATATATATACTAGGACTAAAGCAGTGGTTTAGGATTGTTCATAGGAGCCCACCTAGCTATATCTCGCAATTAGCATTGTTATTTTGCTAAATCATATGTGTACCTCAATTCGCATATTTGGCTCAAGTTTGAATGGCCCGTTGTTATTTTCTTCTTTGCTTTTCGCTTTGTTGGACTCTATGTAGTTAATTTTTATAGCTTATACTTGATACCACATTCAGAGGCAATTTTATGCTTGGTGTGTTCATATAAAATTGAGCTGGTGGTAAAATGGGTCCGTTGTATAAGGGGAAGATAGTATAAATAATAAATCCAAGGGAAAGTTTCTGTACCCTGAAATTCTTTCTAATTATCAACAACATTAGTCAAAATGCCAAAGCATCACTCCTTATGTGTCTCCAATTAAGAGATAATATTATGTCAAAAGTTGCAATATATAGTTATGAAAACAAATTAAAATTAAAGAACACCACACTCCACCCAACCCTCCCTCTTCCTTTATTTCATTATAATTGGTTAAGTTACAAAATGATATATTTGAACCATAACACACGGTTCTTTTATAGAGCAAATAAAGCATCAAGTCTTAAACAGAGGAAAGTCTAAGAAACAGAGGAAATAAATATTACACCTTGATTGCTATTAGCTAAGTCTAGCAACAACATTACACACTATCTAAATATAAAGGAAATAAAGAATTCTATAATATTTGTTAATATGCAGAAGCGCTCCAGGGATCAGAGTGATTCCTTTCCTGATTGTGCCACCCACTGCTACGTGCAGCTTGAAGTTTCAACACTCCCCCTCAAGTCGGCACGAAGATATCCGTCATGCCTAGTTTATCCAGTGAATTGTAAAATGCGTTGCTTGATACTGCTTTCGTCAGCATGTCAGCTAGTTGTTCGTTTGATCTCACAAATGGCAGTGAGATAATCTTTGAATCGAGATTCTCCTTGATATAGTGTCTATCCACCTCAATATGTTTGGTTCTGTCATGCTGTACAGGGTTATGGGATATATCTATAGCTGCCTTATTATCACAAAATAATTTTATCTCGTTAGTTGGTCCATACCCGAGTTCATTGAGCAATCTCTTTAGCCACATAAGTTCACATATACCTTTTGTCATCCCTCTGAATTCTGCTTCGGCGCTTGATAAGGTTACCACATTCTACTTCTTACTTCTCCAGGTAACAAGATTTCCACCAACGAATGTGAAGTATCCGGATGTAGATCTTCGATCAGTTATACTCCCAGCCTAGTCAGCATCTGTGTACCCTTCGACATTGAGATGTTCATGTTTCTCAAACTTAATGCCTCGTCCAGGTGCTCCCTTTAGGTACCTAATGATTCTCATAACAACCTCCATATGCTCTTCACTCGGAGTATGCATGAATTGACTAACACAACTCACTGCATAAGCTATGTTAGGTCTAGTATGAGACATGTAAATTAGCTTTCCCACTAGCCTTTGGTATGTTTTTCTATTTGTTGGGCTTTGATTCGGGTCTATGCCTAACTTTACATTTTGTACCATTGGTGTATCTGTGGGTTTGCATTCAAGCATGCCTACTTCAGTCAGAAGATCAAGAATATATTTTCTTTGAGACAGAAAGATTTCATTCTTATTCCGGGAGACCTCAATACCAAGAAAATATTTTAATCCACCCAAATTCTTCATTTCAAATTCCTTTGATAACTTTTTCTCTAACAGACTAATTTATGTATGGTCATTACCAGTAATAATCATATCATCCACGTATATGATTAAAACTGTTATTTTTTCTTGATCTCTCTTAAAAAACATGGTGTGATCTGAGTTACCTTGTGTGTAGCCAAAAAATATCATCGCTTTGCAAAATCTGCCGAACCACACCCTCGGTGACTGCTTTAGTCCATATAAAGCTTTTTCTAGTTTACATACCTTTTCGATTGACTCTGAGTGTTCATATCCGGGTGGAACATCCATGTAAATTTCTTCCTCTAGATCTCCATGTAAAAACGCATTCTTTACATCAAACTGGTGCAATGGTCAATCAAGATTTGCTGCAAGAGATAAAAGAACTCGGATCGTGTTTAGTTTAGCAACCGGTGTAAAAGTTTCTTGAAAATCAATTCCATAAGTCTGTGTGTATTCTTTTGTCACTAATCGGGCTTTATATCTCTCTATTTATCCTTCTGCATTGTATTTCACCGAAAAAACCCACTTACACCCAACAGTTTTCTTCCCTTTTGGTAATTCAACTAGTTTCCAAGTACCATTTTTCTTTAAAGCATTCATTTCAACTTCCATTGCTTCTACCCATTTTGGGTCTTTAAGGGCTTCTTCCAAATTATTTGGCACAATTACAGAGGATATCTGATTCGAAAAATCTTTCAATGGTTTTGGTAATTTTTCTACTGTGGTATAGTTTGCAATTGGGTATCTTATTTCTTTACTTGTTCCATCCTCAGGAACATACTGTTTTGGTGGTTTTCCACGGTTCGTTCTAGGTGGAAATTTAGTAAAAATCTCAAGATAACTTACCATTGAATTATCCTCAGGAGAACATGGCCCTTGTGGTTGAGAGCCGGATTGTATTACTGTTTCATGAGGTTGGTCAAACTGGGGCGAGCTAGGTTCTTCAGTTCTTCTGATTTCAATACTCCAATCACTATCTGGAATGTTGCTTGTCTCATTTTCGGAAATAATATTTTGGGCCCCCATATTTGGTTCTGGGTGATCTGGACTTGGGTCAAAGTTGTTTGATTCTTGAGCCGTTGGGTGTTGAGATAGCAACTCATTTATATTCATACTAGGTACTGGATCACGTTCAATTTGGTGGGTAAGAAAATTCATGTTTTGTTCACATCTTAAGTTTGGTTCACATGTGTTCTCCCCCTGAGCCGAAACTTGGTTTTTAAAGAATGCCTCATGTTCAAAAAAGGTAACATCCATGGTTGTATAAAATTTTCGTGTGGTAGGATTGTAACATTTGTATCATTTCTGACGTGCTCCAAAACCCAAAAATGCTGCACATGGTTCTAATTTTGATCGAAATTTCTTTTGGACATGGACATAGGCTATGCACCCAAAGATTTTTGGTGGTAAGGTTAGAATTGACGGAATAGTGATTTTTGAGGACAAAATTTGTAAAGGGGTTTTGAAATGGTTTATTTTTGTTGGACTTCGATTTATTAGGTAGACTGAAAAGGAAACTGCATTATCCCAGAAAATAGAGTGATTCCTTTCCTGATTTTGCCCTTCTGGATCCATTGTGCCACCCACTGCTACGTGCAGCTTGAAGTTTCAACAAGTTACCTCAGCTTCCAATTTTTCTTCAAACTTTCAAAGAAATCTGTAGTATTATCTATGTAATTTATGCAAAATCTCTGCGTTTTTTAGCTGTCAAAATGCATGAGATCAGTATAACTTGTGAACATATGTATTCAGAAAATAGGTATAGAGTGATCAAATATTTTACACTAGACTACTAGAGATATTGTTGGTAATGATTTAAAAAGCTGGGGCAGGAAAAACAAAAACAAGGGTTATCAAATACTTGAATCAATACCATACGTTGCAGTATTGCACCACCAAAATAGTTGAATATACACAGCTAATGCTCATGAATGAGGACCATCTCCATTCTCAATAATTCACATAATAAACATATATAAAAATAAAAAGAGCTGAATTCAAATGCATCCATATTTTGTGTTTTCATCATGCCTCTATTTTTTAAAGTTAATAACTTAAAATTTAAAACTCAGATATCAAAATAAAACCGTTAGATTTGATCTAAGAAAACATGATTAAAAAAATGTGATTAAGAAAATTACAACAAGATGATATAGATTATAAAATCTTTATTTTCAGTTGTGTTTTCTCCACCATCTCACACTAGTTGAGAAACATGATTAAGAAAATTACAAAGAGAGATAAGACTTACAAGAAAAATATATGTAGCCACAACTGAAAAGACAAAATCATAGTACATCCCCTAATTTAAAGTACACTCAAGTCCTATTAGCATACAATATTCTACAGTTAATTGGTGAAAAAAAAAATTACTCCTATATTCAACCATGCAACACTTGTACAACTTCATTTCTACATTTTAAGCTTAATCCTGACAGTGTCTTATTCTGGTTCAAAGATTCATCAATAGCTACTTTATCATCAGTACCATGTTTTTCTTATTCATTTTCAATTATAGTTTCATTTCTATGAATTGACACAGAGGATGCTCAACCTCCATAACACTACACATTTGCTGCTTTCTCCTCTTTGTTCTCTTATTTACTAAGGGCACTTGCACCTCTTCATCTGACTAGCTCCTCATCAGTAAATACCTCCAACCATTCAATAATTACAGCATAGTCCTTGTTTTTGTTTAATTTTCTTCTTTTTAAATCAGTTGGGCCACAATTCTTAGTCGCCTTCTCTGAATTATAGGATGTTAAGAGCCCAATCTCGAATTCCCTCTTGACATTTTTACTTGATTTCTGACTAGAGGATTGACGTCTATCACTTTAATTTTTTTTTTTTTTTCAAAATATGTCATTAGAGCTCCAATTTTGAAGTTTGAGTGCAAAATCCATACCTAATTGTACAAAATATAAAAGTCGATTTGAACCATTCAAACCATTCAAAATGATCTTCGTATGAAAATGTACATACAGACTAAATTTTACATTCTTTTATAATTTTTTTACCATTAGTTTATATAGATAGAAAATCACTACTTTTGAATGGTCTAGAATTTTTAGATCACTAATTTCCTACCCATCTACAAAAATTGCAAAAAAAATTATAAAGTAAAATTTGATCTACAAAGATCATGTTGAACGTTCAATATCGAATACTTGAACTTCGAAAATAAAGATATTGATCCATAGTACAGATCATTATGCACTATGCATGGTACCATGACCTTACTCAAAATAAGAAAAATAAAATAAAAAGCAAATCAAGCTTACTCCTTTCTCTTTCTTGTTGAGTCTAGCTGAGTCATGTATATTGGAGTCAAACCATTAATTACACCCGGGGAAGAGAAACAACCTATATAACCTAAAATCAACTTATGTCATAGTAAATCTAAAACATAAATCTTTAAGTATAGAATATAAATACCATGGATGTTACCATGGTAAAACTTTCTTAATCCTAAGAAAATCTACAACGTCCCAATTAATGAGCACATTTGTACTAATAATTAAATATTTCTGAACTTCAGAGTACAAATAAAAACCAAAGAATTTGAAAGCCAAGAGTAGTGGAGATTTACTTTGACGCTGTCATCTTCCTTTGGAATCTCATGGCTCATAATTATGTTGTAACCCTCATCTGTTCTCTAGATAAAAAATAAAAAATAAAATACATTAAACTGATACAACTCTTTATGATTATAAGCGCCACAGACAATCTTGATACCATGCTGGTGACCGTTCTTAGCGGGAATGCATGTTCTAACTAACATTTTGGTTACTAATTTCAAGTTATCATGATTAGTTACCAAAATAAGTTATTGGTCAAGGAAATGTGTGAAAGGTTGAAAAGCTGATTAAGTCGTAGTAGATCATTATTCTTTTCGATTGGTATGATAACATAATCATTTTGCCGGTCCGATTCTTCCTGCATTCATTAGATTGTATATATAGTTTAATTTGAATTTTTTTAATATTTGGTACTCGAGATGTATATATCAGACAACTAACTAGCTAGTTTTTTTTTAGGGTTATCTAACTAACTAGTTAGAGTTGTTTTTTATATGTATCTTCTTGAAACTAATACATGTCTGATTTGAGATTGCAATTAATCATGCATTTGGATAGATAAACGATTCAATTGATGTCACTCAACATTTTACCAAATTGTCTTCATTACAGAAAATTTGAATTGATTTTGCTAACAATATCCTTAAAAAAATATCTAAATTTATTCATTGTAGAAGATTTTCTCTCAGCGATGCTGCTTTATTGGATGTCGGCTAGCTTAATTCCATCAGATACCTCATTTTATTATAGTTGGATTGTAATATTTTCAATCATTGGCTAACCAATCACAAAATAAAACTCATGATCAAGTTCTGAAATTTTTTAGACAGCCAAATTTTACATATTTGATGGACTTTTCTTGAAGAATTAGTCATGAAGATCAAATCGAGCAGCTCAAACGGCCGTTTGAAATCTCAAAAAACAAAATTTAAAGTCATAGCACCAATATTAACAATAGATTAATTTTAAAAAAATGCAAACTAAAATATAACACACTCTAAATCAAGTTCTAATTGATTTTTGTAAAGATACGTACCCCGTCATATAGAAGCAAATATGTTGTGATTCCAAAGGATCGCAGGGTCCTAAAATTACAATCTCAACTGATCATTTATTAGAATACACAAATCTCAAAAGAAATTAATTTGTGTGCACGAATCTCGAAACAGATAAACGGTTGGGATTTGAATTGCAGGATTCCTGCGATCCTTGGAAATCACAACAGATTGATTTCCCCCTTCATATCTATAATAATAATGCAGATATATATAAACAAAATATATAATAATAATAATAATAAAATAAATAATAATAATAATAATAATAATGTACGTACAACAATCAAAAGTATTACTCAACTTTTTCTTCACAAAATCTGTCAAAATTAATTTTGTAGAGTTGAATATTCAAATTCACTTACATTTTTCATTTTTCTAACGTTTTTTAGATCGACTCGATCGGATTGATTGGATTCTAGTAATTAATGAAATTTGATCATACCTACCTTTATTCTCTAGGGTATGAGATTGGATTATATATTGATACGCGCTGCCGAGGCCGACAGAATGGATGAGATCAACTCAAAGTTGAAACGTCTGAGATTCAACATAAGAGTATTAATAAATTAACACTTTGGAATATCAGTGTTAAGTTTTCAAAAGTTTTATACGTTCAATGAATTTTTTTAAAATTGACATTCCGAACTAATATATCGTTTCATGGATCGAGTCAACCTGCAATCAAGTTGGCCAATAATTAGATAGCTTTTTTTTTTATTAATTCTTCAATTCCGTCTCAATTGTTAATTAATAGAGCAGTTAGGCGGTTAGGGCTTGAAATCCTAACTATAAATAGGCTTTTAGACCAAATCAAAACATGTCAATAACTTTTGAAGCTCGTTACAGAAAGAAAAATGGAGAGGCTACCAGTCATGTTCTTTTTTATCTTTTTGGTATCTCTTCAATGGAGAGGGTCCATGGCTCAATGGGTCTCGGCCTTTGCTACATTTTATGGCGGTGCCGATGCTTCAGGAACAATGGGTGAGCTGTTATTTTGGGTTGATAAAATTCTGTCTAGCTGCATATATAGTACATGTTATTTGAAATAGGAGAAACCACCAGTAATACTATAGTATCTATCTCTTTGTAATTCTAAGTTGTGAGTGACTGAGATTGATCCTAAACTACTTCATTATTTTTAACAGTTTCTAACTTGAATAAAGTATAGTGCTAATTGAGGTCATGCTATGATATATACGTATATACACAGGTGGAGCATGCGGTTACGGAAATTTATACAATGACGGCTATGGGGTGCAAACAGCTGCACTTAGCACAGCGTTGTTCAACAATGGAGGGATGTGCGGAGCATGTTATCAGATTAAGTGCGACCCCACCAAGACACAGTGGTGCAAAACTGGCTACCCAACTGTCACCATTACCGCTACGAACTTCTGCCCACCAAATTACGCATTGTCAAATGATAATGGTGGCTGGTGCAACCCTCCTAGGCAGCATTTTGATATGGCCCAGCCTGCTTTTGAGACAATCGGAGTTTACCAAGCTGGAATTATCCCCATTTCTTATCAGAGGTACTTGATTACTCATTAGTTATATGTTTTGGTTTTTTTCTTCTTTTATGATTATCAGTAATTGTTTTAGTTTGTAAATTTCCATTGTCTTGTTATTGTAATGAGCAGCATATATATTCACATATGTTCTTAATTTTCAAGAACATGCATTTTAGCCAATTTAAATGCAACAGCTTGCTACCTATCAGATGCTATAAATTAATTATAACAAGCATTATTTATCTACAGGGTAAGGTGTCAAAGATACGGTGGTGTAAGGTTCCAAGTAAACGGGAACCCGTACTTCGAGCTGGTTACTATCAGCAATGTAGGTGGAAGCGGTGTAATTCGTGCGGTATGGATTAAGGGATCTAACACTGACTGGATGCCGATGTCGAGGAATTGGGGCCAGAACTGGCAGAGCGGTGCATACCTCAATGGCCAGAGCCTCTCCTTTGTAGTTCAGACTGATGACTGGAAGACAGTGACCTTCTATGATGTGGCACCCTTTTATTGGTGGTTTGGCGGTACCTACACCACCAACTGGCTAAATTTTTAACCATTTGTATACAATTGTCAAGAGAAGATGAGTCTTCATACATACTTGCTCTCTTGAAGTATCGATCATTCATTATTCAGCTCTCTTTTACATAAACTTGAAAGTAAAAGTGTCATTATTCTATGGTTCATTTAATTCTTATGTTGCTCTTTTTTATTCGATTTTTTATTTCATACCCTAGGTTTTGAGGACTAATCCGTCTTTAAATAATATGTGATTGTCGATCTAATATTGGATTTGACATTATTAGGTGAGCCAATATTTTTTTTTTGAAAATCTTCACAGAAGCTGTGAAGTTGAGCTGAGCCAATATTAGATTGTCGAAATTTGTCATATCTTCTATATTTATAACTTCCATAATTATTCCATCATTTATTAGAGGTTATCTATTTTTAATCTAGATCACACCTAAATAAATACAGATATTGCCAAATTGATCGTAATTTGAATTTATCACTTTAATTGGTCAATTATATAACAGTATACAATTCATAACTATATTACATATTAGTCCAATATTAGATTCCATAATCAAACATTGTAGTCTACTTTCATCTTGTTAGTAATAAAAATAAAATGTCGTTACTGATGCAATAAGAACTATTGCATGATTTTCCGTAAAAAGTAATTTAGTGGCACAAAATAGATAGCATAATCCAATTCTGATAAATTTAATTTACAAATTTAATATGCAAATGCTACATGTATAAGAAAGAATCAGTTAAGATTTCCAATGACACTAATACATCCAATTATCAGTTTCAGTACAGTATAGTTTCAATGTGATATTATTTTTGTTTGATGTTACCTAATACAGAAAAAATAGAAATAACAGAACCAAAACACATCTCAAAACTAGTGTTGTAAAATGCGGTTCATGCGGCTGCATATGCGTATGCAGTCCGATTCCGCATAAAAATTTCCATGCAGTCTCAAATATGCAGCCACATATTGGGCCGCATATGTCCGCATATTGGTCCACATATGTGCGATTGGGCCGCATATGTCCGCATATGTGCGAATTTATTGTTTTAATGATTTTAATGAGAATATATTGTATGTTTTGAGTGGAAATAAATTAATATATAGTTTAAAATCTGCATATATAAGTCTGCATAAAATTCTACATGTGGAGTATGCAGTGGTCTTCCACATGCATGAACAAAACTGCATTTTACAACATTGCTCAGAACTAATACATTCCGTGCTGAGATCGTGAGATGTTGAGCCTTCTATTCTTCGCGCTCAGATTGAGAAGATTGAGCTATCAGTTTTCTTGTCCACAACACAAACATACTGGTAGGGAGCAAAGTGAGACAGGGAGATCCAGAGTCCAAAGTCGCACCACTAATAAACATGGGTGTTGCCTTCGTTCTCCTCAGCCCAAGTTATTTTGTTTTTTGTTTTTCAGTTTATCATGTCACATGTGTTGGTCACGTGACATGATTCACATGTCGCATTACATGTGCATTCAGAAGATGTGTCTCCTTTTAATCGAAAGAGCATATCACTACACATTACACAAATTGAGTCAGTCACATCAAGTAATCAATTTTTCCAATAATATTTTTATTTTAATTAATTTCCCAATATTTTCTTATTATTAGTATCTCCATTCGTCTAATATGTTTTTATTTTTAGTATCATCATTCGCGTGACATAATTATTCTTCATCATTTTAATCACGGTAAAAAATATTTTGGATTACATAACATAGACATTTTTGAAGAATCACATAACATGACATTGTGTGTCCAAATCATGTCACGTTATTTCATTTTTCCTTTTTCCTTTTCTTTGTGGTTAGGCTGGCAAAAAAATATAAGAAACCCAAATCCTGGTGAGAAGGCCCAAAACCATACAACCGAACACGGCCTAAGATTTGGCCCAAATATTCCCACGATTTCTCCAACTGCATCTTTGAATTTTGCACTAGCTGTCTAGCTGAGAAAACTTGATTAAGAAAATTACAAAGAAATAGAAGACCTATATGGAAAATATAGCCACAACTCAAGAGACAAAATCATTAGCAACTCCTCCTACTTCAAAGTACAATTAACACCTATTAGCAGACAATATTCTACAGAAAAAGAAAAAAAAAAGTCCTACATTCAACCATCTGACACTTGTACAATTTCATTCCTACATTTTGAGCTTAATCCTGACAATTTCTCGTTCGGTTTCATAGTTTCATCCATAGCTACTTTATCATCCATACCATGCTTTTCTAATTCAATTTCAATTTCAGTTTCAATTTTAGGAATTGACACAGAGGATGCCGCAACTTCTGTAACACTGCACATTTGCTGTTTTCTCCTCTTTGTTCTCTTATTTACCAAGGGCGCCTGCACCTCTTCATCCGACTCCTCATCAGTAAATACCTCCAACCATTTAATAATCACAGCATAGTCCTTGTTTAATTTTCTTCTTTTTAACTTAGTTGGGCTACAATTCTCAGTCGACCTCTCTGAAAAATAGGAGGTTAAGGCATTTGCTTTTGGCTCAATCTCAATTATCCTTTTGACATTTTTAATTGGATTCTGACTAGAAGATGGACTATCACCTGAAAAAAAATTAATTTCTAAATTTGTCAATAGAGCTCCAAATTTGAAGTATGAGTGCCAAATGTAAACAAAAAAAATAAAATTCATAAATGACCTTTAGAGCTCACTCCTTTCCCTTTCAGTCCTGGTGAATCCTGTAGTCTACTTTCATCCTGTAAGTAATAAAAAACAATATGTTATTACTGATACAATATAAAACAATGGCACGTTTTAAGTAAAAAAGAATATAATGGCACAAAATAGATATCAAAATCCAATTCTGATTGAATTTACAAATTGAACATGCGAATGCAACATGTATATGAAAGAATCAGTTATCTCTAACGACACTAATACAATTATCAGTTAAACTTCAGTACAGTTTCAATGTGATAATATTTCAGTTTAGTGACTTCAGTATTATTGTTTACTTTTGTACAAAACTTGGCATCCGGAGGAATTGCAAATGTAAGGAAAACAAAACAACTGAAATTGACCATAAAAAAATTATTATACAGAACAACAACATTTAACATTTGCACTAATTATTTCTGAAATTCAGAGTACAAATAAAAAACAAGAAAAGCCTAGAGTAGTGGAGATTTACTTTTACGCTGTCATCTTCCTTTGGAATCTCATGGCTCATAATTATGGTGTAACCCCCATCTGGTCTCTAGTTAAAAAAAAAAAAATACATCAAACTGACTACATACAACTGTTTATCCAATTCGCGCAATTACATTCTGAAAGAGAATACTAAAATAATATATTTTAAGAAAACCAATCCACAATCCTAAAGTTTTTCATAACAAAACAACATACTAAAATTCAGGAGTAGTAGGCGAACGGCAAACTAAAATTCACAATTATAACTTATTTCTTTTGTTAATTACACATGTATATTTTTCTTTAATTTAATTAACATTTCGCTATTGTGGTAAGACTCGAATTAATAACTGAAATAAATGCAAGAGTTTGGGTTCTTTCGAACAAAGATAACAGATATATTTTACTAATTAAATGTGTACAATTTAAAAAATGATTCAGAAGTTTACTCTAGAAGTTCAAGATCTATTTCCACACATTTCACAATTCACGGATTAAATTAAATATAATAATAGAATGAAAAATGTGTACAATTTAAAAAACGATTCAGAAGTTTACTCTAGAAGTTCAAGATCTATTTCCACACATTTCACAATTCACGGATTAAATTAAATATAATAATAGAATGAAAAATGCCAACTAACCTCAGGATCATGGACTGTCTTGGAATTGATTGAATTCATGATAAGCTGAAATGTCTGGCCATGGTCACTGCTTAATTAAAGTGAAAATTAAAACTAAGAAGTAACAAAATCATCAAAAAATACTAATTAATTTGCATAAAGTTTTAACCGTACATAGAGCTCTCCTCTTACCTATGGTCCCTGTTGCCATGATGGATGCACATGTATGCATGGATCATTTCATGAAGCAAAACATTCTTGAGGCAATTAATGCTTTGAGCTCTCAACACAGATTCGGATAGAAGTATATCACAGCCGCCTCCATAGTAATCACAATCACTCGCTCCACTACAGACACCACCAATCCAATGTACAGTATCAGAAACTTTTCTCCACATTGAAATGCAAGATCACTTCTTTTTTAGCAAAGAAATGTAAGAACACTTAAAATAAAGACCTACATTGATTGGAGAGGCTCGGAGGTCCAGGATACGGTGCAGGCGCCGAGGGAGTCGTCGAAGTAGAGAGCGTTGTAGTGGCAAAAAAGCTCATGCACATCGACGGTCGAAGCTGCTCCTTCCATGGCGATCGCCGCCGACTAATTCCGCCTTCTAATCGGAGTCGAGCACGAGCGGAGCGGAGCCGATGCGGATTTGATTCGGCGCTCTTGGAGAATCTGAGGCCGTTGATTTATGATTCTCTAATTGGAAAGTCCGATCAGTGCAACCCAACTTTGGCAGACCCGACAATAATAATGGGCTTCTTGCCGGACTGTAAAGTGGTTTTGGGTTTTAGATTCTTCTCGGCCCAAAATAATTCGGATCAACCAACTCAAATTTTGAGTTTGGATCTACACCGTTCGATCTGCTATTTTTTAATGAACTTTGGACAAAACTTTATAAAGTTCCAACCGTTTGATTCGTATCAAAATTTTGTATGATAATTTAGATTTTAAAAATTATTTAAATTTATTTCGTTTAAATTTGATTGAACCTTAATACAAATCAGACTGTTTAGATTCTATTTTGAATAAAATTTGTCCCAAAAGTCCAAAACTCTATTGACAAAATCCAATTCCCATTTTTTATTTTTACAATTTTTCTCCACATGACAATAAAAGCTCGCCAAAAATTTATAAATAATTTTCTTGTTATATATTTTGGCTCGATATTTTTTTAGTTAGCACCTCAATAATTTGAAATTAAACAACCACCATCTAAAATTCTGAAATTCAAAAGCGCACCAAATCTTGCTGGTGCGCACCACGCCACCCTGGAGAAGGGCACCAATTTGGTGCTCTAGCTCGGGGCACGCATCAGCTTCGTGCCCCAGCTGGAGGAGTGCACCAATTTGATGCCCTTCCCTAGAATGCGCACCAAGTGTGTTTTTTTTAGTTATGTTCTTTTTTTTATTTTGAAATTCTGAATTTTTTTTGGAATTATTTATTTTGTTCGCTATAATTTTATTTTCAATAGAATTAAACAGAGAAACTAAAAATTAACTAGTTTTAACTAAAATATTGTACTAAACCAATAAAAATCTACGTCGTATGTTATGGATATTTTCGTATGTCCGACGTATGGTGTTCTTAATTTATAAGACTGATACGATAAATACGATAAATAATAAAAGCAGAACATAAGATACAATTTGGTGCTCTCTTTGGGAAAGGGCACCAACTGGTGCGCATCCAAGCTAGAGCACTAAATTGGTGCTCATCCCCAAGGTGTGCACCAGCCAGGTTTGATGCACGTCTCCACAGTGTGTGGATGATAACTTTTGAATTTCAGAATATTAGGTGGTGGTGGTTTAGTGCCAACTAAAAAAATCGGATTTTCGGCATCTTTCAAATGCACAGACAAATCAAATTATTTTTATAATTTCAATGAATAATTTGCAAAAAAATTTATAAATATTTGCTTGCTAATTATTTTCGGCAGCTCTTCAAATAAACATATAAATTTAATTATTTTTATAATTTTTATGATAATTTGCTTAAACTTTCAGAAATTATTTGCTTCACCGAGCGGCTCTTGCGCGGCAAAAAACAGCGCCGGTTACTTCCATGGCCACCACTCTTCCCGCCATCCTCCTCTTACTGTTCCAAGCGCTGGTCGGACCTCCCCGAAAAACTCCTCCACCTCATCCTCCTCCGCCTCTCTCACATCCAAGACCTCCTCGCCTTCTCCTCCGTTTGTCGCTACTGGCGCTCCTTCGCAACCTCCTTCATCTCCCCCTCTCCAACCTCCCTCTTCCCTCCTCTCTTCATCTGCCCCCTTTTAGGATTCCGCTCCCACCGCCGTCGTCTCCCTGTCTCCACCTTAAAACTACTCGACACTTCCATGCCTCATCCAAATAAACTCCTCCTTGATACCTACAATATTTCGCCTGTAGAAGAATCCATCCTCTCTCTCAACTTTCTCTCCTCACCCGATGGACACCTCCTCTTCTTTTTACTCCACCGCCTCCAAATCCTCATCTTGAATTTCATCACCGGTGGCCAGATCACCTCTCCTGTTGTCCCTCTACCGGTTGATTTTGACAGTTTCTTCCAAAAAAAAACAAAGAATTTGACTGGTCATCTGCTCCTCGTCTTGCTCTGCTCACAGCTCATGTATCCTCTTCAAGCTGCACATTGATAATTTTAACACAATCACATCTCTTGCTGTGGAAAATTAACTCTACAGATTGGATTTCACATCCCCTCCAAGTTTCTCTCCCATTATTGAGGCAAATGGTAGATAGAAAAATCTGGGTTTTGGAATATGGAGAGAGGCTTTCCATTTTAGAGCTTCCTCAAGACTTGAGTTCTAAGGTGGTTTTTTTGGTTGTGCGATGGCCGGTCTGGGAGTGGGATAACTGCTGAATCTTTGAGGATCCTCGACTTGTCAATTGCGAAGGCAAGATGCTGTGCGTTTATTTTACTGACTGTGATGGCCCAATTTTTATTGAAAACCATATCCGTACTAAAATCTGTCAGTTTGATATTTCTACTGATAAAAAAGTGTGGTAGAGATTAAAACATTAGGAAATCGGGCTATTTTCCTGAGTACCGCTTTGAATGTACCTGGATTTGTTTGCAACGACCTGGATAAATGGGGAGGGAAAAGCAACTGCATTTACCACACTAGTTATGGCAAAAAAAAAATGGGTGGAGATGGAGGTGGGAGCTTTTGCATGGCGCAAATTGTTCGTGCCGGATAATCGTTCAACCTGCGCATTTCCTTTATGGGACTTTCCTAGCATACTCCAGTAATTAATTTGTATGATACTCTTTTAAGTGTTTTATGATTTTGAAATTGCTTTGATGTGCTTTGGTGTTTTTTTGCTTAATTAAGTAGTTGTTTTGTTTAAGCATTGGAAGACAATTTGAAAAATATATTATTCTTAATTTTGTTCATGTGAATGTGATCATGTTAGATGTGGACATGTGTTGGTATGTTTGCTTTTGGTGTTCATTTGTTTATTGGTTTCATCTTTAGAAGAAGGGATTCTTTGCTGAAAGGCATATCCAATCAAATCAATCCCTGATTGATCGGATTGTAGTTTTTTAGGGTTGATACGCTTTGCTCTACTTAAATTAGAGTTGGCGGTTGCATTTGGTCAAGTAGTTGCTTTTGTTGCTTGTTAGGCAATCACACTTGCACGTTCTCAGTCAAACAATACTGTACTTTTTTCTGATTGTGATATAATTTGGTGATTAGACTAAACATAAATGAATATTTGGAAACCTCTCACTTCTAATTTTTTCCCATGGATTTGATCATATTAGATGTTTGTACATGACTCTTAGTTTTGTTGAATTTTAGGTTCCAACAAAATTTGAAATTTGAACTCATACCACAAGATTTTAGAGATATAAGTTGGTTAAGTGCCCTTGATTGTGGAGCTTTGACACTGTAGGGCAAGGGTAATATATTTATATATCGCATCTTTGGAAAATCATAATAGAATCTAATAAACTTCAAGATTTTGGAGTATTGCTGCTAAATTGTGCCAGTTTTTTAATGATCCTGATGCGTGGCCAATTGATTTGGGGTTCTATTCAATCATGGTATACACTCCTTTTCAGATGAAGTCAAAGTATTATCATTTTTTTATTATTATTGTATGCCTATCTGCTACATGACCAAAACTCCGGGTATAGAACAAAGTGTGTACTACTGTACTGGCAGTTTGGTACATGTAATTCTATGCTATATGATTTTAGCAGTAGTAAACAAAGTGGGGCTGTATTTAGTAATAGAGGTGTATCACTAAATTGTGATGATTCCAACCTGAAAAACTGAATTTGCTGATACAATTTTCAGTGCGCTGATGACTGTTGTCTTGCTTTGAACCCAGAAGAAATTCCTTTTTTATTTTCAAGAGAAATTATTTGCAAAAAATTAAAATTAAAAGAATGATTGGAGAAGAAGTTATATATTTAATTATTACATTTTACTGGAGTAATGCAACAGTGGTTAGGAAGGAAAGCTTTGATTAAACATATGTGAAATATTAATATTTTTTTTGTCACATAACTTGTACATGAAATATAATCAAATGAAGTCAAAAAGGTCCATTAGTTTGCTTGAGATGATGAGATAGATTTTGCTTTGGGGGAAGAAGATATGTGAGAGTTTGAGGCAACGCTAAGTCTTTCAGGAAGAAAGCATTCAAAGGGAGGGGTGAATATATTAAAATTTAATTGAAGTTTCTTTTTCTTTTCTTTTTTAAGTTTTTATGTAGTTCAACCACCTTATAAAATGTTAAAGGTGTATTTGTATTCTAGTGGTTAAATTTTTCAATTTATGATTGTGGGAAATAGAGTTCAAGTCCCAACAGCCGTATAAAAATGCTAAATGTTTAAAGGTGATGGCGATTGTGAAGAAAACTAAGTATTTTTACATTTATAAAATGCTAAAAGTATAAAGGTGACGGTGATTGTGAAATGTGAAGAAAACCAAGTATGCTATACCTTTATCTTGTGGAAATGTTCTAGATCTGATGGTGATGAACACATGGTGTGATTGTGATGGTAGGGAGTGTATAAGCTATCTATTGCTAGGGGTTTGATGACTTATTCAACGGTAGTACGTGTATCCACATATTTTTCATGGATTAATATTAACTTGTTTTCATCTTCAATTAAATAATTAAATGATAGAACAGATTGATTGAATGATAGAACAAAAAGTCCTGATTATCTAATATGCTGGATAGCGTATCAATTCTGCATTCCACTGCTCCACAACAACATAATGCAATTGTTTAAAAATGATGGTGCTCTACAGCTAACAAATTGAGCGAGCTGGTGAGACTGTTTGCATAATTAATGAAAAATGTGATGTGATATGACTAACACACTGTGACTTGATTATGTAATCTCACAGTATGTGCTTAATTTTTTTTTTTCAGATTTTAAGTTAGTTCATAGAAAAATAAAATAAAAAATATAAGAAATATTTTAAAATAAATTAAAAATAAATAAATAAATAATGTGAAAAAACTTGGTCAATTAACATGTTACATGACATGACGTGACGTGACCATATCAATTTATGTAAGGTGTTGTAATGTTGTATTTTCAATTGAAGGAAGATATGTCACCCGATGCAAGAGTTACTCGTGCCGTGACATACCCATCGTAACATGTAATATGTCATGACGGAATTGATAACTATGCGAAGAATTTTCGTCACTATCTTTGTGTTTGGGCAAGCATGCAGGTCCATTAGACGAAGTATAGAATTATATACCATCTTTGTGTTTGGGCAAGGTCAATAATGCTAATGACCTTGGCAGTTTATTTTAAGGCAAACATTCTAGGAATAGCAATTGGCAACAACTTGGTAGGTTGTCAAACCAACTTTTGGTATCTCTGTTGCCATCTGATGACAAATTGAAAACTAAGGCTGAACTTGAGTTAGGTGTAGATAGTAGGAAATTAAGGAACAGTCCATATCCTTTGAGGTAACATAATATTTGGGTTTAGATCATAATATTTAGGTATAGATCTAGACCGTCTAATCAGAAGTTGGACCAATTATGCTCAAGGTGGGATACACAAAACATGTATCATCTGCATTAACTCAAAAGAGAATCTTTTGAGTTAATGCATCTCGGCCGTTTGATTATAAACGGAGTCAATCCAACTGTCTGATTTTAATACAGGGTCCTTAATATTAGTACGGATCTAGTTCGCACGGAAATCAAAGCAAATCGGATGGTTCAAATGCATTAACTCAAAAGATTCCCTTTTGAGTTAATGCAGAGGATACGAATTTGGGATACACGGGGCTACTTTAATATTTGTGCCAAAGCAGATTGAATAGGGCTGCTAATTGAACCGGTTTTGTCCATGGACAACCGGGCTGAACACAGAAAAAATGAATGTTGAACAAGGTGTGATCCGAGCTGAGCCCAATATTCGGTTCAGTTCAATTTAATTTTTATTGCTGAACCGAGTCCGGATTGAACATGAACAAAGTTCGGTTATGTTCATTCCTAAGCCCGATTGAAATGGTTTTGAGAAAGCCCGTTTGAACAGTTTTCGAGCAGCCCGATTCAAAGGGTTTGTATTTTTAGTTGTGGGAATTTTGGATTTTTGAGTTGCTGATTCAAAATTATAGTTTCACAATTAGTTATAATTCAAAATTGGCTATATTTAGTCGCTGTTTCAAAATTTTCATGAATTGAACTGGCTGTATTAAATTAATTGTCCGTATATTCACAAGTGGCTCAGTTTGAAAACCAAGGCAGCAATCCAAAATTTCAAATATAAGTACAGCTGTCCATAAGTTGTCCAAAGCAAGGCCCGGTTGGCTGTCCATTGTTGAGCCCTGTTCATTAAATCGGGCTTGTTCTGATCAGGGCTCAAGTTTGAACAGGGCTCAGTTTTGAACAAAACTGAACGAGCTGAACATGGACATGAAAAATTCTATTTCGGGCCGATCACGAACAGGGCCCATTCATTTCAAATTCGATCTGGGCCGGTAATGAACAGGGCTTTTGTTCATTAGCAGGCCTAAGATTGAATGGCCCTCATCTAAACTCCAAAGACAACTAAGGCTATGCTCCAGTTTCCTATACTTTGCTTAACTCAAAACTTTCAAGGGGAGACAAATAGAGAGAACAAGAAATTTTAGAAAAACTAAAACGTAAAATGCATAATGTGTGACCGTTGAAATTCAAACTCAAGTTTCCGCAAACACAAAGTGGAATTCTAACCACTAAATTAAAAACACGCATTTAACATTTTATGAATCGGAATCATATAAACACTCATAAAAATTTAATTTACATAATTAAAATATTTGAAATCATGGCCCCTGATTTGAAAGTAAATCCACCCCGCTTCAAAACCAATTGATTTGGAGCTATTTTGCCTCCCAGATTTAAGGGGATAGGTTTAAACTTTTTCCCTTGTAACCCTCCTCCATGCCGAATTCAGATCCAATGAAGTAACTCAATCTTTGGGTTTAAAATCGGAACCGTCCGATTCGAATCCGAGACGATCCATCCGAATCTGAATTGCACACATCCCGAGAATGAATTCAAATCCCAAGACAATTCCGACCGACTGATTTAAATCGGACGGTCTTGATTCAAAACCCAAAAATTGAGTTACTTTAGAGGATCCGGACCCGTCCATGCCATCCCCTTTCTCCCCTCTGCCTTCTATTGTTTGGAACAACTTGCTAATTGCAAAAGGCAACAATTGTACTTTGAGATTCTTTCCACGACTCAAAACCACTAGGTTCAATGATGTCTTCTTTCCATACCCAAACGACTTATATCTGTAACTTCCCTAAACCATCCCAAATCACCATTTATCCAGTGTGACATTTTGGAACCTAACCATGCAAATTTAGTATTGTCCTACAATGTAAAGAGAGAATGCCAGTATACTAAAAGCTGCTGAGGATTACAAAAGCACTTCATGGACTAGAAATAACTAAATATGGTGACTCAAAAATCATGGTTCTTTGCAGGATCTACAGAGGTTCAAGTACCCAAAATCTATGCATTCTGAAATTTTGGTAGGGCATTAAATACAAATACTGAATTTCTGTTTCACTGTACAGCAAATTATTACTGAAATATGACACACCCTCTTAGGATAACATTTCTGGTTGAGCTGCTTATCAAGGCCTCTATTAATTCTCAATTTAGCCTTTCTTTCCCTTGATGGATACTGAATTGTTATACTGTTTTGGAATCAACGATATATAATTGGGAATATAATTTGATTTTGGTCTTTTGCTTAGATTGAGTATTTTAGCTTTGTAATCCAGAAGTAAAGCATAAGCAGTAAAATAGAAGGTAAACAAAGTCATAAGCAGTGAAGTTTCAGTAAAACAGGTAGCAAGATTGGGAAAATGGTGAAGAAAAATAAAAATGGAAAACGGAGAATATCAATAACTCAGCATGGTGCCAATCAAGTCGTAAGACAATAATCAGAAGAAAAAAAAATCAACTTTAAAGGACCAAACGAGGTGCAAACAAGCATCAACAAGATAAACAAGAGTTGCCCACAAACAGTTACATCTCTCTTAAAAAATTTGATCAGCTAAAGAAAGGAAGTCATTAATTTTGTTTTTCTTGATGTCAAAGGGACAATAGTTCAAACCTCAATGAATACATAGAAACAAGAAAACCAACTCGAATAGAATGGCAATTCACCTAATGAAAGAATTAATATACATTCCTTTCTTCATTAATTTCGATTTGGTGAATCACCATTGTTATCCAGTTGTCTTTCTTTTAAGTGATAACACCTTCCCTATCAAGAATGACAAGCAATCGATAGCTCCTTTCATTGATTGATCGATTGCGTAAACATAAATTGCGAAACAATTAACAAATAAGTATCATGAAAAACAAAAAAACCATACTGTTCATAGAGGATAAATGGGGCTTTTTAGAATGCTAGGACACCTACAACTGTCAAAAATTAGTATTACAAGGTATAAACTATTTTTTGCATTCTGAAACCACAATTTGATATGAGTGAGGCTATGGTAAATGCATATTACACAACAAACTGCGGTATGGACTCATATTTATGTTTTTAAAAGTCCAAAAAGTCGATCTCAACTATTCAACATTATATTCATATTAAAATGTACTTGGCACTCCAAATTTGAATTTTTTTAGAATTTTCTTTACTATTTATATAGATAGGTTAAAAATCACTAGATTTGAAAATTCTGGACCATCCAAATTCAGTGATTTTCTACCTATCTAAAAATAGTAAAAATATTATAAAAAATGTAAAGTTTGATCTACATCTTCATATGGAGATCATGTTTAAAGATTCAAATCGACTATTTAAATTTTGAAAATAGAGATATAGATCCATAGCATGGATAGATCTGTAATATGCATATTACAATAGCCTCACTCAGTTCTTATGCATGGATCTTTATTTATAATACTTGTTCTTATTCCTTATTCACAGATCAAATATAGATGATATTTAGAGTAACAAATATCCTTCACCTGAAAGTGACCCTTCAATGCATACATATTAAAAAGAAAGATTTTAACCATACATATTAAAAAGAAAGATTTTATACAGGTGACAGGACAAAAAAAAAAGATCCTGAAAATGATCCCTCCAAGATTCCAAATTTTAGAAGGAAAACAAAAGAAAAAAGCAACAGAAAGTACAAAACAAGCACAACAAGTTGGAAATTAGATATCAATAACCATCAATTATATCAATATAGACATCATCCCCATCAAAAGATGGTCTCTCCTAACAAAACGATAAACAAAAAAATAAAGAACAGTAACTGATCATTCAGAGAACTAATTTTGAAAGATGGAAAGCCATTGTTAGGGTAAAGATTTTAACAGAGCAGTTTTGCCTTCATGCAGCGCATGGACTATATAACCAAAACACCGCTGAATATGGTTTGTGCGCTGCATGAAGCCAAAACTGCTTTGTTAAAATCTTTACCCCATTGCTAGGCAACAGCTAAATGTCGGACAATCAACATTTTACAAATTCATCAATTAAAAACATCAAAATATCGAAAGCAGGTTCATGCAAAATTAGATATTGCTTTTACAAGTACCAAGTCAAAATGCATATCAAGAGTTCTCATTTTTTTTTCCTTCCATTGCATTCCATTTTTGGGAAACAAAACTAATTCTGCATTTTACCATGCTAAACTCAGAATAACAAATTTAGTCACTATTCTTCCAGGAGGATACCAATAAACCACTATATTACATTACATAAGCCACAACAAGAACTCCCGCTGCTCCTCCACAGGTAACAGTTAAGAAGAACACAGCAATTAAATAACATAAAATAAAAATTAAAGTTCTTTACTTAGCTGATGCAATCTCTCTCCTACGCATCTGACGGCATGTTAGTTACTGGTAGCATTGACGGGAGCCGTGGTGATGACGGGGCAGACTGGCACGATAATACCTGAAACGGCTCTGCTTTATACACCAGATCTTGCATCCCCGGCTTCAATTCCTTGGCACAAAACTCTTCGTATTCACCTCTATCGCCTGCCTTCTTCTTCACTTCTACCACGACTAGAGAAGGGGTGAGTTCAAATATCTCTGCTCCAATGGTCAAAGGACCCTTCTCACCTTCCCTTGTCCCTTCCAAACTAATCCTCCAATCCTTCTTTCGGACAGTGAAAGCAACAACATTTGCAATTTCCTCGAGTTTCCTTATAATATCTATAACTGGTTTACCTGACACAAATCTCACCTCATTTCCTCTTTCCTCGAAAAGACCCGACAAGTCAAATCCACGCGAGAAAGAGATGATATCAAATGCATTAAGGCTAGCGGGTCTGGGTAAACCCGGTTTGAAACGTGGTTTTTCTTCTAACCAAGGTGAAATTGTAGCTGGACATGATGAGACTGATGAATCAGACTCAGACCCAGACTCTGACGCCTCATCTGGGGGCGGCTGACTTGAGGGACCCACATCAAAATCATCCTCATTGTTGGTCACATTATGAAGCCGATCATCCTCGATATAAAACCTGACTTGCTTAAAATTCTTCTTAAACCACCGGTTCTCCATTATCTCGGGTATTGTTATCCGGGTTTCCGGGTTTGTATCCAATAACCTACCGAGGAGACGTGCCAGGTCAGGTGAAAACCACCTGGGGCAGCGAAACTCACCTTTATAGATCTTTCTATACATGGCCATGACATTCTGGTCATGAAATGGCAAGTAACCCGCCATCAAAACAAATAATATCACACCACATGACCAAATATCGACCTTCGCGCCATCATAGCCTTTTCTAGATAGCACCTCAGGTGCCACGTAGGCAGGAGTCCCGCAAAAAGTGTGCAATAGCCCATCCTGTTTAAATTGCTCAGAAACCGCGCTGAGCCCGAAATCAGACACCTTCAAATCCCCATTTTCATCGAGCAATAGGTTCTCTGGTTTGAGATCTCGGTGAAACACACCTCTAGTATGGCAAAATCCAACAGCCGAGATCAGTTGTTGAAAGTACCTTCTTGCAGTATCCTCCTTCAATCTACCCTTAGCGACCTTCTGAAAGAGTTCTCCACCCTTTACAAACTCCATAACAAAATAGATCTTGGATTTGGTGGCCATGACCTCATGGAGCTGCACAATGTTGGGATGACGAACTCGTCGAAGAATCGCGATTTCGCGCTTGATATGGGCCCCAAGACCACCTTTTAAGATCTTCTCTTTGTCAAGCACTTTAATGGCGACGCTCTCGCCATTAGCGATGTTGTGAGCATGATACACTTTAGCAAAGGCGCCATGGCCAAGAAGCCGACCTAGGTCATACCTACCAAGGAGCTTACCAGGTTGCTCCTTCTTAGAAGGTCGAACCGGCCGGTCCGTCTGGATCGCCGCCATTGGACCGGAGCGGAGAAAGTGACAGGCGATCTCCTCAAGGTAAAGCGATAAACGAAACCCTGAGAGACGAGTGATTGATTCTTTTTTGTTTTTTTAAAGGATTGCTGTGGTTATTAGAAATTTGAAGGGCTTATTTTAGAAAAGAGAGAGGGGAGGGGCCGCCGGCAGAGACGGGGAATAACAGGTGTAACGGCTCTTTGGAAGGTTTGATTGGTTGGTTGGTTTAGTGGTGGGTTTCCTTTCTAGTACTATCTTTTAGTTTTTGTTTCTTTTCTGCACTCCACTCCCTTATAAATACTTTTTTAGTTTTCTACTCTGTTACGTTTTTAATTTTGCATTTGGACGCCTCTATTTCTTGACCGCATATTTAATGATTTTTGTGTGTGTTATGTTATGTTATGTTATGTGCAATAAAAAAACCAATTAATTATTTATTTAATATAGTTTTTATTTGTAATGAAATTATTAAAATCATTAATTAGTGATATATTTTGCCATTGTAAAGATAGATTTAGTGTTGTCATTAACGCCAGCATGAGTTAAATATATAGTTACGTAGTTTTTAAGTTAAAAGAAACTTTACTGGCTATTATATTATATAAATAATTACGTGGCGTCAAAATTAAATATTTGACGCGCCAAAGTTAAATATTCTAATGACAGTTAAGTCAGTTTAAAGATATATATCGTTTGAAATATATAATTACTATAATTAGTTTGAATTTACTTTTCGGTTGAAAATTGCTTTTAAATGATGACGACCGTAATAATAATAAAATTTTAAACAGCTACTAATTAATCACTAAATCAAATTTTGTCAAGAAAAAAAAAAGACAGGGTGCAATGGACCAAAGGAGCAAATTGTGAAAAAAAAAATATGATGATATGGATCTGTGTGCGAAGAAGATGTGACTATAGATTTTGAGACTCAGATTGAGTGGACAGAATCTTGTGTTGTCAGATGCCTTTGTTCACTAATTTCTGTAATAAGATTTGGTCCAAATGGTTTTGGATCAGACACCGTCCAAAATTTCTAAAAATCGTATAATTAAAATTCAAATAGTTAATCCGAACTGCTCAATATGATTTTCATATTAAAATGTGTTCAGAGATCAAATTTTATATTTTTTGAAAATCGTTTACTATATTTTTAGATACGTACAATATCACTATTTTTGAACGGTCCAAAAACAGTAATTTTATACATATCTAAATAATAAAAAAAAAATTTCAAAAAATATAAAATTTAGTCTGTGAACATATTTTAATATGAAAACTATATTGAGTGGTTCAGATCAACTGTTTGAACTTTAATCATATGATTTTTAGATACTTTAGACAGTTTCCGATCCAAATGGTTTTGGACCAAACCTTATCCCATAATTTATATCTATGAACCATTCGACTCCTGGAATGGTCGTGTGCACACGTGGCAGCATCTGAACGGAACAAGACCAGTTGTCATCACCACCGTTCCAGAAGGGACGCGTGTCTTCTGTTAGACTGTAGCTCTATAGGCATGCCACAATATGTCGGATCTTCTGTGACTGATCCAAAACTGTTTATTTGTCAAATGATTAGTTTCTTGTTATATAAGTTAGCATAGTACTTGTGTTTATTTTCATAGTTTTATTCATAGTGACAAATCAATTATTCGGGTTTGGTTCGGCAAGATCAAAAATTCATAATTCGAAAATAATTCATATATAATTCAGTATTATAGGATCAAAGATCTCAGATCAGTAAGAAAGCAAAAACAAAAAAACAAAAAAATAAAATTATGGGAAAAATTCGGGAATAATTCGGAAAAAAATTCGTAAAATCCGGAAATAATTCGTAAAATTCGCGAATTATTCGGTTAAAATTTGGTCAACCGAATGATTTGGTGTTCGGTTCGGCATCACCAAAAATCCGAATAATTCGCAAATAATTCAAAAATTATTCGTGAATCTTGTCACTATAGCTTTATTTAAGAAAAATCGATTTTACTTCATATTTGTCATGTTGTGTATTTGCCACATGAGATCAAGTTACATTGAATATTGTCGGCAAAGGTCGGTTTCCTCGTAGAATATAGAAGCACTATGACTTGAGTAAATTGACCTATTTTACATACAGTATTTAAAATTTTAAACTATTAAGCTGGATATGTGCTCATAAATGAACAGATAGCGTGTGGATGTAAACAATTGAGCTAATTAATAAGATATCATACTGGCGTCATATTAAAACGGAACCTGTTCTGGCGCAGCAATTCAGGTGGAACGTGGTTTCATGTTAACTGTGTCTGTGAAGTGTCAGCCTGAAAAAAATGATTGTAATCCGGGGATATAGCTGATATCAGAGATGAACTCAGCATCAGACCTATTTTGTTTGGACGGGTGAAATGACCATTCGTTTACATCAAGATCTGTATAAAGTATATTAAAATTCGTACAAATCTGTTTCAATTTCTATGAGCACTAATCTTAATACTAATCATACAGTTCTAGAACTAATTTGAACCTAAAACTAGATACGATACCCATCGGACCTACTTCTATCTCATCAGAGATATGTTAGAAAAATAGAGTGGTCTGATTTACTTCTCGTGCAGCCAAACGTTGTGGAATAAATTTCTTACTTCACATTTAAATAGGAGCTGAACTAGATAAAAGAGTGTTAAAATTTAAAATACAGCGTATGAAAATTAAACTCATACTTTCTAGTCTACAACCACTGGACTATAAGTTGATATGTGATATTTTGTAAGGGAGGTTGGATTATATAAAAAAAAATTAAAATAATAAAATTCAATTAAAATTCTATTTACATAACTAAAATTTTAAAATCAAGAGCTGATTTAGCACTTGTACAAGTGAATATAGATTTGCCCTTGCATTTAAGTTGTTAAATGAAAAGTATAATAAAAATAAGATGGAGTAAAAAATCTAGTAAATTAATAAATTACTTCTCTGTACATATTAATCTCACACTTACTCTGTTTGTAGAGCTCGTCATAAATCAAAGTTTATTTCTCAACATCAAATTTAATAGTAAGATGGAGCAAAAAGGCACAAGTTAAATCATCTCTTTTTGTCGGATTAATTTACTCCACACTTGCTCTGTTGAAAATTTTAAATTTATCATTCACAAAAAAATTGATAAACCATTAAGCCACAATTCCGTGGTATTCCATATTCACTCGGATGCAACTTATGGTTGAGTCCACCAAAAGTGCTAAAATCGAGTATAGTCCACCCAATCCGTGGACTCAACCACAAGTTGTCCATGATAAATATGGAATTCTACAGAATTTGTAGTTTTTCTGTTCTTTTTTTTAATGGTAAATATAAAAAATTCAGCTTGCTCTGTCTGTAGAGCCAATCATCATAAACAAAAGTTTATTTTTCAACATCTTGTTGATCTTTCAGATTTATATTAATTTATTCAACACTTAAAACTGTCAAATAAAATGTAAAACAGAAAAATGAAAAAGAAAGTAAACAATTTAATCCTTCAAGTAACAATCAAACATGACCTAATTTTTTTTTTTTTATTTCGTTTGGAACAAATAAACCCTTAGCTTTAGAGTTTACACAAAGTTGGGCTAAAGGATATGGCTTTTTCAGGGTTCCAAACTTCCAATTACAGCAAAGATATAATGTAGTTATACGACAGATAAGTTTATCTATATATATTTTCAATAACATTGCTTCATTTAATAAGGAAAGATGAAAGATCCCCTACGGCGCTTGCAATTTTTTTACTCCCTGTGCAGAATCTAACTAGATGTCAACAAATCATACCTCAACTGGATAAATTTAAGAAATTGATAAACCATTGATTTAAGCACATATCCTAACCAAACCAACAAAATTGAGCTAATTCTGAGCCGAATTGAGAGACCAAAAGGAGTCTGATGGCCCACTTGAATTTAAAATTGATTCGTCAGTCTTCTATCAACCATTCAATTTTAGGATCGAATATTTAAATTAATAAATCCAATCCTAACAATTTTATTTTATATAGACTTATTAATAATGTGGTTAGATGCCCCCATCTGACCTTCCCCAACTACATCCATCACAAGTTAATATCCTCAACTAAATAATTATGGTTAAGTTTCAAATTATTAAGTTTCAAATCAAATTAATTTTTATATAATTATCGTTAAATTTAATCATATGATTTATAACTATCTAATTTTATACTAAAAATGTTGATTAATGTGTGCAGTCTATTTAATTCAGTGTATGAAATTAATTACTTTATTATGTAAATATTTATTAAAAAAATTATATATTTTGGTGTTGTGTTTTGTTCGATAGTATCTGTCTCAATTTAAAAATTAAATTTGTTGTCCAATACATTTTTTTTTATTTTCGAAGCAAAGTCCGAAAAAATAATTCTAATAAAAGTTAATATCCTCAATTCATGTGCCTACAAAAAACAAATAGTGATTAGTGAAGAGTGCAGACTGTGAGAGCAGATGCAAGGATTGGATATTTGATTTTGATAAATATTGTTTTATGCACTTGAAAGTTAAGTTTTAAGATATTCATTATCATATCTGGATGATGTATATATAAATTGATATGTTTCCTACACTTGTCGATCTATTGTAGAGACCGCAATTAATTTAAGATACTTTGACTTCTTTATATATTACTAATTGGTGATTTAAGTATAAATTTGGTTTTAAATTTTAAAGCAGTTTTACAAATACTCTTGAGAGATTTAAATCTATAGTTCTAAGGTGACGTATTCAGCAGTTTGAATTGCCAGTTTAACATTTATTTTTAGAGTTGGTGTGAAATCCAGTAAAGTGTATGCGTTCATTCAGCAGTTTGTTAAAGCAATGATTTTATTTTATACTTGTTAAAAAATAAACAATAGATCACCAAATCTTGGACTGATTCTTTTTCTTTCTTTTTTTTTTGTGTTGGTCCAGGATGAATGTGGACATAGATGATAGCTATAAAATTTTAGATGGAGAACATGTAAAACTGTGCTTCAGACAATGAATTAGAAAAAGGAGAGGGAAGGGAAGACATGGTAAGAAAGGCAAGGATTGAAAGAAAACAAGTTTGTGACACTTCTAATTTGATCTTAAATATGACTATTTTGCCCTCATCAGCAATATATGAGATAGGCTATCCTGAGTTGTAAAGTAGATGATCATTTTTGCTTTATGTTTTGGTGCGTTGGATTCGCTTCAAAATTCGTACATATTCCATCGTTGATCAAAAAATTTTGTCACTAAAATTGAACTCCAGTAACTGGAGATGTCCATTTCTCTTCCCAGCGCCTTCTTCCAGCCCCATCCCCTTTTACGAAACATCTCTCTCCGTCGCCTCTACCCAACTCGTGTTCTCTCCATCACCTCTACCTCCTCCAATCTCCTCTCGTGATCTTGTGTTCTCCTCCGACGCTTTTACCCTCACTGTTCCTCGCGCACACAAAAATCTGCTCACCTCCGCTAAGTGATACAGGAGAAGCCGCTCACCTTTCTTGTCGATTTGCTGCCTCTCCACCAGCTCGTTTTGTCATTTCTTTCCGATTCAGGTGAGGTTCACCTATGGTCGGTACTGATACTTGCATCGGTATCTTCTCTGTATTTCTTTTCTCTTCTTCATTTGCGGTATTGCAATCAAAGTTAATACAAATCAAAGCTTGTCCCTGGTCCTAGTCCTGGCCCTTTATGAGGATTATACAATAATAAAGTTCTTTTTTTTATTATTAATTTTACTTTCATATTAAACCGGATACACTGTTGTTTGAGGGTTGGTTTGTAGGCGCATAAAACAAAATTTTGAAACATCAATTTACCCTATGTCACAATAGAGCATAAATCATCAGTGTGCCATCAGATTGTGTATTATTAACATTCTTTAAACTACAATTTGATACTTTAGTCTCTAAGATAAATTCAGAATGCACATTCATGGGTTGTTTTACCGATATCCAGCGCAAATGAATTGTTCTAAAAGACATATTCAAGTATCTATGTTAATTCAAAAATTATAAGCAAAGATCAGTGGGCAAAGAAGCAAAGGACATCAAGCATTTGACATGAGTCAGGAGGGAGATGTTACTATTGCTAATCAGCCTCTATATTCATAACAAACATTTTTTTCTCTCTTTTAAGCAATATGCAAATTTTAGTATTACTAATTGATTATTAGGCATGCAGATCCTCACAAATATTTCTTTTTTTTTGTTTTCAGATTCAGATACAACAAGATGATCATGTAAACTTACAGATAAGCCCCCTAAATGTCAAATATTCTTTTTCTTTTTGCAAGTTGTAAATTGATGTTTATTTTTTTTTTTATAATTAAGTGATTCTCTTCTTGCAGGTTGCATTTGATACCCAAAGGCAGGAGGCTTTGTATGCTCCGACGTCCTTCTCAATCCTATCATTCTCGAGTTCAACAATTTTAAACAAAACTCATTTTGATGCACAAGCTAGTTCTAATAGGATGAATTGTAATTTTTCTTAAAATGAGATGGCATGGGGTGTAAAAGAAAGAGATGTGATGTAATGGATTAATTTTGTGCAGGTAACCTGTAGACTTTTTACATGTGTTTAAATGGATTAATTTTGTTCTAATATAATTAATTGCTCAAGCTGTATATGTATTCCAGTTATCTTTATGTTTCCAGTTCTAATATGATTAATTGCTGAAGCTATACACGACTGCTAAAGCAATATATGTCTTCAACAATTCAAATCAATATATCATAAACAATACTATATCCAAACAAAATAAATCAACAATTTTACAAAATTATCAAAACAGATCTCATATTGCATCACTTGTACCAATACAAACAACATAACTCATAATCCAAGCAACATAATAACATAACAACATAACTCATAATTTGACAACACAAATTGAATAATTCCTTTGTGCTTGAAAAATTAAAATTCAGCCCTTCAAATTTATGAAAATGGCTTCATCTCATCCAAACCACAGTGAAGAGACATATTCTGTCTATAGAAGATGAACACAATTATCATTATTTTGACAAGTTTGATACCTATCAAAGAAAATGAGTAAAAACTTCAATTTTTAATTCTAGTACTGAACCGATGAAAGAAGATGACATTTTTCTAGTACTGGGCCGAGTTAGACAAAAAAAAATATATGCAAATAATAAATTTAACATATCGATGTAAAGCATAAACTCATGAAAACTTCAATTTTGAGAGAGAGAAATACTTGATATCTATAGAGGAGGTTCGCACAGAAGACAGGTCAGCAACAGAAAAGAGTAAGCAGCAGCCTTCAGCGAGAGAAAAGAGAGAGAGTCAGCAAAGAGAGAAGAGCACGATTTAGGTTTGTTTTTGTTTTGCACAAGAGATAGTTGAGAGGTCGGAGGAGATGACGGGGAGCGTAGGCATAAGGCATTTGAATTGGTGGGGAGATGTGAAAGCTAGGTTTTTTTTTTTTTGTTTTTCTGTAATCGTAAAAGGGGATGGGGCCAGGAGAAGACACTGGGGAAGAGAAATGGACATCTCCCTGCACGAATTTTGAAGCGAATCCAACGCACCAAAACATAAAGCAAAAATGACCCTCTACTTCACAACTCAGGATAGCCCATCTCTCTCTCTTCTCTCTCTCTATATATATAGAGTAAGGCTACCGTGCATTGCTAATTAAAGTGGATGTTTTAATTCGCGCTCATATCGCTATTTTCAAAGTTTAAATAGCCAATCCAAACCGCTCAACATGATCTTCATATTGAAATGTGCTTGGAGACCAAATTTTATATTTTTTGGAATTTTTTTATTATTTATTAAGCCACTTTGAAAATCGCTGATCCAACGGTTTCACTATTTGGTTGAGCCACCGTTGGAGCACCTGCAAAGGTTTATCTATAAAGAAAGAAAAAAAAAAACTTGTAAATAACATCACACAGAAAATCAATCATTTCATTCGGCAACATAACTGCATAGGCATATATGTTGCACTCTACATAAAAGAAGGATATATATTAATTTGTGTACCAGCACCATACCATACTGGTACACACATTTAGAATGCTGTTTCCAATAGAAATGGTCAGCACTAGCCATGCCAAAGAGCAAAGATATTATTTTTAAGCTTACCCAAAAAACAACAAAACACCAATTTCTTCAACTTCGGCCCAGATTTTATCTGAATTTCACAAAATGCATCAATGTTTAGCCAAAAAACACAAAATTCTTTAGTTGTACACAACAATTAAGAAACAACAAAACAAACACAATGATTGATGTGAAATATGCCTTGTTTCTCTTCCTAGTTCCTTTAACACAATCCTTATATCTTCGCATATTCAACATTTGCGTACCAGTCCGAGCTTATTCGGACTGGTACAAACCAAAGAAATCAGATAATATACCAATCATACAAAATCATACATTACATCTTTTCCTCGTTTCTTTCATATGACTGTTTTGCGCCAGCCAATATGAGATGGAAATCATATTTGAATTTTAGTAGAGTTTTACCAGTTTACTGGTATAGCTGTACAAAAGAATATTAAAACTTGATGTCTCTGTCCCTCTCTCTCCCTCTCTCTCCCTCTCTCCCTCTCTCTCCATTTAACCCCAAGAATATATCATAGGCAACTGAAATTTGAGTCTTAATTTGCATTATATTATCACTTAACTCAATCACTCACCATGATTAACAAATCTTTCATTTCCAAAGAAGAAATTTTTTTTGGATCAGTATATTAAAATTCAATAGTATATTTCAAGATAACAATCCTGAAACAAACTCGTAAGGATGAGCAAAACTGTGTCTCATGAAGAACTAATATGGCCTACTAAAGATGGTTATAAAAAGAAGGAAAAGAGAAACAAACAAACTAATACAACAAGTAATACAACTAACTGAGAAAAAAGGCAGAAGGTCATTCAAGGACTGGAGTTTTCCTATCACATTTCCTAGAAGCCTGGATGAACCCATGCAGACGATAGCCGATGTCGAAATTTTGCATTGAATAGAGGCGATTCTGGGTCCGATGTATCAATCACATCTCCTAATTTTATCACTGCCCAAGGCAAATCACCATTTTCATTCCCTGTTGCAAAGTAAACACAATTGTTTCTCCCTCCCCATCTCTCCGGGTTCTCAACTGCAAGACCCGGTACCCGGCAGTCATACCCGACAAAGATAGCCCGATTTCCCAATGTTTCCTGCTTCACCCATTTCATCCCATTCACCGATGGATCAAGCCGGTATACTTCAAACTGTGCATAGATCAGCTCGTCAGTCGGCACCAACAGAAGCAGCAGGAGCTCACCAGCGCAAACAACCAGAAAGCGTTGAAAAGTAAAGGCCCTATCCCCAAGCCCATCAACTGCAAGTGGTCTCAGATGCAATTGAGGAGATATGTCTAACACAAATAAGGTGTCTAGAGAGTCCAATGCATACCCCTTCTCTTGCACAGTTGCAAATGTCGTTGTACCACTGGGTTTAAATTTTGGATTGTGGATGGACCATGAAGGTGAGTTGATATGCCAGTGGAACAGTGTATCAGAGGTGAGTAGTAAGAGTCTCGTGTCTGGGGAGGAGAGAGGGGAGGTAAGCATGGGAAAAGGAGAGGAAATTTTGCGACCTTGCGGGAGAAGGGGAGAGAAGAGCTCATTACCAGTGAAAGGATTGAGTATTATAATGCGATTTTGCGAAAATCGAAGCAAATGACCGTGGGAATAGGAGTGAAAGACAATGGACGCAAATTTGTTGGAGTTGCGGAAGAGCGATGAAAAGAAAGAAGGGGAGGCGGGGTCAAGGAGGCTGAGGCTTGAGAGGAAGGAATAGCGTGAAAAGGTGGGAGAGAGAAGGAGAGGCGGGAAGAGAGAGGTTTTCAAAGAAGGGGAGACGGAGGAGGCAACGGCGCGCCAGGAGCGGCAGACAGAGGAGAAGGAGATGAAGTCGACTAGGGAACAGAGGCATGTGAGGATAGTGTGAAGAGGTCCGTCGGGTATATCCGACCATTTTCGCACGGTTGATCTGTCACCTCTCCGGCAGCGGCGGCGGTTGGCGGTCGATGCTCTTGTCATGGTGCGAGCAGCGATGATCCGAGAAAACTCGCGGACCTGATTTAATTTGAGATGTTTTCTTTGAGGTTATCGGATGGGGAAACAGGATATCATATTGCCTGAAGTACGTCAAATTTTCGGTTTAGATCTCCACCGTCCAATCTGATTTTACACGAAAATTGAAGGAACCCTGCAATTACTTCTGACTCAAAATTTGAGTTACTTCAGAGATCGCTATTCTGATTAATAAAATAAACAAATACTGAAATTGGTTATGGTTTTGGGCCGAAAACCCAAAACCACTTTACAGGCCGGTAAGAAGCCCATTATTATTATTATCGGATCTGCCAAAGTTGGGTTGCACTGATCGGACTTTCCAATTAGAAAATCATAAACGAGTGAGTCTATGGTACTATGCATATCATGATTTAGTCTGTAATACAGATTAATATTTTCGTTTTTAAAATTCTAACAGTTAATCCGAACTGTTCAAAATGATTTTCGTATGAATATGTACTTGCAAACCAAATTTTACATATTTTAGAAACTTTTTACTATTTTTTAAGATAGGTAGAAAATCACTAGTTCAGAATTTTCAGATCAAGTGATTTTCTACCTATTTTAAAAAATAGTAAAAAAAATCTGAAAAATATAAAATTCGGTCTGCAAATAAATATTCATACGGAGATCATGCCGAACGTTCGGATCGACCATTAAGATTTTGAAAATAGAAATATTGATCTGTATTATGAATCGACCTGTGATATACATAGTACCATAGCCTCACTCATCATAAATCAACGACCTCAGATTCTCCGAGAGCGCCGGATCAAATCCGCATCGGCTCCGCTCCACTCGTGCACGAGCTCTTTTGCCACTACAACACTCTCTACTTCAACGACTCCCTCGACGCCTGCACCGTATACTAGACCTCCGACCCTATTCCCAGGTTCATTCCTTTCTCTCACCTCTCCAATCAATGCAGGTCTTTATTTTGAGTGTTATTGCATTTTTTTGCTAAAAAAAGTGATCTCGAATTTCTACTGTATTGGTGGTGTCTGTCGGGGGCGTGTGATTGTGATTAGGGGTGGCAAAAAAGCTCGTAGTTTGATCGTGACTCGCATCTGGCCCGTTCGTTACTGGATCGAGCTGTTAACAAGCTAGCTCGATATTAGCTCGGTCCAGAATTAATGAGTTTGAGCTGGGGTCTAGCTTGCTCGCCAGCTCGGTTAGGCATTAATTTGTGAATTTGTGTGTATTTTATACTGTTAAACTCGGTCTAGCTCGGTCCAACTCGATCCAAAAAGGTTTGTAAAATTTATTTCTTCTTAAAACAAGGTCCAGTCAGACCCAGTGAGTCAGCTCGTGAGCTAACTCGGGTTAGCTCATCACAAGTTTGAGCTGAGGTTATAACTCTTGAAGTCCTAAGTCCAGCTCGCTCGATCCATAATTAACGAACTAAGACTCAGCTCACCCTGAGCCAACTCGTTTACGGTCCTAATTGTGATTACTACTTTGGAGGCGGTTGTGATATACTCCTCTCCGAATCTGTGTTGGGAGCTCAAAGCATTAATGGCCTCAAGAATGTTTTCCTTCATGAAATGATCAATGCATACATGTGCATCTATCATGGCAATAGGGACCGTCGATGTGCACGAGCTATTTTGTACCGTTAAAACTTAAATACAAATTAATTAGTATTTTTGGATGATTTTATTACTTCTTAGTTTTAATTTTCACTTTAATTAAGCAGTGACCATGGCCAGATATTTCACTAGTAGCATATCTCTTTTTTCTCCTAGTAAATAAGCGATGTTTCTCAGTGGGATAACATATCGGACCGCATCTTTTTTCTTTGATTTTTTTTACGCGAATCAGTCTGAACTGGCTTTTTTTCGCATATTTTTTTCTTCATGACGGTGAATTAAATTCAGGGGTAGGTATTGTTTTCGTCTAGGAGTAGGCACAAGTATAAAATACCACTAGATCTAAAAAATATTTCGAATCCAGGAGTAGACAAGTGCCTAATCCTGATAAACCTTGGGTCCACCAATGTCTGTAGGGAAGTCGACAACAATAATAGCAACGAAATCGTTCATCCGAAGCCACATAGGAGTTCGTGCCAAGATGCTCTTGTTGGATTATGCCATAATCTATTTGTCTATTTGACTAGATTTGCAAAACATATATAAATTGAATTTTAAAGTTTATTGTCTTGAGATATTGTGTAGTTTCATAACTGTAGAAGATGCAATACACACATATCAAGGATATATGAATAATTGTTATATTTATTAAGGATGGAGTCATGAAGCACAAGACATTGGACAACATAAATATCATCTCAAGATTAGAATATTAATCTGTAAAATTAGTAAAATAAGCTTGAGACAGAACTAAATAAGGCCTATCGTTGTAACTGTTCAGGAATCGTTGTAACTGATAAAATAAACATTTAGCTGTTGCGTCACGGATTAATTCATTTGGACTCGTCATGCAACGACAAAGTTTCTAGAGATTACCCGTTACGATACCGTTACCATGTTCATCTACCGTTAGGGTTTACAGTATCCAAATCCGCCGTAAGTTGACCAACTATTATAACGGTAGGGTCATTACTTCCTTTTTATCAGCTCCCTATAAATAGAAGAAACATAAAAGTTTGGATTATCACTCTAGTCGCCCCAACTTCAATATTTCAAATTCTCAGATCTAGAAAAAACCGTTGTTGTTTAGACACTTCAACTTTAATATTCACAATCAATCTCAATCTTATTCAACCAATACACAAATTCTTAGAGTGATCATTCAAGTGTTGGACCCAAAGGCACTTAGAGATGTGTGAATAGGGCATTTTTAAATGTTTTGGCTAAGTTATAAGTTCGACGCGTTAAAAGTTATTTTCAACGGAAACTCGAATAACTTGGTCCTAAACTAAAATATAAAATAATAAAGTAAAGAGTAGAGTTTAGAGACACTTGACACAAGAGTTGTTTACGGAGTTCGGCACTAACGCCACGTCTCCGGAGCAGCAGGTCAGATCAATTTGAATCCACTTACAATATGTTACAACATTCAATTTTGTGATTTTTAAAATTCAAACAATCAATCCAAACTATTCAACATGATCTCCACATTAAAATGTGCTTTGAGAACAAATTTTACATTTTTTTGAATTTTTTACTATTTATTAAGGGTGCGTTTGGGTGGGTGAAGAATAGCTACTATTCCGAATTAGCACTATTACGAGCTACTAATCTACATTTGGGTGTGTTTGGATAAACGAATAACCACTATTCATTGTTTGTCTTTTGTGGAATTGTTCACTATTCTACTAATCCTACAAAATATTAGAATAGCTACTATCCTTGCACTATTCTTGATTCATTCAAACGCACCCTAAGTATTTTACAAAATTGTTGTTTTTCAATAGTCCATAATTGTCTAAAAATAGCAGTTTTATAAAATACTTAATAGAGCAATAATATAGCTAATCTCAATTTTGAGAATAGTAGCTAATCCAATATTTTGTAAGACTAGTAGAATAGTGAGAAAACCCACAAAAGACAAATGAATTATAGAGACTATTCGCTAATTCAAACACACTCAAACATAGAATAGTAGCTCGGAATAGAGCTAATCTGACTTAGTTACTATTCTTCACCCATCCAAACGCAATAAATAGTAAAAACATTCAAAAAAAATATAAAATTGAATCTCAAAGCACATTTTATAAAATTTGCTCGATTTTGCAATTTAAAAGTCCAAACCATTCAATATGTTATCTATATTAAAATGTGTTTGGACATAAAATTTTACTTTTTTTTTTTACTTTTTCTTACTATTTATTAAGTATTTTACAAAACTGTTGTTTTAGACAATTCTAAATCATTGAAAAACAATAGTTTTGTAAAATACTTAATAAATAGTAAAAAAAAATGTAAAATATTATTTCCAAGAACATTTTAATATAGATATCATGTTAAATGATTTGGAGCGACTACTTGGACTTTGAAAATCGCAAAACTGAATTATTATAAGATATTGTAACTTACAAATATTGAATATTGTAAGTGAATACCTCCTCATATAAAATATGCTGTTTTAAGTTCAAATATATACCTGGATCAATAATAATACAAAAAAGTTGATAATAATTTGACATACTCTGCAAAGGATTGGATAACATATGCTGTTGTAAGTTCAAACATATACCTGGATCAATAATAATACAAAAAGTTGATAATAATTTGACATACTCTGCAAAGGATTGGATACCGTGCTTGAATAGAATCCGTCTTCAATTTGCAACGCATCAGAGTCATTGAAATACTGGCACAATTTAGCAGCAATACTCCAAAATCTTGAAATTGATTAGATTCTCTTTATGATTTTTCAAAGATGCGACATATTACTGTTGCCCCCAGTGTCAAAAGCTCCAAAATCAAGGTGACTTAACCAACTTGTATCTCTAAAAATATTGTGTCATAAGTTTTAAGTTTCAAATTATGTTGTAACCTACAAATTCAACAAAATTATGACTTTTGTACACATCTAATATGATCAAATCCATGTGAAGAAATTAGAACTTAGAAGTGAGAGGATTTTAAATAGTCATTTATGCTTTAGCCTAATCACCAAATTATATCACAAATTCACAATCAGAAAAAAAAAAAATAACAGTATTGTTTGACTGAGAAGGTGCCAGTACTGTGATTTCCTAACAAGCAACAAAGGCAACTCCTTGACCAAATGAAACCGCCAACTCAAATTTAAGTAGAGCAAAGCAAATCAAGCCTAAATGACTACAATTCCAATCAGGGATTGATTGGATACTCCTTTCAGCAAAGAATCCCTTCTTCTAAAGATGGAACCTAGAAATCTTTTTCTTTCTCTTTTGTCGGCAATAATAAACAAATGAACACCAGAAGCAACATACAAACACATGTCCACATCTAACATGATCACATTATTTACTTCAAAAAAATTAAGAGTAATATATTTTTCAACTTGTTTACCATTGCTTAAACAAAATAACTACTTAATTAATTAAGCAAAAGAAACCACTAACTCTAAACTCTAAAATCCATCAATGCAATTTCAAAATCATAAAACACTTAAAGAGTACCATACAAATTAATTACAGAAGCATGCTCGGGAAGTCCCAAAAAGGAAACGAACAGGTTGAACAATTACCCGGCATGAACAATTTGCGCCATTGAAAAGCTCCCACCTCCATCTCCACCCATTTTTTTTTGCCATTACTTGCGTAGTAAATGCAGTTGTTTTTCCCTCCCCATTTCTCCGGGTCGTTGCAAACACATCCAGGTACATTCAAAGCGGCGCCCAGGAAAATAGCCCGATTTCCTATATTATTCATCTTTACCACCCTTCTTTTATCAGTAGAAATATCAAACCGACCAATTTCAATGAACATTAGGCCATCAGTGTCAGTAAAACAAACACACAGCATCTCGCCTTCACAATCAACAAGTCGAACATTCTCAAAGATTTGGCCATTGTCCCCCCACTCCCAGACCGGCCATTGCACAATCGAAAAAACCACCTTAAAACTCAAGTCATGAGGAAGCTCTAAAATGGAAAGCCTCACTCCATATTCCAAGACCCAGATTTTTCTCCCTACAACTACCATTTGTCTCAATAATGGAAGAGAAACTTGGAGGGAATGCAAAATCCAATTTAGAGAATTAATTTTCCACAGCATGAGATGATTTTCTATTAAAAATATCAAGGTGCAGCTAGGGGAGGATGCAGAATGTGTGATTTGAGCAAGGCGAGGAGCAGATGGCAAGTCAAAATCAACCGAAAGAGGGACAACAGGAGAGATGATCTGGCAACCTGTGATGAAATTCACGACGAGGATTGGCGGCGGCAGAGGGATAAGAAGAGGAGGTGCCCATGGGATGAGGAGAGAAAGTTGAGGGAGAGGATGGATTCTTTAACGGGCGAACGATTGTAGTAGGTATCTTCATCGAGGTTATTTGGATGAGGTATGGAAGGGTCGAATAGTTTTAAGGAGGAGACAGGGAGACGGCGGCGGCGGCGGCGGTATCGTAAAAGGGGGCAAATGAGGAGAGGAGGGAAGAGGGAGGTTGGAGAGGAGATGAAGGAGGGTGCGAAGGAGCGCCAGTAGCGACAAACGGAGGAGAAGGCGACGAGGTCTTGGATGCGAGAGAGGCGGAGGAGGATGAGGTGGAGGAGTTCGTCGGGGAGGTCCGACCAGCTCTGCGAGCCGTAATAGGAGATGGCGGGAAGAGCGGCGGCCATGGAAGTAAACCGGGCTTTTTGTGCCGCTCAAGAGCCGCTCCATGAAACCAAATAATTTCAGAAAGGGGGAATTTCATGTATACCCTTTAAAAACTTCAAAATTACTCAATTGCCCCTCTAATCTTCAAAATTACGTATTTTCTCTCGAATTTTCAAAAACTCACAAATTTACACATTTTATTGTCTTTTAGATTAAAATTCATTTTAAATTTATAAAATATCCATTTTACTCTTTATTAAAAGCATACAAAATTTGTAGTTTGTTAAGAAAAATATCAGCCTTATATGATCAGTTTTCGATGGCAAAATGGGTATTTTATAAATGTCGGTATTTTACAAAGTGTAATGGTATAATGGATATAAGATCGACATTTTCTTATACAAGTTACCATTTTTTTATGATTTTAATAAAGGATAAAATGGGTATCCTTTAAATTTAAAATGAGTTTGAATATAAAAAACAATAAAATGGATAAATTTGTAAGTTTCCAAAGTTTAAAGAAAAAATACGTAATTTCGATGTTTTTCATAGGTATATGTGAAATTCCCCCTTTCCGAAAATATTTGCAAATTATATATAAAAATTATAGAAATAATTTAATTTATCTGTTTATTTTATGAGACGCCGAAAATAAATAACAAGCATATATTTATAAACATTTTAGAACTTTGAATGTCCAATTTTTTTTAGTTACCATCTCAATATTTCAAATTCAGATCTATACATTAATTTCTAAAAAAAATTCTATATTATCACATGCGCATCTTCAAAGTGCGTACGATTTGGATGGTCAGACGAATGACTTATTTTTTAAGTCATGAGGTGCACACTCAAGTCATGCATACCTCCAAGGTCCGTATGACTTGTTTTTCATTAGTTTTTCCTAAAAAAAACATAGGTTTTTAAATTTTAAAGATGGATGGTAATGTTAGAATTTTGAAATATTGATATGGTAACTAAATAATTTCAGCTTCTAATACCATCTGCAATAGAATTGAAAATGTTAAGGATCTGATCGGAACTAAGCTTTTTTCATTTGAAACAAGAAATGGAATTGATTTTTTAAAACTTTTATTTGTAGAGTCATGAAAGAGAATCGAACTCTCGATCTTTTCAGTAATTAACAATCTTAAAACTTTACTCCTAGCTAACTATGCTATCTCCTTCGAAAAAAGAAATGAAATTGATAAATTTCTAAATCCTCTTATCAAACACACACAATGTCCAGAGATTTGCATAGTAAGTCATTTTTTTTTAATCATTTCTGCCATTTATTTTTCATAAAATTTCTGTTTTCTTGGGTATATTGGACCTATTGGTGAATAAATTGGAAAGATTTTTATAGTAATTTTGTAAATAACAACAAGGAACTACAAATGGAAGCGCTTTTATCAGAGCACAAAAGTCATTTTGTTTTGTATTCACTGGTACTACTGGGTTAGACACTTTGTTATTTTAATCTTTTTAATTATATACTTTAAGAGCACAAAGAAATATTTATTCAAATGAAATCATTTTTGTTTTATAATGTGTACATTTCAATCAATAAATAGAGAATTATTTTCTATTTTTATTCTGATTAACATAGTTCAATTAGAAATCATCTCTACTAAATTTTATTGAATTCAAATCAATTGAATTCCAACGACAACCGCATTGTTCCGACCAGACCACATGATTCAGATTTTAGACTTGGTAATTACTAACGATATCATGGAAGTTCTAATTAAATAAGCTCAGAAAAGAATTTATTTATCAGTATATCCATGCATTTTAAATAAGAATAATTATTTTCATCCCCACGCTACAGTACCCGCACTGTACCCGCACTGTATATTAAAGGCATGATGTACCATGGTCCCCACTAATTACTTAGTCCCCCCATTTTCAGTCCCCACACTCGTCCAGCGTCAGTCTTTATAAATATAAATACTTGCAAGATAAGAAATTGATACTTACAAAATAATATATTAATACTTGTAGCGTCAATTGATATGATCACTCCATTTTTCAGTCCCTAATGGTCCCCAAGTCAACCTTCCTTAAATGAAGTAATGGGGATCCCGCATTCCTGTATCAACCTTCTCTAATCGTCCCTGCGTCAATCTTCTTCTAACAAACATAGTTGACCACATAGATGTAAATACTTCAGTGCATAAATATAAATCCTTGTATTACTTGATATTAATACTTTCAGATGTTATATAGTGTAATATATTCATATGTAAAAAATACTTGCAACATTTCTCTAATAAAAATAGTTGACCACATAGGTATAAATACTACAATACATGGGTATAAATACTTGGAGTACTTGATATTAATACTTTCAGATATCATCCAGTGTCATGTGTAAAAAATACTGCAAGTGTAGGTATAAATACTTGTTTGACGACGAGTTCGAAAGTACGTAATCATGGATCTCATTTGAAAGAGAAAATTGTGTAGAAGACGTTAGTGGTTTTAGATTTGTAAAATTCCTCACAGATCGTCAGAAATATGGACGAAAATGAATAGAGAAAAAAAACCCACCTCTAAAAACGTGTATGGTACCCCATCTAGTTTGAGTGATCCCCACCATGCATTTATTGCGCGGGTACGTTTGAGAAATATAGATAAGAAAATAATTATTTACGTAAAAGTTGTTCATCTCATAGATATAAATACTTCAGTTCATAGGTATAAATACTTCCGTGTATAGATATTAATACTTTGGGAAAAAAATTCAGTTCTGCAGATTTTGCGGTCCCCCCAGTTGTTATGGCAGTTATAGAAGTTATGGTGCGGGTACTGTAGCGAGGGTACTGATATCAGCTTCCTTTAAATAAACACGAATATATTTTACGATAAAATAAGTCGGAAGATGTTGAAAATAACTAGTTTAATTACTTGGAGATACTCATCTTGAGGACACATATCAAAGATATGAAGAATTCTGCACATTATACACAGGATTCGATCAATTTCCTGATTCCTGCGATATTTACTTCCTTCTCTGGCTACAATAGCTGTTTCTAGCAAATGTCAAATAGCTGTACAAGTCATTAATTCTCTTAATGACTCCTGATTCATTTCCATTATTTGTTCCAACGGCTATAAGCCTAAATGTGTATAAATTGTACATTGTAATACATAATACATAATCAATAAAATAGATAAATTCTTTTTTATCAAAAGTTTCAGAAGACTACGACCAAAGCTTTAATTGCGACCGATAATGCAAACTTCTATAGTATCCTATCTAGTTGTCTATCTCCCAATCCTAGATTTTTGTTGAGTGTTGAGGATCAAGCTCTAATCTAATATTTATGTATGTTGAGAAACGAATAAGTATTAGAATAACAAATTATATGCACTATGCATCGTAACATATATAGCCTCGCTCTTTTATTTTGTCATTTCTTAAATAAAAAATTATATATTCTGATATTCTACTCTCAACTCTCAAGTATGTAAATATTTTGTGCTTGTTTGAAATTATGAATATGTTTCTACTAAAACAGGAACGTCAAATTATTTGTAAAAAAATCGATTAATCAGTCGTATAGCAATTAATTGTTTAACATCACCCCAAGCATATACAGTTTTTTTTAACAAAACTGCCATACTTTATCTCAAACTTCTGAATTTTCGACAAACTTTTTTGTGTTCTTTAAGAATCGCAAGCATAATTTTATTATCAGTAACTTAAATAAAGTGCCAGTATATACCCGGAGTTTTTGTCATGTAGACCAAGGCACCATTCAATAATAATACAAAACGTTGATAATAATTTGACTTCCTCTGAAAAGGATTATGTACCATGATTGAATAGAGCTCCTCTTCAATTGGCAACGCATCAACGTCATTGAAAAACTGGCACAATTTAGCAGCAATTTTCCAAAATCTTGAAATTTAGTAGATTCTCTTTATGATTTTCCGAAGATGCGAAATATTACCATTTTACACAGTGTCAGAGCTCCAAAATCAAGGTGACTTAACCAAGCTATATCTCAAAAATATTGTGTCATAAGTTCAAGTTTCAAATTTTGTTGGAACCTAGAAATTCAACAAAACTAATTAAGAGTCTTGTACACACATCTAAAATTATCCAAATAATGGGAAGGAATTAGAACTTAGAAGTGAGAAGTTTTTAAATTCACCAAATGATATCACAATCAGAATGAAGTACAGTACTGTTTTGATTGGATATACCTTTTGATTAGATAACTACAATCCTGATCAGGGATTGATTTGATTGGATATGCCTTTCAGGCTTCAGCAAAGAATCCCTTCTTCTAAAGATGAAACCAATAACCAAATGAACACCAAAAGCAAACATAGCAACACATGTCCACATCTAATTAACATGATCACATTAATTCACATCAACAAAATTAAGAGTAATATATTTTTCAAATTGTTTTCCATTGCTTAAACTAAACATTTAATTAATTAAGCAAAAGAAACCACTAACTCTAAACTCTATAGTCCATCAAAGCAAATTTCAAAATCATAAAACACTTGAAGTGTACCATACAAATTGATTACTGAAGTATGCTCGGAAAGTCCCAAAAAGGAAACGAACAGGTTGAACTGTTACCATGCTTGAACAAATTGTGCCGTGCCAAAGCTCCCACCTCTATCTCTGCCCATTTTATTTTGCCATTACTCGCGTAGTAAATGCAGTTGCTTTTCCCTCCCCATTTCTCCGGGTCATTGCAAACACATCCAGGTACATTCAAAGCGGCGCTCAGGAAAATAGCCTGATTTCCTATTGTTTTAATATCAACCACCCTTTTTTTATCAGTAGAAATATCAAACCGACAGATTTTAGTACGGATATGGTCTTCAATTCTGTTAATTGGGCAATCACTGTAAGTAAGATAAACACACAACATCTCGCCTTCACAATTAACAAGTCGAGGATCTTCAAAGATTCGGCCGTTGTCCCACTCCCAGACCGGCCATCGCTCAACCAAAAAAACCACCTTAGAACTTAAGTCTTGAGGAAGCTCTAAAATTGAAAGCCTCTCTTCATATTCCAAGACCCATATATTTCTCCCTACAACTACCAATTGCACTAAATATGGAAGAGAAACTTGGAGGGGATGTGAACTCCAATCTGTAGAGTTAATTTTCCAAAGCAAGAGATGTGTTTGTGTTAAAAATATCAATGTGCAGCTTGAGGAGGATACAGGAGCTGTGAGCTGAGCGAGGCAAGGAACACTTGACCAGTCAAATTCTTTGTTTTTCTGGAAGAAACTGTCAAAAGCAACCGGGAGAGGGACAACTGGAGAGATGATCTGGTGCCCGGTGATGAAGTTCAAGATGAGGATTTGGCGGCGGCGGAGGGATAAGAAGATGAGGTGTCCATGAGATGAGGAGAGAAAGTTGAGGGAAAGGATGGATTCTTCTACAGGCGAAGTATTGTAGGTACCGAGGAGGAGTTTATTTGGATGAGGCATGGAAGGGTCGAGTAGTTTTAAGGCGGAGACAGGGAGACGGCGGCGGCGGCGGTGGCAGTATCGTAAAAGGGGGCAGATGAGGAGAGGAGGGAAGAGGGAGGTTGGAGAGGCGGAGATGGAGGAGGTTGCGAAGGAGCGCCAGTAGCGACAAACGGAGGAGAAGGCGAGAAGGTCTTGGATGTGAGAGAGGCGGAGGAGTATGAGGTGGAGGAGTTCGTCGGGGAGGTCCGACCAGCTCTGGGGGCAGTAAGAGGAGGAGATGGTGGTGGCGGGAAGAGCGGTGGCCATGGATGTAAACCGGTGCTGTTTTGTGCCGCGCAAGAACCGCTCGATGAACCAAATAATTTCTGAAAGTTTAAGAAAATTATCATTAAAAAATATAAAAATAATTAAATTTATCTGTTTATTTGAAGAGCTGCCGAAAAAAAATATATATATATAACAATCAAATATTTTTTTTTGGCAAATTATTCATAGAAATTATAAAAATAATTTGATTTCTCTGTTTATTTGAAGAGATGCCGAAAATAACTAACAAGAGAATTATTTATAAATTTTTTGCGAGCTTTTATTATCATGTGCTGAAAAATTACAAAATAAAATAAATAAATGAGAATTGGATCTTGTCCAAGATGTTTCGACACAAATTTTATTCAAAATAGGATCTAAACCGTTTGATATGTATTTAAACAAAATAAATTTAAATCATATGAAGTTTTGATACGAATCAAACTGTCTAAACTTGTATAAATTCTTGTTCAAAAATCATTAAAAAAAACTACCTAAAAAATTACACCCTCCATATTTGAGGAGATAAGAGTAGGTCCGATGGGCATTGGATGTAGTTTTAGGTTCAATTAGCTCTAACACCGTACGATTATCATTGAGATTTGTGTGTATGGAAACTAAAAAATACTTGCACGGATTTTAATGATGTCGCACGAATCTTGATGCTGATCTGATAGGCATTTCACCCATCGGAAAAGGTAAGTCCGATGCCCATCGGACCTACTCTCAATTCATATTTGAGACTTTGGTTAGGGGATTACATATCCTCTGAGGTAACGGAATATTTCTGTTTGAATCACGACGTCTGATCAAAATTCAAGCCAATTCGGTCAGAAATGAAACACATGGAACGCTTTAATAATCATGCGGAGTTGGACGGTCTAGATCCAAGCAGAAATATTTTGTTAGATTAGATGATATGAATTCTGGTAAGGGCCATGCCTCCAGATTTAGATATTAATAATATCATGGAATTTTAACTGCGACTAAACATAATTTTATGCTTATGTATGTTGGGAACGAATAGATTTTAGAATGTCAAATTTTTTTTTTAATTTCTACTCGAATACAAAAATATTATGTAAATTAAATTTTAAATAGAGGGTACCTCTAGATATACAGAGAAGAAGTGCAGCAGAGGAGCACCACGTCTATTGCTACTTCATTATAATTTTTCTTCTTTTCGCTTTGTTTACGGATTGAGAAAATAATCAAAATTGCATGAGAATAATTTTAGATGGAGGAAATTTTTTATTGTAATAACAAAGGTATTAAATAAGAATTCAAATAACTGTTCTCGTATCCCCATCTCCCCATATTCCGCACTAAAAGATAAAAAATATGGTTCTAACAGTTTGGGTATTTAAATTTTCATAAGTATTTAACATCTATATGTAATGTATTTACAGTGCATCGAACAAGTATTTAACTATATTCATTAGAGTATTAACCATTTGTCCAACAGCAAAACAATCTCTATCCCCGCAAAAAATTAATATATTTGTCTCGCGTCCCCACACCAAAAGACAAAAACAATTAGGTTCTGACATTTGATAGTTTAAATTTCATTAGTGTATTAATAGTACATCGAAGACATATTTAACTCTATTTATTAGAGTATTAACAGTTCGCGTCCAACATTGACACAACCTGTCCCCGCAAAAATGACAAATTGATTTGGTATCGTTCCCGCGTCCCGCACATCAGTATTTAACTTTAGAAATGTTAGTATTTAATATTATGAACGTTAGTATTTATTTTTAAAATCAAAAGTATTAATCTCTAAAATTATAAATAAGTTGTATTGATTCTATTTAGCATCTTATATCTTAGTATATAACTTTATATACATAAGTATTTAACCTTACGAATGCTAGTATTTAACTTTAGAACAAGGGCAAATTATGTTGCAAAGCGCAAGAACAACGACAAATGAGATTGTTAAGCACAATAACAAGTGTAAATAGTGTTGCTAAGGACAAAAACAAGGACAAAAGAGGTTAAGAACCATATGAACAACGACAATTCAGGTTGTTAAGCACACAAACAAGGACAAATGAGGTTCCGAAGCATAATAACAAATGCAAATGAAGTTTATAAGCACAAGATCAAGGGCAAAAGAGTTTGTTAAGCACACGAACAACGCTAACTAAGATTGTTAAGCACACAAACAAGAGCAAATGAGGTTCCTAGACACAAGAACAAATGCAAATGAGGTTCATAAGCAAAAATCAAGGGCAAATGAGGTTGTTAAGCACACGAACAACGGGAATTGAGGTTGTTAAGCACACGAACAACGGCAATTGAGGTTGTTAAGCACACAAACAAGGGTAATGCGGTTTCTAAGCACAAGAGCAAATGCAAATGAGATTCATAAGCACAAGATCAAGGGCAAATTATGTTGCAAATCGTAAGAACAATGCAAATTTATGTTGTTAAGCACACGAACAAGGGCAAATGAGGTTCTTAAGCACAAAAAAAAATGCAAATGAGCTTCATAAGCACAAGATCAAGGGCAAATTATGTTGCAAAGCGCAAGAACATCGACAAATGAGGTTGTTAAGCACAAGAACAATGGCAAAAGAGTTTAAGAAGCATATGAACAACGACAATTGAGGTTGTTAACCACACGAAAAAGGGCAAATGAGGTTCCTAAGCACAAGAACAAATGCAAATGAGATTCATAAGCACAAGATCAAGGGCAAAAGCGGTTGTTAAGCACACGAACAACGCAATTAAGGTTGATAAGCACACCAACAAGGAAAAATGAGGTTCCTAAGCACAAGAATAAATGCAAATTAGGTTCATAAGCACAAGATAAATGGCAAATTATTTTGCAAAGCGCAAGAACAACGACAAATGAGGTTGTTAAGCACAAGAACAAGTGTAAATCATGTTGCTAAGCACAAGAACAAGTGCAAAAAAGGTTAAGAAGCATACGAACAACGACAATTGAGGTTACTAAGCACATGAAAAAGGGCAAATGAGGTTCCTAAGCACTATATCAAGGGCAAAAGAGGTTGTTAAGCACACGAACAACGCCAATTGAGGTTGTTAAGCACACGAACAACGCCAATTGAGGTTGTTAAGCACACAAACAAGGAAAAATGAGGTTTCTAAGAACAAGAACAAATGCAAATTTGGTTCATAAGCACAAGATAAAGGGCAGATTATTTTGCAAAGCGCAAGAACAACGACAAATGAGGTTGTTAAGCACAAAAACAAGAGTAATGATGTTGCTAAGCACAAGAACAACGACAAAAGAGGTTAAAAAGCATATGAACAACGACAATTGAAGTTATTAAGCACACGAAAAAAGGGCAAATGAGGTTCCTAAACACAAGAACAAATGCAAATGAGATTCATAAGCACAAGATTAAGGGTAAAAGAGGTTGTTAAGAACACGAACAACACTAATTGAAGTTGTTAAGCACACAAACAAGGGCAAATGAGGTTCCTAAGCATAATAACAATTACAAATGAGCTTCATAAGCACAAGATCAAGGAAAAATTATGGTGCTAAGTGCAAGAATAATAACAAATGAGGTTGTTAAGCACACAAACAAGAGCAAATAAGGTTCGTAAGCACAAGAACAAATGCAAATGAGGTTCATTAGCAAAAGATTAGGAGCAAAAGTGGTTGTTAAGCACACTAACAACGCCAATTGAGGTTGTTAATGTTGGTTTGGAATAATCTAGAAGTCAATAATACGATAAATTATCATAAAGCTTTGTTCATGAATTGAGTGATTAATAAACTGTCATTTTGTTCCTTGAGTATTATTGAATTTATGAATTATTTTGAATTCATGACTGATGATAAATACTCTTAAGAGTCTCTAACCGAGGTAATTAGCAAGAACACTAATTTACCGTTACAAGGTTAGAATGTGGATTAAAAGATTGTCAAGTTTTATAGACCATAGACATGAGATGTCATTTTAATCACATTGATACAAGTTCTAGGAACATGATATTAGACAGACTCCGAATGAAACATTAAATAGAATTGTGTACGTGTCATTAATGTTTTCATTCAGTGTTAAATTCTAAAGTATGAGGTATTCATCTTTCCTACTAAGAGATGTGTATGTGTGATTGTTATCTAACGCTATCGGTAAAACGCAGTCATAACGGTAGCTTTTCGGTATACATAGCTTAGCTGAGGTAGTGATGGTTTACCAAAAGTACTATTGTCCCTCGTATCTCTATACGAGTTATAGTATCGCTGGGCCCCTTGATAGAGTAAGATTATCTGCTAGCAGTATAATTACAAGAGTAATTATATTTGATAATCTGCTCAAGATCAAGAAAATATTAAGTTTGCAAGGATGACACACACCTATCTTGAAACTGATCTGATACTGTGAGACATAAGAATTAACACGAATAAAATAGTTTACTGGATCGTGGTATTGTATAGTACAGCATCATCTGTGTAATTGGATGGTCATAGTGTAGATGTCAGATGCCTCCTATGATTATAGAAGTTAAAATGGTTTTAATTCTATTTACCAACATAACACAGATCCTATTTGATCACACCGTAAAGGAAACTTATCAGAGAATCTTATAATTAATTATAGATAGTTATAATTAATAATAAGATATTTATATTCATTATAAAAGGTATAATTAATATATATGTCATAAAGATGACAAGCTTAAACATATTCAATTTACAAGCGTGTACGACACGTTGTGTAAAAGCTATCGCAACAACAGTCGCAAGAAGTTATAACTGATCAGATCGATTATAAAGTGGATTACAAATATTAATTATGAATTAATATTTTGGGCTTTGAGCCCATTTGAATTTTGGGCCTAAGTTAAAAATAGATTTTAATTAGAAAGCCCAAAAGTCAAAAGTCAAAAGTCAAAGCCCAAACTAATCAACTGATTAATGGGCTCAATGACATTTTGGAAAATACCATGTTGCCCTAGGGCCATATTGGTCATTTAGACCATTTCAAAAGTCTATAAATAGAGGGGTAGGGGTAGAGAAAAATACATTCCAAAAATCCGATCGAAGTCTGATCAACCTGAAAGTCAGTCTTTTAGAACTTTCAGTTTTTCTCTCCCAAATAGTGTTGGGCTAGAAAAGAAAGATATACGTAATCCACGTATAATCTTGCGAGTTGTGAATAGTGTTTTTACGATTGTCGTGAATAGTGTTTTTGCTAAATTTCGTGAATATGATTTTGCGTGAGACGCAAGTTGGTTTTTACGATCCTCGTGAATAGTGTTTTCACGCCTCCCGTGAATAGTGTTTACGGGATTAGGAAATAATATATTTGCGAAAGTCGCGGCATATTTATTTGTCCTTTTCTCGGTGAATAGTGTTTTTGCGAATCCTGCTGGTCAGTATTACAGACAGTAGAAAGCCAGCGCTTTGGTAGTTTCTGGTGGACGACCGATAGAGGTATCAGACGTCTGATACTCCGAGGCAAGACGGTCCTCAGATTCGATCTTCTCGGTCTGCTGCAATCCAATTGGAATTTGGATCAAGGTATAAATATGTTATATTAATCTATTTAATTTGTAAGTAGATTAAAGTTTTAGAAATCAATTATGGAGTAGATCTGTAAAATGATTAAATTGGGTTTTGATGCCAAGGAATACTGAAGGTGGATTGCCTTGGAAAGTATTCTAACATACCTCATTTAATCCTTGGCTTAAGTTAGAAGTAAAATTTTTGTTTTACGTTCTTTCCGCAGCTTAAGCTAATCAATGAGTTTGAACCATCCGTAACCCAACAGTTAAACACACAAACAAGGGCAAATGAGGTTCCAAAGCACAAGATCAAGGGCAAATTATGTTGCAAAGCGCAATAACAATGCCTATTGAGATTTTTAAGCACACGAACAAGGGCAAATGAGGATCCTAAACACAAGAACAAATGCAAATTAGCCTCATGAGCACAAGATGAAGGGCAAATTTTGTTGCAAAGCGTAAGAACAGCAACCAATGAGGTTGTTAAGCACAAGAACTAGTATAAATGATGTTGCAAAGCACAAAAACAAGGGCAAATGAGGTTAAAAAGGATATGAACAACGACAATTGAGATATTTAAGCACACGAACAAGGGTAAATGAGTTTCCTAAGCACAATAATAAATGCAAATGAGGTTCATAAGCACAAGATCAATCACAAAAGAGATTGTTAAGCACAAAGACAATGCCAATTGAGGTTGTTAAGCACACGAACAAGGGCAAATGAGGTTCTTAAGCACAGCCAACAAATGCAAATGAGATTCATAAGCACAAGATCAAGGGCAAATTATATTGCAAAGCGCAAGAACAACGACCAATGAGGTTGTTAAGCACAAGAGCTAGTGTAAATGATGTTGCTAAGCACAAAAACAAGGGCAAAAGAAGTTAAAAAGCATAGGAACAATGACAATTGAGGTATTTAAGCACACGAATAAAGGCAAATGTGATTCCTAAGCACAATAACAAATACAAATGAGGTTTATAAGCACCAGATCAAGGGCAAAAGAGGTTATTAAGCACAAAGACAATGCCAATTGAGGTTCCTAAGCACAAGAACAAATACAAATGAACTTCATAAAAACAAGATCAAGGGCAAAAGAGGTTGTTAAGCACACGAACAATGCTAATTAAGGTTGTTAAGCACACAAACAAAGCAAATAAGGTTCCTAAGCACAAGAAGAAATACAAATGAGGTCCATAAGCAAAAGATCAAGAGCAAAAGAGGTTATTAAACACACGAACAACACTAATTGAGGTTGTTAAGCACACACACAAGGACAAATGAGGTTCCTAAGCACCAGAAAAAATACAAATGAGGTTCATCAGCACAAGATCAAGGGCAAATTATGTTGCAAAGCGCAAGAATATTGCCAATTAAGGTTGTTAAGCCCACGAACAAGTGCAAATGAGGTTCCGAACCACAACAACAAATGCAAATGAGATTCATGAGCACAAGATCAAGGGCAAAAGAGGTTGTTAAGCACAAAGACAACGCCAATTGAGGTTGTTAAGCATAAAAATAAGGGCAAATGAGGTTCCCGAAGCACAAGAACAAATTCAAATGAGCTTCATAAGCACAAGATGAAGGGCAAAAGAGGTTGTTAAGCACACAAACAGAGCAAATGAGGTTCGTAAACACAAGAAGAAATGCAAATGAGGTTCATAAGCAAAAGATCAAGGGCAAAAGAGGTTGTTAAGCACACGAACAACGCCAATTGAGATTGTTAAGCACACGAACAAAGACAAATGAGGTTCCTAAGCACAAGAACAAATGCAAATGAGCTTCATAAGCACGAGATCAAGGGCAAATTATGATGCAAAGCGCAAGAACATTGCCAATTGAGGTTGTTAAACTCACAAAGAAGGGCAAATGAGGTTCCTAAGAACAACAACAAAGACAAAAGAGGTTAAGAAGCACATGAATAACGACAATTGAAGTTGTTAAACACACAAACAAGGGCAATTGAGTTTCCTAAGAACAAGAACAAATGCAAATGAGATTCATAAGCACAAGATCAAGGGCAAATTATCTTGCAAAGCGCAAGAACAACGACAAATGAGAATGCTAAGCACAAGAGTGAGAGTAAATGATGCTGCAAATCACAAGAACAACTGCAAAAGAGGTGAAGAAGCATATGAACAACGACAATTGAGGTTCTCAAGTATACACGAACATGGGCAAGTGCGGTTCCTAAGCACAACAACAAATGCAAATGAGGTTCATAAGCACAACATTAAGGGCAAATTATGCTGCAAAGCGCAAGAACAACGACAAATGAGGTTGATAAGCACAAGAACAAGAGTAAACGATGTTGCTAAGTACAAGAACAAGGGCAAAAAAGGTCGAGAAGCATATGAACAACAACAATTGAGGTTGTTAAGCACACGAACAAGGGCAAACGAGGTTCCTAAACACAATAACAAATGCAAATGAGTTTCATAAGCACAAGATCAAGGGGAAAAGAGATTGTTAGGCACCCGAACAATGCCAATTAAGGTTGTCAAGCACACAAACAAGAGCAAATAAAGTTCCTAAGCCCAAGAACAAATGCAAATGAGGTTCATAACCACAAGATTAAGGGCAAATTATGCTACAAAGCACAAGAACAACGACAAATGAGGTTGTTAAGCACACGAACAAGGGCAAATGAATTTCCTAAGCACAATAACAAATGCAAATGAGGTTCATAAGCACAAGATCAAAGGCAAAAGAGATTGTTAAGCACACAAACAACGCCAATTAAAGTTGTTAAGCACACAAACAAGGAAAAATGTGGTTCCTAAGCACAAGAACGCAAATTAGGTTCATAAGAATAAGATAAAGGGCAAATCATTTTGCAAAGAGCAAGAACAACGACAAATGAGGTTGTTAAGCACAAGAACAAATGATGTTGCTAAGCACAAGAACAACGACAAAAGAGGTTAAGAAGTATATGAACAACGACAATTGAAGTTGTTAAGCACACGAAAAAGGGCAAATGAGGTTCCTAAATACAAGAACAAATGCAAATGAGATTCATAACCACAAGATCAAGGGTAAAAGAGGTTGTTAAGAACACGAACAACACTAATTGAATTGTTAAGCACACAAACAAGGGCAAATGAGGTTCCTAAGCATAATAACAAATACAAATGAACTTCATAAGCACAAGATCAAGGAAAAATTATGTTGCTAAGTGCAAGAATAACAACAAATAAGGTTCCTAAGCACAAGAACAAATGCAAATGAGGTTCATAAGCAAAAGATCATGGGAAAAAGAGGTTGTTAAGCACACGAACAATGCAAATTGAGGTTGTTAAGCACACAAACAAGGGAAATGAGGTTACAAACCACAATAACAAATGCAAATGAGGTTCATAAGCACAAGATCAAGGGCAAATTATGTTGCAAAGCGTAAAAACAACGAGAATTTACATTGTTAAGCACACCAACAAGGGCAAATGAGGTTCCGAATCACAAAAATAAATGCAAATGAGCTTCATAAACACAAGATCATGGACAAATTATGTTGCAAAACGCAAGAACAACGACAAATGAGGTTGTTAAGCACAAGAACTAGTGTAAATGATGTTGCTAAGCACAATAAAAAGGGCAAAAGAGGTTAAGAAGTATTTGAACAACAACAATTGAGGTATTTAAGAACACGAACAAGCGCAAATGAGGTCCCAAAGCACAATAACAAATGCAAATGAGGTTCCTAAGCACAATAATGAGGTTGATATGCACAAGATCAAGGGCAAAAAAGGGTGTAAACCACAAAGATAACGCCAATTGTGATTGTTAAGCACACAAACAAGGGCAAATGAGATTCCTAAGCACAAGAACAAATGCAAATGAGCTTCATAAGCACAAGATCAAGGGCTAATTATGTTGCAAAGCGCAAGAACAACGACAAATGAGGTTGTTAAGCACAAGAAGAAGTGTAAATGGTGTTGCTAAGGACAAGAACAAGGGCAAAAGAGGTTAAGAAGCATATGAACAACGACAATTGAGGTTGTTAAGCGCACGAAAATGGGAAAATGAGACTCCGAAGCATAATAACAAGTGCAAATGAAATTTATAAGCATAAGATCAAGGGCAAAAGAGGTTGTTAAGCACACGAACAACGCCAATTATGATTGTTAAGCACACAAACAAGAGCAAATGAGGTTCCGAAACACAAGAACAAATGCAAATTAGGTTCCGAAACACAAGAACAAATGCAAATGAGGTTCATAATAAAAAATCAAGGGCAAATGAGGTTGTTAAGCACACGAACAACAGCAATTGAGGTTGTTAAGCACACAAACAAGGGTAAATGAGGTTCCTAAGCACAAGAACAAATGCAAATGAGGTTCATAAGCACAAGATCAAGGGCAAATTATGTTGCAAATCGCAAGAACAACGCGAATTTACGTTGTTCAGCACACGAACAAGGGCAAATGAGATTCCTAAGAACAAAAAAAAATGCAAATGAGCTTCAGAAGCACAAGATCAAGGGCAAATTATGTTGCAAAGCGCAAGAACATCGACAAATGAGGTTGTTAAGCACAAGAACAATGGCAAAAGAGGTTAAGAAGCATATGAACAACGACAATTGAGGTTGTGAAGCACACGAAAAAGGGCAAATGAGGTTCCTAAGCACAAGAACAAATGCAAATGAGATTCATAAGCACAAGATCAAGGGCAAAAGTGGTTGTTAAGCACACGAACAACGCAATTAAGGTTGATAAGCACACCAACAAGGGAAAATGAGGTTCCTAAGTACAAGAATAAATGCAAATAGGTTCATAAGCACAAGATAAAGGGCAAATTATTTTGCAAAGCCCAAGAACAATGACAAATGAGATTGTTAAGCACAAGAACAAGTGTAAATGATGTTGCAAAGCACAAGAACAAGTGCAAAAAAGGTTAAGAAGCATACGAACAATGACAATTGAGGTTATTAAGCACACGAAAAAGGGCAAGTGTGGTTCCTAAGCACAAGAACAAAAACAAATGAGGTTCATAAGCACTATATCCAGGGCAAAAGAGGTTGTTTTGCACACGAACAACGCCAATTGTGGTTCTTAAGCACACAAACAAGGAAAAATGAGGTTCCTAAGCACAAGAACAAATGCAAATTAGGTTCATAAGCACAAGATAAAGGGCAAATTATTTTGCAAAGCGCAAGAACAATGACAAATGAGGTTGTTAAGCACAAGGACAAGAGTAAATGATGTTGCTAAGCTAAAGAACAACAACAAAAGAGGTTAAGAAGCATATGAACAACTACAATTGAAGTTGTTAAGCACACGAAAATGGGCATAATGAGGTTCCTAAATACAAGAACAAATGCAAATGAGATTCATAAGCACAAGATCAAGGGTAAAAGACTTATGAACACGAACAACACTAATTGAAGTTGTTAAGCACACAAACAAGGGCAAATGAGGTTCATAAGCATAATAACAAATACAAATGAGCTTCATAAGCACAAGATCAAGGAAAAATTATGTTGCTAAGTGCAAGAATAAGAACAAGAGAAAAAGAGGTTAAGAAGGATATGAACAACGACAATTGAGGTATTTAAGCACACGAACATGGGCAAATGAGGTTCATAAGCACAATAATAAATGCAAATGAGATTCATAAGCACAAGATCAATCGCAAAAGAGATTGTTAAGCACAAAGACAACGCCAATTGAGGTTGTTAAGCACACAAACAAGATCAAATGAGGTTCCTAAGCACAACAACAAATGCAAATGAAATTCATAAGCACAAGATCAAGGGTAAAAGAGGTTGTTAAGAACACGAACAACACTAATTGAAGTTGTTAAACACACAAAGAAGGGCAAATGAGGTTCCTTAGCATAATAACAAATACAAATGAGTTTCATAAGCACAAGATCAAGTAAAAATTATGTTGCTAAGTGCAAGAATAACAACAAATGAGGTTGTTAAGCACAAGAACAAGTATAAATGATGTTGCTATGAAAAAGAACATGGGCAAAAGAGGTTAAGAAGTATATGAACAACCAAAATTGAGGTTGTTAAGTACAAAAACAAGGGCAAATGAGGTTCCTAAGCACAATAACAAATGCAAATGAGGTTCATAAGCACAAGATCAATAGCAAAAGAGGTTGTTAAGCACACGACCAACGCCAATTAAAGTTGCTAAGCACACAAACAAGAGCAAATAAGGTTCCTAAGCACAAGAACAAATGCAAATGAGGTTCATAAGCAAAAAGATCATGGGCAAAAGAGGTTGTTAAGCACACGAACAACGCCAATTGAGGTTGCCCATAAACAAGGGCAAATGAGGTTCCTAAGCAGAAGATCAAGGGCAAATTATGTTGTAAAGCGCAAGAACAATGCCTATTAAGCACACGAACAGGGGCAAATTCAGCACACGAACAAGGGCAAATGAGGTTCCTAAACACAAGAACATATGCAAATGAGCTTCATAAGCACAAGATCAAGGGCAAATTTTGTTGCAAAGCGCAAGAAAAACGACCAATGAGGTTATTAAGCACAAGAACTTGTGTAAATGATGTTGCAAAGCACAAGAACAAGGGAAAATGAGGTTCCTAAGTACAATAATAAATGCAAATGAGGTTCATAAGCACAAGATCAATCGCAAAAGAGATTGTTAAGCACAAAGACAACGCCAATTGAGGTTGTTAAGCACACAAACAAGGGCAAATGAGGTTCCTAAGCACAACAATCAAAGCAAAATGAGATTCATAAGCACAAGATCAAGGGTAAATTATGTTGCAAAGTGCAAGAATAACGACAAATGAGGTTGTTAACCACAAGAACAAGTGTAAATGATGTTGCTAAGCACAAGAACATGGGCAAAAAAGGTTAAGAAGCATCGGAACAACGACAATTGAGATTGTTAAGCATACGAACAAGGGCAAATGAGGTTCCTAAGCACAATAACAAATGCAAATGAGGTTCATAAGCACAAGATCAAGGGTAAATTATGTTGCAAATTGCAAGAACAATGCCAATTGAGGTTGTTAAGCACACGAACAAGGGTAAATGAGGTTCCTAAGCACAAGAACAAATGCAAATGAGCTTCATAAGAACAAGATCAAGGGCAAATTATGTTGCAAAGCGCAAGAACAGCGATCAATGAGGTTGTTAAGCACACAAACAAGGGCAAATGAGGTTCATAAGCACAAGATCAAGAGCAAAAGAGGTTGTTAAGCACACGACCAACGCCAATTAAGGTTGTTAAGCACACAAACAAGAGCAGATAAGGTTCCTAAACACAAGAACAAATGCAAAGCAAAAGATCATGGGCAAAAGAGGTTGTTAAGCACACGAAGAACGCCAATTGAGGATGTTAAGCACACAAACACGGGCAAATGAGGTTCCTAAGCCCAAGATCAAGGGCAAATTATGTTGCAAAGCGCAAGAACAATGCTTATTGAGGTTTTTAAGCACACGAACAAGGGCAAATGAGGTTCCTAAAACAAAGAACATTTGCAAATGAGATTCATAAGCACAAGATCAAGGACAAATTTTGTTGCAAAGCGCAAGAACAACAACCAATGAGGTTGTTAAGCACAAGAACTAGTGTAAATGATGTTGCAAAGCACAAGAACAAGGGCAAATGAGGTTCCTAAGCACAATAATAAATGCAAATGAGGTTCATAAGTACAAGATCAATCGCAAAAGATATTGTTAAGCACAAAGACAACGCCAATTGAGGTTGTTAACCACACAAACAAGGGCAAATGAGGTTCCTAAACACAACAACAAATGCAAAATGAGATTCATAAGCACAAGATCAAGGGTAAATTATGTTGCAAAGTGCAAGAATAACGACAAATGAGGTTGTTAACCACAAGAGCAAGTGTAAATAATGTTGCTAAGCACAAGACCTAGGGTAAAAAAGGTTAAGAAGCATCTGAACAACGACAATTAAGGTTGTTAAGCACACGAACAAGAGAAAATGAGGTTCCTAAGCACAATAACAAATGGAAATCAAGTTTATAAGCACAAGATCAAGGGAAAAAGAGGTTGTTAAGCACACGAACAACGCCAATTAAGGTTGTTAGGCACACAAACAAGAGCAACTAAGGTTAAGCACACGAACAACACCAATTAAGGTTGTTAAGCACACACACATGGAAAAATGAGGTTCCTAAGCACAAGAAAAAAATACAAATGAGGTTCATCAGCACAAGATCAAGGGAAAATTATGTTGCAAAGCGCAGTGACATTGCCAATTGAGGTTGTTAAGGCCACGAACAAGTGCAAATGAGATTCATAATCACAAGAACAAATTCAAATGAGCTTCATAAGCACAAGATCAAGGGCAAAAGAGGTTGTTAAGCACAAAAACAAGGGCAAATGAGGTTCCTAAGCACAAGAACAAATTCAAATGAGCTTCATAAGCACAAGATCAAGTGCACAAGAGGTTGTTAAGCACACAAACAGAGCAAATGAGATTCCAAAACACAAGAAGAAATGCAAATGAGGTTCATAAGCAAAAGTTCAAGGGCAAAAGAGGTTGTTAAGCACACGAACAACGCCAATTGAGATTGTTAAGCACACGAACAAAGGCAAATGAGGTTCCTAAGCACAAGAACAAATGCAAATGAGCTTCATAAGCACAAAATCAAGGGCAAATTATGTTGCAAAGCGCAAGAACATTGCCAATTGAGGTTGTTAAGCTCACGAACAAGGGCAAATGAGGTTCCTAAGAACAACAACAAGGGCAAAAGAGGTTAAGAAGCACATGAACAACGACAATTGAGGTTGTTAAACACACGAACAAGGGCAATTGAGGTTCCTAATAACAAAAACAAATGCAAATGACGTTCATAAGCACAAGATCAAGGGTAAATTATGTTGCAAAGCGCAACAACAACGACAAATGAGGATGTTAAGAACAAGAGTGAGAGTAAATGATGTTGCTAAGCACAAGAACAACTGAAAAAGAGGTTAAGAAGCATATGAACAACGACAATTGAGGTTGTCAAGTACACGAACAAGGACAAATGAGATTCGTAAGCACAAGAACAAATGCATATGATGTTCATAAGCACAAGATTAAAGGCAAATTATGCTGCAAAGCGCAAGAACAACGACAAATGAGGTTGATAAGCACAAGAACAAGAGTAAACGATGTTGCTAAGCACAAGAACAAGGGCAAAAAAGGTAAGCATATGAACAACGACAATTGAGATTGTTAAGCACACGAAGAAGGGCAAATGAGGTTCCCAAGCACAATAACAAATGCAAATGAGGTTCATAAGCACAAGATCAAAGGCAAAAGAGATTGTTAAGCACACAAACAACGCCAATTAAAGTTGTTCAGCACACAAACAAGAGCAAATAAGGTTCCTAAGCACAAGAACAAATGCAAATGAGGTTCATAAGCAAAAGATCAAGGGCAAATTATGTTGCAAAGCGCAAAAACAACGCGAATTTTGGTTGTTAAGCACACGAACAAGGGCAAATGAGAATTCGAATCACAAGAATAAATGCAAATGAGCTTCATAAGCACAAGATCATGGACAAATTATGTTGCAAAATGCAAGAACAGCGACAAATGAGGTTGTTAGCACAAGAACTGGTGTAAATGATGTTGCTAAGCACAAGAAAACGGGCAAAAGAGGTTAAGAAGTATTTGAACAACAACAATTGAGGTATTTAAGAACATGAACAAGGGCAAATGTGGTTCCTAAGCACAATAACAAATGCAAATGAGGTTCCTCAGCACAATAACAAATGCAAATGAGGTTCATCAGCACAAGATCAAGGGCAAACAGGGATGTTAAGCACAAAGACAACGCCAATTGAGGTTGTTAAGCACACAAAGAAGGGCAAATGAGATTCCTAAGCACAAGAACAAATGCAAATGAGTTTCATAAGCATAAGATCAAGTGCTAAATATGTTGCAAAGCGCAAGAAGAACAAATAATGAGATTGTCAAGCACAAGAACAAGTGTAAACGATGTTGCTAAGCACAAGAACAAGGGCAAAAGAGGTTAAGAAGCATATAAACAACGACAATTGATGTTGTTAAGCACACGAAAAATGGCAAAATGAGGTTCCTAAGCACAAGAACAAAAGTAAATGAAGTTCATAAGCACGATATCAAGGACAAGAGATGTTGTTAGGCACACGAACAACGCCAATTGAGGTTGTTAAGCACACAAAAAAGGAAAATGAGGTTCCTAAGGATGAGAACAAATGCAAATTAGGTACATAAGCACAAGATAAAGGGCAAATTATGTTGCGAAGCGCAAGAACAACGACAAATGAGGTTCTTAAGCACAAGACCAAGAGGAAATGATTTGCATTTGTTATTGTGCTTAGGAACCTCACTTTCCCTTGTTCGTGTGCTTAACAACGTCAATTGTCATTGTTCATATGCTTCTTAACCTCTTTTGCCCTTGTTCTTGTGCTTAGCAACATCATTTACAATAGTTCTTGTGATTAACAACCTTATTGGTCGCTGTTCTTGCGCTTTGCAAAATGATTTGCCCTTGATCTTGTGCTTATGAAGCTCATTTGCATTGGTTCCTGTGCTTAGGAACCTCATTCGCCCATGTTCGTGTGCTTAACAACCTCAATTGGCATTATTCTTACGCTTTGCAACATAATTTGCCCTTGATCTTGTGCTGATGAACCTCATTTACATTTTTAATTGTGATAAGGAACCACATTTGCCCTTGTTCGCGTGCACCTCAATTGTCGTTGTTCATATTCTTATTAACCTATTTTTCCCATGTTCTTGTGGTTAGCAACATCATTTACACTTGTTCTTGTGCTTAACAACCTCATTTGTCTTTGTTCTAGCGCTTTTCAACATAATTTACCCTTGATCTTGTGCTTATGAAGCTCATTTGCTTTTGTTCTTGTGCTTAGAAACCTCATTTGCCCTTATTTGTGTGCTTAACACCCGCAATTATCGTTGTTCGTGTTCTTAACAACATCTTTTGCCCTTGATCTTGAGCTTATGAACCTCATTTGCATTTGTTCTTATGCTTAGGAATCTCTTGTGCCCTTGTTCGTGTTCTTAACAATCTCAATTGTCGTTGTTCATATGCTTGTTAACCTCTTTTGCCATTGTTCTTGTGCTTAGCAACATCATTTACTCTTGTTCTTGTGCTTAACAACCTCATTTGTTTGTTCTTGCGCTTTGCAACATAATTTGCCCTTTATCTTGTGTTTATGAACCTCTTTCGCATTTGTTCTTGTGCTTAGGAACCCTATTTTCGCTTGTTTGTGTGCTTAACAACCTCAATTGGCATTGTTCGTGAGCTTAACAACCTCTTTTGCCCTTGATCTTTTCCTTACGAACCTCATTTGCATTTGTTGTTGTGCTTAGGAACATCATTTGCCCTTGTTTGTATGCTTAACAACCTTAATTGGCGTTGTTCGCGTGCTTAACAACATCTTTTGCCCTTGATCTTGTGCTTATGAACCTCATTTGCATTTGTTATTGTGCTTACGAACCTCACTTGCCCTTGTTCATGTGCCTTAGAACCTCAATTGTCGCTGTTCATATGCTTTTTACCTCTTTTGCCCTTGTTCTTGTGCTTAGCAACATGATTTACACTTGTTCTTGTGCTTAACAACCACATTTGTCTTCGTTCTTGCGCTTTGCAACATAATTTGTCCTTTATCTTGTGTTTATGAACCTCTTTTGAATTTGTTCTTGTGCTTAGAAACCTCATTTGCCCTTGTTCGTGTACTTAACAACCTCGTTTGCCATTGATCTTGTGCTTATGAACCTCATTTGCATTTGTTCTTGTTCTTAGGAACCTCATTTGCTCTTGTTTGTGTGCTTAACAACCTCAATTAGCATTGTTTGTATGCTTAACAACTTCATTTGTCGTTGTTCTTGAGCTTGGCAACATAATTTTCCCTTTATCTTGTGCTGATGAACCTCATTTGCAGTTGTTTTTGTGCTTAGCAACATCATTTAATCTTGCTCCTGTGCTTAACAACCTCATTTATCGTTGATCTTGCGCTTTGCAACATAATTTGTCCTTTATCTTATGCTTAAGAACCTCATTTGCATATGTTCTTGTTCTTAGGAACCCCATTTTCCATTGTTTGTGTGCTTAACAACCTCAATTGGCGTTGTTCGTGTGGTTAAACAACCTCTTTTGCCCGAGATATCGTGCTTATGAACCTCATTTGCATTTGTTATTGTGCTTATGAACCTCATTTGCATTTGTTATTGTGCTTATGAACCTCATTTGCTCTTATTTGTGTGCTTAAAAATCTCAATTGTCGTTGTTCATATGCTTCTTTACCTCTTTTGCCCTTGTACTTGTGCTTGGCAACATCATTTACACTTGTTCTTGTGCTTAACAACCTCATTTGTCGTGGTTCTTGCACTTTGCAACATAATTTGCCCTTGATCTTGTGCTTATGAAGCTCATTTGCATTTGTTCTTGTGCTGAGAAACCTTATTTGCCCATATTTGTTTCAATGCGTTCGTTGCACTTTGCAACCTCTTTTGCCCTTGATCTTGTGCTTATGAACCTCATTTGCATTTATTCTTCTGCTTAGGAACCTCATTTGCTCTTGTTTGTGAGCTTAACAACCTTAATTAGCATTGTTCGTGTGCTTACTACCTCTTTTTTGCCTGATCTTGTGCTTATGAACCTCATTTGCATTTGTTATTCTTCTTAGGAACCTCATTTGCCCATGTTCGTGTGGTTAACAACCTCAATTGTCGTTGTTCATATGCTTCTTAACCTCTCTTGCCCTTGTTCTTGTGCTTAACAACATCATTTACACTAGTCATTATGCTTAACAACCTTATTGGTCACTGTTCTTGCACTTTGCAACATAATTTACCCTTGATCTTGTGCTTATGAAGCTCATTTGCATTGGTTCTTGTGTTCAGGAACCTCATTTGCCCTTGTTTGTGTTCTTAACAACCTTAATTAGCATTTTTGTTTGTGTCCTAGATCTTGTGCTTATGAAGCTCATTTGCATTTGTTTTGTCTTTGAAGTTCTTGTTGTGTGCTTAACAATCTCAATTGTCGTTGTTCATATGTTCTTTACCTCTTTTCTTGTTCTTATGCTTAGAACATATTTCACTTGTTCTTTGTTAACAACCTCTTTGTCGTGGTTCTTGCACTTTGCAACATAATTTGCCCTTGATCTTGTGCATATGAATCTCATTTGCATTTGCTCTTGTGCTTAGGAACCTCATTTGCCCTTTTTTGTGTGCTTAACAACCTTAATTGGCGTTGTTCGTATGCTTAACAACCTCTTTTGCCCTTGATCTTATGCTTATAAACCTCATTTGCATTTGTTATTGTTCTTAGAAACCTCATTTGCCCTTGTTCGTGTGCTTAACAACCTCAATTTTTTGTTTATATGTTTTTTAACCTCTTTTTCTTTGCTTAGCAACATCTTTTACACTAGTTTTTGTGCTTAACAACCTTATTGGTCATTGTTCTTGTTTGCAACATTATTTCTCCATGATCTTGTGCTTATGAAACTCATTTCCATTGGTTCTTGTGCTAAGGAACCTCATTTGCCCTTGTTTGTTTGCTTAACAACCTCTTTTTCCCTTGATCTTGTTCTGATGAAGCTCATTTGCATTTGTTATTGTGCTTAGCAACCACATTTGCCCTTGTCTGTGTGCTTAACAACCTCAATTGGCGTTGTTCGTATGTTTAACAACCTCTTTTGCCCTTGATCTTGTGCTTATGAACCTCATTTGCATTTATTCTTGTGCTTAGGAACCTCATTTGCTCTTGTTTGTGTGCTTAACAACCGTAATTGGTATTGTTCGTGTGCTTAACAACCTCTTTTGCCCTTGATCTTGTGCTTTTGATCCTCATTTTAAATTGTGCTTAGGAACGTCATTTGCACTTGTTCGTGTGCTTAGTACCCTCAATTGTCGTTGTTCGTATGCTTCTTAACCTCTTTTGTCCTTGTTCTTGTGCCTAGCAACATGATTTACTCTTGTTGTTGTGCTTAACAACCTCATTTGCCGTTGTTCTTGCTATTTGCAACATAATTTGCCCTTTATCATGTGCTTATGAATCTCATTTGCATTTGTTCTTGTGCTTATGATCCCAATTTTCCCTTGTTTGTGTGAATTGGTGTTGTTTGTGTGCTTAACAATCTCTTTTGCCCTTGATCTTTTGGTTGTGAACTCTTTTTCATTTGTTCTTGTGCTTAGGAACCTTATTTGATCTTGTTTGTATGCTTAACAACAATTAGCATTGTTCGTGTGCTTAACAACCTCTTTTGCCCTTGATCTTGTGCTTATGAACCTCATTTGCATTTTAAATTGTGCTTAGGAAATTCATTTGCCCTCCTTCGTGTGCATAACAACCTCAATTGTCGTTGTTCATATGTTTTTTAGCCTCTTTTGCCCTTGTTCTTGTGCTTAGTAATATCATTGACACTATTTCTTGTGCTTATGAAGCTCATTTACATTTGTTCTTGTGCTTAGGAACTTCATTTGCCCTTGCTCATGTGCTTAACAACCTCAATTGACATTGTTCTTGCGCTTTGCAACATAATTTGCCCTTGATCTTGTGCTTATGAACCTCATTTCCATTTGTTATTCTGCTTAGGAACCTCTTTTGCCTTTGTTCGTGTTCTTAACAACCTCAATTGGCATTGTTCTTGCGCTTTGTAACATAATTTGTCCATGATCTTGTGCTTATGAACCTCATTTGTATTAGTTTTTGTGCTTAGGCACCTCATTTGTCCTTGTTTGTGTGTATAACAACCTCAATAGGCGTTGTTCGTGTGCTTAACAACCTCTTTTGCACTTGATCTTGTGCTTATGGACCTCATTTGCATTTGTTATTGTGCTTACGAATCTCATTTGCCCTTATTTGTGTGCTTAACAACCTTAATGGCGTTGTTCGTGTGCTTAACTACCTCTTTTGCCCTTGATCTTGTGCTTATGAACCTCATTTGCACTTGTTCGTGTTCTTAACAACCTCCATTGTCATTGTTCCTATGCTTCTTCACCTCTTTTGCCCTTGTTCTTGTGCTTAGCAACATCATTTACTCTTGTTCTTGTGCCAACCTCATTTGTCGTTGTTCTTGCGATTTGCAACATAATTTGTCATTTATCTCGTGCTTATGAACCTCATTTGCATTTGTTCTTGTGCTTAGGAACCCAATTTTCCTTTGTTTGTGTGCTTAACACCCTCAATTGGTGTTGTTCGTGTGCTTAACAACCACTTTTGCTCTTGATCTTATACTTATGAACCACCTTTTCATTTGTTCTTGTGCTTAGGAACCTTATTTTCTCTTGTTTGTTTGCTTAACAACCTTAATTGGCATTGTTCGTGTGCATAACAACCTCTTCTGCCCTTGATCTTGTGCTTATGAACCTCATTTGCATTTGTTGTTGTGCTTAGGAACCTCATTTGCCCTTTTTCGTGTGCTTAACAACCTCAATTGTCGTTGTTCATATGCTTCTTAACCTCTTTTGCCCTTGTTCTTGTGCTTAGCAACATCATTTAGACTTGTTCTTGTGCTTAACATCCTGATTTGTCGTTGTTCTTGCACTTTGCAACATAATTTGCCCTTCATCTTGTGCTTCTGAACCTCATTTGTATTAGTTCTTGTGCTTGGGAACCTCATTTGCCCTTGTTGGGGTGCTTAACAACCTCAATTGGCGTTGTTCGTGTGCTTAACAACCTCTTTTGCGCTTGATCTTTTGCTTATGAACCTCATTTGCATTTGTTCTTGTGCTTAGGAACCTTATTTGCTGTTGTTGGTGTGCTTAACAACCTTAATTGGAGTTGTTCGTGTGCTTAACAACCTCTTTTGCCATTGATCTTATGCTTATGAACCTCATTTTCATTTGTTATTGTTCTTTGGAACCTCATTTGCCCTTGTTCGTGTGCTTAACAACCTGAATTGTCATTATTGATATGCTTATATACCTCTTTTGCCCTTGTTCTTGTGCTTAGCAACATATTTTACACTTTTTCTTGTGCTTAACAACCACATTTGTCGATGTTCTTGCGCTTTGCAACATAATTTGCCCTTGATCTTGTGCTTATGAATCTCATTTGCATTTGTTATTGTGCTAAGGATTGTCATTTGCCCTTGTTTGTGTGCTTAACAATCTCAATTGGCGTTGTTTGTGTGCTTAACAACCTCTTTTGTCCTTAATCTGGTGCTTATGAACATCATTTGCATTTGTTATTGTGCTTAGGAACATCATTTGCCCCTTTTTGTGTGCTTAACAACCTCTTTTGCCCTTGATCTTTTGCTTATGAACATCATTTGCATATGTTATTGTGCTTAGGAACCTCATTTGCCTTTGTTCGTTCGTGTACTTAACAACCTCAATTGTCGTTGTTCATATGCTTCTTAACCTCTTTTGTTGTTGTTCTAGTTCTTAGCAACATCATTTACTCTTGTTCTTGTGCTTAACAATCTCATTTGTCGTTGTTCTTGCACTTTGCAACATAATTTGCCCTTTATATTGTGCTTATGAACCTCACTTGCATTTGTTCTTGTGCTTAGGAACCTCATATTCCCTTTTTTGTCTGCTTAACAACCTCAATTGGTGTTGTTCGTGTGCTTGACAACCTCTTTTGCCCTTGATCTTTTGCTTATGAACCTCATTTGCATTTGTTCTTATGCTTAGAAACCTTATTTGCTCTTGTTTGTGTGCTTAACAACCTTAATTGGCGTTGTTTGTGTGCTTAACAACCTCTTTTGCACTTGATCTTGTGCTTACGAACCTCATTTGCATTTGTTATTGTACTTAGGAACCTCATTTGCTGTTGTTCTTGTGGTTAACAACCTCAATTGTCGTTGTTCATATGCTTCTTTACTTCTTTTGCCCTTGTTCTTGTGCTTAGCAACATCATTTACACATGTTCTTGTGCTTAACAACCACATTTGTCGATGTTCTTGCGCTTTGAAACATAATTTGCCCTTGATCTTGTGCTATGAAACTCATTTGCATTTGTTATTGTACTTGGGATCCTGATTTTCCCTTGTTGGTGTACTTAACAACCTCAATTGTCATTTTTCTTGTGCTTAGCAGCATCATTTACTCTTTTTCTTGTGCTTGACAACCGCATTTGTCGTTGTTCTTACGCTTTGCAACATAATTTTCCCTTTATATCGTGCTTATAAACCTCATTTGTCGATGTTCTTGTGCTTAACAGCCTCTTTTGCCCTTCATCTTGTGTTTATGAACCTCATTTGCATTTGTTCTTGAACTTAGGAACCTCACTTGCCCTTGTTTGTGTCCTTAACAACCTCAATTGTCATTATTCATATGCTACTTAACCTCTTTTGCCGTTGTTCTTGGGGTTAGCAACATTATTTACTTTTGTTCTTGTGCTTAACAACCTCATTTATCATTGTTCATGCGCTTCGCAACATAATTTGTCCTATATCTTGTGCTTATGAACCTCATTTGCAGATGTTCTTGTGGTTTGGAACCCTATTTTCTCTTATTTGTGTGTGCTTAACAACCTCTTTTGTCCTTGATATCGTGCTTATGAACCTTATTTGCATTTGTTATTGTGCTGAGGAATCTCATTTGCCCTTCTTCGTGTGCTTAACAACCTCAATTGTTATTGTTCATATACTTATTAACCTCTTTTGCCCCTGATCTTGTGCTTAGCAACATCATTTACACTTGTTTTTGGGATTAACAACCTCATTTGTCGTTGTTCTTGCACTTTGCAACATAATTTGCCCTTGATCTTGTGCTTATGAACCTCATTTCCATTTGTTATTGATCTAACGAACCTCATTTGTCCTTGGTCGTGTGCTTAACAACCTCAATTGTCGTTGTTCATATGCTTCTTAACCTCTTTTGCCCTTGTTTTTATGCTTAGCAACATCATTTACACTTGTTCTTGTGCTTAATAACCTGATTTGTCGTTGTTCTTGCACTTTGCAACATAATTTGCCCTTGATCTTGCTCTTATGAAGCTCATTTGCATTTGTTCTAATGCTTAGGAACCCCATATTCCCTTTTTTGTGTGCTTACCAACCTTTTTTGCCCTTGATATCGTGCTCACGAACCTCATTTGCATTTGTTCTTGTGCTTACGAACCTCATTTGCCTTTGTCCGTGTTGTTAACAACCTCAATTGGCATTGTTCTTGCGCTTTGCAACATAATTTGTCCTTGATCTTGTGCTTATGAACCTCATTTGTATTAGTTCTTGTGCTTAGGAACCTCATTTGCCCTTGTTTGTGTGCTTAACAACCTCAATTGGCATTGTTCGTGTGATTAACAACCTCTTTTGCCCTTGATCTTTTACTAATGAACGTCATTTGCATTTGTTTTTATGCTTAGGAACCACACTTGCCCTTTTTCGTGTGCTTAATAACCTCAATTGTCATTGTTCGTATGCTTCTTAACCTTTTTCCCATGATCTTTTGCTTATGAATCTCATTTGCATTTGTTCTTTCGCTTAGGAACCTTATTTGCTCTTGTTTTTATGCTTAACGACCTTAATTTGCGTTGTTCGTGTGCTTAATAACCTCTTTTGCCGTTGATCTTCTGCTTATGAACCTTATTTGCATTTGTTATTGTGCTTAGGAACCTCATTTGCCCTTGTTCGTGTGGTTTACAACCTCAATTGTCGTTGTTCATATGCTTCTTAACCTATTTTGTCATTGTTTTTGTGCTTAGCAACATCATTTACTCTTGTTCTTGTGCTTAACAACCTCATTTGTAGTTGTTCTTGCGCTTTGCAACATAACTTGCCCTTTGCATATAAACCTCATTTCCATTTGTTCTTGTACTTCGGAACCCCATTTTCCCTTGTTTGTGTTCTTAACAACCTCAATTGGCGTTGTTCGTGTGCTTAACAACATCTTTTGCCTTTGATCTTGTGCTTATGAACCTCATTTGCATTTGTTATTGTGGTTAGGAACTTCATTTGCTCTTGTTCGTGTGCTTAACAACCTCAATTGTCGTTATTCATATGCTTCTTAACCTGTTTTGCCCTTGTTCTTGTGCTTAGCAACATCATTTACAATTGTTCTTGTGCTTAACAACCTCATTTGTCGTTGTTCTTGCGCTTTGCAACATAATTTTCCCTTGAACTTATGCTTATGAAGCTCATTTGCATTTGTTCTTGTGCTTAGGAACCTCATTTGCCCTTTGTTTGTATGCTTAACAACCTGAATTGTCGTTGTTCATATGCTTGTTAACATCTTTTGTTGTTGTTCTTGTGTTTAGCAAAATCATTTACTCTTTTTCTTGTGCTTAACAATCTCATTTGTTGTTGTTCTTGCGCTTTGCAACATAATTTGCCCTTAATCTTGTGCTTAGGAAGCTCATTTGCATTTGTTATTGTGCTTAGGAACTACATTTGCCCTTGTTCGTGTGCTTAACAACCTCAATTGTCGTTATTCATATACTTCTTAACCTCTTTTGCCCTTGTTCTGGTGCTGAGCAACATCATTTACGCTTGTTCTTGTGTTTAATAACCTCATTTATTGTTGTTCTTGCGCTTTGTAACATAATTTTCCCTTGATCTTGTGCTTATGAAGCTCATTTGCATTTGTTCTTGTGCTTAGGAACCACATTTGACCTTGTTTGTGTGCTTAACAACCTCAATTGGCGTTGTTCGTGTGCTTAACAACCTCTTTTGCCCTTGATCTTGTTCTTACGAACCTCATTTGCATTTGTTCTTGTGCTTAGGAACCTCATTTGCCCTTGTTCGTTACAAACCTCAACAGTCGTTTTTCATATGCTTCCTAACCTCTTTTGTCGTTGTTCTTGTTCTTAGCAACATCATTTACTCTTGTTCTTGTGCTTAAGAACCTCATTTGTCGTTGTTCTTGCGCTTTGCAACATAATTTGCCCTTGATGTTTTGCTTATGAACCTCATTTGCATTTATTCTTATGCTGAGGAAAACCTTATTTGCTCTTGTTTATATGCTTAACAACCTTAATTGGCGTTGTTTGTGTGGTTAACAAGCTCTTTTGCACTTCATCTTGTGCCTATGAACCTCATTTGCATTTGTTATTGTGCTTAACAACCACATTTGTCGTTGTTCTTGCGCTTTGCAACATAATTTGCCCTTGATCTTGTGCTTATGAAGCTCATTTGCATTTGTTCTTGTGCTTAGGAACCTCATTTGCCCTTGTTTGTGTGCTTAACAACCTCAATTGGCATTGTTCGTGTGCTTAACAACCTCTTTTGCCCTTAATCTTGTGCTTATGAATCTCATTTGCATTTGTTTTTCTGCTTAGGAACATCATTTGCCCTTTTTTGTGTGCTTAACAACCTCAATTGGCGTTGTTCGTACGCTTAACAACCTCTTTTGCTTATGAACCTCATCTGCACATGTTATTATGCTTAGGAACCTCATTTGCCCTTCGTGTACTTAACAACCTCAATTGTTGTTGTTCATATTCTTCTTAACCACTTTTGTCGTTGTTCTTGTGCTTAGCAACATCATTTACTCTTGTTCTTGTGCTTACCAACCTCATTTGTCATTGTTCTTACGGTTTGCAACATAATTTGCCCTTTATCTTGTGCTCATGAACCTCATTTGCATTTAATCTTGCGCTTAGAAACCGCATTTTTCCTTGTTTGTGTGTTTCACAACCTCAATTGCCGTTGTTCGTGTGCTTAACAACCTCTTTTGCCCTTGATATTTTGCTTATGAACCTCATTTGCATCTGTTCTTGTGCTTGGCAACCTTATTAGCTCTTATTTATATGCTTAACAACTTCAATTGGCATTGTTCGTGTGCTTAACAACCTCTTTTGCTCTTGATCTTGTGCTTATGAATCTCATTTCCATTTGTTATTGTGCTTACAAATCTCATTTGCCCTTGTTCGTGTGCTTAACAACCTTAATTGTAGTTTCATATGCTTCTTTACCTCCTTTACCCTTGTTCTTGTGCTTAGCAACATCATTTACACTTGTTCTTGTGCTTAACAACCCCATGCGCCGTTGTACTTGCGCTTTGCAACATAATTTACCTTGATCTTGTGCTTATGAAGCTCATTTGTATTTGTTCTTTTTCTTAGGAACCTCATTTGCCCTTGTTTGTGTGCTTAACAACCTCAATTGGCGTTGTTCGTGTGCTTAACAACTTATTTTGCCCTTCATATTGTGCTTATGAACCTCATTTCCATTTGTTCTTGTGCTTAGGAACCTCATTTGCCCTTATTCGTGTACTTAACAACCTCAATTGTCGTTTTTCATATGCTTCTTAACCTCTTTTGTCGTTGTTCTTCTAGTTCGCAACATCATTTACTCTTGTTCTTGTGGTTAACAACCTCATTTGTCGTTGTTCTTACGCTTTGCAACATAATTCGCCCTTTATCTTGTCCTTATGAACCTCATTTGCGTTTGTTCTTGTGCTTAGAAACCTCATTTTCCCTTATTTGTGTGCTTAATAACCTCAATTGGCATTGTTCGTGTGCTTAACAACCTCTTTTTCCCTTGATTTTGTGCTTATGAACCTCATTTGCATTTGTTATTGTGCTTAGGAACTTCATTTGTCCTTGTTCGCGTGCTTAATAACATCAATTGTCGTTGTTCATATGCTTCTTAACCTCATTGCCCTTGGTCTTATGCTTAGCAACATCATTTACACTTGTTCTTGTGCTTAACAACCTCATGTGTCGTTGTTCTTGCGCTTTGCAACATAATTTGCCTTTGATCTTGTGCTGATGAAGCTTATTTACATTTGTTCTTGTTCTTAGGAATCTTATTTGCCCTTGTTTGTATTCTTAACAACCTCAATTGGTGTTGTTCGTGTGCTTAACAACCTCTTTTGTCCTTGATCTTGTGCTTATTTACCTCATTTGCATTTGTTATTGTGTTACCTCATTTGCCCTTTTTTGTATGCTTGATAACCTCAATTGGCGTTGTTCGTGTGCTTAACAACCTCTTTCACCCTTGATATCGCGCTTATGAGCCTCATTTGCATTTATTCTTGTTTTTAGGAACCTCATTTGTCCTTGTTTGTATGCTTAACATCATCAATTATCGTTGTTCATATGCTTCTTAACCTTTTTTGCCCTTGATCTTTTGGTTATGAATCTCATTTGCATTTGTTCTTGTGCTTAGGAATCTCATTTCACTTGTTTGTGTGCTTAACAACCTCAATTAGCGTTTTTTGTGTGCTTAACAACCTCTTTTTCCCTTGTTCTTGTGCTTATGAATCTCATTTTGCATTTGTTATTGTGCTTAGGAACCTTATTTGCTCTTATTTGTGTGCTTAACAAATTCAATTGTCGTTGTTCATATGTTTCTTAACATTTTTTTCCCTTGTTCTTGTGCTTAGCAACATCATTTACACTAGTTCTTGTACTTAACAACCTTTGCAATATAATTTGCCCTTGATCTTGTGCTTATGAAGCTCATTTGCATTTGTTCTTGTGCTTAGGAACCTCATTTGCTCTTGCTCATGTGCTTAACAACCTCAATTGGCATTGTTCTTGCGCTTTGCAACATAATTTGCCCTTGATCTTGTGCTTATGAACTTCATTTGCATTTTTTTTCTTGTGCTTAGGAACCTCATTTTCCTTTGTTTGTGTGCTTAGCAACATCAATTGGCGTTGTTTGTGTGCTTAACAACCTTTTTTGCCCTTGATCTTTTGCTTATGAACCTCATTTGCATTTGTTCTTGTGCTTAGGAACCTAATTTGTTCTTGCTCATGTGCTTAACAACCTCAATTGGCATTGTTCTTGCACTTTGCAACATAATTTGCCCTTGATCTTATGCTTATGAACCTCATTTGCATTTTTTTCTCTTGTGCTTAGGAACCTCATTTGCCTTTGTTTGTGTGCTTAGCAACATCAATTGGCGTTGTTTGTGTGCTTAACAACCTCTTTTGCCTTTGATCTTTTGGTTATAAACCTTATTTGCATATGTTCTTGTGCTTAGGAACCTTATTTGCTCTTATTTGTGTGTTTAACAACCTTAATTGGCACTTTTTGTGTGCTTAACAACCTCTTTTGCCCTTGATCTTGTGCTTATGAACCTCATTTGCATTTGTTATTGTGCTTAGGAACCTCATTTGTCTTTATTAGTGTGCTTAACTACCTCAATTGTCGTTGTTCATATGCTTCTTAACCTCTTTTGCCATTGTTCTTGTGCTCAACAACTTTTTTTGTTGTTGTTCTTGCGCTTTGCAACATAATTTCCCTTGATCTTGTGCTTATGAAGCTCATTGGCATTTGTTCTTGTTCTTAGGAACTTCATTTGCCCTTGTTTGTGTGCTTAATAACCTCAATTGGGGTTGTTCGTGTGCTTAACAACCTCAATTGGCGTTGTTTTTGCACTTTGCAACATAATTTGTCTTGATCTCGTGCTTATGAACCTCATTTGATTTGAAAGCATATTCTAATATATCCATCATATTGAACGGTTTAGATCGACTGTTTGAATTTTAAAAATGTCGGGTGTAATTTGGTGTCACCAAAAATGGTGTAAGTAGATCCCTCATCATCTAAAATATTTCTTTAAAAAAATTGGACATCAACTTTATTTTATCTCTCTCATCGTATACCCATCTTTTACATGTTTTTAAAAAGGTGGATTTTTTCTTCATTCAATGTCGCCCATATTTTTAATGATATGTGAAGAATTTTGCGAATTTAAAATCATAAACGTCTTCTACGTAATTTTCTCTTTCAAATAAGATCTATGATAAAGTAATTTTGAGTTATCCGTCGCACAAGTATTCATACCTCGTAGTGAAAGTATTTATACCTCGTTGTGCAAGTATTTATAACTCGTGGAGCAAGTATTGATACCAATAGAGCAAGTATTGATACCTCGTCTTGCAAGTATGAATAAATCGAGGTATGAATATGTTAGGTATAAATATTGGCAATATTTGATATAATATGTTAGGTACAAATACTTGATAAATTAACTATTCACACTTGTATGACGAGGTATGAATACTTGTAGTACTTGTTAGATACATATACTTGATACATAAACTATTCACACTTGCATGATGAGGTATAAATACTTTCAAACATTATCTAATGTCACAAGGAATTGCAATACTTGATATTAATATTTGTTATTAATACTTTCTGAAATACTTGATATATTAGATATGAACACTTGCAAGACGAGATGTGAATACTTGCTCGACGAGATATGAAGACTTGCTCGATGAGGTATGAATACGGGCAACTCGAAAGTATATCATCATGGACCTCATTTAAAAGAGAAAATTACGTAAAAGACGTTCGTGGTTTCACAAATCGTTAGAAATATTGACGAGATTGAACGGAGAAAAAAACTCACCTTTAAAAAAATATAAAAGATGGGTGTGTGATGTGCATTTTTTTTCCAAATAATTTGATATCTTAGACATAGTAACATGGTTCGCGAATAATTCGCGCTTTATTCGAATTTTGGTACCCAACGAATGAATCGGCGTATAATTCGGTAGTTCGCGTATTAATCGTCTAATACGCTAATTATACGTGAATAATACGAATTTTACGAACAATACGCGTTTAATTCGTGCTATTTCTCCTGTTATTTTTTCCTCCGTCCTCCCTGGTTGAGTTTATTATTCATGTTGTCTAATTGAGTGCAACGAGCCTCAATCTCCGTTACTAAATCAATTGATCTCTCACACAATTAACAAAGAATTTTTGAGTAATTTTGTAAAAGAGAAGAGTCTGACAAGGATAAGAACTTCGAATGCTAAAGAAGCAATTCGCCTATTTCATTTAGTAAAATCCCGATACAACGCCACAGGAGCTTAGGCCTTTTATAGGCAATCTAAACTGTAAAAGAAAGTAGATAAATTGGTAAAGGAAAACAACGAATTTATTTAGGGAGCGCCACGTCAGCGGTAGGTGATGACATGGCCCAACAGACTCTAACGAACTCAGCTACTGTCGCTCAACAATATGTCTCTCTTCCTCTCCAGTTCTGTTTGATTGAAGCCACTAATTCTGTATGCGTGTCCCCACCTTGTCAGCGACACTATTCTTATTACTGCCCTTCGCTTCCTTCAATCCCTAGTCCCATTTTCAGTCTTTGTACCCTTTTTTAGTAACTGACCGACTTCGCTGACCGTTCTGCCCCGCCTCTCTTCTTCTCCAATTAAACTTCCCTCTTCAACGGTAACCCCCAAATCGGTTATCTCTCATCGCAATACCCCCTCCTTCAAGATAATTCGTGTCCTCATGAATGAATTCAGGAAATTGTTGTGCCATTAATTCATAATCCTCCCAAGTAGCATCCTCTGGTGCTTGATTTTTCCACTGCACTAACAATTGTGACTGAACTGCATTCCATCTTTTGAGCATACGTCTTCCCAAAATCAGATGAGGTACTTTCTCAGTTTCTATACTCGGTCCTCCCAGTGGTAGAGTCGGGAGGGTATCTGGTTCTCTCCCAGTTTAGCCTTTAGCTGGGAAACATGAAAAACGGGGTGAATTAATGACCCCGGTGGTAGGTTTAATTCGTAAGCCACTGGACCCACACACTTCAACACCTCGAATGGACCATAAAATTTGGAGCTCAACTTCGGGTTACGCCTTCCTCCCACTTACAATTGTCTGTAGGATTGTAATTTCAGATAAACCCAATCACCTTTGGAGAATTTCCGCTCACTGCGACGCTTATCGTCATTCTTCTTCATCCTATCCTGGGCTTTCTTCAAATGTGATTTCAATTGAATCAATGCCGCTTGTTGGTCTCTCAACAACTCATTAACCGACTCAACTGCACTCTTGGGAGCACTACCCAGCGCTAACAGTGGTGGAGGATACCCGTACAATGCTTCAAAAGGAGATATCTTGGTTGCATTGTGCCAATTGGTGTTGTACCACCATTCAGCCAATGACAGGTAATTGCTCCACTTGCTTTGCTTGTCATACACCATAGCCCTCAAATACTGCTAAACATTGATTAACTTTCTCTGTTTGGCCATCTGTCTGTGGATGATATGCTATACTCATATTCAACCGTACCTCTAACTTTGCCATCAACTCCTTCCAAAATCTGCTGGTAAAAATTGGATCCCTATCTGAAATGATGTTTAGAGGTAAACCATGCAGCCTGTAAATATTATCCATAAACACTTGTGCCACAGTTGCTGCACTGAACGGATGACTCAGGCCCACAAAATATGCATACTTGGTCAGCCTATCCACCACCACCAAAATTACTTCAAACCCCTTGGACTTGGGCAAGCCAGTAATGAAATCCATACCCACACTGGTCCATGCCTCAATTGGGATGGGTAAAGGTTTTAGAAGGCCAGGAGATGCAGTATGCTCAATTTTGTTGAGTTTGCAATTGGGGCATTTCAGAACAAACTGATGCACACTCTCTTTCAACATAGGCCAATAAAAATTTCTTTTAACTCTTTGATATGTAGCAGTAACACCAGAATGACCCCCCAAAGCTGAGTCATGCAATTCTTTCAAGATTTGTTCTCTCCAGTCACCTTGAGTTCCCACACAAACCCTTCCTTTAAACCTCACCACACCTTGGTGTTCTGACAAGTGAGTATTACCACTGATTCCATCTCCTCCTTGTATTTTCTCTTTCAAACTTTCAATCCATCTGTCTCCTGCATAACTAGCCTTGATATCTTCCACCCACTGAGGAACTAGCTCACTAACTACATGAACAGCAGCTTCTTCCTTTTTAGTTTCTATTTCATTCCCATTTTGCCCCTTCTTCCTTGATAGTGCATCAGCTACTTTGTTTTCAATCCCCTTTTTGTATTCAATTCTGTAATTCAACCCCAACAACTTGCTCAACCCTCTATGCTGCATGGGAGTATTCACCCTTTGCTCAAGTAAATACTCCAAACTCACTTGATAAGTTTTTATGACAAATTCACTGCCCAACAGATAATGCCTCCATTTTGTAACAGCAGTATACAAGGCCAGAAGCTCCTTTTCATAGGTGGATAGTGCTTTATTCTTCACTCCTAACTTCTTGCTTAGGAAGGCTATAGGTCTCTTTTCTTACATCAGCACAGCACCTATACCTTCTTGACTTGCAATCTGTCTCCACTGTGAATGGTTGTTGGAAGTCTGGCAGCTTCAGAACTGGTGCAGTCACCATTGCCCTCTTGAGTTGATCAAATGCTTGTTGTGCACTTTCACTCCACCTAAAAGTATTTTTCTTCAACAATTCTGTTAGAGGCTTAGAAATTATGCCATATCCTTTAATGAACTTTCTATAATAACCAGTAAGTCCCAAAAAACCCCTCAATTCCTTTATAGTTTTAGGAATTGGCCAATTGTTCATAACTTCAGTTTTTTTAGGATCTGTGGCAACCCCCTCTTTTGAAATTGTATGGCCCAAATACTCAACCCTATGTACCCCAAAATCACATTTGGACTTCTTAACATACAACTGGTACTTTAGTAAGGTTTGAAGTACCAATTCTAAATGCATTTTGTGAGACTCCAAATCCTTGCTATATACCAGTATATCATCAAAGAAAACTAAAACAAACTTCCTCAAATAGGGTTTGAACACATTGTTCATGAGTGCTTGAAAGGTGGCAGGAGCATTTGTGAGACCAAAGGGCATGACTTGGAATTCAAATAGGCCTTCATGAGTCTGAAAAGCTGTTTTGTGCACATCTGCCTCATCCATTCTGATCTGATGGTAACCAGACCTCAGGTCCAATTTTGAGAAACAATGCACTCCATTCAATTCATCCAACAAATCATCAATCAGTGGTATGGGATACTTGTTCTTAACAGTCTCCTCATTCAACCTTCTGTAATCCACACACATTCTCCAAGATTCATCTTTCTTCTTAACCAACAAAACTGGTGATGAGTAACAACTGGTGCTAGGCTGAATCAAACCCTTTTGTAACAGTTCCTGAGTGATCTTCTCCACTTCTAATTTCTGGAAGTGTGAGAACCTGTAGGGTCTTAGGTTGATGGGTTTAGAGTCTGGTTTGAGTGGAATTTTGTGGTCAATTTCTCTTTTAGGAGATAGAGATTTTGGTTCTTCAAAGACAACAGAATAAGACTCTAGCAATTTTTGCAGTTGACTGTCACACTCTTTCTCTTGCTCAATTACCACTTCTTCTATTTTGAAAAATTGAGCTACAAATATTTCACCTCCTTTCTTCCTCTCTTTTCCAACATCAATTTCTTCTAGAACCCTAACCTCAACTTTTACCTTCTCTATGTACAGCTGCACCTCCTTACCCTCTAATGCCATAATTTTCATCACTCCCTTCTTCAAATTAATGAAAATATCATCCATCTCAGCCACCCAATCACATCCTAACACTACATCATAACCTGGCACCTTTAAAACCCTTAGGTCAGCCTCTAGCTGATGACCTTGCACCAGAATTTGCACTTTAAGACACGTCTTATCTGTCTTCAATCTTTCCCCACCAGCACTTCTGAATGTTTTAGAGGGAATAGGTATTGTAGGCAGCTTGAGTTTCTCCACCAGAACTGGGTTTATGAATGAGTTTGTAGCTCCAGTGTCAACCAACACACATACTGACGCATTACCAACTTTACCCTTGTACATCAATGCCTTACTAAAGCCAGTGATACTCAAAGTTACCAAATTTTCTTCTATCACCTCTTCTTCTTCCATTTCTTCAGGTATTTCTACTTCATACTGATTATCATCACCTTCCTCATCTTCTTCCCCTTCTATAGTATGTAACCCTCTAGCACACCTATGACCTTGACTCCACTTCTCATTGCATCTGTAACACAGCCCAAGTGCCCTTCTTTGCTCATTGGATAGGTTTTGGGAGCCTTTTGGATATTGGTTATAGGACTTTGGGTTTAGATTCACTTTAGGTGATGGTATTGTCTCAACATTCCTCTTTACTCCTGTATCAGTATATTTAATGGTTTTGAAATTACTGGAATTTGTAGGTTTGGAGTTTGAATAGTATTGAGGTTTGAGGAAACCTACTCTCCTGTCAACTGGATTCACTACCACTTCCATCTCAAGGGCTAAATTGAAAGCTTCATCCAATGTTTTTGGTTTAAAAAGATTGATAGAGTTTTGTATCTCTTCCCTCAGGCCACAAATGAAACTCCACACAAAAAAGAATTCATTCTTAATTCCAGTTTCCACCATTAATCTAGCTTTGGCCCTCTGAAATTCTCTTACAAAATCCTCCACTGTACCAGTCTGATGTACCTTCTTGAATTGTACCACTGGATTCTGATGGGTTCTAACCTTAAAACGTTCAAAAATGGCATGTACCAGTATAGGCCAAGGTGGATCCGGGTGTTCTACCCGATAACAACTAAACCACTCTTTTGCATCTCCACAGAAATTCATAGTTGCCATGTGCACCTTATACTATTCAGGAGTCTGATAATACTCAAAATAAAACTTACAGTGCTCTAACCAATCTCCTGCACCAGTACCATAAAATTCTGGTACGTCAATCCTTGGCAGCATCACTCTCTTGAGTTTGAACTGAACCCTGGTACCAATTGCCTCCTCTACGATCAAATCGATCCACTAGATCCAATTCAGTTTGTCTCTCTAGGTCTCGATCTAGAGCAGCAGGTCTGTATGCACTGGTACTAGTCTGACCCAGTTCGATTTCCCTATCCGCTCCATCAGATTCCGGTCCTTTACCAGTAACATGAGATTTGATCGATTTGTTCACTGCCTCCATCATTAACATCATCTGCTGAAAGCGATCCTCCTATAATCGGTTGGATGCTTGGAACTGTTCGTCACGCACCTGAAAACCCCTGTGCACTTCTTTCGTCAGTTGATTGAGCTTATCGTTGATCGTTCCTAGATCAAGCTGACACACCACCTCTTCAGGCGGATCATGCACTCGCTTTGGTGGCATAACTCAGTCACTACCCCAGATGAATTCGAACCTGGCTCTGATACCAACTGCAACGAGCCTCAATCTCCGTTGCTAAATCAATTGATCTCTCACACAATTAACAAAGAATTTTTGAGTAATTTTGTAAAAGAGAAGAGTCTGACAAGGATAAGAACTTCAAATGCTAAAGAAGCAATTCGCCTCTTTCATTTAGTAAAACCCCAATACAACGCCACAGGAGCTTAGGCCTTTTATAGGCGATCTAAACTATAAAAGAAAGTAGATAAATTGGTAAAGGAAAACAACGAATTTATTTAGGGAGCGCCACGTCAGCGATAGGTGATGACATGGCCTAACAGACTCTAATGAACTCAGCTACTGTCGCTCAACAATATGTCTCTCTTCCTCTCCAGTTCTGTTTGATTGGAGCCACTAATTCTGTATGCATGTCCCCACCTTGTCAGCGACACTATTCTTATTACTGCCCTTCGCTTCCTTCAATCCCTGGGTCCCATTTTCAGTCTTTGCACTCTTCTTTAGTAACTGACCGACTTCGCTGACCGTTCTGCCCCGCCACTCTTCTTCTCCAATTAAACTTCCCTCTTCAACGGTAACCCCCAAATCGGTTATCTCTTGTCGCATTGATCAACAAAATTCGGCGGAGGAAAGTATAGTATTGTCAGATTGCGCACCTGGAGGAGGAGAATAAGCTCAATTCTAAGTTTTTCTCATCTAATTAACCTTCTAATAAAGGAGAAAGTCAGGAGATGGAGGAGCTTCTGTGCGTCGTTTAATGGTTTTGGGAAAGAAGCTGTCAAAAGAAGAGGAAAGAACATTTTACCAAGAGGCCCCTGAGAATCTCACTTATTACACTAGATGAGGAACATAATGTTTATTCATATTTCTTTTACTTTAAAGTTTTCTAGGTGATACATTTATCACTTTGATCCATCAGTTAGACTTTTTATATTAAATATGAAATATTTATGGATTTTCTCTAAAAAAAGCTATACAAAAAATATTAACTTTTTTAAAATACAAAAATATTATGCCTGAAAAAAAATATTAATTTTAAAAAATAATTCTAAATAATTCCCGAATTATAACCGAATCATGAATTTTTGATCTCGCCGAACCGAACCCGAATAATTCATTTGTCACTATGATCTTAGGTATGAATACTTGATATATTATATATTAATACTTGCACGCATATGTATCCATATTTGTGCTCACCAATTATAAAATCTATCAAATATTAGTGGTCTCCAATTTAATTAGCGGTTCTCACTTAATTAGCAGTCTTCTACTTAATTAATGAATGAAAAATGAAAATAAAAATAAAATGAGAGATAGTTAGTCAATCTTATACCCAATATGTGTATTTATCGGTCCATGAGACGTGAAAAAATCAATTTTAGTACTATAATTCAACATCGATTCCATTTATATCCTTACTATGGAAGTTTTTATATTATAAAGTTCTAATTGAAAAGGCCAATGGTGTTTTTATCTCGTTTTGAAAAAGCAAATCGCATTGGAAAGTACTACTACTTCATAAAGGCAAATTGCGAGTAGCAATTATTATGTTATTTTTTTCTCTCTATTTGAAAAAAAAGAAATAAACTTTAAAAGTTTTAAATTCTAAATATATAAACTTATTAATGTTGTGATTTATTTCTTTATATAGTGAAATTTGATTGTATATATTACAACATCAACGTTAAATTGTTCATAAATTGTTCAATTTTGTAAAATTCGGTCTATTCTGTTTATTCGGCCGAATATTCCTATTCAATTACAATCCGAATAGAAAATCTATATTCGGTCCGAATACGAAGTTTAGAGCATATTACCAGTTTAGAGTATATTAATAGTGATAAAAATACCAGTTTAAAGTATATTAACAGTGATTTATACCACATGACCTTTCGCATACCGAATGAGAACCGAATTTCAAAACACTGGTATTGTTTTACATTCCTAAATTTAGGACAATTATTTTTGTCTTCTTTAGGAAATATTTGTTAGTATAATTTTATTATTGGTAACTGAAATAAAGATTAAGCTGATTCAACCATTAATTTTTTTTTTTTTTTATCGTGGTTTAGTAATAACTTCATATTACTTCTTTGTCGATGAGAAAATTAAGAAAAAAATAATAATATTGAAGAATAAATCAGCTTGTATGATACACTCGTGTAGAGCTAAGTCTTTTTTTTTTCAACAAACTTTGAGATAAAAATAAGAGCATTGCAAATAAGATTAAAAGTCAGAGCATTTATTTTTATCTAGTATTCGATTAGCTGGTGAGTTTGAATTTTTGAGTAAAGGTAGGGGATCAAGCCATCTAACTATTTAATACCTTTGTTATTATAACAAAGGATTTCCCCCAACTGAATTTCGGGTAAGTTTGAATTTGATTAACTATATAAACTAAATTTGCTATTTTTTTTATTTCTCCTGACGAAAATCCAGAATCCACTCTGAACCAAACGATTTTGTTTTGAACATATTTTAGATGGACGTTGTTTTAAAATTTATGTCATATTGAGATAAACGATATGAATCTCATTTTACTAGGTAAGGTTTATGATTAGATCTGAATTCGTATACAAGATGGTAGTGAGAGAATAGGAGATTAAGTCCCCTATAAATTGACAAATTACAACCATGTCCATTAAATTTTTTAAATTTAAAATGCAGCAGTATGTTTTAGTCCCCTTAAAAATATATTATACTAGAATGTATACTAGATGAGGGGGGTTCCAATACTTCATGCTTTTCATATCTCAATTTTATATTTTTATTTTTAATGTTTAAACTATCAATCTAAACCGTTCAACATAATATTTATATCAAAAATATTTAAAGATCAAATTTTGGAATTTTAGAAAAAATTAATATTTTTTTAGAAATACAAAATCATTGTTTTTGAACGATCCAAAAACAATAATTTTATACCTATCTTAAAAAATAATAAGAAATTTTCAAAAATTATAAAATTTCATTCTCAAACATATTTTTGTATCGACATTATATTAAGCAGTTTGCATAGACAATTTGAATTTTAAAAATGAATATATTAAATATGGAACATGATGAGAAAGACATAATTGATATTGAAACCCTTCTTATACTGCATATTCACTTACACTATTGAATCGGAGTGCAAGCACCATTTGTCCAGAATGTAAAACTGAGCCCAACACAAAAGGGCCAGAAGTCATGGAGACCATTGTACAATATTGGGCCGAGTACACTACAACATTCTATAAAAGGTAAGCCCAGCACAAAGTTCGTTCCACCAATTTCTGCATACATCGACGCCACAAAGAACATAGAACCACAGTCATATCGTTTAAACAAGGTGGAATTTCACGTGTACCCCTCAAATACTTCAAAATTACGTATTGCCTCATCTAAAGTTTGAAATTTTGTATTTCCTCTCTAAACTTCAAATACTCACAAATTTATCTATTTTATTGTCTTTTATATTAAGAGGAGGATCCACTTACATCATTTTTTGGTGACACAAAATTACACTATCTATTTTTAAAGTTCAAACAGTCGATCCTAACCGTTCAACATGATATCCATATTAAAATGTGCTTAGAGACCAAATTTTACATTTTTTTTGAATATTTTACTATTTATTAAAGTATTTTACAAAATCGTTGTTTTCAAACCATTGAATTTTTGTACTCATCTTAATAAATAGTAAAAAAAAAATATGAAAATTTTGATCTACAAGCACATTTTAATATATCCAACATGTTGAATGGTTTGGATCAACTGTTTGAACTTTAAAAATTTATGGTGTAATTTGTGTCACCAAAAAATGGTATAAATGGATCCCTCCTCTTATATTAAAACTCATTCTAAATTTATAAAATACCCATTTAACCCTTTATCAAAAGCATATGTATCCCATCAGACTCAAATTTGAATATGAACGGTACCTCTACTGTCCAAACTGCTTTTAGATTTGTTCACGCAAGATCAGCACGAATCTTGATGCAAAAAGGCACGCATATTACAATGACATGTACATATCTTAATATGGTACGCGCTGCTCGGAATTGCTTTAAGATCCGTGCACGTTAGATCAGTATAAATATTGAAGTGATGCGCACAAATCTTAATGCAATTCGCACGGATAAGATGGTAAATGAACCATTCAGATTCAAATTTGAGTCCGATTTGCTTTATATATTTTTAATAAAGTGTAAAATGGGTATTTTAAAAATTTAGAATGAGTTTTAATATAAAAAAGGGATAAATTTGTTAATTTTTAAAGTTTAGAGGGAGAAATACGTAATTTTAAACTTTAGAGGAGAATACGTAATTTTGAATTTTTTAAGGGGTATAGGTGAAATTCCTCCTTTAAACAACGGGAATTTGGTGAAGTTCCACCACTTCTCCACCATCTCCGCTTCCAATTTCTACCAAGTACCTCATACTGTTTTGCTTGCTGCTGCTCCTATCAACTCCCCCTTTTCCACATGGTCTCCTCGCAACAAAATGCGACCGTACCAACACTCCCTTCCTTGTTTTCGCTCGCCATCTCGCCGCCTCCGCCGCACCAATCTCAAGGTACCTTTTTATCAACTCCATTATTGATTTTTGATACCTCCAATTTCTGATTGATTAATTTGTTGCTTTTAATTTTTTTTTCTTTAGGGATTGAATATGCCTCTCAGATACAGCATATGCATTATTTGTTTCGTTCTTGCCATGTTCTGTCTATACTCCACTCTGAACCGCCATTTTGAGAAAATTTTCGACAATGGTGGATTATATGGTGATTCGAGTGTCCTGAAAGTTACGATCTTTTCAGCTCTAAGACCCATTAATCCTTCAAACGGGTCGGATTTAATATGGGCCCGACAGAAGCTGGCCGTGCGCTCGTGGCTTGCACTTTCTGACAAAGTGGATGTGGTTCTTTTTGGGAAACATGCTTCAATTGTTGAATTGAAAGAAGGTTTCAGTTCAAGGGTCACGATTGAACCAGCTATCGAATTCACGTATGAACTTCTCTTTTCTTATTTTAGTACTAGTATACAGTTGGGTGGTTTATGGAAGCATGAACTTGCTAAGTTAAGCTTATTGTAGTAGTGATAGTTCATTTTCGCTGGATCAATTTATCATAGACTCACTTAATAAGGTTGTTGCATTAGATGATTGGATTATTATGTGTCAATTGAACACAAATTGATTTCCTTTTGTGCCAATATAATTTGAATTTTCTTCTCTTTGGTAGTTAAAAATGCATTTTAGATACACACAGATTAAGTGAAGATATTTCTCTGGTATTTTAAGTTGACAACTGTTTTTTTTATCTAGGAAAGGTACCAGATTTGAGATTATGAAATTGATTAGAAAGATGGCAAATCAGTAATGACTTGTGTTATTTTCTGATTAGGTTTTTGGGAATCCCATTCTTTCATTTGATGGTTGCAAGAGCTCAAATTGCTACTTCTGATATTTCCATGCTAATAGACTCAGAGACTGTTCTCTTGCCTGAATTTCTCGACGCCTTAATCTCTATTCAAAAGCTTAACAAAGATTGGTTTGTTTTCTCATTTACGCCCAACATACTTAACTTTGAGTACCAGTTAGCTGGCAGTGGACATAACTGGTTTCGGCAAGATGGTAGGATGATAAAATCTAAGAAGGTATTATAGATTATCTAATATAGATAACAATCTAGATATGAAATAGGGTTTAATTGAACTGGGTTGGATCATTGTTGGGCTCGGGACAATTATATGTACCACTTCTGTGAAAGTAGTAGTTATCACATCCTTTTGGGTTTCAGCTCAGTCAGGTTTTAAGTCAATTAAGTTATGGGTTGGTTTAATTTCAGGTCCAAGATGATAGAAATTGCTTGATTCAAAGTTCTGATCTGACCTGAACACGAATTTGTTGGTTTGATGGTTGGTTTGGGCTCAGATTCAGTGAAGGTTATTTTTAGGGTTAGTTGGATTGATATTTCAGTTTGGTCAGGTTTTGTTAGATCTATAAATAACAAATTAGATGTCTGATTGTACATTTCATGTGAAACACTCTTTTTTCTTACCAGTTACAGGAATCTTTATTTAAACAATCAGAAGTGAGAAATTGTGGAGAGAGACTCTTAATGGCATGGAATAACCCAAAACTTCCCTTATTCTATGGTGTGATGCCTCCCTTTTTGTATGTCAAGGGGATTCATGACTTATGGCTGATAAATGAGATCTTGTCATCTGAAATAAGGACAGTTTTCGATGCGAGTAATTTAGATCTCAGCTTTTACCCTGAAAATCTCGGAAAATTGTCTAGCAAGTTCCCGAGAAGTCACACTATTGGGGGTGAAGTACCATGGGTGCATAATAACAACCTTCATCTCGCAATATTTTATGGGTCCCTTTACTTCTCCAAAACCTTTCTTAATAATACCCCTTATGAAATTTTAAAATCTTCGGGGCAATATTATTTTTTGAATGAAGAGAAAAGCGGCATTTTATCTCAAGGAACTAAAAGAAAGAAAGACTTATTAAATTTGTCAGGATATCATAAGGAGAAGAACAGATGTTCTCTGAGGCAATTTGATAACCTAACAATGGAAATGCCGGCACAAATTGAATACAACTATACTTTGGAGACGCTTCTAGAAATTGTAACTGATGAGAACAAGTCCGTGATTCTTGGCATCTCTGGAGAGAGTTATAGGGATATGCTTATGAGTTGGGTATGTAGGTTGAGGTACCTTGGTGTAACAAACTTTATTGTATATGCTCTTGATTTAGAGACGTATGAGTTTTCCATATTACAGGTAAATGTTTTTTGGTATTTTTTCTAGCTAATTTTGTACCAGTACAGGCTGCTATACGTACAAATTATGTAAGAAAAGCCAAATATACCCAGAAAATAACAAATGATTGGTAATGATATGTGAATTGGTACGGTATCTTCTTGGACTACAGACAAGAATACCATTTTAATTTCTGAACTCATATTCAGCTCTAATACAGTAAAAAACCTCTAATACCAATTGTATTTTAAATGACCAGTATTTTAGGCAGTTCATAAGAAATATTTTTTTTAATTAAATCTAATATGTCTTCTCATAATAGGGGTTACCAGTGTTTATGGATACACACTCCCCCAGGAACATCAGCTTTGATAACTGCCACTTTGGTACGGAGTGTTTTCAAAGGGTTACAAAGGTGAAATCTCGAACGGTTTTGAAGATTCTAAAACTAGGGTACAATGTTTTGTTGAGTGATGTAGATGTTTACTGGTTTCGAAATCCACTACCGTATCTCTCTTCATTTGGACCTGGTGTTTTAATGGCACAGTCAGATGAATTCAATGAAACAAGTAAGGTTCAGTGCTTGGTCTTACATGGTTCTCTTTTTATAGAACTTATATTTGTCGTTAATGCCCCCCTGTTTGGCTAATTTAAAGAGTTAGACACTGATAATGATACCAGTATATTACAAGGTGGACCAGGTTAATTTCTGATTTTTTTTCTTTTCATCGGTAGCATAAAAAAAAATTCCATCCACACCATCTTTTTCAGTGGTCCTGGGATAAATTGAAATCCGAGTTATGATTTTGAAATTTCATCTGAGTTATGAAAAGCTGGTCTTTTTTAAAATGATAACACAGATTTCAACCACTGAATTATTCAGCGGTCCCGGTATAAATCGAAATTTGCTAAAAGATGGTATGGGTTGATTTTTATTTATTTTTGGTGTATTTATGGCAAAACATTTGATTTTAATGTTTTGTTATCTTCTGCTGTATTTATTTGTGTTTATTAGTAAGCCAAAAATAATAATTAGGTCTCATGCTGTTGCTGTAGTAACTTGAAACTACAAAGCTGTAGATAATTCTCTAATCTAACAAGTTTACAATTTTGGATTCTCAATGCTAATTCACACTCCAATCTTGGAAATAATCTAATGATTTTTTTCACATAACATCTCTCTCCTAGGTCCGATAAACTTACCACGCCGACTAAACTCTGGTTTCTACTTCGCTCGATCAGATCCAATTACAGTAGCAGCTATAGAATTAGTAGTAAAGCACGCATCCTCCTCCAACTTATCAGAGCAGCCAAGTTTCTATGACGTTTTATGTGGGGAAGGTGGTTCTAACCGGGTTGGTCTTGACAGATGCGTTGAACCAAAGACGAACCTGACTGTGATTTTTCTGAACCGAGATTTGTTTCCTAATGGAGCATACAAGGGGATTTGGGAGAAGCGAAATATCCTGTCTGTGTGTACCGATCTAGGTTGTTTTGTGTTGCACAACAATTGGGTTAGCGGGAGGAAGAGGAAGCGGGATAGACAAATTTCATCCGGTTTATGGGATTATGATCCAACTTTGAGATTGTGTGTTCATAATTGGAGCAATGTTGAAGTTCTTTCTGATTATTCATACTGATTATTTTTCATTGTGATTTTTGTTTTTTTGGGATATATTGATGATATATTACAACTGACAAGGTCAGATAAAAGGTGCATAGGATGTAGGGTTATACATCAAATTTTCTTCTTATACAGAATATAGGCAGCATTTTTGTACTTAATTTTAGTTAATTCTTTTTGTAACAATCTAGCTTATGATTGTCAACATTCTTTTTTGATAAGAGATGATGGATGTAGAGAACTAATATGATATTTCTATAGTAGAACAATACAATTTTGATCTCACTTGCAGGGAAACAGATCCATTTTAAAACCTAGTAAAAATCTCTTAATTCTCAAACCTATGCAAAACATCCCTTAATCTTCACCTAAATAGAAGAAAAGAGGGGGAAAAAAAAGAATCAATCGAACAAAATAATGATGAAGTTATCTCTCAACATTAACAGCTATAATATGACGAGTTCTCTTCCAAAGGAGGAGGTGGCATTTTGAATTCTGGCTTCTGCCACGGCAAAGACGGCAGCGGAGCGGTCCCCTCTAGCATACTCCAAACCCGTCTCATGCTCGGCCGCTGTGAACTGTTTGGATAAGAACAAGCAAGCCCCACAAGCAGCATCCTAACCACTTCCACCTTCTCAAACCTCCCCTCAAGCAGCGGGTCTGCTGCTTCAGCCAACCTACTCCGGGCCCGCATCGCCCATACCCAATCAACCACATGAGTAGTCCCCTCCATTGGTCTCCGTCCAGTTGCCACCTCCAGTGCCACCACACCAAAGCTATACACGTCTGACTCTTCCGTTGCCAAGCCGGTTAACACATATTCTGGTGCCATGTAGCCCGGTGTGCCTACTACTGCTGTTGGTTGAGGTTCATTCCCATGGCTGTTTAACTGTGCAAGGCCAAGGTCTCCAAGCCGTGCGTTGAAACCGGCGTCAAGCAAGATATTGCTTGCCTTCACGTCACGGTGTAGGATCTTTCGGTCACACCCAAAATGGAGGAAATGAAGCCCCATTGCAAGCCCGGTTATAATTTTCTTACGTTGATGCCAGGATAGCGGTGCACGATTCCCATGCAAAGCATCATGTAAAGTTCCATTCGGCATGTACTCGTAAACCAGCATAAGGTCTTCTCCATCACGGCACCAACCTGTGAGCGGGACCAGGTTGCGGTGCTGACAGCTGGCAAGGATAGCAGCCACCTCTGAAGCAAACATGTGGCTGTACCGACCAGCCTGTGCGAAACGCTTCACTGCTACTTTTGAGCCAGAAGAAAGCGTGCCTTCATACACTGTTGCCGTGCTACCCCGACCAAGAATCTTTTGCTGGTTGAATCCGTTTGTTGCGGCCATTATTTCCTCCATTGAAATCTGCCCTGGTATATTCCCCAATTCATCTTCAATTTGGGTGCAACTGCAATCCTCTTCATAGTGCTGCTTTAATTCTAATGGCGGCTTCTCCTTCCCAGCACACCATTCGGAGATTAGTAAAGGATTCCACCTGACAGTTGCAATTAATGACATTCCAAGCAAGAGAGCCACGGCAAATAGAGCACCCAAGACCAGGCCCGCAATTTTTCGCTTTCGTTTGGTATTCGGACGGAACGGCTCAGCGATATCTATATCAGGTTCGTCCTCATGCGAATCAAGGAACCCATCGCTGCTCCCGGTGTTTACCGAGGAAAACAGTGGTGAAGGGTGGCTGGTGGGTGATGGAGAGTAGTATGTAGTACTGCTATTAAGGCCGAAGGTACGAAAACTCCAGCGGTTTATTAGGTGAAGGGCGGTACCGGGTCCATTTGAGGCTGAGAAACCTACATACATGAACTCATGTAATAGTCCCGAGAGGTCGAGCCCGGCTACAAGCAGGGGATTTGGGGGTCGGTGCTTCGAAGAATAACTCAGCCATACCTGTAATTCCTTATCTTGTGCATGGTACTCCACCCATGCTGTCATGGGAACCACCCTTTTGAGGTCAAGATCGGCCAAAACTGCACTGGAAGAAGCAGAGGAGAAAATGCTACACACATCCACTGCCACATGGTTGTCATCAAGATCACGAAGCAACACATCAAGATTCGTGTCGAACTCCACGGCTATGGCAGAATGTTCACTTGTACAATCTGCGCCTGGGTTAAAGAGGCCAAAGAAACCATTTGACGAGCCGACAAACAATGGGTCAGAGGTGATGAGGAATACAAGGCCGTCACCGAAAGAAGGAGACGGGATAATTGAGAAGGTGAACCGGGTCGAGAAGGAGGCAGCTGCACGAGTTTCCGGGTGGAGAAAGCGTATCGGAGCGGAGTAAAGAGCGTGGCCAGCACGGGACCCGCTAGTACTCAGGCTTGTCAGGCTGATGCTGCTGTTGAGTAGAGAAGCATCACCTAGGAGTGTTATGTTGGAGGTCCAAGAAATGCGGCTGCGTGTGAAGGTGGAAATGGAGAGGGATGGATAGGAGAGGAGGAGGTAGAGAAGAAGTAACATCTGTTTTAGTACATGGATAAAGATTCAAGTTTTGCTATGAGAGGAACTTGATTTATTAATGGCGGGGTAGTAATGCTGGTGAGGAGGGAGGAATCAAGGTTTGCTGTGAATGCGAGAGCAATTAATCAAGAATGAGAGAGAAACGGAGAATGAATGTCAAGTGGCGTCTTCATGCTGGAAAGAAGTTGCTACATTTTACCGAGGAAAACATGTTGATCAAAATTAAGGGTCATGATCATGCTCCTTATTAATCGGATGGCTGACACTGTACCATACTTCTATTGGACCTAGCCTTAAATTGGGCCTATTAAGTATTGGGCAACGGGCCCATTAATTTCAGTTCGACAACTATCAGATTCAAGTCCATAATATGATAATAGGCTCCGAAAAAATCATCTCCTCCCTCCAGTTTCTCTTTCTTACTTTCTGGCATCTCCATCGTATCTCTTTCCGATCCAGCCATGGCGTCGGAACAGGGCATCGCCGCGCTCTTCTCCATGTACAACGACGACGACGACGAAGAGGAAAACGACAACTCATTCGACCAGTCACACCTCCCTCCTTCGAATCGGAACTCTTCCCCACGGTCTCCTCTCCTACCTGACGAACCCTCCTCAGACCACAAAACCCTAAATAGCCCCTTGCCACCTAATCCTTCCCATATTCCCTCGCCGCTCTCTGCGCAGTCATCTCCTCCACTCTCGCCAGTGCCGACGTTCGCTGATCGGTTGAGAGCGAGGAAAGGTGCGCTTGGGATTGTGGATTACGGGCATGATGAGATGGCAGTGTCTCCCGAGCAAGATGTGAGTTCCTTTTTTTTTTTAGTATGTTCTGGAGATTTTTTTCATGTAAGAATTATCTTTATGTCAATTTGAGTCAGTTAGGGAGTTGGTTTAAGCAAAGTAACTTCTGTTTATCCTTCTGGATCGAGAGGATACAACACAGGAATTAATCGAATTTTATAATCTAACTGGCACGGAAGAACCAGATTGATGATGCAATTAACAGAAATTGGGAAGAAATTAGAGGGTTTGAGAAGAAGGGAGAAGGGGAGAGATAAAGGAGAAGAAGAGGGTTTGAGAAAGAATATAATTTTTATTAGTTGCATACTTGTTCTTTACAATTTACAGTCTTATATAGCTGTTTACAACGGTGAATTAAATACAAAACTTCCATTGGCTAAAAGATGAATGGACTGAAGAGATAATGCAATCCTCTCCAGTCATTTCAACGTTTACTTCTCCATTTCTTGCTTCATTATCGCTGAATAGTGGGCTCCTCTGTTTAATGTTCACTGTCTGTAGTGTGTAGTTCTTTCTCTTTTACTAATATGGTTCCCACTTGTAAGAAGATTTAAATCTTTTGGGCTACACAATTGATAATGTCTACCTGCCTTTCTTTGTTCTTCTTCCTTTTGAATTCTATATTCAATTGTGTGGCTGGTTTCTGACATTCTGTTGTTTTCACATATGCTATTAGTAGATAAGGTTTTGATTTGTACATGTAATAGTAGTCAAGTTTGAAAGTATATTCTGATATTATTTGAAGTTGCTGTTGCCAAAATTATTATGTATCTTAAGTTTTAGAGCCTGTGGTCTTAATCATTTGAAGGAAACAATGAATTATTTTCAATTATTGACAGATATTTCTTTCTATACATTATATAGCTAGAATTTATTATGATGCATACTTTCCGCTGCTGGTAATTCACAGGAAGGTGAAAGGCCTTTGCCTGGCACAGATCACATGTTTAGAGAAGACATGCAAAAGACAAGTTCTCCAGTCGCAGACAATCTCGAGAAATCCAAATCAGATGTTAGTATGGCAGTAGATACTACTGGGTCAGATCATGAAATGCCCCAAATTGAACAAACTGGTACAAATTCGGCCGATGCCCAAAATGATGACTTGTTAAGCCGCTTCCTTGGCCCACCTGTGACAACCAAATGCTCTGAAAAGATACAGGTTTCTACTCAAGCTAATTTGACTTCTTGAGAAATTAGTTGTCAGGACTTTTGTGAATTACAGCCCAATATTTGTACTCTTTGAAGGAACTTTTTTTTTTTTTTTGAGTAAAAAGGCCTAAGCCCGTCTTTGAAGGAATTAAGTATGCATGCCTCGATATTATATGATAATTGTTTTGGTTGATTATGTTGTGTACTTGTGTGTCTATGGTAGAGGGGGGTGAATGAGAATGCTATTAGATTATTACCTGTTTTCATCTCAACAACAACATCCAACGATTTTTTTTTCCTATATTTGCAAGCACTTGTGACTGTTAAACCCACTAAATCCATACCAAAAGGAAAAAAAAAATATAAAATAAATTGAAAAGCTGGATTCCCTTTGGATTTTCCTATTACAAAGCAACTTCATAATCTGTCTATAAAAAAGATATCATTTGGGATATGTTCAAGTTTGTTAATATCTGAAATGTATCTTTTTCCCATCAGAATAGTCTATTGTTTACTTGTACTGCAAATATTGTAAAATATATGGTGTAACTTTCAAAATGTTGACTATTAGCTTTCTTTCCTGTTTGTTTCAGGATAGAATTAGGAAGTTTCATGGGTATAAGAGTGCTGGCAGGTGTTTTAATGAAGAAGTTCGCAACAAGATGGACTACAGAAATCCCTATTTTTTGCAATATGCGGTACGGTATCAAGAAATAGATCAGATAGGAACATGCTTCAGCAAGGAGGTGTTTGACCCGCATGGGTACGACAAGAGTGACTTCTATGATGCAATAGGTATGATTGACAGCGCATGATAATCACCCTGCAAGAAAAGTATTAACAAGATCTCTGTGCAAATGTGCAGTTGCAGATTTGTATTATGGGTCATTACTGCTATTACTTTTTAATAAATAAAAATTTGGTTCTTCAGGAAAGGGGTTGATGACTTGATTTTTTTTTTCTTTTATGAATTTAGCTTGCACCGAATCAAAATTCTGGCACCCCCTGTCACAGCACTACACCAATGGCTACATAGTTTGTAAGCTATCACCCCTAGGAGACCGAAAATTTGATGTGGTACACCTCCCATTATTGAAAAAATATATATTAAATGTAAGGAAAATAAAACCAAAAAAGGGCTGTACTGGATATTTGATTTGGTAAACCCCCATTTTTAAAAAATATCTATTTCAAAGGTAAGGAAAAAAAACAAAAAAAAGTGGTGTACCGGATATTTGGTTCGGTACACCCCTTTTTCAGATCTCCTGTGCCTGATGTGGGTGAAAATGTCACAGGGGGTGTACCGAACCAAATTTGGAAACATCCCTTTCATTAAAAAACTATTTTTAATTTACTAACAAAAATTCCATTACTGCTGGTGCTAAATCCGATTGATGCATGGTAGAATTGTACCGGACCTGATTGAGTGCCTGGCAGACTGGTGCCAAACCTGATTGGTGCATCAGAGAACAGTACTCATCCTGATTGATGCATGGTAAAATAGTTGTGAAAAGACGTAAATAACTATGCAAGTTTTGTATTACATTCAATAACAATGTCTTAAACAAGAACATTATGCATAAAAATGTTATTTTAATAGAGGCTGATATGAGGCGAGAACAAGAAAGAAAGGAGCAGGAGCGCAAGAAAAGCCCAAAAGTTGATTTTGTTTCTGGAGGTATTCAACCACCGGCAGTTCCATCAATTCTCAAAACAAGTACAATTCCAAGTACTAATTTTAACCTGGTTTAAAAAATCTTTCTTTTTCATTCCCCTGGTATAGAAATACCATGACATTATTTTCTATTCCTTTAAAGGTAAATCTAGGGTTTGTTGCAATTTTTGCAGCTTCTAGTGCCTTGCCGCCAGCTCCTTCAACTGGGGATGCAATTAATAGAGAGACAAGAAACAAGAAATCAAAATGGGATAAGGTTATTTGCACCAAAACCCAGAATTGAACTTCTTGGTACAAAATTTAGTTCCTTAAAAAAAGTTTTTTATTTTTATTTTTTTATTTTGACCTTTCTTGTTTGTTGTAGGTGGAAGGGGATGTGAAGAGTTCTGTAATTCCCACTGGGGCTGCAGCGGTTTTAAGTCAATCTACTGTAGGTGGTGGATATAGTGGCTTTGCGTAAGTTTGATCTTCTGAAATTTTAAATATTTGTTGATAATTACAACGAGAATTATGTGTTTAGTTTTAATGCACATGGTAATGCTATTTATCTGATCCATTTTTGGGTCTCACTTCTGTTTTTTTTAACATCTGTTATATTGTTTGGGTTTCTCTGTGTAATTATTATGTAATGCTAAGTAGCAGCTGTTAGTTCCAGTAAGTTTACCTTTGATGAATGAGTGAACATTTCTTTCTTTCTGTCCTTTTTTGTGCTTCTTTTCAGTTAATCCTATTCACCAATTGTGTTGGCTTTAATCTCCAATTTCAGGCAACAAAAGCGAAGGGAAGCTGAAGAGAAAAAGACCAATGATAAGAAATCTGATAAAAGATCTTGAATTGTACTTGATGATAATTTAGCATATAAGTTTTGTTCAGTTGAATTTGACTACTTAAAATAGGTTGAATTTAATGGAAAAGAAACATATCATGATAAGAGTTTGACGAGCTTTCTGCTGAAAACTTGAAAGGTGATGATGTCTAAATCCTAGCAGTTGGGTCAGTAAGAAATTATAGATTGAAAAACCCTTTTTGCGCCTGTGCCTGCCTAATTCGTCTTATCAGAACCTTCATCAATTCCGAGGTCAAGGTCAATGTGCTTTGAAATAAATCATCCCTCGTAGCTTTGTTGCCTACTAATGAATTAAGTACGGAGTAATGTGACCTTTGTTTCACCTAGATAAATTTCTACCCTTAAAAAAAGTGGTGAGTATTTCATTTTTGTCTGGGCTTGATTGTGATATTAGGCTGAGAGCATGCCTAATTAATTGAGTTTTGAGAATTGGGTGTGATAGGCCCGAAATTTTTATTAATAAGAAAAAAAATAAAAAAAAATATCAGCGTTTTGCGAGGAACATGAAAAGTAGAAAAAACGTGATGTTCTTTAACCACAACGGCATAATTAACAAAATTAGATTATTGCTAATTAACGAAACAATGCGAGAAAAAAAAATACCTAGACATCCTGGTCCATAACGTCCAGATTTTTTTTAACGCTTTTGAGAAAAAAAAATGAAATGTTGTATCTGAACATTCTGGTCTATAAGTTAGACTTGTTTTTTAACACTGTTTTGCTAATTATATTTTACTAATCAGGTCGTTATGATTTATAACATCCATCACAGTTTTCCTATTTTTCAAATTCGCCACAAAATCTTTGTCATTGCTAATATTTTTTTATATTTATTTTTCTTTTAATAAAAATTTCGGGTGATAGGCATAGGTTCCAATTATGACTTAGTCAAAGGAGAGGAGCAGAGAAGAAGGGAGGCGACGCAACGGTTTGGTCAGCGAATTAAAAGAAGATGAGATGCTGCGAATGGGACCAAAATTTAAACGCAACTTACTTACCGTTGAAGAGTTGAGTCACTGCGAAGTGGTCCCGCTCAAGTCAGAACGAACTGAAGAGGAAGAAAAGGCAGACGCCAGACGCTTCCAAGTTGATTGATTTGAAGTCTATTTTTATTTTACAAATCACATTTAATTAATACCTTTGCTCTACTAGCTTTAATACCAAGCTACTACCAGACTAGTTTTAAGAGCACCCATAACAGCAATTAACATACACAATGTAAGTATGCAATTAACAGAAAATTTCTGGTGCTTTGGTGTTGTTACCACACACGAAACAGGAACAGTGGGAGTTGGTCAGTGATTTTGCAAAAGCTAACATGAAAATTAAAAATTACTCCAGCTCTTCTCTGGGATCAGAAAAACAAGGCAGAGAACACACATGCAACAAGAAGACTAACATCTATATTATATTATTGCTAGCGGAAACATTTTTTGAGCAATCAAACGCTACAAGACTAAACCTGTTCTTCTAAAATCTATATTATTGCTACCAGAAGTATATTTTGAGACTTACAAGCTTATTCACAAAAAAATCATTCAGCACTACATATTTTCATATTGAATAAAAAAAAAAACTTACACTACATGAACACGCCTGATATTAGGAGTAACCCAAAATGGTCTCGGAAATAACCAAAAATCATTAGCTCGACATTGCTCAACATCGAAATGTTTATTGGAGTCAACACAATATCCATCTTTCATTATATTTCGAAATATGGTTCCCTGCCACAAACTTATCATCCTCTCATCTTCGCCCTCCACTCTTTTCATTTCCACGTGAATTAGGATGTAGTAAATTGCATCCTCCATCAACCAGGGGAAATGGTCCAAAGAGACAGCCACAGAGCATCCATAACCAAGAAACAATACCAAACCATTAAGCTCCCTTGTAAATCTCCCTCTCAGTTGGGAATCATCAGGATTAAAGTTATCGATGTACTGCATACCCCGGATATATCTTCTTGGCATGAAAAGCCTTTGGTTCTTTAAAGGATAGGTGTGCACTAGCAAAGGTATATTATTGGAATTAATCAAGAATGTATCTCCAATTGGCATATTCAGATTTAAATTGAATACTTTCACAGCCAATCCCGCTTCAATATTTCGAAAGTCAAAAATGCTAAGTTGCAACGGTGGACTGAAGATAATGAAAACACCTCTGATAAAAATTACGTCTTTAACATCGGTTGGTGGGTGTAAGTGCGAAGTCCAGGCGCCATCTCTGCCCTTCAATGTGAAGCAGCAGTCTTTCAATCCAGTCAGGAATAACAGTAAGGTAAACTCATTATCTTGTGCCGGATCAGAGGACAGGATAGACAATCGGACTAGGGTGTGCTGAAAGTGCGCTCTTCGGCCTTTTTCTTTGGTCATGAGATAGTATTCTGGGTATGAATTTGGATTGAAAGAGAGAATTTCATTGTCGATTGAGGAGAGGGGCTTGAGAGGGATTGAGTCGGCGGTTACAGGGTTAAGTAAAGAAACAGAGGAGTCTTTGCCGAGAGTTATGAGCCAGCCATGAGACGTACCCACACAGAATGAGTTTATAGAGTTTGCAAGCTGGGGCAAATCATCAATCAGTTTTGGAGTAGTGAAATGATTAAATACAGGGAGAGGAAAGATCTTCCCAACAGTGTGATTGGCAATGGTGCGGGGAGGGACAAGGAGGAAGGGGAGCTGGGGGGAAGGGAGCGGAGGAACAGGGGATTCCCTTGTTAGGCTTTGGCACCATTCTCTACAGATTTGCCGTAAGGAAACATACACGGCAGCGTCACTGCTGCGTTTTGAGGCAATTTGGGATAGAATCTCGGAGGGTAGGTTGGCCCAGGGTCTGCCCTCCATAGAGAAGTAGTACTCGGAAGAGATAGAGAAACTACTAGTAGAAGGAGGAGAGATGCATTGCTGTCTCTTTCAATTCAATTTCAAGATTTCAAGAAATGATAAAAATGGTATAATGAATGGGTTGCTGTCTTGCTGACCGGACCCGGGTATATATATATTTACTGAAATGCTTTTAGTTTTCACTTTTCAGTTTTCAGGTGCAATCGGCTGCGCGTTGCTTCAAGGAATTCGTTTCCTCTGCATTAACTCAAAAGAAAATCTTTTGTTTGAGTTAACGCATCTGGATCATCCAATTCTTGTAAGATCCGTGTCTACTAGATTCACACTAATATTGAAAGACCTAGGTGTTAAAATCGGACGGTAAAATTGGCTAGCTTAATGATTCTACAACTCTTCTAAATTCGTAATTCCCATTTTACCCTTGAAAGAATTAAAGATTAATGCTAGCTTTTATATGCATCTCTCCCATTTTATCCTTATAAGATTTCACCGAGTAGACTAAAATTTGGGAAGGTAGCGCTCCTCCGAGCAAATTGGGATCCCGACATGTCTGCTCCTTACAAAGAAGCGAAACCAGGTCGACTAGTCTTCAAAGGCGGCGAGGCCGCGTCGCTTGACAACAAGAAGAAGAAGCAAAAGAAAAAATCCAAACGCAAATCGGAACTCCCTTCCGACGACCCCTTGGTGGAGGAGGGGGCAACCGCTGACCCGTCGGACGCGTCCGCCACTAAGATCGTCGATGGAGTAGGAGGTGATGTGTACACGATCGACGCGGCGAAGAAGATGAAGTACGAGGAGTTGTTCCCTGTGGAGACAAAGAAGTTCAAGTACGACCCAAATAATGCTTCTAGAATTGTGTCTCGCTCTGTTGAGGAGGCCCTTGATGACCGGGTTAAGAAGAAGGCTGATCGCTACTGCAAGTGATCGGAATTGATTTCAGGTACAATTAGGGCTAGGGAGTTAGGGTTGTGGTTGGGTAGCTAGTTGTATCTTCTTATAAATTGGGATGATTTACTATGTTTAATTGCTGAAATTTAGCTGGATTGTACACTTGAATCGATAGTTTTGTACTGAAGCACTCTTTGTAAGTGGCAAATTGGTGGCAATGTCTAAGATGGGTCTATTATTATGTTTGAATTATGATATTTAACCATGTCAGATCTATTTTTTTTTAAATGATATGGAGATCACAGTATAGTTACTGATTAAAAAAAAAAAAGTAGACTAAAATTTGCTCTTCCTTTTTAATCGATTTCCTTAACTGATTTATGGATACATAGCTTACCATCATAGGCTTTGAACTTGATAATGATCTGAAAAGGATATATTCAGACTTGAAACTAACAAACCTAAAACATGATAGTTAGATATCATAAAATTATTGTGCCTTAATTATTTTAATCAATTTAATATTGATAAATATCCATGCTGATCAGAAGAGATCAGAGCTGTTTGTTTGTACATACGTTGAATATTCAGTGCGTGTGTGAAGATCTCTAATAATAAGGTTAAAAGTAAAGTTTGAAACAAAAAAGAGGGACCTTATTACTGAACAAGCATCACCATACATTCACCACCAAGATACAAAAATCTGAATTTGAGAACTGAGTTGGCCTTGCTTTAAAGAAAACTACTATATTCACAAATATGTTTCCAGAACTGAGTCGCTAGGAAGACAATTGTTGAATAGAGAAATTAAACATTATTTTTTATTTTTCTATTTTTGGTGATTACATGACAAGTAGGCCACTTAGATCATTTCCTCAATTCCTCAATTGGGTGATGAAAACCCCATTCACATCCCAGCAATACAGTTTATCTTGATTGGCTAATGCTAACCTATGAGCAATTTGAATTCTATCATCATCCATGCGACAGTAGATGCCTTGCAAATCATTGCTGTGATCTTTTAGCAACAACCAATAATGCCAAATTTCTCTATATGACCTCCAATCTTGCATATTTGGGGACTCACCAGTTAGGGAATATATTGTCTCCACGGAATCTGTTATTTGGGGACTCACCAGCTTAAGAATCGATGTTTTGCAGGACAAGTGGAGAGAGGTGATCCAGCCACATTAGAAAGGATCAAGAGGGAAGAAAATAAGGACAGAAGTGTTTCCAGTTTAGCACACAGTGGAGGCAGTTAAGGGATGGAGGGTATAGTGGTCTATTGTTTATTAATTTGTATTGTACATAGATTTTGGAGTCTTAAATATTATTATTTTAGTACTTTTGGATATACATGATATATTTAAGAATTATTTTGGATAAATATGTTAGTATTAATGATTTTGATGGGCAAATATGATGTTATGAACTTTTGAGGGGGGAATATGTAATATTGAAGATTTTGAGGGGGATACATGAAAAAGTAGCTTCAGTAGTTTTATTGTATATATATTCTATTAATAGATAAGGTTTTGATCTGTACATGTAACAGTAGTCAATTTTTAACTTGAAAGTATATTCTGATATCAAATTGCTGTTGCGGAAATTATTTTGTATCTATGTTTTAGAGCCTGTGGTCTGTATAAGTTGAAGGAAACAATGATTTGATTTATTATCATGCATGCTTTTTTCTGCTGGTAATTCACAGGAAGGTGAGGGAACTTTGCCTGGTATCAGTCACATATTTAGGGAAGACAAGTTCTCCAATTACTGACAATCTCGAGAAATCCAAATAAGATGCTATTATGGCTGTAGATACTACTGGGTCAGATCATGAAATGCCCCAAATTGAACAAACTGGTACAAATTCGGCCGAGGCCCAAAAAATGATTTGTTAAGCTGTTTCCTCGGCCCACCTGTGACAACCAAAAGCTCTGAAGAACTACAGGTTATTTCCCCAAGGTAATTTCACTTCTTGAGAATATTTTTTGTTAGGACTTTTGCAAATTACAGCCCGATATTTGTACTCTTTGAAGGAATTAAGTACGCATGCCCCAATATTATATGATAATTGCTTTGGTTGATTATGTTGTGTACTTGTGTTTATAGGAGAGGAGGATGAATGTGAAGCTATTAGATTAATACCTGTTTTCATCTTCACAACAACATCCAACATTTTTTTTTCTTTTGTTTACAAATACTTGTGACTGTTAAAACCATATAAATCCAAACCAAAATGAAAAGAAATATGAAATAAATTGAAAACTGGATTCCTTTTGAATTTTCCTATATCTGAAATGTATATTTTTTTCCCATCACAATAGTCTATTGTTTACTTCTACTGCAAATATGCTGATGTGATGTGATGTGATGTGATGTTAGTTGCAGAGTTTGAGAACTGTAAGGTTTTACGTGCAAATATTGTAAAATATAGGGTGTAACTTTCAAAATGTTGACTATTAACTTTGTTTCGTGTTTGTTTCAGAATAGAATTAGCAAATTTCTTGGGTTCAAGAGTGCTTGCAGGAGTTTCAATGAAGAAGTACACAACAAGATGGACTACAGCAATCCTGATTTCTTGCAACATGCTGTGAGGTACCAAAATGTCAAAATTGGGTCTGAGCAGGGGCATTGATTCTAAAGCAACTCATTAAATTAACCAGATGCAAATAATTTTTTCTAAATCAGATGCAAATAATTAATTAATTGACACTTAGGAATAGAATCGCATGATGCTAGATACAAATTAATGAATGCTACTGGAATATTGAGAAAATGGTTTTTAACTGTATTGTTTAGTAAGAACTTGCTAAAATTACATCCTTTGGGACAATAAATCGAAGGAAATGAAAAAAAGAGTAATGCATACCATATTTTTTAGCAACTTGGTTCCAATCTAGCAAAATTTGCTCTTTCTCAAGGGCATAAATGTAATTTATAGCTGATTTCTACATAGTACTGGATACTCCTTCCCCTCTGGTATTATGTACTGAAAGTATAACCTGGTTCAGAAAATTTTAGAATTCAAAAAAAAAAAATGTAATGAATAAGTGCTTCGTATCAGAGCTAAGGTAAAGTACCATCTCCCCACGGTTCGGGACTTACATAGTCTCAGATCCAAGGACAGTAATCAGTAATTAATTCTTAAACAACGATCAGTTACAGAACACAATTTATTATACCACATCTTATTAGTTTAATCCGACAACAATATATGAACTATTTTCTCAACAATTATATATCCTTGATCTCTATTTAGAACTATAAAGCATTTTTATCTACCACCTAGAGTTCAGCTCATTCAATTTTGTTGCTGATCTTATAAATCTCTTCCACCAGATCTTCCAGTTCTTGCCACGAGCTGCCGCCTTCTTTCACCGCCCCCAGCAGCCTTCACACTGAGCTCTTTCGCCCTCTCTCTCAAATCCTTCCCTCTGTAAACCATCTCTTTCAAAATGCCTCCTAATTCCTTTGCATCTGGCACGGTCTTCATGCCCTCGACTGCTGGTACTGCCACATTTGCCGACTCAATCAGAACCCGTGCATTACAGAATTGGTCTGCGGCCATTGGCCATGTTAGCATGCCAACTCCTGCTGTGATTGATTCTAGCACCGAGTTCCACCCGCAGTGTGTCAGGAACCAACCAACTGCCGCATGGTTCAATATTGCTAATTGTGGGGCCCATCCTCTTATCACCCTCCCTGTCAAGTGTCAATATTGACACACAAAAAAAAATGAAATAACCAAAATGGATCATATAATAATATGCATTAAATTTCCTTTTCTTTGGACTTCCCTCTAATGGATGCGGTGCAAATTGAAACATCCAAAAAACAATTGGTCAGATATGACTTTGATATGCTATTTGCTATTTAACTCGGACACCATAACTACATTATCTATCTCAACTTCCTTAAATCTTGGTAAATAAAAATTTGAACCAAGAAATTACCTCTCTCAGCAGTTCTTTCCTCAAACCCATCCGGCACAACAACGGTCCCTTTAATGACCCAAACAAACCGGACCCCACTCAATGCAAGTGCAGCTGCCAGAGCTGGCACTTGCTCACCGGAAATCTCCAACTGTGTCCCGAAACAAACATAAACCACCGAACCATCAGGGCATCCATCAAGCCATGTCATCACCTCACCGGTAGACATCGATGCAACACCGCCCCTATCATTTGCACCTGTAGTAGGGGCTAGCGGCCCCACCGACCAAACCTGCTTGAAACCCAATGTCTGAACACTTTGGCGAAACTCCTCCCCTTCCAATGCTCCAAATGAGTTTGACACCACAAACTCACTCTTCAGATTCAGTAAAAAGTTTTCTTTGATGAACTCAGAATCAGGATCTCCTTCCACATAAGTTCGGTACAACCATGACAGATGGCACCACGGGTAAACAGGTGAATTTGCAACTTCTTTAAATGATACTGGGTAATTATCGTCATTCGGGTCTGGCTGTCTCGGCATCCGCAACCAGAGATAGTGTGAAACGGCTGTAAAAAGCAACCCGTTTGAAGAAAATACTATTCGGGGGATGCCTAATTTTGCTGCGAGATTTTGGGTCCAACCGAGAAACGAATCGGAGATAATGACTGAAACGGGTTTCGGGTTGGATCGGGCCCAGGAAAGCAAGGGATCCATTAGCCCAACGAGGGTGTGCATGAAGGCATGGAACAGTGGTAAAGGGAGATCTTTTGCATTCTGTACTCCAGAAGGTATTGATGGATGCGAAGGGAAGGGGATAACTAGGGTTTCGATAGAGTTGGGAGGACACTTGGCCAGGAGAGGGGAGAGGAGGGGGAGGTTGGCTGGGGTTACGGCGATGGTTAGAGATAGGCCGCGCATTGAGAGGTGATACACCAGGTCTAGGAGAGGAAGAAGATGGCCTTGCGAAGGGAACGGAATGATTAACACATGTGGTACGGAGGTCAGTTGTAAATTTTGGACATTGGTAGCTTTCTCCGCCATTAATGGAACCTCTCTGTTTCTGTCTCTCTAGTTCCTGCCAAGGGATTTTTTTTTTTTTGGCAATTTATTAAATAGAACGGAAACAAACAAAAGGAATCTATTTGCAGAGGCACACATGACAGAAATCTGATTTCTGAATTTTTCAAACATGAGCCTGAATTATGAACAAAATTGAGGTTATTATACTACCATACATACTGGTAGTACAACACAAAAGTGTGTCCATTACAAAAACATTATATCAACTGCAGACACTCTCTTTAAAATATTACTATTAAAATGAGGTTCATTCAAACATACAACAAAAGTTACAGAAGTTGCAAAATACAATTTACAAGTTTCAGTTGCAATGTAAGTCAATTTTTTTTTAAGGTTAGTGGCTTAATATTGTAAGTCAAATTTACATCCTCATTCTCTTAGAATTCACACTTTGGCCTTGTCAGACCCGAATTCAACAATAAAGTTCTTTATTTAGTATTACCAAAATATGCCTGACATGTACTGATACATGAGAATAAGACTTATAAGACTAATACCAGTACTACATGAGAAAAAGGCTGGTAAGACTATACCATTTCAATATTGAAGTCTTGGATATCTTGCAAGTAAAAACTGAAAGATAAATATATACTCTTAAACTAAACTAAATAACCAACAATTCATTAAAAGAACTGTTTGTATTTTCAGTCAGCATACTCTTGGTAATTGGTATGCCATCATAATTTGTTAGCTCTATGATAATTTACCGCTATCAGTAAGATAGTATTTGGGTACTTTGGATAGAAGCACACACAAGCAATATATCAAAGTTTGGGAAATATTTGGGTACTTCAATTTAGCTCAAATCAGTTATGGATTTCAAATGATGCGATATTCAAATTTATACTCACTGGATCTTAAATATAGCGCGCATCAAATGTTCGATAGAATGCCCAATAGTAATGATCGTACAACAAAGACAAAGGGGTGGCCCATAACTTACCTAGCTCAAAGAAGCCCCACCTACAGTCTACAGAGATCACCAAGAGGGAGAAAGAATCAGAGTTTCGTGTTTGCTTCTGGGAGGAAAAACGAAAGATGAGAAGAAGAGCTGAGCGCTATTTTACCTACCCTCTCATTCCCTCCCCTCCGTGACCTACCGTGCCAAATGTGATGTCTAAAATAAGATTTAACATCTCTCCGAGAGCAACATGGGTTCGTTAGTCAAGCGAAGTCGCCATGTGATTGGCGGGTGCGTATCCTCTGAGATATCTCAATTTTTGCGTGACCGACGTGTCCGGTGCCTATTCGGGGAGAACGTAGGGGGTCAGCATTATTTGAGCTTTGAGATTCGTGCAAAACGTATTTAAACGATTGCGATATTCCAAAAAGTCACGCAAAGTTTGAGATATCTCAGACAATGCGAATTCGTGATTGGCTCGGTCAAATCAGGGTGCCTCTCCTCTGAGAGATCTCAATTTTTGCGTGACCGACGTGTCCGGTGTCTATTCGGGGAACCCTAGGGGGGCAGTATTATTTGAGCTTTGAGATTCGTGTATAATGTATTTGAACGATTGAGATATTCCAGAAAGTCACGCAAAGTTTAAGATATCTCAGAGGATGTGAATTCGTCAAATCATGGATATCATTGTCCAAATTGATCTTCCCTCTAGCAATTTAATCCGCGCCAAACGTGCAATGGACCACTTGATTTCCTTTCATGCAATTTAAATTCCAACTCGTTATAGGAAGTCAATAGAATTTGACGTCTAAATTGGTAGGCGAGATTTGGTTCAAACTTGAGAAAAGTGACAATCTGCCACTCCGCACGGAGCAAGTGCATAAATGATGGTTTCTAGAAGGTTGATAAATTGACTCCTGTCCTAGTACTTTACGAACGCTAAATGATTAATCAGATATAATTAAAAATAATTATTAAGAAATTGAAATTTTTTATGATGATTTGATAATCACCAACGATTAATCGGTTTCAATGGGCATTTTTTATAATACTGATACATATATCTCAATTTTTGTGTGACTGGCATGAAGGTGCTTGTTCGGGGATTTGCCGGGGCCCAATGTTATTACAAGAATGTCGACTCGGTAAAGTTCTGATTTAATGGTTTATTGATTAGATGTTGATTCATCGGTTTGATCGTTGATTTTTTAGATACTTACATATTTATAAGATATAAGTAATATCATCAATAATTATGATTTATACAATAAAAATTCCAATATACATATTAAACAATGTACTATAAAAATAAAAGAATTTATATATTATAAAAATGCAAAGAATATATTTATTGTAGCTCAAATGTAAAACTCATTCTTAGAATTATTCAAATAAAAAAAAATCATGGAATACTTTTTTTCATCAAAAATATTTTATAGTTTTATACTTCATATTAAAATTGAGTAACTACATAGAAATTTTTTTTTTTTTATCAAACGGACCTCTAATGATCCATATTCGAATTTTAATATTTTTTATTTTGTTTTTAAAAAATATAATGTTGTGATTAGTTGGATTATTCTCAAATGCATAAAATGACTACACATAATTGGCCACAGAATAATACATGTTAGATTTCATTTTTATCTTAAAAATTTAGTACATTTTCTCCTCAAAAATCGCACATTTTCTTTTCAAAAGCTACGCACATTTTCTTTTCAAAAGCTAGAAATAAATGACCGGCCACATAACCAATACAAACCTTTTTTTTTTTTTTTTTGAAGTTTAGTTCTCTATTTTTCTTTTTTGATAAAATACCGTCCGGTTTAATTAAATATTTTTTCAGTTTTAGCGAACCAAACTGTACAACCTGTCCAGTTCCGGTTTATTCAGTTTGGTCCACTTTTAATAACAGTGCAGGGGCTAGCATTATTTGTGCTCTTAGATTCGTAGCGGTCCGGTCTGATTTTAATAACAGTGTAGGTGTCAGTATTATAATTTGTGCTCTTAGATTCGTGCATAACATATTTTAACGATTAAGATTTTCCAAAAAAAAAAAAAAAACTCAAAAGTTTGAGATATCTTAGGGGATGCGAATTCCCATTTGGGATTAATAGGCTGGTTCCTACAGTTACAGTTAGAGGTATCAATGGCATTTTTTTATTCGTTTATCTGATACGTACTGTATTCGATAAGATGGGTATGAATAAAAAAAATTGTAAACTTGTTGGATACGACCATACGGGTATGAGTAAAGATTTTTTTGTTATCAAAACGGGTAAGAATGTAGTAAAGTCTATTTCGTATCCGTTACCCGATCAGTCGGGTAATTATAAACAAATTATATATATATATATATATAATAAGTATTGAAAATAGTACTTTAATTGGTTTATTTGTGCTTAGCATGATTAGAATTATTTTTCCGATATAGCATTATACATTTGTGCAATGATTGTATATGTTTTAATATTTCTTTAATAAATAATATAAATAATTATTATATTAGTATTATCTATTATTTATCCGCTACCATTTCTTTATCCGACAATCATAATAAGTAAGGGTAGGATACAAATAAGAAAATTTATAGCGGGTAAGAGTAGAATATGGATAAGAACAATCTGTAATGGATACAAGAATGAAAATGCTTTCATCCGATCTTTACTGTACCCATTGACACCCCTACTTGCAGTTATGGATTGTTGTTTAGCCGATTTTTTTTATAACACCCTCAAAATTCGTTATTAAATAAATGACACCCGGCGTTAGATTTCTCAAAAATTGTCACTTCCGCGAATTGAATTCGTGCACCAACCAATCTGGATCCGCGAGGTGGATTGGCTGAAATTAATATTGGTGCGCCAAATGGTTCTGCGAGCCAGGGGGTTCGCCAATTCAATCTGTGCACCCAGTGCGCCACATCAATTCGCACACCCATTGGTGCGCCAATCCACCTCGCGGATCTAGATTGGTTGGCGCACGAATTCAATTCACAGGAGTAGCAATTTTTGAAAAATCTAGTGCCGGATGTCATTTATTTAATAACAAATTTTGAGGGTGTTAAAAAAAAATCGGGTTGTTTAGTTGTTGTTTTTTTCTTCTTTTTTGGTTGTCTAAAATAAACGAAGGAAAAATATATAGTATTCCTGTCATTGACTTTTTTCTTATAGACTCATGCTCATGCTCATCTCTTTTTTTTTTTTTTTGGGCCAATCCAATGCTTGATAATTCTCTTTTAGATGTTTTTCTACACTAAATTTATGTCTGATACATATCTTAGTTAAATAATTAAATATAAATTTACAATTTTAATTCTTGATTTGAATAATATTATTTTATATATACACCAGATTAGTGTTCTAACAAATACCCGGTTCCCGTGACCCGGTCCGGTCCGCCCGTGACCCGTGTCGGTCCGGTCCGGTCCGTGCCGGGTTGCACGGGTTCGGGGTTGGCCGGACCGGGTAAAATCGGTAAGGGTCGCTTTTGAAACCGAAACCCATCGAACCCGTGACCCGTGAACCCACCTACCCGGCCCGGTCCGCCCGCCCGCCTACCCGGTCCCGAACCCGCCTACCCGTACCCGTGCCCGCCTACCCGTGCCCGCCTACTGTACCGGTTTTAAAGATCAAATATTTCGTGATGCATATATGCGCGCATGCTTTACAAAAACAGGCGTAACTTTCAATCCGACCGTCGGATCGAGCCGAAATTTGAACTGGAGATCCACGCTCAGGACGGATCGAAATAGGTCTATAGACCCATTTCGCCAAGGATGCCGATTCGCGATCCGAGTTGTTTTAAGGGACTTTTGGATGTTTATATCAAATTTCGAGAATCGTGTGATCTCAAACAAAATTCCTCTTTTCCATTGTTTTTGCAATTTCGTGTTGCTCGTGCATCATTTCGTATTTTAAAAAAATCTAAATTGTTTTTAAATATTTCAAATAATTCCAAATAATTCGGTTTGAAAAAAGAAAAACATTACCAAATATTTCACATATTTTTCTTTGTTATCAAATATTTTCTTTCAAAAACCGAAAAAAAAACAGAAAAAAAAAGAAAAAAAAAAAAAAAAAAAAAAAAAAAAAAAAAAAAAAAAAAAAAAAAAAAAAACCGGTCCGGACCAACCCGTGAACCCGGTCCGCCCGGTCCGTGAACCCGTGGGGTAGGGTCCACGGGCGGGTAAGGGTAGAGTTTCAAATTTCGACCCGGCCCCTACCCGGCCAACCCGTGAACCCGGGCGGGTTGAACCCGGTCCGGCCCGATCCGGTCCGTTTTAATACACTACACCAGATATATCATACGCCTTGTTGAAATTATTTTATTAAGAATACAAATACTTCCTTCACAAAGAGTTCTCTACATTGTCACACTCACAATGATCGTTGCAGAACTGAAAATCTGAAATGTGTTTTTATTTCTTTGCTTTTGCACTGACTTGAGAAATTGGATCGGATTTATCTATTCAACGATTGTTAGATTGGATGGAGATGCTAACAAAAAAACCAAGAACAAATATTTATTAGATGCGGCGCTTTGACATAATGCTTATCCATCCATTATCCATGCATTGCACAGTTCAATATTGTTGTTTTCTTTATGCAATATTACAGAGAAATGAAGATGCGGATCATTTTTCTCTAGTAAATTTCGTTTGAGGTCACTAAATTTTGTTATTTGTCACGAATTAATTATTTAAGTTTGATTTGTTCATTTTTAGTTACTTAATTTTATCATTTGTTCCAATCAAGTCACTTTATATTTTTCCGTTTAAAATACTAACAGAATATGCTCACTTTATATTTTAAACATATATAATTATAAATTTTAATTATCTATATTCAAATAATAAAGATATGCTATATAGTTTAATATATATATGTGAAAAAATTATGTTATAGGATATCCGATTCGAAAAATAAAAGCTGATACGAATATAGTTTTACAACTATCTAATCTGTATTCGATCTGTTTGCACCCCTAGTTGTCTCTTGTCTTTTAACTAATATTGTAAAATACAGTTTTGTTCATGCATGCAGAAGGTCATTGCATACCGCATATCCGTTATGCGGCCGCATATGCGGATTTTAATGCGGACTTATATATGTGGATTTTAAACTATATATTAATTTATTTTCACTCAAAACATGCAATATATTCCCAAAATGTCAAAATTGGGTCTGAGCAGGGGCATTGATTCTAAAGCAACTCATTAAATTAACCAGATGCAAATAATTTTTCCTAAATCAGATGCAAATAATTAATTAATTGACACTTAGGAATAGAATCGCATGATGCTAGATACAAATTAATGAATGCTACTAGAATATTGAGAAAATGGTTTTTAACTGTATTGTTTAGTAAGAACTTGCTAAAATTACATCCTTTGGGACAATAAATCGAAGGAAATGAAAAAAAGAGTAATGCATACCATATTTTTTAGCAACTTGGTTCCAATCTAGCAAAATTTGCTCTTTCTCAAGGGCATAAATGTAATTTATAGCTGATTTCTACATAGTACTGGATACTCCTTCCCCTCTGGTTAGGGCTGATTAATGAGCGAGTTGGAATATGCTCATGCTTGGCTCATTTAGTTAATGAGCGATAATGAGCGAGTTGTTAATGAGTGAGTTGTTAATGAGCGAGTTGTTAATGAGCGGGTTGTTAATGAGTGAGTTATGAGCAACTGAGCGAGTCACGAATTATTAGCAAGCTAAGAAATAAAAAACTAATTTTCATTTATAGAATTTAACAAATTATCATAATCCAATCTAATTAAACATTACATAATTTAACAAAAAATTGTCCATAAACAAATTTAACAAAATCAAATAACAAATTCGTTCTAGAGTGTAAATTTAGGTTAGGAGATTTTTTTATTTATTCAATTTTAATTTTAATTTTAATTTAAGGAACTGAGAATAAATGTGGCAGGATTAGATATGCCAATTTCTTAATGAGCGAGTTATGAGCGAGTTGGAGTATACTCATGCTCGACTCATTAAGTTAATGAGCGATAATGAGCGAGTTATTAATGAGCGAGTTGATAATGAACTAGTTGTTAATGAGTTTTTAGTGAGCGAATTATGAACCAGTCACGAGTTATGAGCAATTTACTCACTCCTACATCCGGTATTATAAATACCTTAATTCTGGATGGATGGTGACCTCAGAATGAACAATGTCACCCCGCTTTTGTGCCGTTTGATAGACAATCAAGGGCTCTTGATGTTTTGCGTTCAAGTATGCTACCGTCATCTCATATCAACCAGCCACCGCCTTCCTAATTTCTCTCCAAAAATAAAAGAATAAGCTGTCAAGTGTCAACCCTTGGTCTCGCCACCTGTTCACTCCCCCTCTCGCTCTGCAAAAATCATTCCCTTCTTCGGTCGTCGCCTGCTCTCATTTTCTTTCTCTTATCCCTCCTGTCTTAGCCAATTTAACCACAGGTCACTCTATACCCGCCCGCAGCTTCCCCTCGTCTTCTGTTCCTCCGCTCATCTCCATTCTCCGCAGGTAAAGTACCATCTCCACCACAGTTCGGGACTTACATTGTCCCAGATCCAAGGACGGTAATTAGTAATTAATTCTTAAACAACGATCAGTTACAGAACACAATTTATTATACCACATCTTATTAGTTTAATCCGACAACAATATATTAACTATTTTCTCAACAATTATTTACCCTTTTATCTCTATTTAAAACTATAAAGCATTTTATCTACCACCTAGAGTTCAGCTCATTCAATTTTGTTGCTGATCTTATAAATCTCCTCCACCAGATCTTCCAGTTCTTGCCACGAGCTGCCGCCTTCTTTCACTGCCTCAGCAGCCTTCGCACTGAGCTCTTTCGCCCTCTCTCTCAAATCCTTCCCTCCGTAAACCATCTCTTTCAAAATGCCTCCTAATTCCTTTGCATCTGGCACTGCATTCATGCCCTCGACTGCTGGTACTGCCACCTTTGCCGACTCAATCAGAACCCGTGCATTACAGAATTGGTCTGCGGCCATTGGCCATGTCAGCATGCCAACTCCTGCTGTGATTGCTTCTAGCCCCGAGTTCCACCCACAGTGTGTCAGGAACCAACCAACTGCCGCATGGTTCAATATTGTTAATTGTGGGGCCCATCCTCTTATCACCCTCCCTGTCAAGTGTCAATATTCACACACACACAAAAAAAAAATGAAATAACCAAAATGTCAAAAGAAGCAGGCTGGCGAATTGAGAAACAGAGCAAGCTGGCAACTTGGCAATCAGAGCAAAGAAATATCTGGCGTCCAAGACTAGGAAAACATGAAGTAAAAGGAAAGACATATCAGCATATTGGAGCAATTATTGTAGTTAGGCAATAGTGCTGGTATAATCTAAGTTTAGAATGTAATTTTTAGTTTCCAAAATAATTAAATATAGAGTGATAAGTGTAGGCTGAGAAGGCAGAATATGTAAGAGAGGAAAAAAAAAAAAACAGAAAAAACAGAACAATTGTAAATCGTTTAATTCTGGGTGGGAGGGAGTTTTTTGGGAGTTTGGTGTTCTTGATTCGTAACATGGTATCAGAGCAGGAAGAGTAACCTGCGTTAAAAAAAATTGTTACTGATCCTTTGAAATATCACCATGGCAACTAACTCCGAGACCTCTCATGACACAGACGGCCTAATTGAAAAACTAGCGCAACTGATTACCTTGCAGCAGAATCAGTTGATAGCTATGCAGCAGAATCCTACCGTACCACCACCATCATCACATGTCACATCTGATTCAACCCTACATCCGAATCTCATTCCCATCAAACTTGATGGAAAGAATTATTCCCTATGGTCACAGTCGAAACGTATGTGTCTCCAGGCTCGTGAAAAACTGAAACACATCACAGACCCTCCTCCGAACACCACTGACCCACTGTTTAATCGGTGGGATGTTGAAAACACAGCAGTAAAGGGCTGGATTTGTAACTCTCTGGGTAAGAACCTCTACGGGAAGTTCCTTCGCTATCCAATGGCCAAGGAGGTGTGGGAAGCCATAGCCACCACTTTTTATGACGGAAGTGATGCGGCCCAGGTGTTTGATTTAAATAAAAAGGTGAATAGGGTCAAGCAAGCAGGAAGAACCATTGAAGAATACTACAACGACCTGCAAGACCTGTGGTTAGAAATCGATTTCCGTCGTCCGAATCCTATGGAGTGTACACCCGACATCGAAAAATTCGACAAGTTCATCCAAGAGTCCAGAGTTTATTCGTTTCTAGACGGCCTTGATGATAAACTGGATAATGAACGAGCAAATGTTCTCCAAATGACCCCGTTTCCAACACTCGAACAAGCGTTTGCAAGGGTTGGGAAAGAAGCCACCAGACAAGAGATCATGAATGAAGGAATTGAAGGAGGTTCTCACGCACCAGCTGCTATGATCTCAAGGGGGCAGAAGAACTTTGATAAATCTAGGTTGAGATGTACTCACTGTGGGCAAACGAAACACACCAAAGAACAGTGCTTTCAGTTGGTAGGGTACCCCGAGTGGTTTAAGGATAGGCGCAAAGGGAAAACTAATTGGTCAGGGAAGGGCCAAGTAGCTGTTGCAAAGGTTGATGCAGGAGCTCATGATGTAGCCCAACCAAGAGGAAGCACCACAGGGGTCGGGACTGGAAATTTCAGTCAAGGGGCTGGGTCACAACAGAACCAGTGGGCGAATGGAGCTGGCAACCGAAGTCAAGGTGAAACAAGCAGTTCAATGGAGCAGGCGAATCAACAGATAAGAGGACTTCATGCAGCAGGTACCAATGCCTAGTGTTTGGTAAATGCCCACCCGGACCCAACCTGTCCGTGCCCGTGCCACAGGCATCCACGGGCACACGGGCATGGGCATGAAACGGGCCGGATCTGTTTTTTTGGGAAAATGCCCGTGAGAATCTGGACCGCCGTACCCGTAACCCGTGCCCGTGAGCCCGTGCGCCCGTGCCCGTGCCCGTGAGCCCGTGGCAGAATTTTTTTTACTAAAATTCAAATTTTAAACTCAAATTTCCCTCCATTCCTCCTATACCCCACAAAACCGGACCCCTACCCATTTTTTTTTTCAGATTTTTTTTTAAAATTCAAATTGTAATCCCTCCAAACAAAATTCTATAACAAATTTTTTTTTTTGTTGAACTTATAGTTATATTGTGTATCAAATTTCATGCAAATATAATGTCATTAGATATTTTATTAAAGATAATCAAAATTTCAAATCATTTGCTGAATGGTAAATTTTGTATGAAATGTATCATTTTCTTACCTTAATGGTATACATTAGTATTGTATAGATAGCACTATATATAAATGTTCGATTTATAAAATAGATATCATTTTTGGCAACAGTTAAAATTATCAAACTATTTATTCTCACTAGATCCCAACCCATATACTACAAGAAATCACTTGATAACTATATATTTTGACGATTTAATTTTCAATGAAATGAAATTAATTGGCGTTGATTCACCAACGAATAATAATCTAATTACATCAAATTTTGATAGTAGACTATTTATATGTCAAATAATATATCTGTAAAGAGTAAAATTATTTTAAACTTTGCAAAGCTTATTTGAATTGATTCGATACATATATTTTTAAGATAGTCAAAATAATTATTACCAAGTGATTTTGTTTGTTTTTAAATAGCAAATACAATCAAATTGATCATGTATAATTTATATCCACTATCATCATTGGATAACGTATCGGTATCAACTTGATTTGGGACTGGCTTCACATCTTTGGAACTTAATTCAGTATTCCGACCTTTACGAACTTACAAATATCAGTGCATAAGATCAAAGACGGAGCTAGATTTTTGAACTATGAGAATCAAAATATATATATAACGATCATTCATATAAAAAATTTATGTAATGAGAAAATTAAAAATTATATTAGTTAAGTTTTTGGTTGATATATACTGCTTAATTTGATCTACATATTTAAAGTTTTATAAGAATATTAAAATTTATATTAGTTAAGTTTTTTATCTTTCTCAAATAGGACAAAGTTTCATATTAGATGGTCAAGAATATTTAAAATCAATAATTTTCTTCTTCTATCATATATTTTAATGTGTATATCTTGAGAAGCTCAACTTAATCTTTCAAAATACAAATAGAGGTGTTCAAACTATCGGATCTGTTAATTCCAAATTTAAATAATCAAACCAAAATTTTATGTAATTTTTAAAAAAAATATAACCAAACCAACCGAATTGAACTTGTCAACCTAATAAAAAAGATTGTAGTAAATTTTGACTTCTTTGATTGAACCGAAATATGAGAGATTAAGTTTCATTAGGTCAAGACACAAATACGCAATTACATTTATTAATAATAAAAATAAATGTCAAATATATATTTGTCAAACCAAAATGAGAGAGATTAATCCGATTAAAAATATTAAAGTAAATTTTGAGTTGTTTGATTGAATCAAAATAAGAAAGATTAAGTTTTTAAAATTAAAAACTCAATAAAAACATAAATATATTTAATAATTATAAATATAAATATCAAGATGTAAGAGAGACTGATCCGATTCAAATATAAAAATTTCAAGTAATTTTGATTTTTTAATTGAACTAGAATAAGAGAGATTAAACAAAAATAAATATAAAAAATTAAAACAATTTAAAATTTCAACCGATCTGAATCATTTAAATTGAAAATTCGAACTATATAATCCAAATCCAAAACTTATCAGTTCAATTGAAAATCAAATAAACCGAATTCAACGAACATCCCTAATAAACAAATCACAGAGTTCAGAAGTTTAAATTATATTCTTAATGAAAACAGACAAGTACTAACTACTATGTACATTACATACTACCGTCATCTCGTTATTCGTGTCTTTCTATTATAATTTATTGGTTTTCAAAGAAAAAAAAATAGAAAAAAAAAAAAAAAAAAACAAAAAAAAAAACCCGGCCTGGCCCGTTCTGCCTCCGAGCCCGTGACGGGCACGGGCATTAAGCGGACAGGTCAGAATTTTTGAAAAAAATACCCGTGATGTCCGGCCCGTTGTGCCCGTGACGCCCGTGCCCGTGCACGGGCAAGGGCCGGACCGCCCAGCTCGGACCATTTACCAAACACTACCAATGCCCTGTGTTTCCAATCCAAGATGCATCAGGTAATACCAGCGGCTCAGGTAATTTTAATTTTAATTATAATTATTTAAAAGAAGAAGAGTGGGTGCTTGATACAGGAGCCACATATCACATGACGTATAATGAAGATGATCTCATAAACTCTAAGTTACCTAGAAAAAATGGGATATTTAATGCAAATGGTGTTTGTTACCCGGTTAGTAAAGCTGGAGATGTGGCATTATACCCGAACCTGACCCTTAAAAATGCATTAGTAGTACCATCCTTGTCTTCAAAATTAATATCAATTGGACAATTGACACGAGAACTCAACTGTGTAGTCCACATATTTCCTGACTATTGCACATTTCAGGATATTCAAACCAAGAGAATTCTTGGCTGTGGTACTAGGAAAGGAGGGTTGTATTATCTCAACAATATGAAGACCGGAGATGTGCTACTTAGTATGAACGCTACAGATGTGAAGAATAAAATTTTATTATGGCATAAAAGGTTAGGGCATCTGTCCTTCAGTTATATGAAAAAACTCTGCCCTCAGTTATTTATCAATTCTCATCATAAAAATTTTGTATGTGAAACATGTATTAAGGCTAAACATCATAGGTCCACATATTTACCGAATAATAATAAAAAACTTGCTCCATTTGATTTGGTTCATACAGATGTGTGGGGCCATCTCCAATAATTTCGAAATCTGGTTACAAATGGTATGTAATTTTTGTTGATGATTTTTCACGTATGACATGGTTATATTTGTTAAAAACCAAAGAAGAAGTTAAGGGAATTTTTAAAAATTTCATAACTATGATTAAAACACAGTTTGAAAAAACAATCAAGGTAATTAGGAGTGATAACGAAACTGAATATATAAATCATGAGTTACAAACAATTTTTCATAACGAAGGAATAGTGCACAAGACATCTTGTGTTGGAATGCCGCAGCAAAATGGAGTTGCCGAACGGAAAAATCGGCATATCCTCGAAATTACAAGGGCTCTCCTGATTGAAACTAGCATGCCGAATATTTTTTGGGATAATGCAATGACATTTGCTATATATCTCATGATTCGAACTCCAACACAGGTAAATGATTTTCAAACACCTTTACAACTCTTCTCTAAACATCTTAAAATTAGTTTAATACTCAACCTGGCGCCTAAAGTCTTTGGGTGTACAATATACATTTATTTACAAAAACACCTTCATTCAAAACTTGAACCAAGAGCCGAAAATTGTGTGTTTCTAGGAATTGAACAAAATAAAAAAGGATACAAGTGTTATAGTCCTAATACGAGAAAATTCTTTACTACAATGGATGTGATTTTCTTTGAGCATGAATCATTTTATAAAAATTTCCAAAATTCAATTCAGGGGGAGACATCTAATACAACACAAGAGGAATTGAATTTTAATTTCTTAATGTTTGAAAGAAACATAGAAACAACACAAAGTGACACATCTAATGCACCTAATACGCCTAATTTAGAGCCAAGTCCGAATTTAGAATGCCCAGTTAAATTACCATTAGATCAAACACACACACAAAACACACATTCAGATCCAAGAGAAAACATATATCAGCTTCTTGAGATGGAGCCAAACCAGGGTGATGCATCTAACTCAGAAACATATGAAAACTTAGAAGAGCCTACCTTTGAAGAAGAGATAATACAACCCGCCAATCCTTCACAGCGGCCTGAGTCTCTTGGAAAATCTAAGGTAAGTTATTATGAACCCACAATAAAATTACCATTTAGAAAAAATAGGGGACAACCACCAAAGCGGTATATACCAGAGGACGGTACCAGTACAGGTGAATACCCAATTGCAAAGTACACAACCACCAACCATTTAAGTGAACCAAGTATTATCAATAATTATACCTGAAAAATTGGAAGAAGCTATAGCAGACCCGAAATGGAAAAATGCAATGAATATAGAAATGGATGCACTAATAAAGAATAATACATGGGAATTAACCAATCTACCCGATGGAAAGAGAGCCGTGGGATGTAAGTGGGTATACACAGTAAAATATGATGCACAAGGAAGAATAGAAAGGTACAAAGTCCGACTTGTGGCAAAAGGGTATACCCAGACTTATGGGATTGATTTCCAAGAAACATTTTCTCCGGTTGCTAAATTAAGTTATGTTAGAGTTATAATATCTATTGCAGCAAACTTTGAGTGGCCACTGCATCAATTCGATGTAAAGAACGCATTTTTATACGGAGAGTTAAAAGAGGAAATATACATGGAGATACCCCGTGGCTATCAAATACCTGACACTACAAATAAGATATGTAAATTAAAAAAGGCTTTGTATGGATTAAAACAATCACCAAGGGCCTGGTTCGGAAGATTCAGTCAAGCCATGAAAAAATATAGATATACCCAGAGTGATTCGGATCACACAATGTTTTATAAAAGGACTCAGGATAAAATTGCTATTTTAATAATTTATGTCAATAGCATGATCATAACTGGAAATGACAAGGAAGAAATAAAAAGGTTAGAGGAAAAATTATTCAGGGAATTTGAAATGAAAAACTTGGACGGGTTGAAATATTTTCTCGGAATAGAGGTGACCCGAAATAGAGAAGGAATTTTCCTATCCCAGAGAAAATATATACTTGATCTACTGACTGAAACAGAAATGCTAGATTGAAAACCTGTTGACACACCAATGATTCCGAACCTAAAATTAGAAGCCTACACCGATCACACCCCAACAAATATAGACAGATACCAAAGATTGGTGGGAAAGCTTACCTACTTGTCTCACACAAGACCTGACATTGCGTATGTTGTAAGTGTGGTAAGTCAGTTTATGCACTCTCCCAAGGAGGAACATTTAGAAGCTGTAATGAGAATTATCAAGTATCTGAAGGGTACACTAGGAAAAGGTATAGTTTTCAGGAAAAATTCACACCTTCAAGTAGTTGCATACAGTGATGCAGATTGGGCAGGATGTGTGATGGATCGACGATCAACGGCATGATATTTTACTTTCATAGGAGGTAATTTGGTCACTTGGAAATCAAAGAAACAAAATGTGGTGACTCTCTCAAGCGCGGAGTCAGAATTCCGAGGCATGGTCAAAGCAATCTGTGAGTTACTGTGGCTAAGGAAATTCTTAACGGAATTAGGTTTTGAACCACAATCTGAGATGAAATTATTTTGCGATAACAAAGCAGCCATAGATATTTCTCACAATCCCGTACAACATGACAGGACAAAGCATGTAGAAATTGACCGACATTTCATTAAAGAAAAATTAGATGCCAAAATTATATCAATGTCATTTGTGCGATCTAATGAGCAACTTGCAGATACTAACCAAACCTGTGTCAAGTAAAATCTTCGAAGAGTTAATTAACAAGTTAGGAATGAAGGACATATACGCATCAGCTTGAGGGGGAGTGTCAAAAGAAGCAAGCTGGCAAATTGAGAAACAGAGCAAGCTGGCAACTTGGCAATCAGAGCAAAGAAATATCTGGCGTCCAAGAATAGGAAAACATGAAGTAAAAGGAAAGACATATCAGCATATTGGAGCAATTATTGTAGTTAGGCAATATTACTGGTATAATCTAAGTTTAGAATGTAATTTTTAGTTTCCAAAATAATTAAATATAGAGACTGATAAATGTAGGCTGAGAAGGCAGAATATGTAAGAGAAAAAAAAAAAACAGAAAAACAGAACAATTGTAAATTGTTTTTTATGAAATAAAATTCTGGGTGGAAGGGAGTTTTTTGGAAGTTTGGTGTTCTTGATTCGTAACAGGATCATATAATAACTAGTATTGTGCCCGTGCGTTGCAACGAAAACATATTATAAAATTGAATATAATATGAAGATATCTTTTTGTTTGACATTCACACAAAATTAAGAAAAAAATATTAAATGAAAATAAAAAGACAAACACGAAAAAAATAGAAATTCAAATAATAAATAACAATAAAAGCAACAGATGGAAAAAATAGATCAAATATAACATGAAAAAAGTTCTTGAAGTATTAATGCGAGTGTGATCCTCTTTGATATAGTGTAACATTATGAAAATACACACATTAAAACAACGAGCATAGAGTATTTTCTTACTTTTAACCAACCAAAGAATAGCAGCATCTGTCTTTAAAAAAAATATGTCAAAGAATTATATTGTTGGAATATTACTCAAATCATATAATAACTAAAGAGGGCAATAATTCGACAAAAAGTTGATAATTTTTATTTAAAATAATAATCGAATTTAGTTAACATGCTAAAAATATAATTAATTAAGCTGCATTTTTTCTGAACTAGAAGATTGATATTTCCTATATCATCTTAACTAATAATAAAAAAATACAATATTTCTTATATCCTCTCATATTTATGAACACGCTACTAGATGCATGTTTCATAAAATCACATATATTTTTTCTTGAAAATTTTCATTCTCTGTACAATATTTTTAAAACTTGCAGGTTCAATGAATCCATTTATTTCATAAGATATGTTACAAATGAATGAATAAGAGAAAATGAAAAAATAAGGAAATAATTTAATTACATGAATCAAAAATAGATTTAAGAAGGAATAAAGAAATATATCGCTTGAGATTCATTCTTAATTGTGACAAACTATATAATAGTATGTGTGGCGAGTATATTTTTAACTAAATTTAGATTTTTGCACATAAAATATATGTATTTAATCAAAAGAAGACAGATTATGTGATTGGAGGGCTGATATTAAATCTGAAAATTCCATCTTTCAATCTTAGCCGTTGGCGGATCAGTACAACTACGTGCATTATATAAGAATGGAGATATGCATTAAATTTCCTTTTCTTTGGAATGGATGCGGTGCAAATTGAAACATCCAAAAAACAATTGGTCAGATATGACTTTGATATGCTATTTGCTATTTAACTCGGACACCATAACTACATTATCTATCTCAATTTCCTTAAATCTTGGTAAATAAAAATTTGAACCAAGAAATTACCTCTCTCAGCAGTTCTTTCCTCAAACCCATCCGGCACAACAACGGTCCCTTTAATGACCCAAACAAACCGGACCCCACTCAATGCAAGTGCAGCTGCCAGAGCTGGCACTTGCTCACCGGAAATCTCCAACTGTGTCCCGAAACAAACATAAACCACCGAACCATCAGGGCATCCATCAAGCCATGTCATCACCTCACCGGTAGACATCGATGCAACACCGCCCCTATCATTTGCACCTGTAGTAGGGGCTAGCGGCCCCACCGACCAAACCTGCTTGAAACCCAATGTAGGAGTGTAGGAGTCAGTATCATAATATGTGCTCTTAGATTCGTAATCGTGCATAACATATTTTAACGATTGAGATTTTCCAAAAAAAAAAAACTCAAAGTTTGAGATATCTTAGGGGATGCGAATTCCCATTTGGGATTAATAGGCTGGTTCCTACAGTTACAGTTAGATGGGTCAATGGCATCTTTTTATTCGTTTATCTGATACGTACTATATTTGATAAGACGTGTACGAATAAAAAAATTGTAAACTTATTGGATACGACCATACATGTATGAGTAAAGGATTTTTTTGTTATCTAAACGGATAAGGATACGTAAAGTTTATTTCGTACCCGTTACCCGATCGATCGGGTAATTATAAACAAATTATATATATTATATATATAATAAGTATTGAAAAGAGTACTTTTTAATTAGTTTACTTGTGCTTAGTATGATTACAATTATTTTTTAGATAAAGCACTATATATTTGTGAAATGATTGTTTATGTTTTAATATTTATTTAATAAATAATAAAAATAATTATTATATTAGTATTATCTATTATTTACCTACTACTGTTTCTTTATCCGACAATCATAATGAGTAAGGGTAGGATATGAATAAGAAAATTTATAGTAGTTAAGAGAATGAAAATGCTTTCACCCGATCCTTACCGTACCCGTTGACACCCCTACCTACAGTTATGGATTGTTGTTTAGCCAATTTTTTTTTGTAACACCCTCAAAATTCGTTATTAAATAAATGACACTCGGCGTTAGATTTCTCAAAAATTGTCACTCTCGCGAATTGAATTCGCGCACCAATCAATCTAGTTCCGCGAGGTGGATTGGCTGAAATTAATATTGGTGCGCCAAATGGTGATGCGAACCAGGAGGTACGCCAATTCAATCTGCGCACCCATTGGTGCGCCAATTCATCTCACGGATTCAGATTGGTTGGTGCGCAGATTTAATTCGTAGGAGTGGCAATTTTTGAGAAATCTAGTGCCGGATGCTATTTATTTAATAACGAATTTGGAGAGTGTTAAAAAAAACCGGGTTGTTTAGTTGTTGTTTTTTTCTTCTTCTTTGGTTGTGTAAAATAAACGAAGGAAAAATATATATTATTCCTGTCATTGACTTTTTTTCTTATAGACTCATGCTCATCACTTATTTTCTTTGGGCCAAACCAATGCTTGATAATTTTCTTTTAGAAGTTTTTCTACACTAAATTTATGTCTGATACATATCTTAGTTAAATAATTAAATATAAATTTACAATTTTAATTCTTGATTTGAATAATATTATTTTATATATACACCAGACCATATATCATGAAAATTAAATATACGCCTTGTTGAAATTATTTTATTAAGGAGGAGGATTTCAATGCACCCAAAATTCTATGCTCTCATTTGCACCCAATTCTTTATCTTCATTTTCAAAGTCCGAACAGTCGATCCGAACCGATCAACATGACCTTCATAATAAAATATGCTTGGAGACCAAATTTTATATTTTTTAGAATTTGTTTACTATTTTTTAAGATAGGTACAAATTCTCTTTATCGGATGGTGCAGAATCTCCTTAAAACAATGATTTTGTACCTATCTAAAAAAATAGGAAAATATATATATATAAAAAAAATATAAAATTTGATCTCCAGGCATATTTTATTATGAAGATCATGTTGAGCGGTTCGGATCGACTATTCGAACTTTGAAAATAAAGATAAAAAAAATAAAAAATTGAATGCAAATAAGAGCATAGAATTTTGAATGCATTGAAACCCTCCTCCTTATTAAGAATAAAAATACTTCCTTCACAAGGAGTTCTCCACAGTCACACTCACAATGATCGTTACGGAACTGAAAATCTGAAATGTGTTTTTATTTCTTTGTTTTTGCACTGACTTGAGAAATTGGGTCGGATTTATCTATTCAACGATTGTTAGATTGGATGGAGATGCTAACAAAAAAAGCCAAGAACAATATTTATTAGATGCGGCGCTTTGACAATTAACATAATGCTTATCAATCCATGCATGACACAGTTCAATATTTTTTTGTTTTCTTTATGCAATATTACAGAGAAATAAAGATGCGGATCATTTTTCTCAGGCAAAGGAAGTTACTAAATTTTGTCATTTGTTACGAAATAATTATTTAAATTTGATTTATTCATTTTTAGTCACTTAATTTTATCATCTATTCCAATTAAGTCACTTTATACTTTTCCGTTCAAAATAGTACCGGAATATGTTCATTCTGTTAGTATTTTGGACGGAACATACTTATTCTGTTAATATTTTTGGACAGATGAGTACATTTCATTAATATTTTAGATGAAATCAGTATATTCCGTTAATATTTTTAATAAAAAATATAAAGTGATTTGATTTGAACAAATGACAAAATTGAGTAATTAGAAAAAAAAAATCAAATTTAAATAGCTAATTCGTGACAAATTAACTCATGAAAGTTGATCCAAGTTAGGACCAAGTTAGAAAACAAATCAAACTTTAGGACCAAGTTACTAGATCCAAAACTCCGATTTTTTTTGTTAATATCTTTCATTAAATAAAAACAAATCAAACTTTAGGACCAAGTTACTAGATCCAAAACTTTAGGACCAAGTTAGAAAACAAATCAAACTTTAGGACCAAGCTACTAGATCCAAAACTCCGATTTTTTATTAATATCTTTCATTAAATAAAAAACTAAATGTACTTATGAAAGTTGGTTATTTATAAAAATACTTTTTTCTCACAGGCCATTTTGGCCGGTTGAATTTTTATTTATAAAAATACTTTTTTCCCACAGGCCATTTTGGCCGGTTGAATTTTTTTTTTGGAAAATGTTATAATATATTTATTTATTATTTTAAAATATTAGAAATATTATTTATATTTCTTTGAAAATATATAGAATTCTATATAATTTAATTTATTAGAAAAACTACAACAAATAACCAGAATAAAAAAATTTCAAGCCGATTTTTCGAGGCTGTAAGAAAAATTAAAATATTTCTTTGTGTTATTGGAAAAAAAAAATTTGAATCTGAATTATTGATTCCGGTTCAAATATCACTTCTAAGTAAATACCAAAAATATTGTAATTCTTCTAGTACATTTAATTTCTAATATTTTGTATCTATTTTGGAAAGGAAAAAATATTCTCTGACAAAATCATCACTAGTATTTAATTTTTTTTTAAAATGGATATCTAATATTAAAAATTAAATGTACTAGATGGATCACAATATTTTCTCTATTTATCTAGAAGTGATTTTTAATCCGGGATCAATAACTCAGATTCAAAGTATTTTTATTTTTTTCCAATAACACAAAGAAATATTTTAATTTTTCTTACAACCTCAAAAAAATATGGCTTGAAAAATGTTGATCCCAGTTATTTGTTACAGTCAAATTATAATATTTTCTAAAAAAAGTTCTCAACCGGCTATTTTTAAGTTCTCAATGGGCCAAAAAATGACTAGTTGAGAAAAAAATAATAACCAGCTATTTTTAAGTTCTCAGTGGGCCTAAAAAAGACCGGTTGAGAAAAAAATAATAACCGATCATTTTTTGACTAGTCTGAACATTTTTATAAACACCTAGCTTTCATAATTACATATGTATTTTTTTTATTTAATAAAGGATATTAATAAAAATAAGTAGGCCCAAAACTGGACTAAGAAAGCTTGAAAGCATTATTCTATTTTTACACTGAATTATCTGCCTCTACCTAGGTAAAAAAAACCGAAATTTTTAAAAATATACAAAAAATAGATTTTAATTTAACAATCTATACAAAATTCTGGCAGAACTTTAAATCTACCCAAACCGGCAGCAGGATTGCCGGTTTGAGAGAGCCTTAACCCGGCAGCAAGGTTGCTTGGTTTCAACACCCCGTAACCCGGCAGTGTGTGTTGCGAGATCCCGTAAGCCAGCAGCACAGTTGCCGGTTCCAAGCCCTGGATTCGGCAACGCAGTTGCCGGTTCCAAGCCCTGGATTCGGCAACGCAGTTGCCGGTTCTGGATTCGGCTATAAAGTCCCCCAAGCCGTCCCTTTCTCCCTCACCCCTTCTCCATCATCTCCCTTCTTCAGGTAATTTTTTTTTAATATTTATTTTTTATTTAAATTATTTAAATTAGTAAGATTATTTTAAATTTAAGATAGATTAGTAAAATTAGTTTAATATATAATTTTTTAAAATAATTAGAAAATGTCTAAATTTTTTTTAGAAAATTAGAAAATGTATAAAAAAATTTAGATAATTAGAAAATGTCTAATTTTTTTTAGAAAATGTCTAATTTTTTTTAGAAAATTAGAAAATGTATAAAAAAATTTAGATAATTAGAAAATGTCTAATTTTTTTTAGAAAATTATAAAATGTCTAAAAAAATTTAGATAATTAGAAAATGTCAAAATAATTTTAGATAATTAGAAAATACCAAAATAATTTAAAGTAAATTAGAAAATGGCAAAATAATTTTAGAAAAAATAGAAAATATTAAAATAATTGTAGTTAAATTAGAAAATACCAAAATAAATTAAGGTAAATTATAGAATGGTTCCTGATATTATGAAAAACTTTAAAATTATTTAGAATAGTTTTTAGAATTAGTTAGAAAATACCAGAAAATCACCAAAATTGTTTTAGAAACAATACCAAAAATTTGGCCAAAATTGTGTAGAAAAATTCGGCCAAAATTGTTTTCGAAATGGTTTAGAATTAGTTAGAACTAGTAGAACGGTTCAGAAAAAATAATTTACAAAATAATTTGGTACGATTTTTGAAATTCAGAATGATAGAGAGAGAGACCCAGATAATGCAAGGTAGGTTCAGCGAATTGTTGTGGATACCCCACAGTCATCATCGGGTGTCTCTGGCTTCGAAAGAGGTTAGCATTTACTGATTTTTCTTAATAAATCTATTAGAAATCAAATCGTATATTGCTTGATATTTTTTTCGTAATGTAGAACTGTTCTAATTTGAACGTGAGAAATTATCGGAGAAATATATTGTACCACGACCGATACGCCCCGTATCTGCTATCGTTGGGATTATACCAGGTTGCGAAGTTACCTGGTACCAATATTGATGCGTCACTTATACATGCGCTTGTCGAGCGGTGGCGTCCAGAAACTCACACGTTTCATCTTCCATTTGGAGAAATGACAAGTAGTTAGCGAAATGATTCAAATAAAAAAATGATTGATGAAATAAATATATGATTTATATTTTTTTATTTAAATTAATTACAGTTACGTTAGAAGACGTGAGCTGTTTGTGGGGTTTGCCTATAAAGGGGCCCCGGTGGCCGGGGAGGTCGGATGGGGTGTGGGCTAGAAGCAGACTGTTCGAATTATTAGGGATCCGAGATGTTGAAGTGGATCTTTTTATGAAGAAAAGGGGGTCTGCTCATTCCGATTGGATAATGACAAAGAAAATGCTCCGCCAGAGGTTTAAGAAGCTTCCAGATGGCGCCGACGAGCAAACGGTGCAGTGGTAAGTATTTTCTACTGATTAGATTGTTTGTTCTTTAAATTTTCAATCATGTGCTTACATAAGATATCACGCAGGTATGTACGCGCATTTATTTTGAAGCTATTGTCGTGCACTATGTTCCCTGACAATAACGGAGACGGGATACCGCTGTGGTATCTTGATATGATTGGAGACTTGGAGCAGCCGGTGGGATACAATTGGGGTGGAGCTGTTCTCGCATATCTGTATCGATACTTATGCCTCACGACCGATCCCTCGGTTACTTCCATGCATGGTCCGGTTATGCTTCTTCAGCACTGGTCATGGACCCGATTTCCAGTTCACCGGCCGATGCCAAGATCAAAAAAGTGGACACCTTCATGGGGCCAACCAACCCTGGAGACATGTCCGGCCTTTGCTGAGAAATGGTGCACGAAACATGCGTACGATAACTCTGCACACAATAAAACAGCCGGTCCAAAAATTCTGCGCGGTCAGTTTCAGCGATTGGACGAGGGCATGGTGGATTGGGAGCCGTACGGCAAGCATTTATGCGAAACTTTCGAGAGTAACACGAGTGGACAGGTACTTCTTTCACATTATTTGTTTACTCGTTTTTAATCATATATACGAATTACTACTGACAATTTAAAAAAAAAATTCAGCCTTACTACTTGTATTGCGGTCCTCTCATATTTTACTAGATAGTGGAGTACCATCACCCTGAGCGGTGCATGAGGCAATTCGGAAAATATCAACATATTCCGCCGCCGCCTCCTTTGAACAAGAATGTGCACAACGACTTGCACAAGTATGACTCATTCAATTTTTTTTGTTTACTAATGTTAGTTAATTTTCCGTGTTAAGTTGTTATAAACTGAATAATAGGCTTAAAATGGCGTCAAAGAGGAATATTTCATGGGCCGACAAGCATGCGATCCATGTTGAGAAGGCAGAGACGTATGAGCAAAATATATACGCAGAAGTCCGACCGTTTGACCATAATGAGCTTCCGGCTTATCGCAAATGGTATCAGATGAACGGCATGGCATCTGTTTATATTTTTTAGCATCATGTGGAGGGGCTTGATCGTGGAGGTAGGATCTCCAGAGAGGAGCATGGCAAGAAAGGATACATTCCTAGCGGACCGCCAATTGTGCGACTAGTAATTTCTAACTCTTATTTGTAATATTGTAATTTTGTGTTAAATGTCATATCTTATATTCTCGTTATGTGTCCAAGTCCTTGCGTGGGATAGGAGAGCTGGCGCACGGCGTGAAACAATTCTTCACCAAAGGGTGGCGTAGGCCGGGCAAGGATAACATGAGAAGAGGATGGGTATTTGCTGCGATTGTGATGTCGAAGACCGTGCGCGTGCCCTGATGGATCAGGCTGGAGTTCCAGAAAATTGGGAAGAGATCCCATCCAACGAGAGCACGGAAATTGGCGTTAATCCATACCCACCTCCTCCAGTATTCGAAGGACCAGATCCAATACAGTCTTGGCTATACGATGGATCTGCATGGAGAAATTACATGGCTCAGGCCGGAGTAGGTTATGACACAGACCCTACACAGGTATGTTTATGACTTGAAGTAAGTATGTTTATGACTTACAAACGAATATTTACAAAATTACACGAACCTTTTCAGATGTCACCAGAGGTGCGGGCGCAGCATCATCAGATTTTATTGAAAATCTGTTCGGTGGACCGCATGGGTCGGCATATGACGCCGGACAGGTATGTTACATGTGTTTAACGTTATTTCAATGATCGTCGCTTACTTATTGAAAGTAAATATGTTTATTTTTCAGGTGACCCAGCAGGCATATGAGTGGCAATTTCAGCAGCAGGAATATCAGCGTGAAGTTCCATCAACTCCCGGTAGGAATTGGCATTTTGGGGATGCAGGGGCATCGTCATCCCAACCACCACTGAATACGCAGACTCAGCCAGAAGTGATACAGCATGACGAATACAGACATCCCACACAGCGAGTCCGGCGTGAGGTCCGCTCTCCAGACCGTTTCTCGCATTCGCACTATCCTAGACATTGACCTATCTTCGGAGTCTATCTATCTTTTATTATATTTGTGAACTTTTATTATGTATGTATTGTTGATCTGTTTTATCTTTTATTATGTTTTTATTTCTATTACGTATGTTTTATTCTGCACATGCAACGTATCAAATGCAACGTATCCTGGAACACGGATTTTATTGCCAAATGTCTATCCGATATGACACAAAAGAATCGACCATCTCCAATGACTTCTAACCGCAACCATCTCATAAAAAATCCCCAAGTATCTGAGTGTTCTTTTTCCACAATCGCGAAAGCCAACGGAAGCAACTGGTTTTCGGCATCATACCCACATGCAACCAGCAGCCGTCCCTGGTACCGTCCCGACATGAAACATGCATCAATACTAATCACTGGTCTGATAAAAGGTATTGCCGCAATACACGGCCCGTACGCCCAAGCCGCGTATAGGAATTGTCTATCATTTGAATTCTCAATCGGTGTCGACATCACACAATACTTGGTTCCGGGAGTGCCTCTCTTTATAGCTTCCAAAAGCGGACTGAGCAGGTTGTACGAGTTCTCCCAACTCCCATAAATGTTTGCAATTGCGAGCTCACGTCCTCGCCATAATTTGTTGTACTTGGGCGTCACTTTTTGGTACGTTGCCTTCACGACATCTCGGATATGATTTATACTCGCGCACACATCCCTTCTCACTGTGCCATCAATGGCGCGTGCAACCATCTCTGCCGTGAGCTGGTCATGATCTTCACGTGTTGCCGGTACTCTGCATCCATGAGGAATTTTTTGTTTGTAAATAATCCAAGATTCTGAGATACCCTGAGGTTTCGCACATAACTTGAACTTGCACAATTTATCTTTGCATATCCATACCATACGCCTAGGTTCGCTTGTTTGAGTCCTAAACTCAAAATTTTTTTGGATATGAAACTCCTGAACTGCTATTCTTAGAGCCTCTCTCGACTCATACACTTGGCCTTCAGCTATTGGGTTATCGACAATTCTTGTTGTACGGTTGAAAAAATCGACATCTGCTTCCCGAAAACCCGAAGTGTCGTTGAAAATGTCTACCGGATGTGTCATATTTTCTCGACCAGTAAACGGGTATTGTGCTTGGCGGGACTGTGACACAGAATGTCTACCGGACTGTGACACAGAATGTGATTGTGTCTGTCTAATCGGTGAAAGGTTTTCGTCGGACCCTGCTGACTCATTTGAGATCATCTCATCCCCGCTTTCCAAACTGTCATCATTAATTGCATCGACAGGTAAACGGGAATAATCAAGTACCTCTACTGGCCTATGGGTCTGAACAGTTCTAGGTTCGGGGTTGTGACTCGTACTTGGCCGGGATCTCGATTCAGGGATCTGTCTGTTTACAGGGGCTTGACTGTTCAGATTCAACTGAGAATTAAAACCGGAATGATTCGGTTCCAATTCTACATACAGCTCAAGAACCGATATCCTTTGGGGGAATGACGCAACAATTCCTAAAATCATTTCGAACGATACCTAGTTTGTTATCGGTACCAATTGGTAGTCCTGCTAACCATCAGTAGACATATTAAATCTAGCTTGGATTTCCATATTTGCTTCACTAGCAGTAAACCCAACCAATTTATAAATTTCATTTTGGAGATAATCGAAGTTATGATTAATAGTTACCCGGGAACGAGTATTTGGGTCGAGTACTGTAGAAGACTCCTTCATCACTGTACTGGATGTTCCCTCCAACAAAAACTTTCACACATATCATATTTGATTTTTGTTTGATCTGGATAACAAACATTTAAAAAAATTAACGTTACAAAATTAATTAGAATTAAAATTAACTAACAAACAATATACAAACAAAAAATAAAATAACTCACATCAAAATTGAACGATGAAAATAAAATTAATTAAAATAATTATTCAAAATGAATTAAAATAATTGAAATAATTAATTAAATATTAATCTAAGTTAATTAATATAACTAATTTTAATTAATAAAACTTACCTATCTCAGATCAATATGGAAGACGGGAGAGCAACAAGATGGAGTGAGCCGGAATTTATAGCAATCCAGAACCGGCAACAAGGGTGCCGAATCCAGGGCTTGGAACCGGCAACTTTGCTGCCGGTTCTGGGCTCTGAAACCGGTAATCCTGTTGCCGGTTTGGGTAGATTTAAAATTCCACCGCGATTTTGTATAGATTGTTAAATTAAAATACATTTTTGTATATTTTTAAAAAATTTGGTAAAAAAAATGAAGAATACAGTGCATTAAGATGCGCACAAAATTCTTCATATTTTGACCAGTGTTGTCAATTACGGTATGCGGTCGTTGGACGGATGAAGTGCCGTCAAGTAATTAATCGGTATGCGGCCAATTAATCGGAATTATGTGGACAATTTAACATTTTTATTAAATTTATGTATATATATCATAATTTTTTAAAAATAATTTGTTTAACTCATTAAATTTATCAAATAAACTTAATTTAAGTTAGTTTTTATTATTATAACATGACACTACGCTTATTTCTTCTTAACACATAAGTATTTTGCATGTGTAAGTAACACATTTATTTAATGAAAAATAAACTTGAGAATTAAGCTGTTTCAAATACTAATAACATATTATTTGAAAGAAAGAAAATATTCCAATATAAAATAACTAAATTTAATTTATGGTAATAACTTAATTTCATAAATAAACATGTCGTACTAATTGAAAAAATTACATTAGTAAGTAAAAAATATATACAGTATATAAATAATAGAAGAATTAATCAATTTCAAAGTAAGTAAGAAGAAAAAAAAAACATATAAAAAATGTTGGATGTATATTCAAGTATAAATAAAACTACAATACATGATTTATAAACCTTATTATCACACACTATCATAGAAAAAAAAAACAATGTGAAAAATAAATATTTACTGGAATAAACAGAAAAAAAAAACGGGAATAAACGGGAATAAACGGACGATTAAACTGTAAAACGGCCGATTAATCGTTTTTATCCGCTAACAGGCATCCGTTAAGCGTATTCGTAACGGTTTGGCCATTGTTTCCGATTAAACGGCCGTTAACACCGTTTTTTACAACACTGAATTTGACCACTTAGCTTGATAGTTAGGGGTGTCAGTGGCACCATTTTACCCGTTTACCCGATCTGTACCGTATCCGATAAAATGGGTATGGGTAAGATTTTTTTCGTAAACTTATCGGGTTTGGGTATGGGTAAATATTTTTTTTCGTTATCTAAACGGGTAAGAGTACGGATAAAGCCTATTTCGTACCCGTTACCCGATCGGGTAATTAAAAAAAATTATATATATTATATATATTAATAGACATTGAAAAGAGTACTTTAATTGGTTCACTTACGGTTAACATGATAAGATTTTTTTTGTCAATAAAGTATTATGCATGTGTCAAATGAATGCATATATTTTAATGCTTTATTTAATAAATAATAAAAATAATTATTATATTAGTATTACATGTTATTTACCCACTACCATTTCATTATTCGACAACCATAACAGGTAAGGGTAGGGTACGGGTAAGATAATTTGTAGCGGGTACGGGTAAGAACAATTTGTAAAGGGTACGGGTATGAAAATGCTTCCACCCGACCCTTACCGTACCCGTTGACACCCCTATTGATAGTAAATAAATTCAAAAATAAAAAATATATATAGAGAAACGAAGCTCTCATTAAGGAGATTGGTTTAAATGGATTGGATTTGTCATTTGAAGCCAATTTGATAGATTTGAAGACCGGAAGTATATTGTTAGAGAAAGCGTGTTAGCCATACTTATATATATATATATATATATATATATATATATATATATATATATATATATGTAGGGCGCAGAAAGTTGCATGGTTAGGTTATCTAACGATGCGGTCATATTTGTGAGGGAATGCTCCCGCATGGGTTCAGTGCTCTAGTTTCCAAACGAACATGAGCAGGGCACCGAACTTGGGGCACTACTGAATTTCTTCCTGCATACCTTCCGGTTCACTCTTGGCCAGACCTACGTTCATGATCAGTCAGCCAGAGTTTTATTATTTGATTGTGGGGACGTTTAACTCCCGACGGGCGCAAGCCCCTGCCGTTAATTACATCAAAAAGACTTTTCGGATCAATCTGAACACCTCGTTCATTCCGGAATTTGTGCCTATCGGTTGTGAACTGAGTAATGGAGTTAAAAGGGCTCATGTATTGTTATTTGATCATGTATTTGGGGTTCTCAATTGCTTTTAGACATTTATATGGTCATGTGCATGTGTATATATTTATTTGGCATTTGTGTATGTTTGTTTGAGAAATCATGATATTTATACAGAGAGGAGTATTTTAGTCATTTTAAAATGTCATGAAAGACTTGTATGCATGTTTATAATTTGGTTATATTTATGAAATATATGATATGTTTTATGAAATTTATGATTTTATTATAAAAATATGAGATTTGATTTAAGAAAGGGGCATTTTGGTCATTTCAGGTTATGACTGAGACTTGTACATGTTTGGATTTTCTTTGGAATGATGGAGAATTGAATTTGGGTTCATTTGGTTTTGGTTTGAGTCAATTTGGACTTGAAATGAAGAAGTTATGGTCAAAAAGGACTTATTTGTAAATATTTTTATGTCTCAGGGACTTGTTCATAATATCTGGAAGGACCTGAGAATATAATTTGGGCTTTTGATAAGGTCTGGAGTGCAATTTGGGCTTCCAGGGACCATTTGGAGAAGAATTTATAGAGGAAGGGACCTCTTTATAAAATTTCAGGAACAGCGCTGTAAATATAACTTGACAAAAGGACTGATCTGTAAAACAATTTTATTTATTTGATTTTAATTAATCTGAGAATAAATATGGATCTTTGGATCATATTTGGGCCTTTGAGATTTAGATTAAGGCATGTTAATATTAGTGCAGAGCTCAGATTTGGCTTATGGGACTTTGAGATTGATATTGGGCTTCGAGATTCGGGCTGTTCGGATTTTCATTAAACCCGACATGCGGGGACCACATGTCAGATAACATGATTTAAGTTCTGGGCTGTTTGATCATTATATGGTGTCAGGATGCGTGCTTCCATTCAAAAGTTGTTTCTGGCGCCTTCATCAATCGACTACCATTGCGTCAAGGTTCGTGCAAACCAGATGGGTTCGATTTGGCCCTGGACGACTCCAGTCCCGATTAGGGCATGATGCTCCGACGTTGCTCCGGCCATGGCAGGCCTCGGGCCGCTGCAGTCTTGGTCGCCTTAGCCTCAGGAGTACATTGGTACAGCCGTCAACGGTCATAGTTCACCAGAGGTACCATTCTAGGCCGAGTTCATTGATTTTGGTACCGGTTTGAACATGCATCGGTTTACATCAATTTGGATGTGATTTCTTTCGATTGATTGGTTATTTAGCATCGTATGGGATCATGGAAGCTCAAGGAAGTGTCAATTTGAGGTTTGGTCAAGTTTCAAACATGATTTGGAGTTCACAGTTTCAACACAGTACCGACTTGGTACCGATATGAGGTACAGAGACCATGATTTGAAATTGGATGTTGAGATTATCTTTTGATATCATCTTGAAGCATATCAGAGAGTTTGAAAGTATAAGATATGTGTTGCTTCAACTTGACATTTCTGAAATTTTGAAATTCATTGCTATAACTTGGATTTCTATGAAGAACTGCACCTGTTGAGATCACATATGTGTAATATGGTGTGTCAAGAGCATTCAGAAGGGTTTTTACCATTTTTAGGAATTTATTTATATTTTTAATGATTTTCCAAAGATTGACCGGGGCATAATGGGTACTGTGCTGCAGAAAATTTCTATTTAATTCATGAATTTATTTAGAGCTCTACACAAACTTGATTTGAGTAAATTTAATATCTATAATCATGGGCAGAGAGTGTAGATTCTAAATATATTTTTTATTCTGCATTTTAAGATCATTTAGTGCATGAAAAAGGTAGAACAGTCAGTGCAGCACAGTGGGCCAGCTTTCAGCACAGTGTAGATTTGAATTTTTAGAAATATGAACTTTGGAAAATCATTAAAAATCAAAATAAAATCATAAAAATGGAAAATTTGTATGCATTCTGTATGTTTTGGAGTCCTCTATCAAACTAGGTTTTTAGATTTTCAGTTTGGTCCCTAGATATGTCCAGACTTTCTGATTTACCAGCAGAGGTCGAATTAGTGTATTTTGGTAGCTTACATTGTACCAGTGGGGGTTGCAATGCCTTTAGCTGTTGGAATTGGACTTGGTACAGTACCAGAGGTCTGTTAAACATGATTTGGACATGGTTAAAGGTCTGGTTCACTTCAGAACAGGTTTTCAAGGGCATATGGCCACTGTTTTGGTATGAAACAACATGAATATAAGATCAAAGCTCCATAAAAGCATCATTCATCAAGATTTGAACATTTTAAAGTGTCATGAGCATGTAAAATCACAGGGAAGCCCCTGGTTTGTATAAAATCATGTTTTTGATGATCTTTTCACTTGATTAAAGGACAAATCATTGAGGATGAAGTACAAATGACATGAGGTGACCAAAGTCACTACCTTTTTGCATTCAAGCCCTCTGCCTCTCACCATTTGCATTTAAGTCCTTCAAAAATGGCAAAATATGGAATTTTGGCAGCATAACAGCATGCCTTTGCCATTTTTGAAGATCTCACTTGCAAATAGGTCCTTATAAGTTGAGAGACTGTAGAGGATTCCATAAGGCTCAACTGCTACAGTCCCTTGTGCATTTTATATTTTGTTTTATTATTTTAAACCCTCATAGTAGATCTTTTAATCAAAGTAATTTGAAAATCGGATGTGGGAGGATACCATAAGGCTCAACTACTCCACATCTTCATGACTTATCACTTTGTTAAGAGATCCAAGGGGGCAGTGAAGAAAAAAGAAGAAGAAAAAGGGAAAATACATGCATATATGCACTAACCATACGTATTTTTGTATAAAATCAAGATCAAGCATAAAAGAGATTGTTATTAAGCTCCAAATGCAGATCTTATACAATGCTTTAACATAAACTACTATATATATACATTTTTATTTGAAAACAGTGAAGAAGAAGGGAAAAGAAGAGGATTTGATCATCAAGCTCTGTGCCTAAGCACAAAGCTCTCACTTTTGAGCTTCAAAGCAGCTAATATTCAATAGAGAACAGATCTAAGAGGAGAGTTCAAAGAGACAACAAGAAAGTATAAAATCAACAAGAAAAAGATATGAATTTCAAATGAACTTCATTCACCACTGGAATTATTACACAATATAGTCTAAAAAGACTTCTTGAACTATGCTATACCTATTTATTTGCAGAAGGGAGAAGAAAGCAACAAGCTTTGCACTATAAATTTTTAGAAAGAAGCTAGCCTAACTAAATTTGCACAGAGTATCAGTGTATTTCTATACTTCCTGTGTATTTTTTGGTATATTTGGCATGGGGTATGGGTGCCTTTATATAGGCCAAGAGCTAGGGCATAGCTCTGCATTGGTGTGGTTGTTTCATCATGCACCACAGTTGCTTGATCATTGGTCTACACCATTCCATGTTCATTCATATGCCATCTGGCAGGAGATCATACTTTTAAGGTTGAATATGAGATATTTTATAATTTGGATTCATCTCAGCCTTTGAATCGGCTTCCTATGCATGAGGCCGCATCTTGGCCCTTGGTGACCGGCCATATCGGGCGCCAGCTCAATACGCATGACTATGCATCTCTGGGAAGAACATTCCCTTATTTGTCATCATATATGCATCCTGTGACACGTGTTCTTGGGACTATTGGCGCCCTAACAGCTACAAGCATCCAATTTGCACTGTACCGATGGTTAACATGTGCCTCTGCCAATATTCGCATTTCTGACACTAAGCTTTGGCATTTAACATCATCTAGGTTTCCTTAGGTTGCTCCATGGTGCATTATACCAATTGGATAACCAATTTTGACATTCTCGATTAAGCCATGTGCTGAGTTCATGCTGCTTGGGCGAACCACTTCTCGGGTGCATTTCAAGCTCAATTCATGATTGAAACATGTTTGCTCGAAAGCGTATAGGCTTTTAATAACCTAGAATACCAAAATCTGTTGCAAGCACACAACTGACGTTGGGTATAGCTGGGTATCGTATCCATTGGGACGGTAAGAAAACGACCGGACTTTACCTAAAATTACAAAACTTCTAGAAGTGAGAAAAAGTTGAATTGGGGTTTGTTCTAAATTCTACTTGATTGAAACAATAATTAAAACAAGTAAAAAGAAGATTAAAGTTGTTTTTCAGATTATAAAAAAGGGTTTCCAGGGTTTCCAAAGTTTCAGACTTCGTTTTTGTTTAGCCCCAGGGTATACAGTCCGTATAGGCCCCCAAGTTGATATTACAGCCCTACTGTTTCTGTGTTGGTGCTTTTATCTAGGGTTTCTATCGACCGTACCTAGATTACTAACCTCAGCTCTCGTAATTTTGGCTTAGTAACCCGATTACCGGACTCAAATACTCCCCTCTTAGGTGCCTTAAACCTCAACTTTCGTTTTTTGGCCTAATTTACCTAACTCACTTGTTGGTTTACTAAAGGTATCCAAGGACTTTCGCCTCAATGAAAGTTTCGCCTTTCGGTACTCTTTGGTCCGTAAACCTACTTCATATTATAGACTTGTAACCTATCACTTAGACGTGCGCATTCATCTAACGGGTTGACTATTCGATTCAAGCAAGTACAAACCAAGCAATTAAAATACTAATCAACAAGATGAAAACTAAGCATTCAACACAAATCCAAGTAGCATACAAGGAAAACTAAATGTCAACTACATCTTAACCCTAGAAACAGAAAGTTTAGGCAAGCATGTTCACAAAACAAAGCACAATAAAAGTTATAAAAGAGTTCATGACAAAACTATGAAAAATAACGAAGATCCGTCAAAAAGAGCTTCTCTTCTTCTTCTCCAAGCTAAGCCTTGTCTCCCAAGCACCAAGAATGACCAAGAACGCTTTCTTAGATCTGGAATATCTCCTTTAATGACCGAAATCGTGTATTGAAAGCTTTCCTTTTCGGCCTCCCCAACTGTCTCTGTTTCCAATTCCAGCCTGGATTTCCGAAATAGCTTGTACGGTCCGTATAGGATCCTATACGGACCGTATACCCGTGCCTTGACTTGGAGAATTGTTGCCTCTGTTGTGGAACCTTCTGTGTGGTTGGGCTGATCTTGTACGGACCGTATGGAGAGGTGTCAGATCCAGAATTTCGCCCGTTTCCTGCAAAATGAGAAACAAAACATAGCAGTACCACATTCTATTGATATTTAAATGAAAAGTCCACATTTTTAGGCTTTAAGGCACAAGTTTCGGTGTAAATTGGAGTTGCAATCTATGCAAAATAGAGAGACATCAAAGCAGCATCGTAAGAGCATATCTAGCCTGTCTTGCAAAGCTTATGATTCAATTTTGAGCATAACCCCAGTTCTCACTTCCAATTTCTTTTTTTCTTGGTTGCAATTATGCTTGATAGAGGGAGTTAAGTTTCTCGAATCCGGTCAGAGAGAGGAGCATTCTCATCTCTATCGACCTCAGGTAATGGTTTATGCATACTCATTCTCTTTCCTTTGATTTCATGATCTCACCCTTAACAGAATATCGGAGAGAAGAAGAAGAGAGAAGAGGGAAGAGGATGCTGACAAACGGGGCCCATTGTCGGCCTCTTAAAGCTCAGCCAATCGGCTTGTTTGTCTTAAGCATTTTACCGCTTAGACTCGGCATTATGTGCACCTTTCATTGGGTATAGAGCGGTTCACAAGCGCCAAGCGCATGAACAATGAAGGGGTCGCATGCGCTGAGTTTAAACTTCAGCGACATAACTCGAATTTCGTGTGCTCAGTGCATCATGAGCCGAGACGCTGATCATTCGGTGTATAGAGTTATATCCATATGAACCAAGCCCAACCATATCGAGAACTCAGCAAAATTTGGACTGAGCCTATGACAAATGGGCCCAGGTTGTAAGGGTTTGTTTATGAACCCAAAACTTGTACCCAGAGAAGTATTTGCTGACTTGTAAACCTTCTGTGCTTGCGTGGCACCAGTCATATCATGCCATGTCAGCAATTCTTTATAAAATTCACAACTATTGAACCATTTTGAGTTACCAATTACATAACATATCAAAATTCATGGTATTTCATGAGGAATCATCATATAAATTCCTAAACATTGCTCTTGATCCATTTTAAAGAGCTTTGACATGTTCTTGGTATTTTCCAAGCATTAAAATATTGCCATTTTCATGTTGGCAACATTTTAGGATACAACAATATATATATATGAGAGTGTCTTCTATGGACATAAGGACCTATTTGTAAAATGAACATATTTTTATTTTCAAAGTTCAAACAGTCGATCCGAACCGTTCATCTTGTTCTCCATATTAATATATGCTTGGAGACCAAATTTTACATTTTTCTGAATTTTTTTACTATTTATTAAGATGAGTACAAAAAATATCACATTCAGACCATTGAATTTTGTACCCATCTTAATAAATAGTAAAAAAATTCAGAAAAATATAAAATTTGGTCTCCAAGCACATATTAATATGGAGAACAAGATGAACAGTTCGGATCGACTGTTTGAACTTTGAAAATAAAAATATGTTCATTTTGAATGGTCCTTATGTCCTAAGACTCTCTATATATATATATATATATATATATATATAGGTTTATGGATTTTAATGACATTTTTTTTCAATTCAAACGTATCCAATGATCGACTGTTTGAACTTTGAAAATAAAAATATGTTCATTTTACAAATAGATCCTTATGTCCATAGAAGTCTTTGCCTATATATATATATATAAAATTTGGTCTCCAAGCACATTTCAATATGGAGAACACATCTAACGGTTCGAATCGACCGTTAGGATTTTAAAAACTCAAATTTTGAGCCATTGCACGGAAGTGCTCCATGCTACGCGTAGCACCGTAGCCCTGTCCTATATATATATAGTAGAACTAAGGTGCTGCTAAGTTCACCAAACCTCTTGTGAACTTGACTCTAAAGTATATCGAATCGACTTTAAACGATGAATCCAAACCATTGAAATCCTTCTACCTAATGATTGATGCGTCTACATGTGAAAATTTTAAAGTTTCGAATTAATTTGATATAGAGTCAAGTGGTCAAAGTAGTCCAAAAAAGGAATGTGTTCGTTCACAAAAGTAAACTACTAAGTTTCAGTACAGCAAGCTGTACTTTTTAACCTCGATTCTACTTTTGATTGAGACTGCAAGTGCACAGCCCTATGTTGGTATAGCCGGGTATCGTATCCGCAAGGATGGTAAGAAAATAACCAGACTCTACTTAAAATTACTAAAGATCCTACAAGTGAGAAAAGTTGATTGGTGGCTTGTTTCTATTCAAGTACTTGATTAAAACAATGATTAAAGCAGTAAAAAGGGAATTTAAAGTTTGTTTTTAAATTATAAAAAGGGTTTCCAGGGTTTCATATTTCATTTCTGTTTAGCCCCGAGGTATACGGCCCGTATAGAACCCTATACGGTCCGTATGGACCACCGAGTTAATGCTGCTGTTACTGTTTCTGTGTTGATACCATATCTAGAGTTTCTATCGACCAGATCTAAATTCCTAACCTCAGCTGTCGCAATTTTGGCTCAGAACTCGATTACCGGACTCAACTACTCTTCTCTTAGATGCGTTAAACCTCAACTTTCGGTTTTTGGCCTAATTTATCTAAGTTACTTGTCCGTTTACTAAAAGTATCCAAGGACTTTCGCTTCAAGGAAAGTTTCACCTTTCGGGTACTCCTTGGTTTCACCTTTCGGGTCACAAACCTACTTCATATACTTTATTCGATTGGATTAAATATCATAGACTTGGCTCCTAACAATTAGATGTGCGCATTCATCTAACGGGATGACTAATCAAATTCAAGAAAGCACAAATAAAGCAATCGAAATACTATTCAACAAGGTAAAAACACTATATTCAACACATAATCCAAGTAACATGCAAGCAAAACTAAACGACAACTACATCTTAACCCTAGAAATTGAAAGTTTAGCAAAGCATATTCATAAAACAACACAAAACAATAGTAATAAAAGAGTTCATGGTAAAACTATGAAAAATAGTGAAGATCCGTTGCAAAAACTTCTCTTCTTCTTCTCCAAGTTCTTCCTTTTCTCCCAAGCACTAAGAATGAGTTAGAATGAGAATGGATGCCCTCTTAGATCTGGAATATCTGCCTTAATGCCCGAAATCGCGTAATAATAGCTTTTCTTTTCGGCCTCCCCAGATGTCTCTGTTTCCAATTTCAGCCTGGGTTTCCGAAATAGCTTGTACGGTCCGTACAGAATCCTATACGGACTGTATACTTGTCCTTGCCTTGGAGAATTGTTGCCTCTTGTTGTGGAACCTTCTGTGTGATTGGGCTGATCTTGTACGGACCGTATATAAACCTATATGGACTGTATGGAGAGTTGCCAGATCCAGAATTTCGCCCGTTTCCTGCAAAATAAGAAACAAAACATAGCACTACCACCTTCTAATGATATTTAAGTGAAAAGTCCACATTTTTAGGCTTTAAGGCACAAGTTTCGGTGTAAATTAGGGTCGCAATCTAGGCAAAACAGAGAGACATCAGAATGCATTAAAATTTATTTATAAACCTTAAATTTTTGACCACTTAACTCTACATTAAATTAATTTGAAACTTTAAAATTTTCACATATAGACGCATCACTCATTAGGTAGAAGAGTTTTAACAGTTTAGATTCATCGTTTAAAGTCGATTCGATATACTTTAGAGTCAAGTTCACAAGAGGCTTGGTGAACTTAGGAGCACCCTAGTTCTATTCATATATATATAGAGAGAGAGAGAGAGAGGGGGGGGCTAACTTGTTTTTAGAATTAAAGATGGTGTTTTATTTTCCGCTCATATCTTTATTTTCAAAGTTCAAATAGTCGATTTGAACCTTCCAACATGTTCTTCATATTAAAATTTGCTTCGAGACTAAATTTTACATTTTTTGAAATATTTTTACTATTTTTTTGGAATTTTTGAAAATCATGACTTTGCTGAATTTTTATTGTTTTTTTATGTAATGAAAAGTTGTGATTTTTAAAAATTCTGGAAAATAGTAAAAAAAAATTCAAAAAATGTAAAATTTGGTCTCCAAACACATTTTATTATGAAGATCACGTTGGAACTTGGAAGGTTCAGATCGACTCTTTAATTCTCAAAGCAAGTTAGCTCATCTATGTGTGAGAGAGAGAGTGTGTGTGTAGATATATATAGATTGGCTAATATTAAAACGTTTGTTCTTAGGTTGTGGAACAAATATTTCGGTTTTTACATTTTCAAAGTCCAAATAGTTAGTCCAAACCGTTCAACATTCAATCTATATTAAAATGTAATTGTAGACCAAATTTTATATTTTTGGAAAAAAAAATATAATATTTATTAAGTGAGTTTTAAAATCATTTTTTCAATTGTTTCACTGTTTATTAAAATCAACAATTTTAAAACTGACTTAATAAATAGTAAAACAATTATGAAAAAAAATATAAATTTGGTCTCCAAACACATTTTAATATAGAGATAAAATCTAATAGTTTGAATCGACTATTTGAGCTTTGAATATAAAAAAACTAATTTGTTGCACTATGACTCCAGAACAAATATTAATATTAGCCAGTCTCTCTCTTATAGTCCCAATAATTCATGTTAAGTTTTATTTAGGGTTCTTCATAGTCTAAGGGTAATGCATTATGTGGTTCCAAGTTTTGATTTGCACCAGCTTCAGCCAGTATTTTTGTAAGCACTGTTTTGCTTCCTGTAACATCTCTCGAAAATTTTGAATTAATATTATTTACGCTTAGAGATTAATTTTATAATATTACATATGATATATGCATCTATGTTAAAAAAAAATTAAGTGAAGAAATATATATATATATATATATATATATATATGAGAGTGTCTTATATGGACATAAGGACCTATTTGTAATATGAACATATTTTTATTTTCAAAGTTCAAACAGTCAATCCAAACCATTCATCTTGTTCTTCATATTAATATGTGCTTGGAGACCAAAGTTTACATTTTTCTGAATTTTTTTACTATTTATTAAGATGGGTACAAAAAATATCAAATTCAGACCATTGAAATTTGTACCCATCTTAATAAATAGTAAAAAAATTCAAAAAAATGTAAAATTTGGTCTCCAAGCACAAATTAATATGAAGAACAAGATGAACGGTTCGGATCGACTGTTTAAACTTTGAAAATAAAAATATGTTCATTTTACAAATAGGTCCTTATGTTCATAGAAGACTTTGTCTATATATATATATATATATATTTGCATCTATGTTTTTCTATTTTAACGTTTCAAAGTGACAAATGATAACAGACAATAATTTATAATAACTTAATTTATTTTTATCCATATCCATTTAAAAAAAAAGAATTAAAGATGGCATCCCTTATCATGCGACTATTCGTGGCATCTGCAGAAATGGTAAAACCACACCCTTTCCTATTTTATTTAATTACCAATTAAACCTCTTCAATTCTTTCCGAAACCGCTAATCCAATTTCTGGTTTGTCTCAAATATAAACCAATCAGAGCAATAATCGATTTGTTTCTGTTTAGTCTCAAAAACCGCCCATATCTCTCTATAAATATATCAAACCGCACCCTTTAATTTTATTTCTCTGCCAACCTTCTCGTTTTGTCTCAACCGCACTCTTTCAATTTCTCTTCGATCATTTATATCCCCTGCCGCATCCACATAAGAAAATAAAAGGAAAATTGAAATAAATAAAGAAATCTTCTCATGATTCAATATCAATGTCCGATTTGAATTTCGACTACGCCACCGTGATTCTAATATATTGTTGCAATCTATTTTGAAATTCCGAACATCTCGCTATCAGGTAAACGGACTTCTCTATAATCTGTGTTTTCATTTTGTATGGTTGATTTGGATATTGGTATTACATATTAAATTATGATGTCATATTTAACGGGATAGCGGATCTGAAGTTAGAATTTGATATGTGATTGTAGCCTCTCGTTGTTAGATGGATTTCCCAGCGGGTTGGCGGCCTTCCAGTGTTGGATGGATTTCTCACTGGATTGGCGGTTTGTGGAATTGTGTTATGTGGAAGTTGGGAATCGCTTGTGTGATGGGATTTCAACTGTGTGAATATGTTGTGATTTGTTTTACGGATAACCTAGACCGACGTGCTATTCCGATTAAATATACGTGCATAATTTTATGTGTATTTGTGTGGATTAATCCGGCATGTTTGAATGGTTGTTAAATTAAGCCAATTATAGAGAAGCGCGTCGATAAATAACCGGTTACTGAGCTTTGTAGCTGACTCCGTTTTGTTATTTTGTTTTCATTTCTGTTGGCGACGTAGGTTGACGGGCCAAGGAAAGATGTGAAGATACTTATATAATCACGCTCCGGATGGTAAAAATCTGGAGTGTGACACTTCCGGTATCCTACACATCAAGGGTATGTTTGGATGCACAAGAATAGCTACTTTTTTTAGAATAACGTTGCTATTCGGAACAAGGTGCATCCAAACGAGAAATAGAGCTATTCGGAATAGCTACTGTTTTTAGAATAGCATTGCTATTCGCTATTCTTATAAAAACATGGAATAGTACTTGTTGCTTTCAATATTAATACTAATATAATATTTAAAGTAATATTATATTACATTTAATATTTAAATTAATATTATATTTAATCTAATAATATATTTTATTTAATCTAATATTTTATTTAATACTAATATAATATTTAAAATAATACTATATTACATTTTAATATTTAAATTACTATTATATTATATTAAATTTAATCTAATATTTTATTTAATACTAATCTAATATTTAAAATAATATTATATTACATTTAATATTTAAACTAATATCATATTATATTTAATCTAATATTTTATTTAATACTAATCTAATTTTTAAATTAATATTATATTACATTAATATTTAAACTAATATTATATTACATTTAATATTTAAAAATAATATTATATTACATTTAATATTTAAAGTAATTTTATATTATATTTAATCTAATATTTTATTAATACTAATCTAATATTTAAAATAATATTATATTACATTCAATCTTTAAACTAATATTATATTACATTAATCGAATATTTTATTTAATACTAATCTAATATTTAAAATAATATTATATTACACTTAATGTAATATTTTATTTAATACTAATCTAATTTTTAAAATAATATTATATTACATTTATTATTTAAACTAATATTATATTATATTTAATATTTTATTTAATACTAATCTAATATTTAAAATAATATTATATTACATTTAATATTTGAATTAATATTATATTGTATTATATTTACTTTTACAAATAAATTATTAAACAGTAGATATTCCCTCCAAACTTTATTCCAAATATGCAATCCAAACAACTTTTCACTGTTCTGAATAACAGTAGCTATTCTGGCTATTTTAGAGTTCATCCAAATGTACCCCAAGCGGTATATATTACATGATGCAAGTACATGAGGGTTAACTCATTTAATGTTGTTTTCTGCATTGTATTATGATGAGAAGATTTTTAAAATTATATAAAAGTTATAATTGGTAAAGCCAATCGTATTTTTTTTTCTTTTTGAAAATGCAAACTGCTTCATAAAAGCAAAGTTGCGATAACAATTATTATGTTATTTTTTGTCTCTCTAATTGCAAAAATTACAATTGAAAATTTTAAATTTTATAAATATGTCGACTTAATAATCTTTGTTGAAAGCATGATTTATTTCTTTATCTGGTGTAATTGATTGTTAATTGGATATAGAGAATTGTTTTCTATATTTCTTTGAAGTGTTTGATTTTTTTTACTAATACTTCACCATTGTAAACTTTGGGAAGCACTAATTCTAGTATTTTTTTTTCTCTCTAATATAATTTTTAAAAGTTATTATCTAATTAAAAAGAATTAAAAAAATGTTAAATATGTGCATATTCTTCTTTTAGGATGGCTAAATAATTATTAATTCAGATCCTTAAATTTTTATTTTGTCCTTTCTTAAATAAAAATTACATATTTTATTCTCAAGTATGAAAATATTATGTGTTTGTTTGAATTATAAATAGGTGTTTATATTAAATCATGAACGTTTAATTGTTAGTAAAAAATCAATTAATCGGCTATATAGCGATTAATTGCTTGACGGCACCCATCCCTCAGCCAACAGTCTTTTATTTTTTATAACACTGTTATATCCATAGTTTAATGAATTCAAATTCTAGATCTCACTATTCTAAATTTACGACATTTTTTTTGTTTTCTTTAGGAAAAATTCGCAAGCAAAATTTTATTATTGGCAACTAAAATAAAGATTGTAAGTTGAATTGATTCAACACTAAAGATGACATTAGCATTTAATTAAAACAATATTAAAAATTGAGGGAATACAGGTTGATTATTTTGCCACGTCAGAGTTTTGAATCAGTTTCATATTTAGAAATTATTGAACAAAATTGCTAAATATGAAATCCATCTACATCTCTGAAACTAGTTTAGAAACTACAAAATTAGTTTTGAAACTCTAAGAGTTTTAAAGATGCAGATGCTCTAAAATATGATGACATTGCTCACTGTAAAATGAAGAGAAAGAAGAATGTTACAAAATATACTGTGTACAAGGACAAATAGTAGTGAGAGAAAAAGATTAAGCACCTTTATAAATTGTAAAATTAAAACTGAATCCTTATGCTAGTCATCAAACTGAATCATTAGTTTTTTAGGATGAGTTGTAAAGATAGTAACAATCTGTGTTTTAAAATTCGATCTATTTGGTCGAATATTCGTATTCGGTTGGAATCCGCATAGAAAATAAGTATTCGGTCCAATATTCGGATTTGAATGTTCGGCCGCATATTCGGTATTCGGTTTTGCATATTTGGTATTCGGTTCCGCATATTCGGCCGCATATCTGCATATTCGACCTCTGATGTAAAATATTAGATACTTTATTAATTTGCATACAAATTAATATGAATTCTCATTTTAAAATCCGCATATGCGGCCGCATACTGTATATGCGGTATGCGGTGGCCTTCCGAATACCGAATGAGAACTGAATTTCAAAACACTGCTAACAATGAAGATATCTATTAATTAGTTCACTTAGTTATAAGAAAATTCATTTCTATATATGCATATAATCAAGCTAAATCTCAACTGATTAGATGAAATGTCGTAACATATAATTTTATTTAATTGAGAAATGAAGTAAAAATCAGGTGTCGAACTCATTCAGAGATAAACAAATTAATGTATAAACGATAGAGATAAATGAGTAATTTTGTGTTCAAAGCGTCATTCAAATAATTAACTTATTTTTTTTTCATTGAATTTAATTTGTGAGATTTTCATTTGCTAATTTAGGTTGTCATTATATTATAGATGTTTGAGGCAAATTAAAAAGTCTCATTCCTTAAAAATGTTTAAATTTTGTTAATTGGTGAAGTACTAAATAACTTGACATACTCACACATTGGTAGCAAATTATATTAAATCTCACAATTAATGCTTAATTTTGCAAAGTTTTTATTCAAGAAACTTATTTGAAATTACGCTATCTTTCATTTGAATCTATTATTATTTTTAAGTAATTATTGACATTAAATCGTTCACACTAATAATAAAGATTAGCATTAATTAATTTCTTGTAGAAGATTTTGAAATTTAGATCTCAACAGAAATATTTTGGTATTATCTATAAATTTCCATGCAAAATTTACAAGTTAGACCTCAACAAAAATTAGAACCGCATCTCTCAAATGTTATGAGAGACCTGAAAAAAAAAACAGCAATTTGAACTGATAAATCATTACTTAACTAAAAGAGACAAATTATAATAAATTATTTTTACATAAGAAAATAACTAGGTGGGACCCACACTGTTTGCCAATTTGGGAAACTTTTCAGGTCACTAAAAGCCATTAAAAATATCATTAGAACTGTGAAACCACGAGCTCCTGCTTCCCGGAAATATTGACTACGGCATGATGCAAATATATAAATATCAAGAGTTACTCTGCAAAAGAGCCTCTATTTTTTTTTGGTTAAACTCGGTCCAAAATGGGAGACCGCTCGACATTAATCCGGGGCATTAATGCATCGTACCCACTCTCCAAAGCTGCCTTCAGTCACTGAACCCGAGTCCAGTCAGAAACGACAACTCCTAACGGTAACATTTTCCTCTCACTGCAGCTATTTTATGTGCGCCACTGTGAGCCCGGGTCAGGAGGGGCAATTTCGTCATCTAAAAAACCAACGGACCAATTTCCAAATTCTGATATGCTGACTGGGTCCAATCCTCTCTACAATAATTCCTACAATAATTCCTACAATCATCCTAGAATCATCTTTCTTGTAGTTACAACTTTTTGAATAAATAATTTGTATTAAATAAAAAGGGAAGATTTGGCTTTATGCAGCACACGAGACATCTACCGCACCGTATTGATTACATAGTACGTGTGCTGCATGAAGCTAAATCTACTCTGTTAAAAACTTGACTCAATGATTCTATTGAATAATTGGATAATATGATTGTAGAGTATTTGAAGAAAACAGAGGAGAGAGGAAGTGTGAACTTCGAGAGAAAAAGCGCTTCTAGCATAAAAGAGAGAGAGAGAGTGTGTGTGGATTACTGGGTTGCAAGTGCATTCTCTCCTCTCTCTCTACCTCTCTCTCCCTCTCGGCGCCTTTTGATCTTCTTTTCCTTATCCCCCACACCTTTCTACAAAATTATTCTCCCCATCTTTTCTTTTTCTCGCCATCAATTAATTATTCTTTCTTTTTGGGATTATTCCTTCGACTTCCAATCTCGTTTTCAGACATCAATTTGTTCGTGTAATCTCGGAGTTTTAATCTAAAAATGGCTGACGCAAAACCGGAGGAGATAGGCCACCATCCACCGATGGATCAGCTCCAAGGATTTGAATATTGCATAGACTCCAATCCGTCGTGGGGTATGTCAGATTGTTCCTCTTTTACTGGATAATTTCAATTTGAATAGCTGTAATTTGAGCTGTTGTAGTGCTATTCTGATTATTTTTTTATTGATTTAGGAGAAGCGATTGCTCTGGGATTTCAGCACTATATATTGTCTCTTGGAACTGCTGTGATCATTCCCAGCTTGCTCGTACCTCGCATGGGTGGAACTGATGTAAGTAAATTGTTTCAATTTTTCAGTAATCCTGTGATAATCTAGCTTTAATTGGGTTAAGATTAAAATACAGGAAATTTGAAATAACAACGTTTACTTGTTGCAATTTACATTATTCTTTTAGTAAAAATCTAGTTTAATTTTCATGATTTTCAATAATACAATTATATAATCAATTTAGTCCAAATTATAAAACTTTTAGGGCATTAGCAGGAAAGCTGTTTTATATGCTCTGATAAATTTGAAACTGCTTTTTACAAATTCCAATAGCATATAGGAGGGATATGCATAGACGCATAGTTGCATTGCTTGAAAGAAACAAGCCTTGATTTACTCTGTGATAGATAAAAGTTATACTAATTAGCAAGGATGAATTTGAATATAGGATGACAAAGTGAGAGTGGTTCAGACATTGCTGTTTATTACGGGAATAAACACACTTGTGCAAACTCTATTTGGAACCAGGCTTCCTACGGTGATTGGTGGTTCTTTTGCATTTATGGTCCCTATTGTCTCCATAATTCACGACTCATCGCTCACCCAAATTGTTGATGATCATCAGGTTTGCTCTCAATCTCTTTTCTAGTTTCCTTTTTTTTTTTTTTTATGGAGGTTTTCAGGAATCAGCAGCATTCCCTATTTGTGGGGTTTCCTTGAAATTCCATTTGATATTAACAAACTAAACATTTTGGTTTTTGGATTCTTTGTGCTTTGTTGTGGGTCTTCCTTGATTCCATTTAATTTCAACAAATTAAACATTTTGGTTTTGGATTCTTCTTGTTTTTGTTGCTTCTGGAATTTATACGGAGAATGTACACTGCTTGGGGTCGGTCTTTTACAGCACTATTTATCAGGGGTTATTTTTTCCTTCTGTATATTTTTATCATCACCCTAATTTTTTTATCTTCACATTCCTTCAACATTTAGTCTAGAAATTAAATACAAAAAAATAAATGCTTTTGTAAATGAAGGGCCTTTTGGGGAAATTATCTCTCAGTTGGCAATATTAAGGTTGTCCTTTTCTAAATGTTTAAGCACAGTTCATCATTTTGTCATTTAACCAGGGTTAACATTTTGGGTAAACAACCAAAATTAGAATCTTGGTTTTGACTCTGGTTTTGCTTACTAATTGTCTCATATATGGTACTTATAAATTTGTTCTTTTCTTCTTACAGAGATTCCTTCAAACAATGAGGGCCATACAAGGGGCCCTTATAGTCTCTTCTAGCATTCAAATCATTCTTGGCTACAGCCAATTGTGGGGCATATGTTCTCGGTACTATATATCCATCTTTTTTTTGTTTGGCTTTATGTTACCTGGACCACCATTTAACTAATCATTAGGTGATAAGTTAAGCTCCTTATTTTATTTTTGTCTCAGTGTTGTACTTGTATTATTGGGTTTTGACAAAATTCAACCAGTATAAATATATAAACTGGAAAAATATCTTTAAAGAGTGATTTTTATTATAATTTTAAGCAGAATGCATGTTAAGTTTCAAAAGATATAAGCCAAATACATTTGTGAATATTGTGTCTTTCTTAAACATTAGTAATTATCATTTGTGCTCAAGTTTGTTGAAAAGTCTTAACAAATTCTAATTTCATTCATGTCTACAGATTTTTCAGCCCCCTTGGGATGGTACCAGTGGTTTCATTGGTTGGTTTCGGGCTTTTTAACCGAGGTTTCCCGGTGGTAAATTCTTTTTGTTGAGAAATTAAGCTCTAAATGCTTCTATACTTGTATAAAAGTTGTAAAATTATTTCTGTAAAAATGTCAGTGTCCATGGGTTTTGTATGACTGCATCTAGTAGTAGTTGAAGTACTTTCAAAGGTAGTTGGAAGCAAATGACCTATTCAGAAATCATGCAAGATTCATGACCAAATAAGTGAACTCATTAATGAATTAAACCTATGGGTCATTAAAAAAAAAAAAAAAATCCTACCTATGTTTGGTCCCTTGTTCTAAGAAACATCACCACCCTTGTTCTAAGAAACATCCCCGTGGTAAATTCTTTTTGTTGAGAAATTAAGTTCTAACTGCTTCTATACTTGTATAAAAGTTGTTAAGTTATTTTTGTAAAAATGTCACTGTTCATGGGTTTTGCATGACTGCAACTACTAGTAGTTGAAGGACTTTCAAAGGTAGTTGAAAGCAAATTAAACTCGATTAATGACCAAATAAGTAAACTCGATCCCATGTTCGGTCCCTTGTTCTAAGAAACATCACCACTCTAACACACTCCAACACTCAAGAAACTTTTATGTGATGCTAATATTGAAATATACAAGGAAACTTTTTTAAAAAGAAACCATAACCTCAAAATTATTCTATTTTATTTAGTTTATCTATCGTGTTTTATCTAATATTAGGTAGGAAGATGTGTGGAGATTGGACTACCAATGCTTGTCTTGTACGTCGCTTTATCTCAGGTTGATTTCTCCTAATCCAAACTTCAGATGTATTCATGGAAATTATCTCCGTTAAAAATTAATATATCTAATGCAAATTTATTGTTCATAGTATCTGAAGCATATACTCCTAAAACACGTGCCTATACTGGAGAGGTTCTCCCTTCTCATCTCCATTGCCCTTGTCTGGACCTATGCGCATATTCTCACTGCAAGTGGTGCTTTTAAACATAGCACAGAAGCAACCCAGTTCAACTGTCGAACTGACCGGGCCAATCTCATCTCCTCTGCCCCATGGTTAGCTTAATAAATTGAAAATTTTCTGTTTTGTCCTTTAAAAACTTCAATTTTTATAAAAAAATTAGGCCCCCCTCATAAATCAAAATTTACAGGACACTTACTTATCCACCCAATCTCAATTGAGGGTTGCTTTAGTTTTGGCAACTGCAGTACTGTTTTGTAGAAATCATACTAATATAGTATAATTTGACTGGTTTGCTAATAATTTTCTATGAAAATTCAGGATAAGGATTCCTTATCCGTTGCAATGGGGAGCCCCAACATTTGATGCGGGTCAATCTTTTGGCATGATGGCTGCTGTCTTTGTCTCCTTAATTGAGGTGAAAAACAAAACAAATAATCTCCTTTTGTTTGTGTTACCTTGTTACAATTTTGGAGTGTAACTTATAATATAGCTTTTCATTTTTATAGTCTACTGGGGCTTACAAAGCAGCAGCACGGTTAGCTAGTGCAACACCGCCTCCAGCTCACGTCCTTAGTAGAGGTATTGGATGGCAGGTAATAATCTCACCTTTTCTCAACTGATTATTTTAATCCTTTTCAATTCATATCAATAGTTTCAACCGAATAATAAAAATTTTCTCTTTGATAAATTAGGGAATAGGAATTCTTCTTGATGGGTTGTTTGGCACAGTAACTGGTTCTACTGTCTCAGTGTAGGTTGCTCTTCTCTCTTGTCCTGTTGAGATTAAATTTTGATGTGGTTTTTAATGCTGGACACTACTTAAAATTAAATATATTTTGTAAAAATAGGGAGAATGTTGGGCTTCTAGGTTCGACTAGAATTGGCAGCAGGAGAGTCATACAGATATCAGCAGGATTCATGATTTTTTTCTCCATATTAGGTGATTTTTCTTGATTTACAATTATTGTAACTTCAAAAATATATCTTTCTTAGCAGGTTACTGATGGTTATGTATTTTTGAAGGGAAATTTGGAGCACTGTTTGCATCTATTCCATTCACTATTTTTGCTGCTGTATACTGTGTCCTCTTCGGTATAGTTGGTATGTCTCAACCTTGCATATATCTGTCATTGGTTCTTACATACTATTCTTATTTTGCATTCTTGATTTATTTATTATTTTCTTTTGCAGCTGCGGTGGGGCTATCATTCTTGCAATTCACTAACATGAATTCGATGCGCAACCTCTTCATAACAGGGGTGTCAATCTTTCTCGGGTTATCAATTCCCGAGTATTTCTTCAGCTTTACATTAAGTGCTCAGCATGCCCCCGCAAACACAAGAGCTGGCTGGGTTCGTATTTTGCATCTTTATAGTACAATGTTTGGAAGTGTTTGAGTAAATTTTTTTTTTTTTTTTTTTTTAAACTTACCAATTTGTTTATGCAATGCAGTTCAATGACTACATAAATACAATATTCTCATCCCCACCGACAGTGGCACTGATTGTAGCTGTATTCTTAGACAACACACTTGATGTGAAGGATGCGGCGAGAGACCGAGGGATGCCATGGTGGGTGCGGTTTCGCACATTTAAAGGAGATAGCAGGAATGAAGAGTTCTACACTCTCCCATTTAACCTTAACCGATTCTTCCCTCCGTCTTGAGCTACCTTTTCGGGTTAGTTTTTAGGTGTTTAGAGGTTTGATTTGACAGTGGTGGAGACTCAGATTGTTGAGCAATTGGTTTAGATGCTAGATGTTGTTGTATGTTTCTAATTGCCATAGTATGGCTATTATTTATTTATTAATATGAGAAATCCATTCTTTTCCAAGCTGGAAATTATAATAGTCATGAGATCGAGCTGTGAATCCTGTGATCGTATTGGGCCCTGCAATGGGCTTCATGCAACTAATGCCGTGTTTTAAAAGAATAAAATATAACTATGCAATGGGCTCCATGCAGTAGAGTTTGTAAAATAACAAAAATCATATTAACAAATATTGTCAGTGAATTAGGTATATCAAATTATAGTCATCGAAACTGAGACAGTATGAAGAACTGCTTTCAAAATCCTTTTTATTAATAAGATGGAATCTAATGGTCGAAATAACATTTGATGATATATTACTTGATTTATTTAAAGAATGAGTCTTGAAAGGATTTTCAATATTTGAGCATCATCTTGCATTTGGAAAAGGCAATGTCCTTTAAATTGTGTAGAAGATCGTATGCAGTTTGAAATTCAGATTGAGACTGCTTATTAAAGAAATATGACGGATCACAATGTCTTTACTAAAAAACAAATGTCCATCTTTAAAAAAAAATTTATCACTTTTTTTTTTTGACAAAGTAATTGGTTTTAACCTATGTTGCATGGATACAGATACGGCGATACGGTAATTTTCAAAAATCAAAGGATACGATATGTCTATTATATATATATATATATTATATTTTAATTATATTATTAATTCAACATTTATTATATAAATTAAATATAAAAAATTCTAGATCTGGTAGCTTAAATATTATAGGTACTAGATTTTAACAAAAACGAGAACTAGTGCAGTGGCAAAGGGGAGTGTTGATCATGCCAAAGAACCCCTGTCTTCACCGTATCCGGACGTGTCATCGCGTATCGATGTGAGTCAACCCGTATCAAAGACCGTATTAAGAAATTAAGGATACTGATACGCCAGCTGGCGTATCGGATTCGTATCCGACACGAGTACGACTCCCATATGGGAGTATCGAAGTAACATATGTTTTAACACAAAATTATTCACTTTTTAACATATAATGGAAAATATCACTTTTAATGACGGTATGAAAATCGGGAGAGGGAGGTGTCCGATGCTCATCGGATCAGAATCTGTTCGATGGGATGTTTCTACCATCCAATTCACTTCAAGATCTGTGCACGTCACTTTTATATTCATGATGTTTGCTTTAATATCCGTGCGCACAGATTTTGAAGTAAATCGGACGGTAGAGACCACCTATCGAACACTGTTCTGGTCCGATGGGCATTGGACACCCTCCTCTCCCGAAAATCACATGCATGGTTATTATTGTTCTCATGTATCATCAGTTATGTTTTGAGAATTATGAATAATATTAAAAGAACGATACAAAAAATATATTAGAAGAACGTAGCTAATTAGTGCTTACAAAATAATATTTTCATTAAAAGTTACTAATTTAATAACTAAAAACACACAACACCTGAATTATTTTTTATTATATTAAAAACAAATAATTAAGTATTTTATAAAAAAAATAGTTAAATGACTCGACATATTTTTTTTTATATAGAAAGTCTGCTCTCACTAAGTTAATTTATTTTTATGTCAAATTAATTTTTAAGTCCAACGGCGTTAATATTTTTGGCCGGACAAATTTAGATATTCACAAATTATAGATTCTAAAAATAAGATTCCAATGTTTTTATTTCTCATGTCATTGTCACGCCTCAACTCTATACAAAATATAAAACTACATAACAAGAGTGAGTCTATGGTACTATGCATATCATGGATTGATATGTAATACGGATCAATATTTTCGTTTTTTAAATCTTAATAGTCGATTCCCTACCGTTCAACATGATCCCCGTATGATATCTACTTGCAGACCGAATTTTATGTTTTTGAGAATTTTTTTTATTATTTTTTAAGATAGATAGAAAAATCACTTGATCTCAAAGTTCTGGACCATCCAAAAATAGTGATTTTCTACTTGTATTTATATGAAAATAATTTGGTCTGCAAGTACATATTCATATGAAAATCATTTTGAACAGTTTGAATCAACCGTTAGAATTTTTAAAACGAAAATATTAATCCGTATTACGTACTAAATCGTAATATTCATAATACCATAGACTCACTCACATAACAATGAGCATATATTACATTAAGCTCCTGTTGAAAGAGAAAGTATAGGCCCCTGTAGCTTGTCCAGCAGACTCTTTACAGTAAAGCAAACATGCCTAACAACATATGCATTAATCTCTCTTTGCAATTGCAACCGATATGAATCTGATTGCAAACTCTGCTTTTCAAACTCGGCTTCAAATGAAATTGGCCGACGCATACACGTCAATTCATGGATGTTGTTTGTCAGAGCAGCGCAGAATGCGGTCCAGTGTGACTTGTCACCTCCAAAAGTTTGTATGGTGTTGGTGCCCATAAACTCTGAAAACTTAATGGATGCATCTAGATTGTCTATGTTACATTTGCTGAGTTCTTCCAGCATTTTCTTTATGATGCCACACATAATGTATCTGTATGGTTGAACTTGGAGAAATTTAACCAAATTTGTGATCATTTTTTCTTGAATTAGGCTGCCAGTTGTACCAGAACCAAGATCTTCACATGATCTGCCATCTGTTGAGAATTTTAGAGAAACAATTACATCTCATCTAGAGATCAAATACTTATATTATAAAAAAGAATAAAATAGTTCCCTACATTAATATAAGGACCGTTGATCTATAACAAAAACCGATTAAAAATTTAATCGACAGTGTCACTAGGGGAAAAAGAGTGTCGCCCTATTAGTATCGGTTATTTTTGTCAAGAGATACAGAAAACAATCTGTATCGATTATATTTAAAAATCTGATATTAAAAATATTTTGTATTGGTTCAATTATAAGTCGACACTAAAATCTCATTATTTGTATCAGTTCTTAATGTAACAATTAATGTAACAACCGATACTAATAGTCCAAAAACAATCTGTGTATCAGTTGTTTACTAAGAGCGGATACAAATACATGACTATTAGCAAACAACATACAGATTGTTGCTGTATCGGCTGTTTCTAAATGACCGATACAAAAATTTCGCGTAGGATATTTTTTTCATCCCCGCGCGCTCCTCATTTTCATTTCGTGGTTCCTCCGCCTAGGATTCTCTCTATCAGCCTCCAGCTCCTCATTTTAATTTCCTCTCTCAGCTCGAGTGCGTCTCTCTCGGGCTCACCCTGCTTCTCTCCGAGATGAGCATTTCTCCAACTCGCAGCCATGGCGACATCTCCTCCCAACCCAAATCAGATCAAATAGCTTTGCCTCGCCAACCTGGCCTCGCAACTCCGCCTCTACAAACCCCCTCCCTCGTCCCTCGACGCCACTACGTCTGACGACGATGCTCCTGTCGTGGATGCTCAGGGCAAGGTGTTCTCTCCCATGGCCGTGGCGGAGTCGACGGCACCGGCTACTCTCTCCCGCCCCGATCAGTTCCGTCCCAAGACAGATTCTGTTTTTATTTGTCTTTTCGAGGATTCGAGGGGTGATCTCCGCGTCATTCTGTCCCAATCTCTCTTCCCACTCAGGTTCGTTTTCTGATGAAAATTTTCGATTTTTTTGTTTTTTCTTTAATTTGTTTTACTGATGGTGTAGTTGAAATTAGGTGAGGTGTCATTGCCAGGAGGACAGACGGAGAAAGGGGATCGGGATGAAAAAGAAACAGCGCAGAGAGAGGCCAAGGAGGAAATTGAGCTTGAACCTAATTTGGTTTCTGTTGCTGCTGTGAAATTGACGTATTAGATTCATCAGTTCATTATCTCCATCACTTGCTAGCAAGGTACTGATCTGGTTCACTATTTCGGCTCATTTGAAGGATTCCCACTACAAATTCTTAGTTTGAACTTATTAATTCCCAAAATTGATTTTGTCAGCTCAGGATGCTCACCCCCTTGTCCCAGGGAGACATGCTGCAGGTGTAATTGAGAATATATCCAGAAGAATAAAAGTTCTCCTAGACTGGTAATATAATTGAAATTTCCCTTAATGTAGAAGGGCTTATTTTTATTTACTTATCTACTCCAGTTGTAGAAGATTATTCATTTCATATACTTAGACATGCTACTAATGTAGGGGTTATATTTGTCCATAATTGACAGATGAAATTACCAACAGACTGCCTAAAGCTATGTACCATTGGCGAAAATTTATAAAAAACTTTGGTCTCAGTTGCAAACATGAGAAATATTTATTGTTAGATACGTTTAATTTGAGGATATTTATTCATGCTTTGCTCCTACCTAATTGCTTAAGAAAAGTGCTCATCACAGAGGATTGGTTTTTACCAGCATCTTGCAAGATATGCAGCTATTGTTTCAAACCTGCTGACACCATTTGTAAAAGCATTTTATTATATTCTTATGTGAGTTCTTTCACAATTATTCTATAATTTTTTCCTGCTGTGAGTTCTTTCACAATTATTGATAATTTTTTTTTAAATTTCCCGAACCAAACTCATTTTATTCATGACCCCTTTTTAACTCTTTGTGATTTCTGATTCTTAGATGGGGACAGCTGATGCTATTGTAGATCTTGTCAGTAGCGGTACAACCTTGCCTGAAAATAATTTGAAAGAAGTTGAAGGCGGCACTGTTTTGCAAAGCCAAGTAATTTTTTTCAACTATGATGATCTTTTAGAATCCATTTAACAACTTATATGAACATCTAATGCAATGTTGATATTTACGGCTCAGATTTTCTTGAAGAATAAGCAATTATAATAAAAAAGCTAAAATGAAAAGAACTTAAAGTAAATATTTTTTCTGGGTATACAAATAAGCAAACTTAGATATCTAATTTTCCAGTTTAATTGGGTGGGGAAATATCTAGCAAGAGCTGAATTAAGTGGTATACGTCCAATTTTCCCTTGATATTCTTGCTTTTTTAGTATTTAAAATGGATCTTTTTACTTGGTACAGGTAACAGCAAACATGAGGGGCAATACTGCTGAAGAAGTGGCACAGAGATTTTTTGTGCAATTTTTTCTCCTTTTGTTTTGATATTTTAATTATTCTATTTAAATTGGCGATCTTTCTTCTAGTGAGAAAAATTGGAATCTGTACTGTTGTGTTCTCCTGAAAATTTTGCCATATCATAATTTGAAAATAAGTAAAACAAATTTTTTTGTTATCCAGAATCAGCGATACTTACATTCAGCAAAACAAAACAAAAAAAGCTACAGTGTCGGTTATTTAAAAATAACCGATACAGATTATTATTTTCTGTATCGGTTCTTTACCCGATACAGATTAGTTTAGATATCTGTGTCACCTGGATCAGTGTCGCCCTTAGGTCCGATACAGATGTGTGTAAATAACCGATACAAAAAGTGTTTTTTACACTAGTGTGTAGAACATAATACCTGATTTTATGAAAGTTTCCATGGAATATGTTAATCTTGTTACCTAATCGCGAGACTAGATTCTAGTGGCAAGAAGCCCTTCTTACCACGTCGTGAGAATAAATCTTTTTGTTCTCCTCTCTTTACTCAAATGGATGAAAAGGAAGAAAAGGCCACAGGTCCATTTATATAAATAAGGAAATTCTAATTCTGACAAATCAAAATATCAAATTTTGACAAATCAAATTTAGACGTCTGATTTAGATTTCCAAATTTAAATGAGAATCGACATTCCATATATACCATATTTCTAAATTTTAAGACTGTTTAGGGGGAGGGTATATTGAGAATTATAAATATATAAGTGTTAAATGGTATCAAAAATATTAAAAGAAAGCAGTTAAGGACTTACAAGAACAATATTTTTATTAGTAGTGACTAATTTTAATAAAAAGCCATACATCACTCGATTTTTTTTTTATTATTATACGTTAAAAGCAACTAAATTATTAGTGAAGACAAATAATAAGTATTTATACAACTAAGTAGCAGTTCCAACTGATGTTGCATATGCAAATAAAAAAAAATGCATCAGCAATTGTAAAAATTGGGCACAAATTACGAAAATTAATGACCCAAATTAACACTTAGTTGAGATGGCATAACTTCAAAATTAGTTTGTTTCCTCTAACTCAGTGCTCTAAATAGCACGCTATAATGACGCAATAGCGGTGCTATAGTATTTTTGGACCTTAAACACTAAACTATGGGATAAAACTACGCTATTTCAGCTACGACCACTACAGCGGTAATAGCGGTCTGCTATTTGCGTTACACGCTACGTGTTATAGCGCACACTATGCTATATAGGCTTTTATTTAAAGGTCCAAACTGATTTTTTTTAAGGATCAATTTTTTTCAAGGTTCGAATTGCTTTTGATTTTAAATATAAAAAAGATAGATAGTTTATGCCATAATGCTTAGTTTTTTTTAATAGAAAATGATATAAAATTTATGCCATGATGCTTGGGTTATTTTGAATGTAAAAAAGATAGACAATTTGTGATATTATTAGGGATATTTTGAATAGCAATTTGAATTTTATATTCGTCCAATATGAATTTCTAATTCATTAATCAATTTTGCATTACTTATTGCTATATAAGATTTTAGATAATGTTGATAATTAATAGAAATATAAAATATAATTTTTTAAACAAAAAATACTATGTATAATAACTTTTGCTATAACTACGCTATTTGCGATAACTTTTTATTTAGCATTTCCGTGATAACGTGATAATCGCTATTTAGAACTTTGCTCTAACCAAATGCTCCATAGTACTGAAGCCCAACCTAATTCTATCATTAATCTGTCTTTTAGAGGAATCATAGCATCAAGAAAACATAAATCATCAATATTATCACACTCAAACTCAAAATCCAATCCCAAATTTGACCGAAAGCGCAGGAGAAAAGAGAAGAAATTTGACTGAATTTTTTTTTAGCAGAATCAACTAAACTCTGAACTCTAATTGGGTGACAAAAAGAAATGGCTTCAGATTCCAATTTTGTTAGAAAAATCAGCTGGGAAAACTTAAAAAAAAGGCTAATGTTGTCATGAAGAAAATAACTTAGTCTTATTTAAATGCACTAAAAAATAACTTAGTCCAATTTTATATGAACAGCAGAGATCAATCCACTCAAAAATTTGAGATATATCAGAGGATACGAATTAAATGCACCAACGGCGGGTGTGAACATGGTGTTTGTATTGTCTAGGGGTGGCAAAGAAACTCGTAGCTCGTGGATCAATCGTGACTCGCTTGCTAACAGCTCGTTCGTTATTGGACCGAGCTGTTAACGAGCCAGTTCGCTACTAGTTCGGTACATAATTAACGAGTTCAAGTTAGGGTCTAGTTAGCTCGCCAGCTCGCCAGCTAGCTTGGCTAAACATCAATTTGTGAATTTGTGTGCATTTTATACTGTCAAGCTCGGTCCAGCTCGGTTCAGCTTGGTCCAACTCGGTACAAAAGTTTGTATAATTTATTTTCTTCTTAAAACAACGTTCAACTGGACCTAGTGAGCCAGCTCGGACTGGCTCGTTATGATTTTGAGTTAAGGTTTTAGCTCGAAAGTTCTAGGTCCAGCTCGCTCGGCTGTAGCTCGATCCAGAATTAACGAGCTAAGCCAAGACCTAGCTCGGAACGAGCCAGCTCATCGACACCTCTAGTATTGTCTGATTAATTTGACATATTCATGATTGCATTGCATCCCAAGACAATTTCTTGCCAATTCTAGCCCTCCAGTCTCATAAATTTTTACATCTTGATTAAATTAACCATATTTATGAGAGCAATGTCTACATACGTACGAGCTCAATTTTCAGTTTGGGCATGCGTGCGTGTTATTAGCACCTATGAGCTCATCTTTTCTATTTTTTTTTTTCATCTGAGAACGGAATAGCCAATTTATTTCATATAATTCAAATTTGATCTTGTTATTTTCTAGCGTCATGGTTTGAGAGTTATAACAGTATTGCGTCTGATATAATCCGAATTGTAGTATATCGGACGGTGTGGATTGAATGATGGCACATCCTTGCCAATTTTTCCGGATTTGAATTCATGGGACCAAGCAAGCCTTACTGAGTCTGGGTCCCCTGAAGTAACTCAAATTTTGAGTTTGGATCTAAACCGTCGAGATGGGATGCATGTCGCTTTAATATTCGTGTCACAACAGATTGGTTTGTCCGAAAAAACTCAAAATTTGAGGTACCTTAGGAGATACGAATTCACAATTTTTTTTTTTTGATAAAAACGAGTTCACAATTAACAAAAGCATAGGTAACAGGAAAATTTGTCCTTAGCAAAGAACTAGCCCTTTTTTTTTTTTTTTTTTTCTTATTTCAAGAACTACCCTTTTACCAGTAAGGCTAAAAGAGTTCTCAACAAAATACAAAGCTCGAAGAAGTCGTATTCATGGAGATGTATAAAGAATCATCATTGGAAGAAGGAGAGATTAGAGATAGTTCATCGTCATCAGGTAAATCTTTTCTGACAAATTTTTAACTTTTGTGCGATAATTAATCTTGGAAAGGAATCACAATGCAAGAACCAAAATTAGTATGGGTACAAGTACAATGTGCTTAATTGCTTTCTTGGATCATGCAAAGAATTTCTTGCTAAGTTGCACGAACTACTGAATACAACAGAAAACTGACACCTCGAAAAGAAAATGACAACTGTTGCAATTTCTCAACAGAAAAATCAGATGCTACATCATGTCAAGACCTTGTTCATGGCACAACTGGCTGTTTAATTCAAGAGGAAATGATCTCAAATTTGGTGCAATCAGATGCTACACCATGTCAAGACCTTGTTACTGGTACAACAGACTGTTTAATTCAAGAAGAAATGATCTCAAATTTGGTTCAATTTCTCCAAGCTGGCCCATGTAGACACATCATATGGGGTATCATAAAGGGAATCTTGGAAGAACTAAGCAAATTTAACATACACAATTTAGATGCATATTTGAAGTTTTCAGAGTACATCGGTACCACCGCCATACAAACCTCTGGAGGCGACACGTCACACTGGACCACATTCTGCACCACTCTGGCAAACAACATCCATGAAATAACTGTCATGTGCCGGCCAATCACCTGTGATTCTTCTCTGCATGAAAAAATCGTTAAATGGGAAACCAAATTAGAAAAGTTGAAAAAATTGGTGCAGGAGGAGTCGTGCATTCAGCACCGTGTGATGGAACTGAGAGTTAACAGAGACCGTCTGATTTCAGAATTGTACAAGAATAGGGCAATTACAATTGAGAGAAATGGGGGTGTGGGGCAAGAAATAAAGCAGCATAAGAATGCATTAGAGGGGATGATTAAGGAATTGATGGAAGTAGCTTCTAAGAGGGAAGAGGTCTCTGATGAGTGTTACCAACTCGGGCAATCGGTTATGCAATCTGATTTAGATTGGTTGAAAAAAGAGATTAATGCAAATGCTATTTATAGGTATGTTTGTTTCACTGTGAAGAGACTAGTGGATAAGCTAGAGGAGCCTAAACAATGATTTGTGAGGATTCTTTTTGGTAAGTATTGAGTGCTCTGGGTTTTTGAAGCTATTAAATAGGTGTACAAGACTAACTACCAAATTTATTAGCATATATAGACTAAGAAAGACTAGGGAGATGTTAAGTGTCAAAATGGACTTCTTTTTGTCCTCTCAAATTGTAATTTTATTTTGTTGAAGTTTATTATATGCAGAATGAAATACTAGGAGAGTAAACTTAGAGCAAAGAATAATGGGAGAGGGGGGTGTCCGATGCCCATCGGACCAAACTCAGTTTGATGGGTGGTTTTCTACCGTCTAATCCACTTCAAGATCTGTGCACATCACTTTAATATTCATGCTGTTTGCTTTAATATCCGTGCGCATAGATCTTGAAGTGGATCGGACGGTAGAAACCACCCATCGAACTGAGTTTGGTCCGATGGGCATCGGACACCCCCCTCTCCCAAGGATAATTGTATGTATGCACGTCCAGTATATTGTAAAATGCTGAATATATATATATTAACATCTTATATTCTTGCTAACATGTTTGTTCTATTTATTATAAAAAAAAAAATTGAGTGAGGCTATGGTAATTATATGCATATTACGGTTTGACATGTGATATGGACTCATATTTCTATTTTTAAAGTTCAAACAGTCGATCCGAACGGTTAACATGATTTCCTTATGAAAATGTGCTTGAAGACCAAACTTTACATTTTTTAGAATATTTTTTACTATTTTTTAAATAGGTAGAACACCATGGTGTTTGGATGGTCCAAAAATTTCAAATTAAGTGATTTTCTATCTATCTACAAAAAATAGTAAAAAAATTCTAAAAAAAATGTAAAATTTGACCTATAAGTACATTTTTATATGAAAATCATGTTGAACCGTTCATATCAATTGTTTGGATATTAAAAACGGAGATACATTATTGGAACCCTCTAATGTATATTACCTCTGGGATTCAAGTCCTCTGTTTAATAAAACATACTATGAGGCATGGAAAGAGATTGTCTGACCCAAAATCTTAAATGAAATAAATCTCCACTTCTTATTTTGAACATCATCTATGATCATGTCGGATTAATTAGAAGCTGCTTATTAATTTACCAAAAAATAAAAACATTATACTCGATATTTATTATGGTTTATCTCACATAATCATATTTCATGAGATATAAAGTAGAAAACTAAAAAAAAATTGTATTACCGCTTATTCAGTTATGGGATACACACATATACAAACATAAAATATTATTCATAACAATGGGCCTATCACAAAAAATCATTGTTAAGCCCCTATTGAAAGAGAAAGTGTAGGCTACTCTAGCTTCTTTATTAGACTCTTCACAGAGACACAAATATGCCTATAAATAGCATGCGCATTGATCTCTCTTTGCGACCAATTTGAATCAGATAAACTCAGCTTTTCAAACTCGACTTCCCATTCATGGATTCGCCAGTGCATAAATGTTAATTCATGGATGCTGCTTGTCAGAGTAGCACAGAATGTGATCCAGTGTGATATGTCGCCTCCAAAAGTTTGTATGGTGGTGGTGCCCATATATTCTGAAAACTTAATGGATGCATCAAGATTGTCTATGTTACATTTGCTGAGTTCTTCCAGGATTCCCTTTATGATGCCGCACATGATGTATCTATATGGTTTAGTTTGGAGAAATTGAACCAAATTTGAGATCATTTCTTCTTGAATTAGACCTCCAGTTGTACCAGAAAGGTCTTGACATGGTCTAGCATCTGTTGAGAATTTGCGATTTATATTGATTTGTTAGAAACATGAAACAATTATGTTGGAAAGATCAAACAATTATATCTCATCTAGAGATCAAACAATTACATCTCATCTATATATGAAACACTTATATTCTGAAAAAGAAGAAATAATTCCCTATCTTAATTATATACAAGGACCGTTCTAAAGCCAAAGCCAATTCAAAATTAAATCTAAAGTGCATAACATCTACCTGATTCTATGGAAGTTCCCATGAAATATGTTGATTCTTTTAGAGATCACCAACTGTCTTTGTGACCGCAAGAGTCGTGAGAATAGGTCTTCCAAAATTTTCTTAATTGATCTAGCTCTTCTTTTTTTTCTTAAATGATGGAAGAGGAAGAAAAAACCACATATGCACTTATATAAATAAGGAAATTATAATTCTGACGAATCAAATTTAGATGTCAGATTTAGATTTCCAAATTTAAATAGAACTGACTTTCCATATATAACCAGATTTACGGCCCTATTTAGGGAGAGGGTATTGAACCATAGAAAGTATAAAACTAAAGGCGATATTTCTAAAACAATAAAATAGAAGGGCCTGCTCGGCGGGCCATTGGGAATGGGCCTGGGTACGAGAATTGAACTAAAATTACTGTTCACGTGAGAAAAAAAAATTAATTGAACTAAATTTTTTTTTTTCCGCGGGAACGGTGGAGCAGCCGAATAGGGCCAAACTGTGCAATCGGCTTCATATACAAAACAATAAGACTATAGGACTAGGAAAATCATATAAACAATTTTCTTATCAGTTAGGTAATGCATAGGCATGCATATCAAACTATTGTCATTGAATCTGAGAAAAAAAAAAAAACCCAATTTGTCAAAATTAGAGGAGAAAAAGTTAATGGACAAAGTAATAACTAAATAAATTATCTTTAAAAATTGACTTGCATGCATTATTGGACATGTGGAACATGATTGACACTTTGAATTTTATTCTTTTTTAAGACCTTAATATAATCTAATGCCAAAATAAAATATGACACTTTGAATTTTATTCTTTTTTAAGATTTTTTTTATTAAAAGATGGAATCTAATAGTTGAAATAATTGCTTAACATTTGATGAAATTAGTCGAAATATTTTGAGTTTTTAGTCTTTTTAAAAATATCGAACGAGCTATTTTAACATAAAAATAGTTTTGTTGTAAGCATTTAGATAGCTTCTTTAATTTAACACATATAAATTAAAATTTTCAAAGCACGTCTAATGATGATTCAAAATTCACATCAATGGTTATTATTGTATAAGAAGACTTTCTTTCTCTATTTTTGAATCTCCCAAATTTATCGTTTTTATGATGATCGAGAAAGCCCTATTAAAATATATAAAAAATAGTCAAATATTGAGAATGATAAATATACAAGTGTTAAATGAGATAAAAAAAATATATTAAAGAAAGCTGTGAGGACTTAATTACAAGAACGATATTTTTATTAGAAGTGACTAATTTTATATTAAAAACATACATCACTCGATTAATTTTTATTATTATATTAAAAATCAACTAACTTATTATTGAAGACAAATAATTAAGTATTTATATATACAACATATCTGATATTAAAAAAAAAAATAGTTACTATATGCACCAAGAAGTGGACTCAACACATTTTTTTTTATAGAAAGTCTGCTCTCACCAATTTTTTTTTATGTGAAATTAATTTAAGTCCAATGCCCATAATATTATAACCAGACAAATATAGATAAATCTCAATCACAAATTCTTTACATTATTAAAAAAATAATTTCTCAAAATTATCCGCATTAATGAATTTTTTACGATTCTGAATTGCCACATCAGTGGATAAAGGAGCTTAAAATAGTTCTAAATTATTATTTACATTATTAAAAAGAGAATATAAGGAGCTTAAAAAAAATTATGGCACGTTTGTACTCGGAGTTCTGTAGCTTGTAAGGCAGTGAAATGAGTCAAAGAAAAGGAAATATTTAAAAAAAAAAAAAAAAAAAAAAAGCCTGTTGTGTTGTTCAAAATATACTTTAAAAATCTAAATTCACAAAATGAGAACAACGTGGACGGCCTCAAAAATAAAATATACAATACATGGATGGCGTAATTGGAAATATGCAAGCCAGGTTTGACGCGGTGTGAACTGACTCGACCTTTCTTTACGAAATCCCCGAAGAATTCAGAGTACGTCCGATGCCCATCGGACCTACTTTGGTTCGATGGGTGAAATAACCATTCGATTGCATTAAGATCCGTGATACATACATTAAAAGCTCGTTACTGGACCATTCGATTGCATCGGACCTACTCCTGTCTCATCTCCGACAACGCTATAAATTCCAATCGAATCAACAGAGTCATTACTGACTCAGCGCCTACTGTTTGAGTTTGAGTTGATCCTGAATTCCTGATCCGAGTCACGATTGAATTCGCATCCTCTGAGATATCTCAAACTTTGCGTGACTTTTTGGAATATCTCAATCGTTCAAATACCTTCTGCACGAATCTCAAAGATCAAGTAATACTGGCCCCCTACGTTTTCCCGAATAGGCACCGGACACGTCGGTCACGCAAAAATTGAGATATCTCAGATGATACGCACTCGTCACGATTAAGCAAGCTTCGGATTTACATCATACGGAACCATGGGCCCAATTCAAAATTACAGCTATGAATAAATTTCACCTACAATAGCATTGCTAAACATCTACACAATTCTCCCCATTATGCTTCTCTACCAAGCATAAAATTAAATTGAATAATAAATTTGTTGTCTATCTATGTTTTATGTTTTATGGTATTAAATTATTGATGAGTAAATGAATACTTTTCATTTTTATTTTTTGTTGTTTGGATAAAATGATGGAATAATTTTAAGATAATATTGGCAATATCAATTTGTCTCCTTTCATATGTGATGTGCATTCTCTATTTTGTTTCAATTCATAAATTTTGTCATTTTTCTCATCAAATTTTTCAAGATTGTGATAAATTGAAAATATTGTACTCCAAAGTTCATTATATTATTAATTGATCAATTATTTTAAAAGTTTAATCTATTAGAGTTAGTTTGAGATGAGATTAAGTAGCGGAGCTAGAGGTGTCAACGATATCCTTTTACCCGTTTATCCTATCCGTACCGTATACGATAAGGCAGGTATGGGTAAAGTTTTTTTCGCTAACTAATCAGATATGGGTATGGGTAAGGATTTTTTTTCATTAGCTAAACGGGAAAGGGCACGGGTAAAGACTATTTCGTACCCGTTACCATATAGGCTAATTATATAAAATAAAATTATATTATAATGTTTGAGTAATAATTAGTGATGTTAAAATTTATTTCCGTGATATTTTAATGTTTGAGTAATAATTAGTTATGTATTTTTTTATTTAGTATATGATTTTTGCTATAAGAAAAATATTAATCATATTACTTTTATTTACATGTTTTTTATTTAGTTAACTAATTGAATTTATTCAAAGAGATATTTGTGTTTGTAAATTCTCTTACTTTATATAAAAATAATAATTTAGTTGGAATTAATTGTATATGTTTTATTTTTATTTTTTTATTAGTAATGTGATTGCATATGTGTGAATTGAATGAGTTTTGTTGTTCTATTCGTAAAATAAAATAAATTTAATTATTATATCAATATTATTCATTATTCACCCGCTACCTTTTGTTACCCGACAATTTTAACGTGTAAGGGTTGTGTAGGGTAAGATCAATTCTTAATGGATAAGAGTAGGATATGGGTAAGGTCCATTCTTAGTAGGTATGAGTATGAAAATGCTTCTACTCTAGCCATATTGTACCCATTGACACTGCTAAGCAGAGCTAAGTAGAGTCGTGGCTCGAAAAGTTTCACAAATATTCTTGTATATTTATTTATTTTCAAAAAAAAAATATTTAAGTTTCATAAAATTACAAAATTGTGTTTACCTCGAATTTTTTTCTCCAAAATATGTTCTATTTCTATATATTTCTAATTTTTTTTTATAAAAATATACTTAAATATTCAAAATAATCACAAAGATATACATCGTACAAAACTTTGGTTCCACCCTACAAATTATCATGACTCTGTTCTAATGAAATTCAAAAGTTGTAACTCTCCTCTAATGTATCCTCTTTTTATAGAGGATAATGTAATAAAATGTTGTTATCTAGATTATGAAATAATTTTAACATATAAAAATGTGGGAATGCATGGTTGCCCTTTCAACCCCAGTTTGGTACACGATGGGAGATGCAAAACACTATCACATTAAACAGATCACAGTTAAAGTGGTTTCCCTTGGATAAAGCCAAATGCTTTAAAAATATCTGCCGTGGCATGAGATTATTTAGATATGTATCTAAAATTATTATCTGTAACATCTCCAGTCTATATTCACTGGAAACGTCAGGTCGTTCCGGACTCCAAAATCAATCAATCAATCATGGAAAATGCATGATCGATCTAACAACGTCCAGATCAAATCGAACGGACAGTCTCACTCAACCCGACACCTCCTCCACTAGATCAGACCGTCGGTGCACAAAGCACCGGATATAGACAGTGCTAGGAGAACTGGAGAGGATAATCATCTATTCTTCTAGTTTATACTTTATACACAGTTCTGGAATCAGAACACTTCATCGTAGCCTCAAGTCCTTTATCCCATTACTTAATATTATTATAATTATTATTTAGAAAAATTTAAAACCTATTAAATATTTTGATTCGTCCAAAGAAGAAGAAAGCTCCTCTTAATCGATCTCTTCCATTATAAAAAGGGTTAGAAGCAAGTGCAAAATTTCTTCATTCAGATTCAACATTACCACTTCAAAATCTAGCAAAAATATCTCCAATCGTTAATCTCTCTTGAACAAAAGATGTTGGAAGGAAAGGGAATGATTCAAGACACCGACATGCCACTCAAGATGCAGCACCAAGCGATGTCGACAGCGTCGGAGGCCCTCGATTTGTTCGATGTTTTGGATTGTCGAAGCATTGCTGCACACATAAAGAAGGTTCCACATTTCTCTTTGCTTAAAAAGTATTAGCTTATTAGCAGATGCTGATGTACCAGTGATCGGTACGGAACTAAAGCATCAATTAAACAAGAAATTGAAAGAATGGAGTAATTAGGGTAAAGATTTTAACAGGGTAGTTTTCACTTCAAACAGCGCACGGACTATAGAATCAAAACAGCACTGCATATGGTTCGTGCGCTGCATGAAACCAAAACTGCTCTGTTAAAATCTTTACCCGGTAATTGATATACTCATTGGTACAGTAACCAGTAATGGGTAAATATTTTAACGGAGTAGTTTTCGCTTCAAACCAGCGCACGGACTAGAGAATCAAAACAGCACTGCAGATGGTTCGTGCGCTGCATGAAACCAAAACTGCTCTGTTAAAATCTTTACCCGGTAATTGATACTCATTGGTACAGTAACAGTATGGATTATAACTATAGATTAAGAAAAATACCAAATGCTTAGAGGTACCTGTGAATTATTAAATCTGACATTAATATAAAATATGAATGCAGGAATTTGACCTGGTTTACGGGTCCGGGTGGCAGTGTGTGGTTGGTTCGAATTTCGGATGCTATTTCACACATACACAAGGAACCTTCATCTACTTCAACTTGGAATCTCTTAGGTTTCTCATTTTTAAAGGAGCTGCTTCCTAATTTGCTCACTGTTTTTTTTTTAGGAATTGGGGGCAAAATATAGGAACAAATATTGTAAATTGTATGTACATTAACTTAATTGAGGTTTGGCTTCTTGTAACGTTACAGAAATAAAATACTTTTTTTGGGTGATTTTGATATTTCTTTCGTGTTTGGGATCTCCAATATGCAAAATATTTTATTGAATCAATATCTAAATGTGTGAAAAATGTTATAATTCTTTATAAAGCTCAATATTTCCGAGGTACTGTTATTTCATTTAAATGTATTTGTTTAGATATTTAATATTTTAGATGAGAAGTGTTCAAATACGTCTAGTCTCATTATTCTATGTATTTGTTTTTAAAGTTCAAATTATCGATCGAAATATTCATCATGATATTTATATTAAAATATATTTAAAAATCAAATTTATATATTTTTTATATTGTCTATTATTTTTGAAAGTATAGAATTATTGTTTTTAGATGATTTGAAAACAATAATTTTATACTTATTTTAAAAAATTAGTCTTTATATTTTCAAGTGTATTTTAATATGAAAATCATGTTAAGTTGTTCGGAACTACAAGTTCAAAATATAAAATATAATACAAATGACACAAAAAATATGAGTATTTAAACCCTCACTTAAAAAAAAAAAAAGTAATTTGGAAAACATAAACGCTAGAAAGGCCTAAAATAGACACATCAAGATGTGTATGTAGGAGGACAGTAGATAGATGTGCTGAGTGAGCTTAGTACAGATAAGTCAAAATAAGAGCAAATGAAGGGGACATAACTTAATGTTACTTTAATAGATAAGGAGTAAAACGTCTTAATCATGTTTTATATTTATAAAATTTAAATAGTCTACTAGAATTATTTAAAATGATTTAAAATAATGTTTATATTAAAATGTGTTATTTGAAGATCTAATTTTATATAATTTTTGTAGATAAATATAAAATTAGTGTCTTTAGATGATTCACAATCTTCTAAAAAAATAATTTTGTATGTTTTTTAGAATTTTTTCTATTTTTTTTTATAATTTATGAAAGATAGCAAAAAAAATGACTTGAGATATTGACAATTTTATTTTATTTTTAAGTTATTTATTGTCATTTTTCATAAATCATACAAAATAATAAAAAAATTCAAAAAGAGTAAAAATTGATATCCTACAAGTTCATTATATAACCAATTTACTAAGTTACTTAAATCGAAGTTTGAAATTTATATGATATATTGTTTAGGCCGTAGCACTAAAGACCTTATACTATCTATAGCCCTCAAATCTTACTCTATATTTTTATTATACTTATATTTCAATTTTCAAATCAAAATTATCATGTTGAAATCTCTTAGGTTTCTCATCTTTAAAGGGGCTGCTTCATAATTTGCTCACTGTTTTTTTAAGGAATTGGGGACAAAATATAGAATAAATATATTGTAAATTGTACATTAACTTAATTTGAGCTACGTCTTTTTGTAACATTACAAAAACAAACTAGTAGAATCTGCATGGTTTTCTCGTCTAATTTTGATAATTCCTTTGTGTTTGGGATCTCCAATTTGCACAACAGCAACAAAAAAAAAAAAAAAAAAAACAATGAAGTGAATGAAAGTCTGAATGTGTGAAAAATATCTCCTTCCTTATAAAGCTTAATAGTTTTTAGGTACTTTTATTTCATTTAAATATTTTTGTTTATAACTTGGTATCCTCTACCAATATTTAAAAAATTGTATAGATATTTTCGATACTTAAAATTTTATGTACTTCAAAAGAAAAAAAAAAAAACGGCCGCGCTAGAAAATATGTGGTACTTATAAGTTATATTATATCTACTAATTATTCAAGTTCATGCATCAAGCCACCGAAATGTATAGAATAAGACATATGAAGATGTATCTGTAGTAGGATAGTAGATGGATGTAGGGGTGGCAAAAAAATTCGTGGCTCGATTGTAACTCGCATCTGGCTCGCTTGCTCGTTATTGGACTGAGATGTTAACGAGCCAGCTCGCTACTAGCTCAGTTCAGAATTAATGAGTTTGAGTTGCTCGCTAGCTTGCAAGCTAGCTCGGTTATGCATCAATTTGTGAATTTGTGTGCATTTTATACTGTCAAGCTCGGTCCAACTCGGTTAAGCTCAGTCCAGCTCAGTCCAAAAAGATTTGTAAAATTTATTTTCTTCTTAAAACAAGGTCCAGCCAGCTCGTCAGCTCGCGAGCTAGCTCGGCCTGGCTCATCACGAGTTTGAGTTGAGGTTTTAGATCAGAAGTCCTAGGTCTATAATTAACGAGCTATGTTAAGGCCCAACTTGGCCCGAGCCAGCTTGTTTACAGTCCTAGATGGATGTAGTGAGAATGTGATATAGTATAGATATGTCGAAATTATTAGGACTGCTGTTATTTAGGATATATAGTTTTATTGGGACTATCATTCAATAACCGACCTTAGCTCAGTTGGTAGAGCGGAGGACTGTAGTTGTAGCAGACATCCTTAGGTCGCTGGTTCGAATCCGGCAGGTCGGAATTCTTTTTATTTTTTAATTTATTTCTTGGATACAGCCCTGTGGTAGGCCCGAAGCAAATCCAGCCCAGCCCAGCCCAGCTAAAATTTGCTCTTCTCCTTCAAATTTTGATCGCTCATTATAAATTATAAATTTGCAGTGCCTGGAAACTACCTCCAGCCTTAAACAAATAACGGGATTATAACGAAATTTTCTATTTTTATCCCTCTTGCACTCTTAACACTCATTTTTCTCTTTGGTTTTTTCACAACCATACATTTTCAAGTTTCACTCTGCAAAAAGAAAAGCGAGAAAAATACAAAGACAGCAGAAAAAAGGGTGAAAAAGATTCACAGCTTGCTCATCTAAAATTTACATCTTTTTCTCTGTAGAACAGCCAAGCATCCTAAATTAGCCAAAACACACACACATACACACACCTCTCTTTTTACCTTCTCTTTCTCAAAAGAAGTGTGATTTAGAGAGTTGAAGAAAATCATCCTACAATTCTGAGAAGAAGCACCTATTATTTGCTTGAGATTGTAGGTGATTCTTCTCTTTCTGTATCCTGTCCTTGTATAAATTCAGCAATTGAAGAAACTGATCGATGAAATAACCGCTCGTCTCTTATTAACCCAAAGTGAATACTCTTCGTGATATGGTTCGGTTCCTCAAGCGAGGGAATAGCCTTGACAGGTTTTTGAAGCTTAGGCACATGTTCAATTCTTCGGCCCGTAGGGCTCACAGCCAACCACACGAGAGTAGTAATGATGTCATGGTCGGTGAAAACATTGTAGGGAGCCAACAGCTTGAGGTACAGCAGATAGGGACCGTGCTTGAAACCAATGACGAACCGGAATTAACTAAAGAAGAAATACTATCCGGTAAAGCAACCTAAAAAGTTATATATATATTACTTGTTTTACATACTTTTTAAACAATTAATATAAGTTTTCTCTAGATTTTCAACGTGATCGTTCTTTATCAGAAGATTGTTTTTATTTCATCTTTTTTTTTCTCAAACCGTAAAAAATTGAATAGTAGTTGTAAGCGAATTTATGTATGTATGTAATGATGTTATTTGATTTTTCAGAGATGGCAGTGATGAAAGAAAAGTTTGCAAAGTTGTTGTTATGTGAAGACATGTCGGGCTCCGGCCGCAAAGGAGTTTCCCCGGCTTTAACTCTGTCCAATGCAATAACAAATCTTGCAGGTATATATCATAATCATATCAAGAAATTTATATTTAGATTTCCTTTAATATAAAATTGAACTTCCATTTATTTTTCCAAGTTCAAGACAATTCTACATTGCAACTTGTAGTTTAATAAATTTTAAAGGCTTGCTTTTTATGTGGTTTAAATTGTTTGTTATGAAATTAGTTGAAAATTTTCCAAATTAGAAACTATCAAATGCCCAAAGATAGGAATATACAACAGAGGTTGATTATAATTAGAAACAGTGGTAATTGTTTTTGCCAGTATGAAAATAAATTACTCATCTTCTCAAAAGGGCATTCATTTTAATTCTCTACTTGAAAAGTTTGAAACAAATTTAACAATTACATGAATCTTATAGCTTCCGTATTTGGAGAGCAACGGCGCCTTGAGCCCATGCCACCCGAAAGGAGGGCAAGATGGAAGAAGGAGATAGATTGGCTTTTAGCAGTCACCGATCATATCGTTGTACTAGTCCCTACGAAACAGTTACATACTAATGGAACCATAATGGAGGTAATAATTTTTATAAATAGATCATCTAACTATCTCAAGTAGATTAAAATCACATTGTATGTTAATTGAATAAACTTTTACCCTGGATACAGTTAATTAGGGGTAAGATAATACAGGTTTTATATCTATGATATCATCAATGATGGATTCAGTAAGAGGGAATCATTTATTTTAAAAGTTTTATATGCTTGAAAGTTTGTCTCCGCCCTGGATATTATAGTTATGATAATACAGGTCTCAAAAAGATACCTCAACTTGATTTCTGATTTGACTTGCCTCTGCTTCCAAAATGCGAATCTATGATATCTTATTTAGTAGCGCACTTTTTAAATCTTGAACAAAAATATTCTGATATGTATATATATTTTCCTATCAGGTAATGCGGAATCAACAAAGGCATGATCTCCACATGGGCATCCCAGCATTGCGCAAAATCGATGCCATGCTAATTGTAAGTGAGATTAGATATTTAAGATTGACATCCTTTTAATTTCCGTATTTAGTACCTTCATTATTTCATGCCACTTAATTATACTATTACAAATTCAAGCAATGATGAAAGGAGATGCTGCTTGAAATTTTTCTTTATGTATTTGTGATTTTTTTATATAGCTCTAGGATATAAATAAAAGCAGATTGGCATGTTTTATGCTAGTACCACAGGTACCGGAATATGGTATTTAGCAAGTTTCATTTCAAGCTGCAGGAAATAGAAAGTCAAATAGTACTTCCGTAGCGGTATCTTAAATAGTTGTACAGAAATGTGAACAATTTGATAAAAATGCATGAAATACAAAAATGAGAACACTCATTTAAGTTCAATTGCATCATTTGATGCAGTACCCGTCTTTTAGAACACTGCACATATGGACCCTACTCCGTTAACCCTGTTTCATTGATCGGTAAAAGAAACGAATTTGAGCATACAAAATTAATTTACTGTTAAATTTTCTCCTTTTTCAACTAAAGTAATAGAATTTTGATTGTTATCTTTTTTTTTAATTCTTATAAAATAGCAATATCTGGAAACCTTCAAGGATACCCAAGAGTTTTGGTACGTCTCAAAAGACTCAAATGAGTTCAAGAATACACAGGATGACAAGTGGTGGTTACCATCTGTAAAATTGCAACCAGGAGGTTTGTCAGAAGATGCTAGGAAACATCTTGAAACGATAAGAAGGGATACGAACCAAATTCTAAAGCTTGCCATGGCCATAAATGCAAATGTTCTCACTGAGATGCAGATCCCTGATGCCTACATAGAGAATCTTCCAAAGGTTTGTTTTCTTGTATATAGGCCATGTACTTTTTTCAAGATAGAAATCAGATGTAGTAGGGGTATCTTAACAGGTTAGTTTCTTAAGAAATAAGTTTAGGTACCAATAAATCTAGGTACTGGCGTACTGGTACCAATATCTGTTTGTGTTTCCTGAAAATGGAAGCTGTATGAATATGTCCCATTTTTATCCAGAAAAAAAGGATAATTCTTTTTTATAAATCAGGTTCTAACTTGAGTACTTTTGTTTGATGGCATATATAGAATGGAAGGGAAAGTCTGGGAGATTCTGTTTACAAGAATATAACCGACGATGTATTCAACCCAATTGATTTTATCTCATCAATGGATTTATCAACCGAGCATAAGATACGCGACCTAAAGGACAGGATAGAGGCCTCGGTGGTGATTTGGAAGAGAAAGATGCATAACAAAGATACCAAGTCACCATGGGGAGTAGCATCTAGTGTCAGCCTAGAGAAGAGGGAGCAGTTTGAAGAGAGAGCTGAGACCATTTTGCAAATATTGAAGCATAGATACCCTGGCACTGCTCAATCATCGCTTGATACGAGCAAGATCGAGCATAACAAGGTAACATAAAGAAATACCTTTTCACTTTTTATACCACACAAAAATCTCATAAGGTTGAATCAGCTCTAGTCATGGTTTTACATTTAAATTGCTTAAAGAAAAGTGTGTGTCAGAGGTTCAGAGCATGCAAGTACTCTCTGATGAGAAATTGAGAACAATTTGATTTTTCACATTAAGTTTGGACCATTTAACTGAGTTTAAAGGTTTTGAATGAAAACAGTAAATTAGAAGAGGAGGGTTCAAATGCCTCTATTTTTTGTGCCTCCATTGTTAGAACTACAATAACTTGATATTTAAGACTTAAATGTCAAAATAAAACCGTGACATATTATCTATATCAATTTTTCTAATCACACGTAAAAGATCATAAGATCATGACATTTCTATTTTGTCTGATTAGTATTTGTTTGATTAATATCAAGAGCTTGCAAAAATACACCAACCGATTTGCATAAATCCTAAACATTAAATTTTCAACTTATTGATTCATATAAAACCAAAATCGAGAAGCGATAATTTTTATGTGCATGTATAAAAAATTATATAGATTACATCTTGACATATAAGTTTTAGAATATTTGTTATTACAAAATACAAAAAATATAGGTATGATGGAGACATAAAAAATGAAGACATTTCTATTTTCAACCACATCAGCTTTTAATTTTTTGCTGTCTTAAATACATTGCTTTATTTACTTTCATGTTCTTTTTACCAGTATTTCATGCTCAACTGTTTTGAGCTTTAGTGACTTTCTGCAGATACAAATTTTGTAACCATTTAATTCAATTAAATATGGGCATGACCCCTATTTTTCCTCAAAAAAAAATGGAGACATTTGAACCCTACTCAAATTAGAATGCTATACATTTTTTTTTTGTCTGAAATAGAATTTTAAACTAATGTCAATAAGCCAGTGAGCATAACTACAGTTGAGCTGCTCTCTCAATTCATACACAAACACTTATGAGAAGGAACTGTACTTTGTCTAGGATGTTGGATTTGCTATTTTGGAGAGCTATTCAAGAGTTTTAGAGAGCCTGGCTTCCACTGTACTGAACCGGGTTGAAGATGTGATCCGTGCCGATGACCTGGCACGAAACCTCTTAGCAGACAATAAGAAACCGCCACCGCCTTCACACGATTCTGAGCCAGAGGTGGTGAAGAAAAACAGGAAAGCATCATCTCCTTCTCCTCTGACAACTCTCTCAGACTTTATGGATTGGGACGCGGATCAAGATCCGGAGACAAAGAAACCCGATTCAGGTAACCTAGGAGACGTGTTGAATCCAGTTGAGAAAATGCTGAAGAAGCCAGCTGAAAACAATGTACCAAAGAAGTTTTCATACCTTGAGAGCTTGGGAGGACTGAGAAGCCCGACAATTTCACGTCACTAGAGTTAGCGAATGGGACCGGGATTCAATTAGTTGGTTACTAGAGGGCCTTGTGGGGCCCTACATGGGAGGAGATATTTAGTTAATTTCTTTTCCTTTCGCACATAATTCAACGGTTATAGGAATCTCAACACAAATTTGTGTTTAACAAACGTGATGACGCATGCATTTCGCATCACTATTGCATAAGCACAAGCCGAGGAATCGAGAGGCTTGTTTGCAACATATCAAAGTATTCCCCCACTTGACTACTCAGGGCATATAGTTCATATTGTTTACTATGAGATAATAATATGTAAGATGATCATGTACAAATGCTTGTTTTTATAATATTTGATTTATGTACTTCTGCACGATGTCTAACGCATGATATATTCTGTAATAAAAAGGTCGATTAAAAATATGTCGCTCGAGACGTGCTGCCCTTGTAAGAGCATTATCCTTACCACAAATGCGAAGCTGCTGTAATGGTGATTGTGATCCAAAAGAGATGGAAACATGAAAAGGAAGGATAGAAAGAGGAAATTAACCTCCTTGCCTCTAACAAGCACACCTAATCAACCCAATCTAGATAGGCCATGACTACACGGAGAAAAGGAAAAGGAAAAAAACTAAGCAAATCTGTACCAAAAACTTTTCAAGTCCTCTTGCAATTTCAAGCAAAGATCTGGACACAAAGCACCTTAGGACAAGCCAAGGTCTCAGCTCAGTCTTAGTTACTACACTTCTACCTAGACTTTACCTCCTTAGCTAGGAAGGCTTAATATTTTTGGAAAAGCATGTCATAGATAGACAATTATAATAGTTTGTAAATAGTCTTATATTCTCTAATTTTGTTAGTTATTTAGATTCAAGATGTAATTACTTGTCCACATATACTTCCTATTATTTTATTAGCTTAATAACATCTCATTGCTATTTAATTAACCAAATTATAAAACTATATTTTTTTCCTATACCATAACAATCTGATAGTAATGTAAATGCTTGTCTATTATAATATTACTTTCAGTTATTCATGTTATTTTTTAATTACTAGAATTCATCTACACTAGCAATTCCTCAGCTGAAATTTACCAACATGTGCATCCCTCGCCAATTTAATCGATTTACAACACTGGAGGAAACAAAGGTTTATATTAACTGGTTAAAATAATTTATTTATCACTCGGTAGTCACTGCACTTGAATATAAACATAACCTCCAAAATTCAAAACTTTGTTGAGAACACATCAAGAGCGAGTAGTTGCAAAAAAAAAAAAAAAAAAACTCGCACAACTTATTGTTATTGACTTGTACTTTTAGACCAGTGAAAGAGAGAGAGAGAGACTTCAGTCAACCGCATACATCTCACATGGTGGTCACAGCTGCATGGATGGCATCAGCGAGTTGGGGAAGATTCTTCTTGTTCAAACCAGCCATGCTGATTCTCCTGTACAAAAATTACCCGTAAATTTTGAAAAAATAACATTGGTTTTCAATAAAGATGTTTTCAAGGCATCACCAGGACCTAAACAAGTTAAAGGAGATAATATAGCCACATCAACAAAGGTATATTTACAAAAAAAGGCACGAGTCAAAATAAGTATTGGGGATCAATATAGGTAATTGGGAATTCGGGACCAAATTAGTAGAATAGGCACCTACCATCCTAATAAGTAAATACAGTTCCGCGCCACAGTTGAACAGCTACCAGTGGTGAAACTTGGTATTGGGTAGAACTTTCCATTTTTGTCCTTTGAATTTAACTTTTATAAAAGTTATTATTATTATTATTATTATTATTATTATTATTAGCCCCCCTTATAAAATGAAATTACATGATACTTATTCATCCAGCCCCCCAATATCAATTTTCTGGTTCCGCCCCAGCTACCATAACTGAAGAAAACTAAAATAAATTTGACTAAGATGCCCAACAAGCACAAACGGATTGGTAAAAAGAATTACCCATCAGATGTCATGTAAATATGGTATTCACGGGTCATGAACACCACTTGGTCCTTGTTAAGCCCCGTGAAGGTAAACATACCAATCTGCTTGATAATATGGCTCCAATCACCAGGTGTACCTTCATGAAAACAATACAAAAAAAGAAAAAAAGTTAATGGAAAATTGAAAGATTCCATATTTGAAAACAGTAAAAATATATATATATATATATATATCAAATCAAATTTGCAGACACTGACAAAGCTTCTTCCCAACTATATATTCTATATAAAGGACAAATAACCAGGTGTTATCAAATTCAAAGACAAATAGCAAAGTAGATACCTCTAGCTTGTAATGCATCAAAAAGCTCCTGGCGCATGGTAATAATACGATCAGCCATTGCTTTCAACTCGACAGTCCATTCATGGTATAATTCTCTACCAAAATAAAAACCAACATTATTATATATATAACATTTGGTCCAGTTACAGAGTATAGAATTGCTAGTTTTTATAATATTAATGCCATCGGGAGATTGTCATGTCAGGATGACGAGAATAGAAAAAAAAAAGAGTAAAATTCAAAAGCAGCCTAACCTAAAATAATCATGCAGATCAGAAAGAAAAAATCTTTAACCAAAACTATGACAAGTACTGTTCTCCTAAACTAGAGCCATCAATGATTGCAATACTACTAAAATAAAAACATAAATCGGAAAACAGTGCAATAAACAACTCACGGGCTCCTAAGAATGGTAGCAACAATAGAGGCCCCATGGAGCGGTGGGTTGGAGTACATGGGCCTAATCACAAGCTTCAGCTGACTCTCTACCTTCCCTGCCACATCAACGCTCTTACAGACCTACAAAAGTAAATTTTGCAAAATCAATTCTTATGACAGAGGAAAATAAGTAAAAAGTACAAAATAGGAACTAAAAAAAAATTGATTGAAAAACAAAACTTACAATGCTTAGAGCACCAACACGTTCACCATAGAGACCCATGTTCTTGGCATAACTCTGGGCCATTAGCAACTCACCTCCATCAGCAACAAAAAGGCGAACAGCAAATGCATCCTTGTCGAGGCTTCCACTTGCAAAACCCTACAAAAAAGAAGAAACTATAAGAACAATCAAAATAAAAAACTGAGTTGATAATAAGACTAGGTTTGGGTCAGCAGCAATTAACCTGGTAAGCGCTATCAAAGAAAGGCAACAAAGACCTAGACCTCATGAGTTGTCTAATCTGCTCCCACTGCTCAGGAGTCGGGTCACAACCCGTTGGATTGTGAGCGCATGCATGGAGAAGTACAATTGAACCTTCTGGGGCTGCACTCAAATCCTCAACCAAACCTGTAACAGAAAATAATTTATTTTAGCCAACAAAAGTGGTAACCCGGCACAGAAGTGTTAAAAACAAATTGGGTCTCAAATAATTGGACTTGGATAAACCTGAAAGGCTATCAGGCAACCAAACAAACCGCAGGGACCAACAAGTAGAAGTTCAAGTGTTATTCAAATTAGCAGCAATGTAGTATGAGTGAAGCTATGGTACTATGCATAACACAGATTGGTCCGTACTACGGATCAATATTTTCGTTTTCAAAGTCCAAATAATCAATCTGAACCGTTCAACATTATCTCTATATGAAAATGTACATGTAGATCAAATTTTACATTTGTTAATATTCTTTTACTATTTGTTTAGATAAGTAGAAAATCATTACTTTTGAATGGTCTAGAATCTTTCATCAAGTGATTTTCTACCTATCTAAAAAAACAATTAAAAAATTCTAAAAAATGTAAAATTAGATCAACAATGTTGAACGGTTCAGATCGATTGTTTGGACTTTAAAAATTGAGATATTGATCCATAGTATGGACCAATATGCGCTATACAAAGTATCGTAGCCTCAGTCAGTAGTTTGATGATCACTAATCACTGTGCAAATAATGGCAGGGAACCCCACCCAGTACTGATATAAGCATGTGCCAAGGAGTACAAGGTAACCGGCATAAGCCAATTCATATGCAGTCACTGACTAACAAAAAGATTAATTGCGGTACCTTGATAGTCAAGCCCACGTGTGTTTGGATCATAATAGCGGTACGACATAGGCTTGAGGCCTGCTAGCATGAAAATCTTGGGATGGTTTCCCCATGTTGGGACTGGGATGTAGATTGAGCGCTGCAAAATTACCCATGCAAAAATATTTTAGGAGGATTACCAAACTCCAACTTTAAGCCCTGTTTATTTAGGGAATAAATAAGCAAAAAGGAAAAAAAAAAAACATAATTACTGACTCTTTGGTTAAAGTAAATTCCAAATTAAAATTGGAGCGAGTTATTCCAAGATCATCAGATTTCTTGATAAAGATTGAACGAGAATTCTTTTTTACAACAATTCTTTTTTACAACAATTCATTTTTATTTTTGTGTGTGACATACCCTGAATACACTCCTTTTGCATCAATAAATCAAATCCAAAGTTCCAAATGACAAACCCGTACATTGATGTTGTTCTATGTGATGAGCAACATTTGCTCATTCAAAAATATAAATTTTAGAGGTCATTTGGTTCAATGATGCAAAATTCAATGCACAGAATTTATTCCGAACTGAGTACTGACTATTGATGTTATGAATTCTTGATCTTCTACTAAACAAACTCTAAATTTTATGATTTTTTATGCATATGCAATGCTGGTGACATAGAACAAGATTAATGGTTGGACTTCCCATTTGGAACTTCAAAATTAGAATATTACGAATGTGTCGCCAAAAACTTTTACTTGCCACTTGAAAATTAAGTTGACATTTAGAGGTAACAAGGAATAGGACAAATTATTTTGATAATTGCTTCCTTAATCAGAATAAAATAACTTAATATAAGAAGAGAGAAGTCCAAATACTTCGTGATAATGCTTTGCAAGAAATTCGCCTCCAACTCTTAGTGAGCCAGTTCCTGATAAACATTGCACAGTAGCCACACGATTTTCTTGAATCGCAGGACTGATTAAGCAGAGAAGCATTAAAATAATATCAAATACCACTTGAGAAAAGTGTAATGAAATAGTAAGATATTACATAAAAATAATTAGGGAATTATTAACCTGTCAGCGCCAAAGATAAGCTTAGCACTGAGCTTGTTAAATTCAGCCAATCCAGTGATTGGTAAATACTCCTTAAATCGCAACCTGAAAACAAAATTAAATTGTATTTAAATAACCATCATTACTCTAACTCGAGTAATAGTAGCACTGTAAACAAAGTGAAAGCCTGCAAAGTAGAAAATGCCACTTTTTAAAGCCTATATCAGTACTGTAGCACTATAGTCTGACAAGACCTTTTCCGCAACAATTAAATTTCACATTTGGCGTTGTTTTCATATTCAAAAAGGACACCAATATTTCCTTTTTAAGTCCCTCAAGTCCCTCAGTAGCTGAGGGTATTAAGTTGCAACATGTACTTCACATTTCACAAATGCCATAAAAGTCTATATAATTTTTTTTTAAAAGCACAAGGGTCAATGACAAGGAATTGTTAATCTCCTGAAAGAAACAGAGTTCATATTATTTATAGAATTCAGTTATGATCTTATCTGCAACTTGACAAATAATTTAAAGTGCATATTTCATGTCTTTTTCAAGGTCAACATCACACAAGCTTTAATTTAAAGCATCAATAAATAAAGATAACTATTACTTGCTTATTTAGTGCTAAAGCTTGAAAAGTCTAAAAAAGAGAATATACGGGTCATTGATGAGTGATTGCTCAGCCTTTCTCACCACATTAAGAACTAGTGGCTTGCCTTCCTGCATTAAGATAAGTAACAAATAATTAGCAAACTTTATAAACACATAGTAATTATCAGATCAACCAAGGAAAATGTTATATGGATCACCTCAGTACGATATGCTCCGACTCCAAGATTAACCTTCACTGGGCTCGGGTCCTTGTTATATGCAACAGTAACCTAAAAATTCAACAGATTATACATAGATAATTAGATAAAAACAAAAATAAATTTTGCACCAAATTTAAAATTCATTCGGTTGAGTGATTTGCATCACATATTTCACAGGCAGAATTGAAATTTAAAGTACTATTTTCTACATATTATGCTTCAAAATTGATTTGTCTTACAGCTCTGTTTCAGCGAGAATAGGAATTTAACACGAGGAATTGGAAGAAGATATTTCATTGCTGTTTTAAGACCCCCACAGCTGGTAAATCAGAATTGAGAGTTTCAAATATTAAGATCGTTTCAATATTGGAGTTTGGATCCCATCATTAGTTCATTACGAACTGAGTTCTTCAAACTGAGTGAATATTTTTCTAGTTAAAAAAATCTCTTAAAGCTCCTAGAAATACGCATATAGGCTAACACAGCCAAAGAAACGAAATCAGGGTTGGTAAATTTATTTACTCAAACCAATCAATTCAACGGCATCAAAAACCATCACAACAGTTTCTCATATGATCTTTTATTTATTTTTTAATCAGTGAGACTCCCCCCCTTACATATACCCATGGGGGCTTGATCCTAGTGAGCTACCATTTGAGTTACTGGGTCAATAGCAACGATTTCTCATCTGATCATCTTACAAACAAAATTTACAATTAAAATTGATCACTCCATACCAGATCACCAGCTCAAATTTCCTTCGCAAAACACTATACGATCAAAGCACCACCAAATCAGACCCAAAAAAAAGTGAGAAAAAGAGGGATCACGCACCCCAAGGATCGGATCCTCTGGAGCTTGAATGACATTAGCGAACACAGATCCGAAAGCCGCCATAGGAGCACGAGAGATTCTAGCGTTTTCAGAAGAATAAGAGTGAGTTGGAGAACAAGAGGAGCAAGAGACACCGCCCAGATGGCGCACGAGCGTACTTAACCTTCGCTCGGACGTCGTGCGATCCACGCTCATAATAGCCTCGTTCATGGTTTTCTACTAACGTGCGCCTGTTAGTTTTCTTATAATTACTTTTGGGAAAAAAAGCGGGAGTCTGAGAGCGCCCGCGGTTTCTTATAAGCGGGTCCGGGGAAATGACGACGTGTACGGATAGGATCCGTTTTCGGAGATCGGGAGATGGCGTGGCGCGGAGATCGATGCGGTTGGATCTGGTGGTGTTCTCGAAGAACTGTTTACTAAGATGAACCGTGTACGTCGCTTTACTTGGACTAGATGTTATGTACCACTTCCTGTATAGCTAAATATGCATGAATGAATATGTAGGCAATTTGTAAAGTATTCTACAAACTGTTGTTTTAAGTGATTCTCTTTGTCATCTATTTGACTAATTTGTAAAACATACAATTATTTAAATTTTACAATTTTCTCTATCTTTAGAATATATGCAGGTTTAAGAAAGTTGGAATTGCAATATGCATATGTTGTTGAACTGAAGAAAACATCAAGATACTTATCAAGAAATTAAAATTGTAATTTATAAACTTGGTAAAGTAGTTTTTGATGTTGTTTTACAGGAACAAATGTTAATAATGTTTTATGAAACGTTGTAATGATTTATACCTGTGAAAAATGCTGAGAAATTCATTGATAAAAATGTCAGATTCAATGAAAATGTTAATAATGTTTTACCAAACGTTATAACGTTTTAAATAATAAAATGAAAAAATTAATTAAAACGTCACTAACGATTTACTAAACATTATAAGTAAGCTTCACAAAAAAAATGACATAATTCAAAAGTCGATGAAACGTTATTAACATTTTACGAAACGTTATAACGTTTTATGTCAGAAAATTCTTTCTAGAGCTGTCTCTATAAATAGAACTTTGGGCTTCTTCCCAAAGTAACTTTTAGTCGACTCATAATTTTCAAAACTTGATTTTATGTGAGTTTAAATTCTACCATTGTTGTGAGAGCTTTCAAACTTCAAATCTATCAAACAATCTCAAATCCACTTCACTAATCTTGAGTTAGATTAAATTAGAATGAGCTTTTAAGTGTTTCTTTTACGAACATTTTCTCGAAGACTTCATTTTTCTCTCTAGTTGGCTGTGTGACTTCTCATTGGTTGTAAGGGCTCACCAGTTCACAAGTTGTAATCATTTCTAAGTTGGGTAATAGAAAGACGCACCAAAAAGTGGTTGCGACACTCCGGAGACGTAGGCCTTTGTTTTGCCGAACTCCGTTAACATTCCGCATGTCAACTTTCTCTAAACTCATCTATTTACATTATAACTTGCAATTATTTTTAAATAGGAGTTTAAGCGGTGCACTTAGTATATATAACACAAACTATAGTGACAAATGAATTATTTGAAATCGATTCAGATGAATTAAAAGTTTATGATTCGGAAATAATTTAGATATAATTTGAAAATTCAAAATTATCCAAACTAATAATCTCAGTCCCACAAAAGAGTAAAAAAAATACAAATAATTAACAAATCTTGTGAATATACTACAAACCAATTAATACAATTATAATTATAATATCAACGCAGTGTACTACACATATGTTGCATTTACCATAAGTACATCACCAACATCTTAGAAATATAATTGTATAAATATCAATAGCTTCACTCAAACGGGAAGACCAAATGTCCTTACACATATGTAGATAATTGAATTACTTTTAGTTAGCTAATATCAATTATTCAATTAAATGTAGTGTATAATGTACAAGGTTCTAAATAACTAACTGTAGCTACACAATAGTTGTATTATAATTTTTTTGGATCTCAAAAGCTATTACGCTATCAATTGTTTTTATTTTATAATGATTCTAAATAACTAGTTATGGTTACGCTATAGCTTTTTCGGATCTTAAAAACTATAACGCTATAATCGCTATTTCCAACCTTGATATTGTATAATATCAACATAGTGGTATCACAAGTACCATGTAAATGTATATTTGTTTATTTGTTTGTACTAATATTTGACTTCTATTATGTTGACTAGAAAAGTTTGAGCAGCTGTTTTGACGAGAAAAAATCATTTTAACATATACATATGATAAAAAATAGTAAATTTAATTGTTGATTTTTTCTTTTATGATTTAGTCCACTTTTCGTTTTTGCCCGGTTGAAGTTTCTCAATTATGATGTCTATTGATTTCTAAAATATATCGGTATTCAATGAAAATAAGAATATTATTACGTGTGGATAATATTATTATATTTTAATGAGGAGGGATCAAGTTGCAACAAAGTTACAACAATAGGTTTTTTTTCATTTTCAAAGTCCAAATCATCAATCCAAACTGTTCAACATGATTATCTAAATAAAATGTGCTTCCAGATCAAATTTTACATTTTTTTTTTTTTTTTTACTATTTATTAAGTATTTTACGAAAACTAGTCAAATTCAGACCATTGAATTTTGTACTCATCTTAATAAATAGTAAAAAAATTCAAAAAAAATTGTAAAATTTGATCTGGAAGCATATTTTATTTAGATAATCATGTTGAACGGTTTGGATCAACAATTTGGACTTTGAAAATGAAAAAAACCGTTATTGTAATTTTGTTGTAACTCAAAATTGTTGAAACTTCATCCCTCCTCTATTTTAATAACATGACCTAGCCTTTGGTCAACCTATTACCAAATTTTATTAAAAATATTTCTAAGTAATAAAATAATAAAGATGAATTCTATATTGGACTCAAAATGTGAACTAGAGCGGTGGGGTGACTGCATATACTGCCCAAGTCACCTTTTTAAATTAATTTTGAAAATTTGGTATTTTTAAGTTTATTTTCTAGCAAATTTTATTTTTATCTACAAATCAAGAGAAAATCACCAATAATTAATGAAATGAACTAAAATCAAAGTGCGGAAGCTTAAATTAAAATTTAAGTTAATAGATGTGGATTTTATATAACTTTTCAAATCCAACATTATACAATTTACAAATCATACTCCTTACAACAATAATAGAAACATTAATAAAAATGGTATGGATATTCTTACGGGCTTAATAGCAAATAAATAAATAGATAATCAACAAAAAAATAGAGATCAAGAAAGCACTACTTTATGGACTAAATGTCAATTACAAAAAAAAAAAAGTTGGGACAAATTCCTTGGCTCAAGCAGAGTATCCGGACAACAGGTCAGAAATGAAAAAAAAAATGTGCAAGTGCAAGTTTTTAGAAACTTTTTACTATATTTTAGATAGATAGCAAATTTAGAAGGCTTTGTACCATAAAAGATTATTTTTTTGGCAATTAAAGAATAGTAAAAAAATTCTGAATATAAAATTTATTTTTCAATCATATTTTAATATGATAACATGTTGAATGATTCGATTCAACCATTTAGAGTTTGAAAATAAAAATATAAATATCAAGTTACTTCATAAATCACAATAGTCCGACTCCTAACAAATTATGTAATACCTTTACATTACTATTCTAATTGACAGAAAAAATAAATCACCTCTCAAGTAGATTGGACCGCCATCACCATACTCGTCAACCTCGAAATGTGAACAATATGATAGATTTCGAATCAAATTCAATTTAATATTATATCAGAATTGTTCAATCCGTATCAAAATTGATACAGATCAAACAACTCCAAACAAACATCATACCGCAATACAACCGACTTAGCATCCTCTGAGATATCTCAAACTTTGCGTGACTTTTTAGAATATCTCAATCGCTCAAATACGTTCTGCACGAATCTTAAAGCACAAACAATACTGATCCCCTACGTCCCCTGAGTAGGCACCGGACACGGACACGTCGGTCACGCGAAAATTGAGATATCTCAGAGGATACACACTCAATACAACTAGCACAAGAGAAATCTTATTGAAAATGCAAAGGTAGGCGATACAAAAAAATGTTACAATCACCAACTAATTAAATCCGAATGACTTGGATAGGCTAATTTAATAATTTAATTCCATTTTGTCATTTATCCTAAGGCAGGCTACTAAGTAGTGGCTTCAAATCTAGACGAAAATTTCTTTCTTTGCAGTAGAAAAGGCAACAACGGAACTAAAAAGCATAATTGATTAGTTCACGCAACACAATTCGAATTCAGAAAATTTTTTATCTGTAGAAAAAAAAAATAAGATTTTAAAAATAAAAAAGTCTTAGTTTATTTTTCTTTTTAAATTTGATGTATAGATGGAGAGAATTATTATTTTGATCTTATTAAAATATGGAAAGTTTTTAAAAAAATAGATGGGATATTTATATTATATCTAAATTTTAAGATACTTTATCTATTTTTGTAAAATATGTTTATATTTTTACTAAAAAATAAAAAATAAAAAAATCAAACTGGTTTGGAAAGTTAGAAGTCATATCTATTTTTCTATCAATTAAGAATACAATTAAGAATACAATGTACTATTTCTTTCTGTTTTTCTATTTTTATTTTCTTTAATTTTTACGGATAAAAAATTTCCTTCGAATTCAATTCAATATCGTTAAAAATAAATTCACATTTGAATCATGTATAGATCCGAATCCAATCCACGACAGGTCGACAGCCGTATCCTCTGAGATATCTCAATTTTTGCGTGACCGACGTGTCCAGTGTCTATTCGGGGAACATAGGGGAGTATTATTTGAGCTTTGAGATTCGTGCATTTGAACGATTCAGATATTCCAAAAAGTCACGCAAAGTTTGAGATATCTCAGAGGATGCGAATTCCTAATTTCAACAATGCACCATGTCAGGAATTGTGAGATAGGAGTAGCTCCAATGGGCATCAGATCTAATTTTATATTTAATTAGCCGTAACACCGTACGATTAACATTAATGTAGTTCGTACAGATCTTGATGTAATTGAATGGTTATTTCACCCATCGAACCAAAGTAGGTCAGATGGACATCGCACCTACTCTGAATTCAATGTGGAGGGCAATTCCGAGCGGGAATTCGCATCCTCGGAGATATCTCAAACTTTCCGTCTTTTTTGGAAAATCTCAATCATTAAAATAAGCTCTGCGCGAATCTCAAAGCTCAAATAATACTGGCCCCCTACATTCCCTCGAATAGTCACCGGACACGTCGGTCACGCAAAAATTGAGATATCTGAGAGGATACGCACCCTTACGAGCGGAAGGCTGAGATATTTTCTTTATTTTTAATTATTTTTTTTTGTCTATGGCAGAATTTATGCATCTCATGGTGTAGCGGTTTACATTTATAGGTGCAAGCATAGTGACAAATCAATTATTCGAGTTCGGTGAGGTGAGGTCAAAAATTTGTGATTCGAGAATAATTCGGATATAATTCAGGAATGATTCAATATTATTCGGATCAGAGATCTCAGTTCTATAAGGGAGCAAAACAAAAAAATAACCAAAAATAAAATTATGGGAAAAATTCGGAAAAAATTCGGGAAATTTGGGAATAATTCATAAAATTCGCGAATTATTCTGTCAAAGTTCGGTCAACCAAATAATTCGGCGTTCAGTTCGGCATCACCAAAAAACCAAATAATTCGGAGATTATTTGCGAATCTTGTCACTATGGGTGCAAGTAAAAGGAGAATCTGTGTATGGGTAGCGCAAGTTCTGTAAAAAAAATGCAAAATTCTTAATTGTTATTTTTACTAAATAAATCAAAGAATAAAAATAAAGGTTTTATGCTTTGATGTATATTTGTACAATTAATTAAAAAAGAGAAACATTAATTATAAATTTGATAATATTAATATTTTTGTGTCCGTGCTTGTGCTAGCATCTGAATTCGCCACTGGTTCATGCGTCCGAATTCTTCAAATTTGTACAAACTGCAATATTTATATGAAGGAAATATCTTATGTGGGGCCCGGTGTACATGTCACGAAGGAGACAGTCAAAAGAAATGGATATGTCACAGATAATGGTGTTACTTATTTTGTAACGGATGATCTATCGATGGAGGCATAGAGCATTGGAGCCTATGACGCCTTTTGCGAGTATTGAGCTGATTAAATGAATTTGAATTTGAATTTCCAGCCGCCATGACCTCTGATTAAATGAATTTGAATTCACATTAGAGTTTTTTAACAGAACATCACTTGTCACAAGTTTTGCTGAAATTTATAGCCTAAACTAAGTTGATGAAAATAATTAATGGAGATTAATTCTTCATCAAGTGCATTCTGTAATAAATAAATAAAAAAACAGAGAACATAAAAGGATGAAAAGAAATGAAAAAAAAGGCTAATGTAGAATTTGAATTGTATGTTAAGTAAATGGTGGTCAACAGCTATCTTCCCCTGGGCATTTAATGGCCCTGAGATATGAATTCTCCAATATTGTCATTGAAATGTATCAATTCGTGTTAGAGACAAGATCAGACATCCAATTAAAGTGAGCCCTTTTCTATATAACAAAAATTCCTTACAAACGAAGAAACACATAATCACAAGATTCATTAGGGAAAAAAAAAGTATTTGTTTTTTAAGATAGAAGTGTGAGAAGAAGAACTATCCCTCTAAATCTATATATTTATTATATTGACCTTGCATAATCTCTTCTTCTTAAATTCATCCCTTACAATTATTTCAGTGCAACTCTTATTTAATGCCGGGACAAAGGACTTCTCAGTGCATTCAAGCTTTCAAGGTAAAAATGCCTCTTGTTAAGTGCTGGACTCAGTGTTTTCTTTAATGATGATCTTCCCTCTTGGTTCAATACCACCTCTGACTCGGCTTGTTTCGGTTCTTGTTCCTGATCTTTATTCCAACCCATGAAATCCGATAGTGTCGCGACATTAGATTCCATCTTGTTTATTGACTCTGATTCCTCCTTTGGATCAAATGTAATCACTGGTATTGGTTCACAACTGTCACTGGAAGGAGGCCGTCGCTTCTTCTCGGCTAGAGAAGGATCCTTGGCAAGGTTATCGGCATAGATCACATCTTCGATCCGTGACAGTACCGTGAAAGCCAAGCTCTCTAACACTCTGGAGTAACTCTCCAAAATAGCATATCCCATGTCCTGCCAGAATCAGAGAATAAGTTATAGGTTTACCAGAATTGAATTTAATTTTTTTTAGCAAGCATATATATGATAAGTAATTAAATTAATTGTTGGTTTTAACTTTTAATTACCCTATTATCTTGGATCTTGCTAACGTCAAGTGACGACTGAGGGATGCCGGGATACCTATGCTTAAGTATTAGCAGAATGGTCTCAGCTCTATCCTCAAACTGCTCCCTCTTCTCTTGGCTGACACCAGAAGCAACACCCCAAGGTGACTTAGTATCCTTGTTATTCATTTTTCTCCTCCAAATCACCACCGACGCCTCAATCCTGTTCTTTAGATCGACTATTTTGTGCTCGCTCGACAGATCTACCGATGAAAGCAACTCATCTGGGTCGAAAAACTCATCCCCCATGATTTTGTACATGGCATCTCCAAGAATTGCCCTTCCATTCTGCCATTCAAATTGCATAAACATTGCCACATCGATCTTTCTTATAATATAATTTCTTAACACCTACATGAAAATAAATTCAACAAATTTAAACTCAAACCTTAGGAAGAGATTCAATATATGCCTCGGGGACCTCCATCTCAGCGAGAGAATTCGCATTAATTGCCATGGCTGCCTTGAGAACTTGGTTCACCTTCTCTTTGAGATTTTGGAGGTGCTCTCTTGCTTTATCTGACAATCCCTTTGGTGGTACATTGACAGTGGGTAGCCACCATTTTTCATCCTCCCTCGGTCCGGCTTCCTTCGACCCATACCAATATTCACGGTTTTTTTGAGATTCATCGAGATATTCCTGTTTGAGAATAAACAGTCTAAATTATTACACTGCTTAATTAATATGTGCACATTCATTATTCATTTTTAGTAATTACAAGTGCACTTTCTATAGGCATCCCCATTGTTACAAGTGCTTGTTAAGTATTAGAGCAATTGGAAGAATATTTAATTACCAAGTGAAAAAGATATACCATTTGGAAAATTAAATGTAAACGCAGATATATATACACTTAAAATATATCAATATCTGGAAAAATTTATTATACATTCGTAAAGTTTACTTTGAGCACTAAATTTTTGTATGCATAATCTCCAAGATTTAAAGCTCGACATGTTTTATTCTGTCAACATATCTGAGACTGATCAGCTGTCTTTTTTTTTTTTTTTTTTTTTTAAAAATTGTCTATGGTTCTAATATGCAAATCTATACTTGGGGATTACTGTCTTTGTGGTATATGAAAAAAAATGTAAATCCATATGGAGTTTAAGTCGAGCTTACTAGGAGCATGGCATCGAGCTTACGCAAGGCAGGAATGTTTAGATGGAGATCTTTTCTTTGTTGATTCCGCATTACCTGCATGGATGAACACATTAAAATATGGAGCTATTTCGCCTAGACACTATATATTTGTATCGAACGGAATCACGAGGAAGCCATATATACACTAATCTACTAAATTTTCTTGATGTGACATAAAGAGGACAAGACAATGTTCAAGGCAATTTTACTGGTAAAGAAGAACACAGATATTAATTCATTGTTATTTAATATGTCATTGAGTGAGAAAATGAGATGAAGACTTTACCTCTATGGTGGTTCCATTTTCTAAAGTTTGTTGAGTAGGTACAAATTCTACAATGTGCTCACTGACTGATAAAAGCCAGTCAATCTCTCTCTTCCACCTTGCCTTCCTATCCTCTTCCATGGGTTCAAAGCGCCGTTGCTCGCCAAAGACCGAAGCTAAATACAATTTTACATGGTTAATTTTTTTGGAAAAGTACCACATGCTTTTATTCAAACCTTCTTGAACTTCAAATTTCAAATCCAAATGCTTTTATTGTTATAGTAATACCTGCCAGATTTGTTATTGCATTGGATAGAGTTAGAGCTGGAGAAACTCCTTTGCGGCCAGAGCCTGACATGTCTTCGCACAACAACAGTTTGGCAAATTTCTCCTTCAAGTGTTCCATCTCTGAAAAACAAAATAGTAATGCCTAATATTTACAATGTAAAGTAGTTAATTAATTACTAGATTAGACTTTTTGCCAATTATAATTAAAGATAATTTCCTGAATAAGCCAAAATTATACCTATACGAAGCTCATATTCTCTACTCGACTGTGACTTTAGGTTTCTCTCAGGAACCCATTCAATCCTGCTCCCTCTAAATTCCCGCTCGAGAACCGGGGACGGCATTTGTGAACCATTGCTATTCATATCTATGACAAGGCTTTGTGACCGCCGACCTGAAAGTGACGACATCTTTTACGTGTGAAAGAATAATCTATCCTTGGTTGTGTTCTCTATGGAGAAAAAAGAAGCATCCAAACAGCAAAACTAACCGAAGAACAGTACCATATGCGCAATGGTATACATGTTCTTCGGTGCTTGAAAAGAAAGGAGAAAAATGGAAGAGCAACTCAACAAATAGATAGTTTTTTGCAAGATTAATATGGAAATATGAGTTTGTGTGATCAGGCAGATGGAAAAAATGGCTAAATTTGGGGTGTTAGGTTGTTGCGCTACGAGCGTAACTGATTTCCACATAATCTGCGAGATATACTGTATGGATCGGAAGGCAATCGATAAAAATAGAAATTAAATTAGCTGTTTAGTTTTAAATTCTGAAAGCATGGAGGTTTTTGAAAAGGACATGTGAGGAGTTGGTTGAAGTACTCATATATACTCTTTTGATGTAGGCACATAGCAGTTTTTTTTAATAAAACCATTTAAGTTTAAATTTTGGAACAAATGATGTCAACCTGTGTTAGTAGTGTGATATTTAGTTACAGGAAATTAAGTTAATTTAGGTAACTTATTAAACAATTTTTGTGCATTCAATTTGTAACGTAAGATATTATTAAGCATATTCATGCATGATTTCTAAACCCACTGTAAAAAAAATATTATAACCAATAACCATGCATCACATTAATTTAAGAAAATTACTGACAGATTAACCTTGCATTACATACTACCAAATATTGAAAAAGAAAATAAATTAATATTATTGCGAAACAAATTGAACCCAGAAAATATACACTTTTCAACATAGCAGCAACAACAATTTCATTTGATACAGCTGAGACATTCTATATATCCGGAGGTCACAAACCAACAAACTTTATTAATCAAACTAGATATATATAAGATTTAGTGCAGAATTGCTTAATACAAGTAATTGTTTAATCTTTCATTCTGTAAAATTGTTTCTTAATACCTAACTCTCTCTGACACTAAAAATTCTAAATACAGAAATGTTAATTATATTAAAAAGGAGAAATAAAACTTTCACTGCCAAAACTCAACAAGCAAAGGTTCTGCTCAAATATTGGGCCGAGTTGGGCCTGCAACCGACCAGTCAGTTACTTAGAGAGAAATCCATTTAATCTACCTTGTTTTTATTTCCAGTGCATTGATCTGATTGGAATAATTTGCTACCCTCATTAACGGCGCTGGTTTGATTTTGTGCAGCACATTAGCCATCTGACTTGTTATTTTGACTTTATTGTTCATGCATTGCACCAAGTCAAATCAGCATTGTTAATGTCTTTTACCTAGTTAATGCAGCAGTAATCATAAGTCCGACGGGTGGTATTCATGTTATGTCTCATCAAAGTCTGAAACTGATACATGATAAACTGATGAATCTGGTTAGTATGACATCAGTGTCATTTCAATCTATATACACACTAACTATAAAACTTACCGAATCGACTTTAAATAGTGAATTCAAACTGTTCAAACCGATCTACTTCATTAGTTGTCCGTTTACATGCAAATTTTATAATTTTTCGAATTTATTTAGTATCAAGTCAAGCAGTCAAATGTATGAGTTTTAAGTTTATTTTAATACATTTATTTTTCAACATTTTTGACTGCTTGATTTGATACTAAAATAATTCGAAAATATAATTGTTTTGCAATGTAAACACATCACTCGTAAAGTAAATTAGTTTGAACGTTTTGAATTAGTCGTCTGAAATAAAAATTAAGCATAAAATATTTGAGCAGTTTGAACGTTTTGAATCAGACAAAGGCGGATTTATATACACTTAATGGTGATCAATTGATTTTATTTATTTTTAAATTGTAGTATTTATGCATAATTCTTTATATAATTATATAATTTAGCGTAAAATATTATGAATAATATTAAATATACTTCCATAAGCAATAAGAAAATTTTGTATAATTGATCTCTATTCATCTTAGATGTTATCTCTTACACTATATGTAAAACCATAGCATATTTGCTAAATGTTTTACTAATAGTTATATATATATATTTTTTTTTCCATCAGGTGCATGTGAAAATCTTTTCAACTATATACTTCCAGTGATTAAGGGTATTGTGATATTTAAGGGGATTGATTCATTGACAAATATTGACGCTATTTTCTTAGTCAAATAAAAAAAATTAAAGAATAGCAAAAACTATGTATTTCATAAAAAAAATAGTAAAATATATATGGTCATGTGTCTGTCTTATATATTGTTTTTTCTTTGCTTTTTCGGTTGACTTTTGTACAACTACTTAAAATGAACAGCTTAGATTATTTTTTCTTTTTTTTTGAATATTTGTATCTCCTATAATTTTCATTGAGTTAATTTTCATTTTTAAATGTTTCTCTAAATCTTAAGAGAAAAATGAGTCCACTATGAATATATTTTATGAATATTTGGTACAATAAATGAAAATTGGTTCTATGTGCGACCAATATTCCGTTATTAATAATCTGTAAATTTCAAAAAAAAAAAAAAAAAAAAAGGAAGCGACTACGTTTCTAAATACACAATACTAATAAAATAACCCGAACAAACAAGTTAAATAAAATATTTCTTGAGTAAAAGTTGGAGGTCAAACCACTCAACTAATTAATATGCACAAAGAATTGTTTTTCGGATTTCAAACTTGCAATCTTCTATATGGAGAATATTATTTTTGTCACCGGATCAAAAGTTATATATAGCTTATGTTTTATTTTGTTATATACGGATTATTTTTCTAAAAAAAATGAGGTATGTAGAGTTATATATAGAGTGATGCTTCTATGGACATAAGAACCTGTTTGTAAAATGAACATATTTTTATTTTCAAAGTTCAAACAGTCGATCCGAACCATTCATCTTGTTCTCCATATTAATATGTCCTTGGAGACCAAATTTTACATTTTTCTGAAAATTTTTATTATTTATTAAAATGGGTACAAAATTCAATGGTCTTAATTTGATATTTTTTGTACCCATCTCATAGTAAAAAAATTCAGAAAAATGTAAAATTTGGTATCCAAGCACATATTAATATGGAGAACAATATGAACGGTTCGGATCGACTGTTTGAACTTTGAAAATAAAAATATGTTCATTTTACAAATAGGTCCTTATGTCCATAGAAGTCTTTGCCACACACACACACACACACACACACACACACATATAGAGTATGGCTAATATGCTTTCAGTTGTATTTCGGCCAAAATACAACCAATGTATTTTTTAATTTTCGAAGTCCAAAAAATCGATCCAAACCGTTAGATGTGTTCTCCATATTGAAATGTACTTGGAGACCAAATTTTACATTTTTTGGAACTTTTTTACTATTTAGTAAGCCACTTTGAAAATCGCTGATCCAACGGTTTCATTGTTTGGTTGAGCCACCGTTAGATCAACGATTTTCAAAGTGGCTTAATAAATAGTAAAAAAATTCCAAAAAATATAAAATTTGGTCTCCAAGCACATTTCAATATGGAGAACACAACTAACGGTTTGAATCGATTTTTTGGACTTCATAAATTGAAAAATGAATCTATTGTATTTCGGCCGAAATACAACCGAAAGCACATTAGCCATACTCTGTGTGTGTGTGTGTGTGTATTTCAAAAATTACATATTGTTACATGAAAAGTTTTTCTTATGATGTTTGCAAATTGCAAACACACAGAGAATAAATATACTTTTTTTCTCTATTTTTATTATCACCAAAGTTGTTGACTAAAACATTCAAATTTACAAAGGGTTATTTTATGTATACTCTTTAGAAATCTTAAAATTACTTATTTTTTTTCCGTTAAGTTTCATAATATAATATTTATGCTTCTAAATTTGAAGAACTCACAAATTCACTCATTGATTTTTATATTAAAACTCATTTTAAATTTATGATTGTCCATTTATTTATTTTTTAAATTAAAAATATGTAGTTTTTGAAAGATATATCTTATTTTACAATTTTGATGGGCATATCCGCATAAAACAACTCTTTACGATTTACGAAAACACCCTTCAAACTTGGAAACAACGACGGACTACCATGGTAGCTGTCTGCCTGTCCAGGGATTCATATCACCTAAGGTAACTCATATTTTGAGATTAGATCAGCACCGTCCGATCTTCTTTTTGCACGATTATTAAAGAACCCGGGCATTTCACCTCGTATCGAATCGGCTCGGGTTCTGATCCAAACAGCTGTCCAGGTGACTATATTTTCAATGATTTCACAGTCAACCATTGATTTAGCACTTCTACAGTTCTACTGAATGAAGGAAGAAGAAGAAGAAGAAGAAAATAGACAAGCTTTGCTTCTTTGATCTCCTGGAACTGTAAATGGAGGAGGCGCTACTGGTTGAAGAATTATTGCATGAGGTTATTCCCGATTTTCTTTCTTCTTCTTCTTTTTTTTCCAATTTTTTTTTATTATTTTCAGTCTGGAACATTTTTCTGTTTTCGTTTATTTGATTTTGTGATTTGGACTTTTTCTTTACGGATAAATCAATTGAACAAAATCTGGTTTGATTCGGTCTATTGATTGAGATCTGATTACTTAATTCGAAGTTGTTGAGTTTAAGTTGCAAAGGAAATTTTAATGTTCTATTCCAATTTTGGGTGTCAATGGTCCATCCAAAATTTCCAATTCTGGATGAATAATAGAGTTCTGATATCATAAAATTATATGAAGAATATCATGTCATAATACTACTGATTTCACATGTATTTTAATGTAGGATCATGCAAAGAATTATACAGGTGATGGATCAGTTGATCTAAAAGGTCGTCCGGTATTGAAACGTGAAACCGGCAATTGGAAAGCATGCTCCTTTATCCTTGGTAATTTAAATTAGTTTTAGAGAAATTACAATTTCTAGTAAATAATGATAACATGTTGTCTGGCCTTATACAGAACAGTCATGCCAGTATCATATTTAACCTCAATTCTGATTACTCAAAAAGGTCTTGATAATAAACCAACTGGGCATATATGTACTTCTTATTTTATATTTCTCAGTATAAGAGACTTGAATTAATTAATGAGTTGTAAATGCACCACAGGAACTGAATGTTGCGAGAGATTAGCTTATTATGGAATTGCAAAAAATCTTGTGACTTATCTTACAAAAAACCTACACGAAGGAAATGTTGTTGCAGCAAGAAATGTTACCACTTGGCAAGGCACATGTTATCTGACATCCCTTATCGGTGCCATTTTGGCCGATTCATACTGGGGGAAGTACTGGACCATTGCGTGTTTCTCCACAGTCTATTTTATTGTAGGTGGCAGTCCAATTTTTTTAATTAGCATTTAATTGAGGATTGTATGAGGATAAACTGGGTATTACTTGAGGTGCATTTCACAAACTGAGGGTTAATTTGATGGACTGTTGTTCCATATGGGTTTCGGTTGTACAATTGAAGTTTAAATAGAGGGAATCCAAATCTCTCGTGTGGTACCAGCCTGTGCTATTCTAGTAAATTTTGGGTCTGAAACCGTAGTCTACAGATTGACTCTATAGTCTATACCAAGATACTATTACATTCCATAAAAACCAGTATACCGATTTTTATTGCCACATATAGTTACCTTCTTTATTCATATTGTACTTTCATAATGTTTAATTTATATGCCAAAGGGAATGGCCGTTTTAACAGTCTCTGCATCTCTACCCGACCAATCGTCTCCACCCCAAACCCTTGCATTCTTCCTCGGTCTCTATATGATTGCTTTAGGAGCAGGTGGCATCAAGCCGTGCGTCTCCTCCTTCGGAGCAGATCAATTTGACGATACCGACCCCTTAGAGCGACCCAAAAAGGGATCCTTCTTCAATTGGTTCTATTTCTCCATTAACATTGGTTCTTTAGTTTCTGGCACAATATTAGTGTACATACAAGATAACTATGGATGGGGCCTAGGGTTTGGAATCCCAACTCTGTTCATGGCACTGGCTATTGGTAATTTCTTTATTGGTTCGGGGATTTACCGGATTCAGAAACCGGGTGGGAGCCCAATAGTAAGGGTCTGTCAAGTGATAGCTGCAGCCTTTAGGAAATGGAGAGTCCAGTTGCCTGCTGATGAGTCCCTTCTGTATGAGGTACCTGGAAAGAATTCAGCAATTGAAGGAAGTAGGAAGTTGGATCACACAAATGAGATGAGGTACCACAATCCCCACTTTCGTGTAATTCTCACCAGTACCAAGTGGTATAAATAAACTAGGAACATGCTAGACCTGACAGATATTTTTGGTGCTGTCCAATGAAGTTAAAAAAAAAAAAGAGCCTGATAATATGTAATGTATAGCTAGAGCATATTTATGTAATACCTGGTATGTGTTTTCTGTTATGACATGTTGCAACAGATTTCTCGACAAAGCTGCTGTAGTCACACCTCCTGATACCAAAACCAGTGGCAGTGCCATCGCCAGCCCTTGGAGACTTTGTACTGTAACTCAAGTTGAGGAACTAAAAATACTGGCACGCATGTTTCCCATCTGGGCCACATCCATAATTTTCTCGGCCGTATACTCTCAAAACTCATCCATGTTCATAGAACAAGGCATGGTCTTAGACAAACGGATAGGATCCTTCACCATCCCACCTGCTTCTCTATCCACTTTTGATGTCATTAGTGTGCTAGCTTGGGTACCGATCTATGACAAAATCCTTGTACCGGTTGTCAGGCGATTCAGTGGTAAAGAGAGAGGCTTCACCGAATTGCAGAGGATGGGAATAGGCTTATTCCTGTCTATACTGGCAATGGCGTCGGCTGCACTAGTTGAGATCAAACGGCTGGATATAGCGCGAGAATTGCATCTGACACATGAGAAAGCTGAAATACCGATGAGTATCCTCTGGCAAATACCACAATATGCCCTTGTTGGTGCCGGTGAGGTTTTCACGTGCATTGGCCAAGTGGAGTTTTTCTACGACCAGTCACCAGATGCAATGAGGAGTCTATGTACTGCATTTGCTCTTGTGACAGTTTCTCTAGGCAGTTACTTGAGCTCATTGATTTTGACATTGGTTTCTTACTTTACAACTAAGGGAGGTGAACCTGGTTGGATACCAGATAACTTGAATGAGGGGCATTTGGATTGGTTTTTCTGGTTAATTGCTGGTCTCAGTTTGGTAAATTTGATTGTTTATATCTGGTGTTCATTTAGATATAGATATAAAACAGCTGCTTGACTGCTGCAGTTGCAAAGTATAATTGTTATGATATCATTTTTTTCTTTTTTATGGTTACAACAACAACAATGAGGTGCACTCATGAGTTTGAATACTTATTGTTATTGTTGTCTTCTTTATTTCATAATTCAAATCCATCTCTCTTTTTTTTCTGGACTAATACTCAACTCTTTCTCAATGATTTCGATGTTTGAACATCATTGAAGAAGATGAGGGCACAACCGAGTTTGTACCTTAGACGAAACTATTATTGTGAAATTATTTTATTTTATGTCGAATTTCACCATATGAATTCATCCTCTCTATATCATGCCGAATTAATCTAATCTCTTTGTCTTTCTTTTTCAATTGCTAGATTCGTTGAAATTGTGTTGGGGAAAGTTTGTCGATGTTCCGATCAGAGTATTTCTGATATTTGAATCTGAATCTATACTATATTAGCATTTAGCAATGCCATTATCATCGACCCGTAAAATATGGTGAAAATAAAATTTCGACCTTACAGTTATATTAGCATTGGAATTGTGAATTGTGAGTAAACAGCTTTGATTTCGACCCTACGGTCCTAATCGACCCGTAAAATATGGTTCTTGCGAAATTTCGACCCTACAGTTACATTAGCATTGGAATTGTGAATTGTGGTTTTTTTTTTCCAGATTTTGGGTTTGTGCATGGTCATCTATCAAGAGGGTAAAGATATTGACAGAATAGGTATTGCTATATACAGCGTACGAATCATTTGCAGAGCTGCTTTAGCTCAACTATCCGTCTGCTGCATGAAGCAAAAACTACTCTGTCAATATTTTAACCCGGTTTGTTGCTGAACAACAGGACCATAGGAGCTTTTGCCGAAATTTTTATTTTATTTTATTTATTTTTTAAAACTTGTCAGCGACTGACAAGTGGCAAAAAATTTATTTTTACCATTCGAAAAAATAAGATAAAAAAAAAACCACAAAATCTGAAAAAAAAAAACATAGTTACATCTTCAGATATCAAGCTCATTAGGGGTAATACCACCACCCCAAATCCATGGAGCTTATGCACTGTAACTCAAGTTGAGGAACTAAAAATACTTATTCGCATGTTTCCTATTTGGGCCACATCAATAGCCTTTTCAGCAGTAAATTCTCAGACCTCATCCATGTTCATACAACAAGGCATGGTTTTGAACAGACAGGTGGGGTCCTTCACCGTCCCACCCGCTTCGCTCTCCACCTTTCATGTCATCAGTGTGTTAACTTGGATACCCATCTATGACAAAATCCTTGTACCAGTAGTTATTCAATTTACTGGTAACGAGAGAGGCTTCACTCGATTACAGAGGATGGGAATAGGTTTATTCCTCTCTATCCTCTCCATGGTATCAGCAGCAGTGATCGAGATCAAACGGCTGGAAATAGCTCAAGAACTGAATCTGGTACATGAGAAGATTGAGATACCAATGAGCATACTCTGGCAAATACCACAATACTCACTTGTTGGTGCAAACGAGGTATTCAACTACATTGGCCAAATAGAGTTTTTCTATGACCAATCGCCTGATGCAATAAAGAGTCTCTGTACTGCTTTGGGACTTTTGACGAGTTCTCTGGGGAGTTACTTGAGTTCATTTATTTTGCTACTGGTTTCATACTATACAACAAGGGGAGGAGGGGAGAGGGGGGTGTCCGATGCCCATCGGACCAAACTCAGTTCGATGGGTGGTTTCTACCGTCCGATCCACTTCAAGATCTGTATGCATCACATTAATATCTGTGTTGTTTGCTTTAATATCCGTACGCACAGATCTTGAAGTGGATCAGATGGTAGAAACCACCCATCGAACCGAGTTTGGTCCGATGGGCACCGGAAACCCCCCTGTCCCGGGGAGGAGAGCCAGGTTGGATCCCTGATAACTTGAACGAAGGGCATTTGGATCGTTTTTTCTGGCTAATAGCTGGGCTGAGCGTGTTGAATTTGGTTGTTTTTGTCTGGTACACGTTGACAGGGGCGGATTTATGATTTTCGTCAGGAGGGGGCGAAAAAATATCAAATCGGATTTAAACCCATTAACTAATTGGGATATTTGATAAAAAAAAAATAATGCCTTAACTTATACTTTATAATGCTCTGACTTATAATTTCTGATATTCTGACTTATAATTATAATAACTAATCATAATTTAAAAAATTTATTTTAATTTTAACTATAAATTTATCCCGAATTACCAATTAAACATCCAGAGAAGGGCAAAAAAAAATTCAAAGGGGGCAAAGTCAGTCGGAACAGATAAATTTCCACTAAAACTCAAAATCCAGGGCGGCCGCCCCCGACTACACTGGGGTCCGCAAAACATCTCCTTAAATAGCATGCTGTAATGTGTCGAGAAATATATATAGAGTGAGGCTACAATACTATGCATAGCGCATATTGATCCATTTTATGGATCAATATCTTCATTTTCAAAGTCCAAACAATTGATTTGAACCGTTCAACATGATCTTCGTATAAAAATGTACTTGTAGATCAAATTTTACATTTTTTTTTAAAATTTGTTTATTATTTTTTTAAACCTGTAGAAAATCACTTGATTTAAAACTTCTAGACCATCCAATAACAATGATTTTCTATTTATTTGAGAAAAAAAAATAACAAAAAAATTATAAGAATATGCTGGTTGCCAGTGATCTCCGTTTCTTTTTTCAGCGTTCTTTTGGTTAAAAAAATAGTTTTCTAAACAAGGCCAACACATCATATTTTTCAGAAGTGCACTTTTTGTCACTTAATTTTAGTTCTATGTTCTAACATGCTTATATAAATAGATATAAAATAGACATAGAAGAGAACAAAAACCCGCAAATCTCCAACTAACTAGAAAGCCTATTACATTAGATTATACTCAAAAAGTCACATTATAATTGTACAGGAGTCAGTTACTAGTACTCAAAACACATCACTGATATTTTCAAGCTAGTTCAGTGTAGGCATAAACCAAGCAGCCTGTCTTTCCTAGGCCATATATGTTACTGAGCCAGTGTGGTGCTAAAATCTTTTCAGTTTTGTTTAACCCTATGTCAAACGAGAGCAGTTTGGGTCCGATGCTCATTGGACTCAAATTTGAATCTGATGGGATCCATAACCATCCGATCCGCTTTAAAATCCGCACGCACTGATATTAAAGCAAACACACACTGATCTTAAAACAGATCGGACGGTTATGGAACCCATCGAACTCAGTTTGAGTCCAATGGACATCGGACCCAACCTGCTCGCATGTCAAACCTGCCTATCACAAGTTGAATACTGGCTTTAGGTTTAATTCCTTTAGTGATGAAATAGATGCAGTTACCTCTAAATCCCCCCCCCCAAATTAAGTCACTGGCCTTCAAACTGAACCCAATTTCCTGGTCCACAAACAAGCATCAGATCCCCAATTCCACTCAATTTGCTCCAATGTGGATTCTGGGGATAATTCTCGAGTCGGTACACCTCAAACTCGCACTTTTTCAAGTCTATTATAGAAAAGAGTAAAACAGGTATGGAGCAAACCATCATCAGTTGCAATGAGGTACCCATTATCAAAATCTCTGCTAGGATTCGGTAATTAAGTGAGATAACACAACTTCACTGGCTTCGTCAATAACCATAATCCTTTCATTGCTAGGCTGGGCGACAAAGAACTTGACTGTCCTTGCAAAGTTGCAAGAGGAAATCTCATCTCGGTCCAATTGTTCTTCTCAGAGTGCCAGGAGCAAAAGATATAATGTGGATCCTTATAATAAAACCACAGAAGGTTCATTATTTCATGTTGAATGCACATATATATTGAGTTGGGTTACGGTACTTTGCGAAGTAAAGCGAGTGTTCTACTTCATGTCTATATTTTTAATTTCAAAGTTCAAAACGTCAATCTGAACAGTTCAAGTTGATCTCCATATTAAATTGTGTTTGGAAACCAAATTTTACAATTTTTAGAAAAAATTTACTACTTTTTTGGAATTTTTTAAAATCATTGTTTCTCATAAAATTGGGACCATAAAAAATCAGTGATTTTTAAAAATAAAAAAATTAAATTTTTAGAAAATGTAAAATTGGCACCCTTACTCATTTAGCTAACGAAAAAAACCTTTACCCATGCTCATATCTAATAAGCTAATAAAAAAAACCATTACTCATACACGTCTTATCGAATATGATACGGATAGGATAAATAGTTAAAAATGTATGAGTACGGTAGAGTAGGATAAGATCAATTCTTAATAAGGGTAGGCTATAGGTAAAATTAATTTTAAGTAGGTATGAGTCTATCCTATCCAGTGTTGTAAAATGCGGTTCATGCGACCGTATATGCTTATGCAGTTCGATTTCGCATGAAAATCTTCATGCAGTCCCATATATGCAGTTTTCAGTTTAAAGAGGCATATTGATTTTTAATCATTCAATTATTTGCATCTAGCATCATGCAATTAGTATCAATTAATTAATTGTTTGCATTTGGTTAATTTAGTGAGTTACTTTAGAATCAATATCCCTGCTCAGATCCAATTCTGATATGCTCAGACCCAATTCAATGAATAATTTTAAGAATAATTATTTTCATCACCGCACTACAGTACCCGCACTGTACATTAAAGACATGAGTGCTATGGTCCCTACTAATTACTTGGTCCCCCCTTTTCAGTCTCCACACTCGTCCAGCGTCAGCCTTTATAAATATAAATACTTGCAAGATAAGAAATTGATACTTACAAAATAAGATATTAACACTTGTGACATCACTTGATATGATCACTTCCTTTTTCAGTCCCTAATGGTCCCGCGTCAACCTTCCTCAAATGAAGTAATGGGGACCCCACATCCCTGTATCAACCTTCCCTAATGGTCCCCACGAATCTTCTTCTAACAAACATAGTTGACCACATAGATGTAAATACTTCAGTGCATAGATATAAATTCTTGTATTACTTGATATTAATACTTTCAGATATTATATAGTGTAATATATTCATATGTAAAAAACACTTGCAACATTTCTCTAATAAAAATAGTTGACCACATATGTATAAATACTACAATACATATGTATAAATACTTGGAGTACTTGATATTAATACTTTCAGATATCATCCAGTGTCATGTGTAAAAAATACTACAAGTGTAGGTATAAATATTTGTGTGACGACGAGTTCGAAAGTATGTCATCATGAATCTCATTTGAAAGAGAAAATTGTGTAGAAGATGTTAGTAGTTTTAGATTTGTAAAATTTCTCACAGATCGTTAGAAATATGGACGAAAATGAACGGAAAAAAAAAAAACCACCTCTAAAAACGTGTATGGTATCCCATCTTGTTTGAGTGGTCCCGACCATGCATTTATGGCGCATGTACGTTTGAGAAATATAGATGAGAAAATAATTATTTATGTAAAAGTTGTTCATCTCATAGATATAAATACTTCAATTCATATGTATAAATACTTCCGTGTATAGATATTAATACTTTAGGAAAAAAAAAATCAATTCTGGAGATTTTGCGGCCCCCCAGTTGTTATGGCAGTTATGGAAGTTATGCTGCGAGTACAGTGCGGGTACTGATATCAGCTTCCTAATTTTAATATGCTTAAATTCGATGTAATTTTTTCCTCTGACATATAACACAAGTTGTTTTTAATGGGAATATATTGCATGTTTTGAGTGGAAATAAATTAATATGTAGTTTAAAATCCGCATATATAGTCTGCATATGTGATATGCAGTGACCTTCCATATACATAAACAAAACTGCATTTTACAACATTCATCCTATTCATTGACACCCCTACCGGTATAATTTGCCCTTTGCTCCCTATATATTAGTATTTACTATTTCAAGACGTTCAAGATGAGTATGGTTGCCTATTTATCTCATTGTAGTTTGTTCATTTGTTTTTTTTTTTTTTTTTTTTTTTATCCTCGTCTTTACGTTTTATTTGTGTTGTTGTGTTAGGAAGTTGTGCATTTTTGTTTTCTTTTTTATATTAGGAGGATAAGTTGAGTGTTTATCTATCTTTTAGTATTGTATTTTATTTAATTCACAGTGTTTATAGTTTGACCTTTACCTCTTATTAATCAATTGATCTTTATATATTTCACATGACAAATACATAACAAAGAAAACCAGTTTAATCATCTCATTTCTGTAAATATTTAGTCTGTGTAAAAGTTACAATCCGTTATTTTAACAAATGACTTTTAGGGTCTGTTCGGCGGGCCATTGGAAATGGGGCATGGACATGAGAATTGAACTAAAAATTATTGTTTATATGGGAAAAAAAAATTCAGTTTTTTTCTTAGCGGGAACAGTGGAGCGGCCGAACAGGACCTTATTGATTAACAGTGCATGGAATAATAATAATAATAATAATAATAATAATAATAATAATAATAATAATAATAATAATAATAATAATAATAATAATAATAATAAAAACAATTATATATCAAAATAATTAGAATTTTGTATTGTTAGGAAATTAAAATAAATAAATGCATAATAGAGATAAAAAAAAAAAAGGTATTTGAACCATCTCGTTAAACTAGACAGAATCTCGTTCAGGGTTTTATTAAATTAATTTAAAATCAATGCACTATAATTCCTATACTAATTTGTACAGGTGTATATGAATATATGATTTTGTTTTTGCCTTTCCCCAGCCCGGAATTTTTTGTCTTTCTAGTAAGGAAGAACCTAGTGGTTGTATTTAGCTCAACTACTAGGTTACATTAGCACTACACAAGAAATTCGTAGTTTGTGATTCGATTCGAATTTGATTCGAAAAAGTTCGTAAAAAAATTGATTCGAAATAGTTCAAAATTAATTCTAACTAAATTCAAACTGGACTTGGTTTGTTCGAAATAAGTTTGCGAACTATTCTATTTCGAATTTTAAAGTAACGTGAATGGTTGATTTCTACTGATGACTTATGTTCGCTGATGACTTAAAAGTTAAAATATAAGGCCGCCCAACTATAAATCATAACTCGTAAGCCGTAACCCTCGCTCTCGGTTCTGAAACCCTAGACAACTTTTACCTTTCGCTCTCGCCAACTACGATCACTCTTTCTTGTCATAAAAAAATTCATACAAGATTCAAAATTGAATTCGTAAAAAATTTGATTCGAAATTAATTCAAACTAAATTCAAACTGGGGTAATTTCGATTCAGTTCGATTTGTTTGCAGCCCTAGGTTACATATGAACGCCTAATTAATTAAATGGTTTAGGATTAGATTTTCGTCTCTCCTTGCCTCACATAATCACATTTGCAATGATTCTGCAATTTATATTTTCACAATTTCCAAGTTCCAGGTATTTCTTTTCTGTTAAACGCATGCGCAAATTCACATTAATTTATGCAAACAATCATTCAACTTGTAAGTATCAATAAATACAGAGATTGGAAAAAAAAAATCTTAATTTTTCGGCTACAACTCAGTTCACAATGACAACTTAATGATTCGGAAAATATTTAACGGACTCAAAAATTTGTAACTTGGAAATATATATTGAGTCTGGACTGGAGATCTTAGTTCCACAAGAGAGCCAAAAAAATATATACTAGGAAGTTTTTTGGTTCAGGAGATAACTCGGACATAGTTCGTGAAATTCAACAATAATTCGGATATTTAATACGCGGATTGATTCACTAGCATCTCAAATCCGAATAATTTACAAATTATTCGCGGATCTTGTTACTATGTTACTCACCCCTGAATTTGAATTTTTTTATATCCATATTACTATTTAATTATTGCCCTACTCTGATTTTTCAGTTTGCTAACCTGACCCAACAACAACCCATATTTTTAGTCTCATTTAGAAATTATGTGTATTTTTTTATATAGAAAAATACAATTTGTTAGAACTTATAATATTTTAGTTAAATTTCATATTTGTTAAATTTTTCTGCTAATCTTTGGTGAGTGTATATAACTAGATAGAAATAGTGGACTTAAAAATAGATTCACGACGAACTCAATAGAAATTAAAAAAAAAAATAGTATAAATGTATAAATAAATAAAAAGATAAGAAGGTGATTGTCGGATCGGTGGTAAGTATTTCCTACTGAGTTTTTGACCATACATATATACTAAATAATTATATTCTCAAAAATCTTACAAAAGTACACTCGGTTCAAATTCTAATGAAATAAAGAGGAGATCGACATTTTTATGGTAACTTTGATAGTAACTGAACTGTAGATATCATTTCTGTGCGGACTTTTTGAAGTCATTAAGTTCCAATAATTTATAAAAAAAAAAAAAAAAAATTAACCAATGGTGCATCTCAATTTGAGATTTGTCTTTTTGGATATATGCAGAATTTTATTCCTACATTTTTTATAATTTTAGGCTCTGTTCAGCTACTTTTGAGAATGGGCGTGAGTGTGGGTTTTGAATTGAATTTTATTGTGTGTGTGGGAAAAAAAATTTCAGTCGCTCAATTGAAAAAAAAAAATTCCCGCACGCACAGTAACTCGCACGAACAAGCCCTTAGTGCGAATGCGTCGGTTGACAGAAGCATTATAAATCTTTTTTTTTTTTTTTATGAATAGAAGCATTATAAATCTTGGATTATGTAATACTGCGGTTACAATACCAATTTTACCTTTTGTTCTTTATATTATGCTATTTTATTTATTGATGTCTTATTTAATTACTTTTCTTTCATAATTGTAATGATAATTTTTTGTGTCATATATTTTTTTTCCATAGCAAGAACACAGTAATTTGAGGCCACTGAACACAAATACTTGTTCAAATATTGACAATTATAATATTAGCCCTTTGTTTCAGCTTATATGAAAGAAAGCTGAGTATTATTGATCAGTTGGTTGTCAACATTCTATTAAGTATTTGTTTGGTGCCAATTTAAGGCATGTTTTCAGACAAAAGTACCGTTGAACTTATTTCTTTTTCTAAACTTGAAATTTATAAACCAATTCAGGAAATAAATTGTGGGTAACATATGACGGTTGAGTGTTTTTTTTTTTTTTTCAAATTAAATCATGTCTGTTGCATGATCTGTAATTTAATTTTACCAAAAATAATTTAAGAAACCAGGAGATGAATTTTGTAATGTGCTTTAGACATTTAAGGAACCTGAAAAGTTTTTTTTTTTTTTTTTTAAGGTTGAAGATATCGATGTTTAGGAATCAAATTGGAGCTGCCGCATACAGATACAAATAGGGTTGGCAAAAAAGCTTGTAGCTCGTGGCTCGATCGTGACAAGCATCTGGCTCGTTCGTTACTGGATCGAGCTGTTAACGATCCAGCTCACTACTAGCTCGGTCTATAATTAACGAGTTTGAGCTGGGTTCTGGCTTGCTCGCCAGCTAGCTTGGCTAGGCATCAATTTGTGAATTTATATGAATTTGTGTGCATTTTATACTGTCAAGCTCGGTCTAGCTCGGTTCAGCTCAGTCAAAAAAGATTTGTAAATTTTATTTTCTTCTTAAAACAAGGTCCAGTAAACCAACTCGTCAACTCGTGAGCTGGCTCGTCACTAATTTGAGCTGAGATTTTAGCTCGGAAGTCCTAAATCTAGTTCGCTCGGTCCAAACTCAGTCCAAAATTAACGAGCTGAACTAAAACCCAGCTTAACATGAGCCAGCTCATTTACAGCCCTCATACCAAGCTACAAAACTCAGTCGGTCTTTTAATAAATCAATTATTGTTACACATAACAATATCATTATTTCAAGATTTAATTAAATATCTTTTGAGTTCAGGTGTGAACCACAGAATTAATTAAGTCTTCATCATGTGCAAATATTATAAATAATCACAAGCCTCAAATAATGCAACCAACACAGGACATATTTGAGGTAGTTGGGAATTAAAACCCAACCGTTAGATCATATATAGATACTATAGAAAATACATGTTCCCAAAATGTAGATAGACAAACTTTGACCCTGCCTTTTAATAAATCTTATTTTTTAAGTCAAGCTTAGAATAAAAACAGGCTGCACATATTTTAACTTACCGGTCTCATTCTTGAACAAGTCATTCATAAGCATTGTTTTAAAATTCGGTTTATTCGTTCGAATATTCGCATTCGGTTAGAATCCAAATAGAAAATAAGTATTCGGTCCAATATTCGGCTGCATATTCAGTATTCGGTTCCGCATATTCGATAGCACATTCGGTCTCTGATGTAAAATATTAGAAATTTTATTAATTTGCATATAAATTAATATGAATTCTCATTTTAAAATCTGCATATATACATCCGAATAAAAATCCATATATACGGCGTAAGAAATGTAATTTGGAGTAAGAAATCCACATATATACATCTCTTAGTTCGGAGTAAGAAATTTAATTTGGAGTAACTTTACTTCACAACCAAACATAACCTGAATGAGTATTAAAGTACTTAACTTTTCTTTTAAGTAGTTAGTCGCTTAATTATATTTGTGTTGCGTGTTGTATTTACCAACGACTTATAGCATTGGTAATTGAAAGAACTATTTAGGGGGGAATATTGAATCAGTGTTATGAATTTATTAATTCGTTTTTAAAATTCAAATAGTTTAATATGATTTTTATATGAAAATATATTTGTATATTAAATTTCACAGTTTTTTATATGTATTTTTATTTTTTATATATGGAGTCTAGTGTCCAATTTTTTGGATTGAGACTTATATCTAAACAAGTCATTTTTGCAATTTCAAAGTTCAAACATTCAATCTGAAGCACTCAACATGTTCTCCATATTAAAATGTGCTTGCAAACTAAAATTTATATTTTTAAGTTTTTTTGCTATTTTTTAGAATATTCGAAAATCACTATTTTGATATGGTAAAAAAATAATAAAAATATTCATCAAGACAGTAATTTCAAAAAAAAAAATAGCAAAAAAAATTCGAAAAATATAAATTTTAGTTTCCAATTAATTTTAATATGTAGAACATGTTAAGCGCTTCAGATCGAATGTTTGAACTTTGAAATCATAAAAATGACTTGTTTGGATACAGACCTCAATCCAAACGTTTGGACGCTAACTGGATTCTTTATATATATATAAAATCGCTTGATCTAAAGATTCTGGAGCATCAATCAGAAAGTAGTGATTTTTGTTGCCAATTTAAAAAAATAGCAAAAAAAAAAAATGGCAAAAGGGTCCGTCTAGCTGTTCCCCGTGAAACGTCCCCTATCTGTCCCCCGGATAAAAATCATTAAAACAGCTAAACGACAAACAAAAACGCGTAAAACTGCCCAGAAAACGCGTTAATCGCGCAAAAGAGACACGGATCACCATTAGTATTCATTTGTAACACAAATGTATTCATTCTAAGACAGAAAAGTATTCAACTAATGTATGCACATTAAGACAAAAAAAACTAGACACATCACTCACCATCTTTTACACGTTTTTAGAGGTGATTTGTTTTTTCTCCATTCAATCTAACCAATATTTCTGACGATCTATAAGGAATTTTGCAAATCTAAAACCACGGGGGTCTTCTACATAATTTTCTCTTTCAAATGAGATCCATGATGACATACTTTCGAGTTGTCGGTTGCACAAGTATTCATCCTCATCATACAAGTATTCATATATAATATATCAAGTATTCATCCTGGTTGTGTAAGTATTCATCATTAGGATCTGCCTAACTGTCCCGCTAATCAACTGTCACACGCAAGTATTCATCTATTATACATCAAGTATTCATATGTAATACATCAAGTATTCATCATAAGATATCAAGTATTTAAAAAAAAACTAGATACATCACTCACCTATCTTTTACACGTTTTTAGTTGTCGGTTGCACAAGTATTCATCCTCGTTATGGAAGTATTCATCTCTCATGGAGCAAGTATTCATTATCGCCGTGTAAGTGTAAATATGTATTAAGAGTATTACAAGCATAGGGATTGATTAGGATGACAACTAGGCGGATCCTAAGAATGAATACTTACACAACCAGGATGAATACTTGATGTATTATGTATTAATACTTGCATGACGATGATGAATACTTGTGCAACCGACAGCTCGAAAGTATGTCATCATGGATCTCATTTGAAAGAGACAATTATTTAAAAGACGTTCGTGGTTTTAGATTTGAAAAATTCTTTACAGATCGTCAGAAATATTGGTTTGATGAAACGGAGAAAAAACCACCCACCTCTAAAAACGTGTAAAAAATAATGAGTAATGTGTCCAGTTTTTTTTGTCTTAATGTGCAAACCTTAGTTGAATATTTTTTTGTTTTAGAATGAATACATTTATGTTCAGAATGAATACTATCGGACAGTTTTATGGTATGCATCTTTTTTGCGCGATTAACGCGTTTTTTTTGTCGTTTAGCGTGATTAACGTGTTTTTATCTGGGAGACGGTTAGGGAACGGTTAAGCGGGAAAAATTAGAATTATCCTAAAAATTTATAGTACGAAGTGTGATATACATAGTACTGTAGCCTTAATCTATATATGGGGATGCATAAATTATAAGAGAGTATAATATACAAAAACAAATTGTTTTGATTTTGATCCCAAATTCTAGTCATAGAAGGGGGACCACCCAAATCAGGGTCCAGTAGATAATATATCTCCAATTCTTTTTTGGGTATCAAATAAGAATGTTTAGCATAAAAATTTATTCCTCCTTTTTGTTTGACTGCTTTAATTAATATTTCCAACTTTGATTCGTACAAAAATAATTTTTGTGCATAGTAAATAGTAATACAAAGGTGTATTCAAAATATAAAATTTTGGAGCCCTTTCTATGTAAATAAAGATGAAATTATACAAAGCACAACCGCGTGCATTATTTAATTCAATTGGACTATAGGTCACATTTGATTAAAACTATATAGGCATGATAATATTCCCCTAGAAAGCAGAGGAACAAAATCAACTGCGGTATTAGCAATAATGGTGCAAGATGGGGTTTCAAAAGAAATGTTGAACCCAATTTCTTCCGTCATTTTTTTTCATAACCAAAAAAATAAATAAAATAATATTAATAACTAGACATCCAAAAAATTTTTTATCTATAACCAAACCACCTCCCGGGGGGCGGTTTAGTCCCCAAGCAACCCGCTCCCCAGTGGGGCAGTTCCCCCCCAAACCCGCCCCCCAGGGGACGATTTAGTTAATTTTTTTTTAAAATTAAAATATTTCATAGTGTGCTGTTAGAAAAAAGAAATTTTTTTTTTTTTTTTTTGCAGTTGTAAGAAAAATTAAAATATTTCATTGTGTGCTATTAGAAAAAAAAAAAACTTTCGTAAAAGTGTCAAATTTTTTTTTAAATGATTTAATAACATCATTTAAAATGTTTTCCTAAAAATCGTGCATAATAATATTAATAACATCATTTAAAAAAATATATCATTAATTACTTAAAAAAATTGCATTAAAATGATTTGAAAAATTTCTAAAACTTTAAACGGTCATAACTTTGGCTACGAAAGTCGGATTGACGCGTATGACCCCAATTCGGAAAGGGGAGGAGGAGACGGTGCCGACTGGCACAAAGGGGTGTAACCCCGGGTATCCGACAAATCAGAATCGCCAAAAAAAATCGTTTAGTGCCTCAAAAATTAAGTTTAAGATTTTTAGTGTCTCAACTGAATTTTCTTATGTTGAAAAATACTTTTCAGCACCGACAAATCCGGTCCTCCTCCTCGTCGTCGTCGCTAGTTTTTTATATTTCATATTGTAAACCTGACAGTAGTATTTTTATATTTCCGTTTCTATATTTTATGTTGATTAGACGTTATTTGGTGATTTTATTCACTTTGTTTTTGTTTCTATATTTTATGTTGATAAGACGTTATTTGATTATTTTGTTCACTTATGTTTTAAACTATTCACAAATCATAAAATCCACCGTATTAAAAATATAAACAAATATTAACATAATATTACAAAATACATAAATTATAAACATAATTATAATTAATCCATCATCGTATTAAAAAATAATAATAATAAGTAAACCGCCCCCCAGGGGGCGGGTTGGTCGGGGGTAAACCGTCCCTCCGGGGGACGGTTTGGTTATGGATGAAATTTTTTTTGGGATCTGATTATTAATATTATTTTATTTATTTTTTTGGTTATGAAAAAAAATGACGGCATTTTCTTTTCAAATGGAAATGTTTTGGAGCACCAACTAAAAATGTCAACAAAAAACATTCTGATTTTTATTCCAAAATTTGGATTATATTCTCTTAATTAGCTTATATAGATCAGAAGCTATCTTGTCGGATTTTTAAATACTTACTTGATTATATTATCTGAACCATTATCGGGTTTTTAATATATATATATTCCGAATAGACATGCCAATACGAACTTATTTGCTTGTAAGTCATGTGAAACTTTATTTGCTTGTAAGTCACATAGCAACTTGGAACAAAGTGACTAGAGAAATTTGATTTCTTTTGCGTATGACTAAATTTAAATAGAAAATCAATAGATACATAGTTGATATATTTTAATTCAGATCATCAATTAAAATTCACCATACTTTGTGACTAGAATTATAGCTTATGTATTTGTTTAATCTAACAAGATAAACATAATGAAATTCTCTTGTCCCTTCCCCTTGTTTTTTTTTATACATTCTAAACTTCTTGTTTTTGACTATCACTTATATTTTTTAAATGTTGGATTTGTTCCTACTTTAAGCAATTTTTGTAGAGCACTAAATGAAAATACCCTTGATTGTTTACAATATCTATTTATTTTCAATTTGGGAAAAATTCATATATGCATTTTGATAAATATATTTGTTTAAACGTATTCAGATAAAAAACACATGACCATCTTATTTTTAATTGATCATTCTATGTAGTATACCCATCGCCGCCCCCCCCCTGAATTTTTAAAACTGTAAAAATTGGTTAACTGATATATTTTTATTTTTAACTTATAAAATAAAAATTATGTGAATAAGTACCATTTTTTTTTCCCTTTGAAAAGCTATGATGAAAAATCTTCTATTATTCTTTTTTCAAGTTAACAGTGACCAGTTGAAGTAAACAGTTGGTGACAAAAACTAAAAGTTTGGTAAAGAAAGAGTTATGTCAACAAGTTGTCTCTTGGCCCACCACTTAACCTAAGAATATTATAATAAAATAACATAATTAAAACAGAATAAAAAAAGTGTCGAAACCAAAGTTAGAAAAGATTACTGGAAATCTGGAATACAGAATCAGTGACCCTTTTTTTCCTTTTCTCCCTCTCTCTCTCTCCACCTTTTGTTCTTCTTTTCTTTCTTTCCCCAATTCCATTTCCTGAGCTGAGCTCAAACGAAACCTATTAAAATTAGTCAATTGAATTCCTCATTTACTTTCAACTGAATTCTCTCCGCCTAACACTCAAAGAGGACAGAAGGGGAGATCTGAAGTCTGAAAGAGAAAGAAGAAGAAATGTTTTCTAGTCGACCGGCCGTGCATCCAGTGGAGGCGCCGCCGATGACGGACGCGGCGGAGAACCCACAGGGTGTGCGAATGAAGGATTTCCCTGGCATGCCTGGCACCCTCGGTGGCCTCCTCCTCCGCATCGCCCAGTTCGTCTTCGCCGTCGCTGCACTCTCCGTCATGGCCTCCACCTCCGATTTCACCTCCGTCACCGCCTTCTGGTACTCATCTCTCTCTCTCTCTCTCTCTCTCTCTGCCTAAACTGGTAGTTTGATTTACTTTGGGAGCATACATACTGATAACATCTAGGCCATGCGAGTGTGATTTACTTGGTGGTCGCTATGTGAGTTACATGTGTAAGGCTTAGGATCTGAGTTCCTTTTCTACCGTAGAAGTTGGCCTCTAGATTTTAGGATTCTGATGGATCTTTTGTTTGTGGTGTGCTGACAAGTAATATGTAGGAGGGGAGGTTGTGGTAGGTAACAGTTAGTTGACTAGTCAGTGAAATTAATGGTGGTGGTATACTGGTATATTTGGGTGGTTTATGTAAATCAGTAAATGGTTGTATACCTTTTATGGACTTAAGGGTTTGTGTTTATGTGGTTTTTTATAGTAACTGGATTCCTAAAATGCTTACTATCAGTGTCAGCGCTTAGTTCACCCCTTTCAAACTTTGTCTGTGCTGGCCTTGGTTTGGAATTTAGTAATGTGAAGTGGCATGCTGGTTTGCTCTATTGTTTACCTTGGCATTTGTTAGCCACTTCTTGTTTAATTGAATTATTTGAAGGATCAACTTCAAAATTAATGAACTTGCTTAATTTGGTATATAAGAAAGTCTTGTTCTCGGTTAATTTGGTTTGGCAATTCATGCTCTGATACCACCGTGATAGAGGGCATTAGTTGTCTTTTTTTTAAATAAAAGTGGCAATAATAAGAAGTTAAATGACAGGATTTGTCAAAGCAAATTAACTAGTTGCTTTATAAACCTAAGCCAGTACAATTGTTAGTTATTATTGGTCTTTTTTCAAGCTACTCTAATATTATCCTGTAGTTGCTCGCAACACCCAACATTTTTTATGTAAGGAATCAGCATAAATCTCGGTTGGTTGCAAATTACTCCATAAATTAGTTTATGGCTATTGGGAAATGTATATCTTGTTAACAATAATGACACCATCCTTACAATATCAGGACTAATTTTCTTAGCTGGTATTGTAATAAATCAAGTCTGAAAATGTTAATGGTGATGCCATATTTGGTTAACTGCTTTAGAAGCAATTTTTCTGGGCTAAAATTATTAACTCCGGGCAATTAGAAAATAACTAAAAATGTTTTGTTTTAGTTACAGAAGGGAGACAAGTTAGGCTTTTGTTTGCAGTGACAGTTTTTACTTTGTTTTGAAAAGTATAATTGCTAATACTTCGATGGCCTAACATCTTGTTGATAATAATTTGCAGTTACTTGGTTGCAGCAGTGATACTGCAAAGCATATGGAGCCTTTCATTAGCAATTGTTGACATTTATGCACTTCTCGTGAAACGCTGTCTTCGAAATTCCCGAGTTCTCTCTCTCTTTACCATTGGAGATGGGGTAATTTTTCTCAACTTTTACAGTGCAAAGTTTTTAATTAAGTTGCAGATGATGCACAATTGAGATGGTGTATTTTTGGTTCAGTTTTGACAAATTTGTCCCATCCTACTATTAATTTCCTCCGCTGGTTTCTGGCTCTGTAAGTCTGTATACTGTGTTATCACTTTGTAGAGATCTGTGTTTTCGATAAATGATTGTTGTTCTTGCCCAACCTTTTTTGCTAGCAATTTATTTAGTTAAAAAGAGAAATCCTTTTTGCCCTTTAATCACCTTTTTCCTGACTTAACTATTCTTCTAATAATATTGTGATATTTTCATAAGCTATTATATTAAGTATAAAGATTAAGTGCATTTAATGTGTGTTAAGAAATGTCAACATATTATATCCCCTTCCTTTTAGATGTTTGCGTTTCAGCACATGCATGAATAACAATTTGACCATGGCCCCAAAATCTTGCCAGAGCTGGCACATGACATATTTATTAACTTTCCTATTTGTATTTAAGGTGAGATTACACACTCAGCAACTCTTTTTACCAAAATGACCTTTCTTTTTGCATGGACTAGTTCCTTTGTATTGCCAGCTGCAAACATTTTGACTTAACTAGGTCTTACAAATGTGCCCTAAATGGTCTTACATGTGGTTTGTGTTCTGTGAATCACTATGTATAGATAAATTGAATGAGGCTATGGTACTATGCATAGCACGGATTAGTTCATATTATGGACCAATATCTTCATTTTCAAAGTTCAAATAGTTGATCTGAACTGTTCAACATGATCTCCATATGAAAATGTTCAACATGATCTCCATATGAAAATGTACTTGAAGACTAAATTTTACATTTTCTATAAAAAATTTATTATTATTTTTAGATAAGTAGAAAATCACTACTTTTCAATGGTCTAGAATTTTTAGATCAAGTGATTTTCTATCTGTCTAAAAAAATTGAATTATTTTATAAAAAATGTAAAATTTGATTTACATTTTTAGATCAAATTTGTCGCAATCCTGCAGCTATTTTTTTTTTACTTTTCGTTTTGTTGGTTATTGCAGATAACATCCACACTGACTTTTGCTGCCGCATGTGCATCAGCTGGGATTACTGTACTAATAGGAAACGACCTAAACATATGTGCTGATAACCATTGTGCCAGCTTTGAAACCGCCACAGCCATGGCTTTTATAAGCTGGTTTGCCGTTTCCCCTTCATTTCTCCTCAACTTCTGGGCTCTTGCTTCCCGCTGATTCATTTCTCTCTGCTTCTCCTTTGGTGTGGTTTTGATAGGTTGTTTGTGTTTCAATTGGGTTGCAGCTGTGCCAGTACCACTGCTCATGTACAAAATAGGGATTGGCTTGTAAAGGGTACTACTTACTCCAGTTAACCCTTTTTTTTAAAAAAAAATTGAAGTGGTCGGAAAGAATAGTTAGAAGAAATTTTGGAATAGAGGTCTTGACTTTAGCATCTAGGACTTGAAATTTAACTAGTTAAGATGAGTGCAATTGGCCTTTAGGCCCTTTACACGGTTGATGCTTAGATTTGGAGGCTGACATGAAACCTTCTCAGAGGATAAAGCGTACCATTCCATTTGACTATCTGGGTACCATAACTTTTGAGGTGATGCTCCATTATATTAAAAGAAGAAAAAAAATTTAACTGTCCATATTGATTTCATCCGACGTTGTAATTTTAATTAGAGTGATTTTAATTTTCAGAATCAATTGAGAGGATATAAACTGAGCACAATGGGCTTTATGTATCTAACGCTCAATTACTATCATCCGAAATTCCTTATAATCTTTTGGGACAAAAAATTTTCAACCTGTCTACTAATAAGAACCCGTGGGTTAATCTTGTATAAATTTTTTAAAAGTGCATTGTGTACAAACTTTTTTTGAACACGGTTCGAATATATCTTTTTTTTAAGAGGAGGGATTAAGAACATTTTGGATCTTATAACATGTTACAACATTTTATTTTGTGATTTTCAAAGTTCAAACAGTCGATCCAAACAGTTAAACATGATCTCTACATTAAAATGTGCTTTGAGATCAAATTTTATATTTTTTTTAAATTTTTTTACTATTTATTAAGTATTTTACAAAACTGTTATTTTTCAGTGATCCAGAATTGTCTAAAAACAATATTTTTATAAAATACTTAATAAATAGTAAAAAAATTCAAAAAAAATATAAAATTTGATCTCAAAGTACATTTTAATATAGAGATCATGTTGAACAGTTTGAATTGACTGTTTGAACTTTGAAAATTGCAAAATCGAATGTTGTAACATAATGTAACTTTCAAACCCTCCTCATTTTTTAAATAATAATATATGTACCTGTTTGGCTGAGCTCCTTAGCTTCTTAATCCATCTTAATTCCAACAAATTAAGCATCCTTAAGGAAGCCTCCCCCTCCTTAAGAATCAGGCCTCCTTAGGGTCTCCTTAGAGCTCAAAAAAGTTCTTTGTTTTACGATTCTACCCTCAGCTGAGGTACTCCTTACGATATTTTTCATTATTTAATTGTTTTATATCATTCTTTCTCTCTTCGTGAACAGCTTCTTAGGAGCTCCTTAAGCCTCTTTTCATTTGTTTATAATTTCTATCGTCTTCTTCCCTCTTGCTCTGCACGCTTCTCTATGCGTGCGAAAACAAAAATATTCATCTCCCGGCCTCTGTCACGAGCTCGCCGGCAACGAACCCATTGATTTGATGTCATAGGAAGCTTCACCTTAAAATGCTTTTCTAATAGAGATCCGTTTCGCTGGAGACAATTGGGTGGTGTAGGAGGCGAAGACAAGTGACATCGCTCTTGCTCTTTTTAAGGTGTCGATTTAGTACAGGCCGATTGAAATAACAATATGCATCTCTCCTAAATGTTTTAGGTGCTTGATATTCTCTCAACTGGAATGAAAAATTGAGATTGGTGACTTCGGTTTTTCACGGTATAACTTATACTTCACTCATAAATTGATGTGAAATAGTAAAGAGGGTGATTTTGAGATGAATTTTGTATCAATTTCTGTCTGTAATAAATTTTGTTTATTAATTTGGTCTTTTCTAGAGAGAACAAACTAAGAATCAGCGTACTAGTCGGCAACATTTGCTTATTCTCAACTGTACTAGTCGATACCAATGGACTGGTATTTTAATTTAGAAGATTCAGTGTAATTTAATTTGTGATTTTTTAAGAGTATATATTTGAAATAAGTCAGGAAGGGGATGTTGATATTTTTATTTTTATTGGTTTTGAAGCACAGATCACGAATAAGGATAGAAAGTAACAATCACTTTGATTATTAGCGTTATATGTATTTGATTGTAAGTTCAAATTTTTGTTAACTTAAAATCTGATTTTTTTTTCTCTCTTTTAATTTAGTTTTAACTTTGACAGTGAACTTAGTGGAGATTAGAAATAATAGCACTGGTTCCTTGGTTCTGTTATGGTACTGGTACCAGTCGGTACCAGCCTTTTCACACATTCTGGCACGAGTACAGAGTACTCTCTTTTGCTTGATGTAATTATTAATTATTCTATCCGTGAATGTTTTATTTAGTAATCATTTTGCATTACAAGAACAACATAGGGCAATTTGGTCATTACATACTTTGTAATATATTTTATTTATAATAAGTTTTTATTCTTAATCCTACTACTCTACCGAACAAGTACTTACTAAGATTAAAATCTTAATCCTTGACCTCTTAAGGAGGGTTGCCGAATAGGTTTGCACACATGATGCTTCCTCATTGATGGGCGAGTTTTGGACAACTTTTTCTTAGACGAGAAAAAAATCTCTCTTAATTATGTGTTTTCTATTGAGAAGTGATGTAAGGGAGCAAAATTTAATGTTTCAAGGTTTGCGGTGTTTTTTTTTTTTTTAATGAATTCAGGGTAGGTGGGATGTGTATCGGACCTATTTGGTTTGATGGACTCAACTACCATTCGGTCTGCATTATGATTCCTGCGCTCTGTTCTAAAATTTGTGTGTTTTTGTTTTAATTTTCATGTGCATATATCTTAATTCGGATTAGACAATGTTGGAGCTCATTAGACCCAAAAATAGATTTGATGTTCATCGGACCAGCTCAATTTAGAAACATGGAAGAGATTGTGGAAGAGAAACTCTCCTCTTCGCCTTTGTGATGTCGACTGTCGTACTTAGAGAAAGAAAAATATGACGTGACGTGATTAACACGTCGTGATTTAATTATGTCATGGCACGTGTCAAAAAAAAATTCATGACATAATGTGAAGTGATGTGACTAAAATGATGGAGTATAGTCATATCACATGTGGTTCCGCCATGACAACACATGACGTGACTGGTGTGTTTGATTATTGTTTTCAAGTTTGAATTAGTTCAAAGAAAATAATGACAAAATATACAAAATAAAATAAGATATTATTACAAAATAAATTATAATTAAGATGTAATTTTGAAATTTTTTGGTCACGTAACGTGTCAGTGACATGACTAAAATGGTGGAAGATAGTCAGGTCACATGATTGCCGCACGTGATGTGATTGGTAACGGCGTGACTAATTTCTATCTGTGCCTCTACTCATTGGTACCACTTGCAAACTTAACTCTAATTTTTTTTAATGTGATTTATAATTTAGAAACTGTACCAATTTTTTTTAAATGTTACTTAGTTGATGTACCAATTTGTTAACTACAATTGGAACAATATTTTTATTTTTTCTAAATTGATGCATGTATTAATATTATAATCTGCTCTCTGTTACTTAGTTAATGTACCTTTTTTTTTTAAATTGCAATTTAAAAAGAAAATCTTAACATAAGGTAGTAGGCAGGTCAGAAATTCGTGCGAATGTGTATATGTACCAATTTGTCAATTAAATTTTGAAATTGATCAATCTATGCTATAACTCCTAAATGATGACATATACCGAAAAAAAAAATTGCAACCATACATGCTCTCCTTTTTAGTTGTTGTACTATAGAGATTTTTGCCTACTCCCGGTCGAAATTCTAGCTTCGCCCTGTCATCCAGACTAAAAGACATCAGTGTCTATTATAGATATAGGAGGTCGGATTGTGATTCGTGTCAGAGTTAAAAGAACGGTCTAAATTTATTAATTGTACTTTCAGGATATCTAAGGTACAGATTCTCATTTGGGAAGGGAAGGTGGCTTAGTCCTATGAGGGCAGTTCGAAAATAAAGTCCTGTTCGGCTGCCGTCCGGGAACGGGAATGGGCACCGGAACGGGTGAATAGTAAACAGCGGGTTACTGTTCATGTGGAAAAAAAAAATTCAGTTGAACTGAAATTTTTTTTTTCTGCGTGAACAGTAACACGCAGAATGGTGACCGAACAAGCCCTAAGAGATTAAGAGTAGAGGATTAAGAGTGTAAGGAGCTCTAAGGAACTGATATTCGGTTGTCTTAATCCGTGAATGAAAGCTAAGGAAGCTAAAGGAAAGGGTAGAGGTGCCTTAAAGTCCGGACAAAAGATTAAGATCCGGGCAAAATGAGGCTAAAGGAGATGATCTTAATCCGCGCTAAGAAACCAGTGTTCGACAAGATTAAGTGACTAAGGAAGCTAAAGGAAGCAGATTAAACCTTAAGGAGGCTTAATCCGTTGTTGCCGAACGACGCCAGGGTGTTCATTGGTCTGGCTTAATTATTTTTAAACCGAATTGAAAGAGTTCGGTTTAAAAATATTCAGTTTTTTCAGTTAAATTGATCGGTTCAGTTTATTTATAAAATCAATAGTTCAATTCAATTTAGAAATTTTAAAACCAATTAGACTAGACTGAAATGATCAAAATTTTAAACCCATCACCCGTCTGAACCAAACATTTATTAAATTCAAAAATTATGACATAATGTATATTATTTAGTTCAGTTTAAAACCGGTTAGACTGGATCAAACAAAATATTTAAATCCATCTTAGGCCGCGGAGGTGAATGCGTATTGCTTTTTGGCGATAATCTTCACCTTCGATTTGGGATGTAAAAATCATTGTTCGGAATGAGTTTCACCCCTGAATACTTCCCTTCCCTTCCATTAATGATGACATTTCGTCATCATTGTGAAACACAGTCTAAGAAACGCAGCATCTAATTATCCAATTTTTTTATTAATAGAAAAATAAATAGAAAAATATCGCGAACGGTAAACGATTTCATAAAATTTTGAAATTTCAAAATATTGTTATGATATGTAACTTTCAGATAATCTAAATCAATTTACGGAGTTAATTAACTAAACATGGAATTAAGAGGGAAAAAAAGTGTTCGAACGGAACGATTTCGGAGACCTTGCTTCATTAAAATACGAAAAAGAACAATAGAAACTGTAAAACAAAATAGACAATCATTCGCCATATGCTTAGCGCCAAATATTAAAAAGCAGAGTGAGTCTATGCTACTGTTCATATTACGGGTTGATCTGTAATACAGGTCGATATTTTTATTTTTAAAATTTTAATAGTTGATCTGAACCGTTCAACATGATCTCCACATGAATATGTACCTGTAACTGAATTTTATATTTTTTAGATTTTTTTTACTATTTTTAAAGATAGGTAGAACATCACTTGATCTAAAAATTTTGGACCATCCAAAAACAGTGATTTTCTACCTATTTTAAACATAGTAAAAAAATTCTAACAAATATAAAATTTGGTCCATAAGTATTTATTCATGTGAAAATTATTTTGAACAGTTCAGATCGACCGTTAGAATTTTGAAAATGAAAATATTAATTTGTATTACAGACTAAATCGTGACCTCTAAAAAGTATAATCAGTTTCTTAGAGAAAAACTTAATTTTTCATGTTAGGCCTATCTTGTTGGTACCAGCACAAATGTGGATGCATTTCTATACAAGTGTCCACAAAACATATTGAGTGCTTACATGACGAACATTATGTTTTTTTATTATTTAATTAAGGGAAAATTGTGAAAATACCACTTCAAAACCTTCAAATTGTGAAAATGTCACTCCAAATTTCATTAATTTGTAAAAATGTCACTCCAAATAATTAATGACTAAAATATCCTCGCCCGTCCATCTCCGCCTCCGCCACCTCCTCCCGCACCCTCCGCCAACCCAACCCTCGCCCGTCGCAAGAGGCGCAAGAAGCAGTTTCCGGGAATAATTCTCCTCGTTCACCTTTGCATTCTTCGCAACCCCTCCTCCTTCGACAAGCACTAGCACCATCAAACCCTCCTCTACAATCCCCCTCCGCCGCCATTCGGAACAGGAGAAGAAGGGTATTTTAGTCATTAATTATTTGGAGTGACATTTTTACAAATTAATGAAGTTTGGAGTGACATTTTGACAATTTCAAAGTTTAGAGTGGCATTTTCACAATTTGAAGATTTTGGAATGACATTTTCACAATTTTCCCTTTAATTAACTCCATAAATTGATTTAGATGGTCTTTTTAGATTTTAAAATTTTCCGAAATTGTTCCTCCTTGTTGTTATTGTTTTTTCTATTAATAAAAAAATCGGTATGATTATCGTTGTAGAGAAACTTTTTTAAATGCAATGAGGATGTTCAACAAGTTGGATTGGCTTAAATTTTAAGCTCCACTAAAAAAAAGGTGTTTGGCAAGAAAAAATTTAAGAAAGTGAGTTTTTAATTATCTTAAGAAAGCTCAATTGCTTAAATCATGTAAAATAGTAATTTTTTTTCTAGAGAAGTGGGTATAAACCCACTGATTTTCATTAAAACCAATTACAAAATTTACGAATCCAGTACCACAAATGGTACCAACACCATCAACATAACAAAAACAGACTAACAAATACCACAGCTAGGCATCAAGCAGATATCATCCACAACACCTAGCACTAGAATAGTAATTTAAAAATTGAGATAATCTTAAAAATATGGACAAAAAAAAAAGACTTGAGATATAAAAATATGGACAAAAAATTGTAATTTAAATATTTACAAACAAAACCTGGCATTTCTCATTCATGCAACGGGAGTCAACCGTTGAATATTTGAATGGAAAAGTAGACGCTAGCAAGTGATGCTGTTTTATTTTTTATTTTTCTTTATTTCTACTACTGAGCCTATTTTTGTCCATCCAATATGTAAAATTGGAAGAATATTAATTATATGCTTATTCCGACTTTGATTAACTAATTAATTACAATGCATATTTTTTGGAGCCAAAATTAACGAAGTTTGGCGAAATTTTGTCATTTATATCAAATTCAAGATTCCTTCTGATTAGATCCAATTTTATAGCCGATAAAATTTATTAATTATCAGGCAAATTTTGTAAACAGATATATACTTTCTTATGAAGTTTTCTGAAATTGATTTACCTCCGTATATAGGCTGTATATATTTAAATACATGAATTAGAAAATTTTCTAAAAATTGCATTTGCTTCAATATATATTTTTTGTCGCTTAGCGCCAAAAATAACTGCATCTTTGCTTCAATATTTAACTTCTTTTAAGTTATAAATAATCAACGTATAACGGAGAAGTGTTTAATTTGAATTTTTGTTTTTTTTCGTATTCTTTACGAAAATGCTTATAATCTGACACCGTTAAATAACGAGGGAAAAGAGAAAAACCCAAAT